>OY744517.1:5797287-5869787 GCA_963556195.1 Sepiola atlantica | reverse complement strand
CAGAAACACCCATGTTTCATTCTCGAAGGATGTTTCTGTGTAGCTTAATTGCCATAAATATGTATTCCATACTAGTATATGTATTAGACGCGTGTGTGTTTGTTTTGTTGTTGTATTTTTTGTTCTTGTCAAACAATCGTATATAAACTGTCGTTTCTAATTATGGCTCGGTTGATGAAACGTAACCAAAATCATTCATAATCTTTTCAAAGTTTAGCAAAAAAAAGGTCGTAGACGTCAAAGAAATAATCTTGAATGAAACTGACGAAAAGTTTGACGCTGACGAGAGTGTCGACGTAGTAAAACAATAAAATGTCAGCATTCAACATTTTCAAGTTAGCGAGGACAGTCATCTTCTGATCAAAGAAACCGTTTCCGGTTTTTCTGTGTGTGTGGCCTCAGGAGAGAACTCCTCTTTTATATGCGTCCCCGCACCTCTATTAGGGGTACTGTCGGCCGGTCGGTACGTTGCAGTATGAAATACTATTCTTATCGCTAAACCCGCCGATCAAATGGACGCATCTGATTTTAGATGCGACCAATTTTCTTTATAAGAGGCTTCGTTTGTCGGTTGTCTGTCAAGATCAGTATTCAAAAGCATTTACGTCAATCTGTCGTGTGTATGTTTGAAATAGAATTGACACCACTAAACGCGCAGATTGAATGGACGTATCTAGACTTTCATTAATTGGAATTTACTATTTTAGTTAAAAGGCATAGAGAGACAAGTCACAGAACAAATAAAAAGGTGAAAGAGTGAAAGATTAGGAAAATTAGGATTAACTACTTTTCTAGGGAGAAGAATGAGAAGTGTTTTAATTCAAAATAATTCACGACATTTCTAACGATATTTGAACATTTACTTATATTTCGCCTAAATCTGGAACACGCGACAGATTTTTAAAACGAGATCTATTAACCAATTGATTTTTTTTTGTTATTAGAGTAATATATTTTGGGGACAATTTGCCAGATCAGATTAAGAACAGCGCTTGCGTAGAATATTTTCAAATTAGATGAATTTAGAAATAATAGTAAAAACTGGAATCAATCGGGCATTTTGGGATGAACGATGAAATATTTACCAGAATTCGATCTTATATTTCGGATATTTTTAGATAATCATTGACGATTTGGACAACTATTCTCATCTTAGTTGTTATTTTCACAACGTTTCGACCGGTGTAAGCTTCGACCTTAGTATCAAATTAGTACGGACCGGAAATAACAAAAGATGCATCTGAAGAAGCTCGGAGGTTATATCGACTGAAACGTCGTAAATATAACAACAAAGATGGTATTGTTAATATTGCTATTACGTTCTGTGAAAAAATGCTGTTATTCGTTTTTATGTGTTAGAGAAATTTTTCTGAGAAAATAGTTAAAAAGGGAAGAAACACCCAAAGAGATTTCTTCATTGAAGGCAGCTCAGAATGTAGCATTTACCCTTTCTCCTCTTTTCATGTCCTCCATTCGGTTTCATTCGCACCGTTTTGCAATTATTTGAATATATTTGTTAATTATTAGAGACAATAATTGATGTATTATAATCGCTTAATTGTTGAAAATAAACAAGATCGTTAACCAATATAGTTTTTAATCAATTACGTCATTAATCCGGGCTCCGATAGAGTTTAAACTTTTATCTATTAAAAATAGTAAACACCTTTTATTTTAACTCCAAAAAAGTGCTTTTAATCCACTACGTATATGCGTGTATCATATACTTACTCTTTATTTTTAACCTGCAATCTTGATATACCAAACACGGATGTTTAAACAATTATTTTTATGCGAAAATATACAGGGTGGGCAAAAATAAGGGTCCTATTTTAAAAAATTCATAACTTTTTTATTTATTGATTTAAAAAAAATTTTTTTTTTTAGAATAAGTAAAGGACCCCTTCCGAAGCAAGCATGAGCCGTATTAGCCCTAAGGAACGTACCCTCATTTAGAAAACATTATTTTTGCTTAAAAAACTCAAAACCGTGTAAAAAACAATACTTTAGTTTTTGTAAGTTTTAAGAAGTGTTTTTCGGCTAAAATTTGTTTTGTTTATTTCAAAAAATCTCGGAAGGGTCAGTCTACACACACATAAAGTTTGGTGAATTTAACTTTTATTTTGTGGAAGTTATTCAAATTCAAGTTATTCAAATTTAAAGATAGGACCCTTATTTTGGCCCACCCTGTATGACAACATCAAAGTTATTTGAACCCTAGGTATTATGTGGCAAAATTGGTTGGAAAGACTGAGAACGAAGTGTAATATCAGTTCTGATACTACACTTCATCTATTTTGTCTTCGGTTAGTGAAGGAGAAATCCTTCTATATTCAAGCAATTGTTATGTTCGTCCAAATCCAGAGTGCCCATTTTGGGGAGCTTGATTTTACTCCACATAAAAACCCGACCTTGTGTCTAATTCTGCTGTCGTGTGTAGGCAAGTAAATAGAGTCATGTTATATGTTAATAGCGTCATTACTTCTTTACTACCTACCAACCAACGTCAGTACCTACCTACGTTACCCATGAAGATATCTTAACTCTACTAAATTTCCGAGGACACAACTAGCCTCATGAAAATCGCTGTTTTCCACATACACAAAGTCTTCAGTATGTACTACAGGGTGTCTCAAAAAAATGTACTCACTCGTAGAATGACGAGAAAACTTTTATTTATGAACATAGAGTGAAATGAAATAGCATCGAATACATGAGACAGATGTAATTGAAGAATCATGTTCGCAAATGTTCAAACTGATGACCATTATTGTTCAAACAAAGCATTTCTCTCTATGTTCATAAATAAAGGTTTTCTCGTCATTCTAAGAGTGAGTACACTTTTTTGAGACACCCTGTATATATGATAAAACGAGAAACTTTAAGCTTTCCGTGTCTATCGTGTTTCTTTAGGGCACACCATTTTAATAAAGATAGATTTTCAAATGCTTCATTATAAATGAAAATAAACATTGTTTGGTGAGATTTGCTCACAATACCAACAATGGTGGAACAATCGTGAACATAACTCAGCTGGAGACATGTTTATTTCTAACTCGTTAAATCCTATTCGAAGAAAAGTAATGCTAATCTCGCTAAAAACACGTTGGGTCATTGTATTTGTATTTCAAGGCGCGAGAATTGAATGGCTCGTATTATTAACACTATCAATTTATTTTATCTCAATCTCGAATCGTTTTTTCTGTGAAGCCAGAAAATCCCAGCTTTAACTTTTAACGAAAAAGTTTTTTCCAATTAAAATTTTTGTTAGATGTTTTTTTTTCTGTTTACTACATTCGAAGAAGTAAACCCCAAATCCCCGGATTATAAGAAAGAAGGTTTTTTCGGATTCTAAGAAAGAAGATGCCTGAACAAAGTCAGGACCGTCAAATTGAAAAATAAAATTAGTTGTTGATTTGAAATAAAACAAATTGTCAAATTGTTTGTTTTTTTAGTATTATTCGGATTATTCGAACTAGTGTTCTCATCTGGAGGTTATTCTTACAACGTTTCGGCCGATGTAACCTTCGACCTTCTTCAGTTGCGTTTTGCCAAACTTGGGATTTTTTATGTCCAACTCGGGAATTTGTAAGGAATTTCGAACGTAACCATTTATTTAATCGACGAAGGTAGATTATTCTCGTTCTGTCAGTCATGACCGGCTCGAAGTCTTAAGCAATTCGTAATTATATTCTTAGTTTCGCTTGTATTGAGGATTGAACTTCCACACTCTAAAAGAGCATTTTGAATAATCCAAATGATACAAATTATCAATCATCTTCTAAAAAATTTCGAAAAATAATTGTTTGTTTTTTAATTACTAAAAATAAGGGAATTCTTGAATGTTAAGGAAATGTTAACTAATTATTACGAAACTAGTGGTAACTAATTATTACTAAACTAGTGTTAACTAATTATTACGAAACTAGCGTTAACTAATGATTACGAAACTAGCGTTAACTAATTATTACGAAACTAGCGTTAACTAATTATTACGAAACTAGCGTTAACTAATTATTACGAAACTAGTGTTAACTAATTATTACGAAACTAGTGTTAACTAATTATTACGAAACTAGCGTTAACTAATTATTACGAAACTAGCGTTAACTAATTATTACGAAACTAGCGTTAACTAATTATTACGAAACTAGCGTTAACTAATTATTACTAAACTAGTGTTAACTAATTATTACGAAACTAGCGTTAACTAATGATTACGAAACTAGCGTTAACTAATTATTACGAAACTAGTGTTAACTAATTATTACGAAACTAGTGTTAACTAATTATTACGAAACTAGCGTTAACGAATTATTACGAAACTAGTGTTAACTAATTATTACGAAACTAGTGTTAACTAATTATTACGAAACTAGCGTTAACTAATTATTACGAAACTAGCGTTAACTAATTATTACGAAACTAGTGTTAACTAATTATTACGAAACTAGTGTTAACTAATTATTACGAAACTAGCGTTAACTAATTATTACGAAACTAGCGTTAACTAATTATTACGAAACTAGCGTTAACTAATTATTACTAAACTAGTGTTAACTAATTATTACGAAACTAGCGTTAACTAATGATTACGAAACTAGCGTTAACTAATTATTACGAAACTAGTGTTAACTAATTATTACGAAACTAGTGTTAACTAATTATTACGAAACTAGCGTTAACTAATTATTACGAAACTAGTGTTAACTAATTATTACGAAACTAGTGTTAACTAATTATTACGAAACTAGCGTTAACTAATTATTACGAAACTAGTGTTAACTAATTATTACGAAACGAGTGTGCCCGTACCTTCAATAATAACGGCATTCGTTTTCATTGCTTCTCTATTTTTCCTACAACTTTTATAATTAAAGTCACTTGTAAAACAATACTTATATTTTAGTCAGCTGCGGCTGATGAATGCTAACGTTTGCTTAGATAAATACTGAATTACCTTCGTTAATGCCTCAGACACAGACATAGGTGTTCTTTCTATAATAAAATACTAAAACAGACACGTTGCGTATTATTATATTAGATATCACTTCATAACAAGTATATTATATTAGATATCACTTTATAACGAGTATGTTATATTAGCTATCACTTTTTAACGAGTATATTATATTATATTTAACTATATAACGAGTATATTATATTATATTTAACTATATAACCAGTATATTTTATTATATATCTCTTTATAACGATTATATATTAGATGTCATATTATAACGATTATATTATATTAGATGTCATATTATAATGAGTATATCATATTAGTTATCACTTTACCCGTATGTGTATATGTAAGCATGTGTATATATATATATATATATATATATATATATATAGAGAGAGAGAGAGAGAGAGAGAGAGAGAGAGAGAGAGAGAGAGAGAGAGAGGGGGGAGATAGATAGATAGATAGATAGATAGATAGATAGATAGATAGATAGATAGATAGATAGATAGATAGATAGATAGATTGTTAGTTGAGATCAATATAATTTAACCATTGTTCCAATAATTCAAAACCAACGCGCATTCGGCGTACGATCGTTTCCAAGACTTTATGGAATTTTGTTATTGTTCATTATTTGTTGTTATTCTTTGACAATACCAAAACGTCTTCGTCAGCGCCTTTTATAACATCGCGTACAGAAGTTTCATGAAAAGAAGCATCAGATTTCAGTACAAAGGATCTATTCCGACTAATAGGATTATTCAGAGCAGAAGGAAGACAGCGAATTTATTTATCAATAAAAACATTCAAAACATTCAGAGTATTCACATATAGGTTTGATCGAGGGGGGGGATAAATTACATAGGTGTAAACGATACATTAGTGAACATTCTTCAATAATAAAAAAATAGGATAGAAAAGTGAATGAGAGTAGCATTGACCTCTATTTGGAGCAATAAGATAATTTTCCCCAATGATAAATAATGTTAGGATATCATAAAAAGATATAAAATCAAATAAAAAGTGAAGTTAGAGTTGTTATATGAGATGGCTATATTGGGGGAAAGAGTAGTAAGATAAAACTAATCATAATTATTACTGGTAGATGAAAGTCAATAATAATAGTAGTGTGAAATAATACATAAGGATGGGAACAATTAAATAATGCAGTTAGTTAAGAAATTGATGAAGAGAAAGAAATTGATAAATGAGAAAAAGGAAAATGAGAAATAGAAGCTAAAGTTCATTTAATGATTTTTTATATAAAAAAACTGAGACTGTATTATTTTAGATTAATAGAAGTTCAAAGAATGAGAAGGTGAAGTCTACAAGAGAATAAGTCCGGAATTATCTAGCAGAAATTGTGTGGCTTTTAAAATATAATTATATTTCTAAGAAGAGCACATATCCTAATTAAGTATATTTAAAACTATAAATAATTTTGACGAGTGGCTGAATTCAATTCACCTATATAAATACTGGAGGAGAATAAGGAATTTTATAAATTTAAATTTAAAAGGACATTTGGGATATATGAGAAGATCCCGGTGATAAAGATATAAAGTAGCAGAGAATTATATAATTAAAGTTAAAGGAGATATATTAAAATGTAGGTATAAAAATATAAATAACAATAAATAATATATAGATATATAGGAGATATACTATACAAGGTAGCTATAGAGTAGAAATATAAATAAAGAATGGAGTAAAACTATTAAAATAGTAAGAACCATTTCTATAAATATTTTATTAAAATAACCTTGTTAAAAAGGAATTTTTATGAAAAAATATTTTTTAAATGTGTAATTTTAGTAAAATAATGATTAGAAAAATGACATAATAGTAATTAGAAAATCATTGACAAAGAATGATAGTGATGAGAATAATAGTTATTAGTGAGAGGATAAAATGCAACATTTATATTAAAAACAATAAAAACAATAAAAATAAAAATAATTATAAAGAAAAACAATCGTATTTAGATACACGCGTACAGTTAAATGTTTACACATATCCACAGACACAGATGCATACATATAGGTGTAGATATATACAGATATTTAGACAACATATATGTAATAGAAAGAACAAAATGTGTTGATTGTGCGGAGATTCAATTTTCTCTCTATTTCAACATGTAAAAACAACATGTCTGCACATGCAAAATATAAAAATAAAAAAAGGATAAAAACCATAAAAAAACACACAGGAAAGAAATAATGTACATTCCGCAGTAAACAATTACATTCCACAGTAAACAATTACATCCCACAGTAAACAATTACTCCGAAGAGGTGCACTTATCGTTAGGTAAAAAGAACTGTTAAAATTCGTCATTTCAAAACGGCGACCATGTTAGGTTCGATCGGTTCTTAGCATCCGGGAATGTCTTTGGAAGATTATTGTATTTAAATTTCTACTAACCGTCACTTCATTCTCAGAGCAAGACGTTTTTCTTTCTTTTCCCCTCGGATTAATACTTGGTTAAAAATCAAGCTTTTTTTCATTCCATCTCCAACGCCGAGATGTTTTTTTGCCCCAGTCGAAATGAATGACTCTGCTTGAGAAAGCACCTCACCTTGACGAGCTTCTAGGACTGATTTTCACTCCAAATCTAAAATGTAAAATTTACATCCAATCTGTTGCTAAGATTGCTGGATCATTCTACCGCTCTAGAAAGGACTTGACTCCTGATTCAAATACTCTCTCTATATATAAGATGGAGTACTACTGTCACGCCTGGGGAGGCGCCGTTCAGAGCACTCTTCGTTTTTTAGACAGAGTTCAAAATCCACTCTAAATTTTCATGGGGAATGATGATCTCTTCTGTATCTGACAACCCTTTTCTCACAGACGACGTTGCTAGTCTCTCTCTATCCTATCGTTATTTCCATGGAATGTGATCGGCTGGGCTCCAATCTTTGCTTCATTATTGTAAGACATTCACAGCAAGAACCTGTCTTAATACCACAACGAAAATAAACTTATCTTTCTCCCAGGCGGAATTTCTATTAGCATAGCTTCTTCCGTGGAAGGATTTGTTGTCCCTTGAAGGATTGCTTACATGCAAATTACAGCATGGTCGTCTTCAAATCGAATATAAACCCTAACCCCTTTCATGAACCGTCTCCACAGGCATTCTAACTTGCTCCATTTAATCAATCATTCTCAATCCTCTTAAAAAGTTCTTTATCTCTCAACTTACAAGCATTCCATCTCATTGACCTTTATCCTCGAGTGGCTTTTGACTTTAATAATTTTCAGTTAAAAAATATTTCAGTAGATTAATCGAAACTTGAATTTAAATACGAAACGAATGCTGGACACTTAATACTATGCAGTGGCCACCGTTTTATGCGTGTGAATGCAAAATACAGTATACCCTTTTTAAAGAAATTAAAATCTGGTCTAACAGAAAAAAAAAGTTATGTCAAAATGTGTGGTCATCAATGTGTAGGATAACGCACTACATTGACTTTGAATCACCATAACTTTTTTATTTAATAATAAATATTTTATATCAAAAATGTTGCAAACAGCGCAAGGAATCTGAAAATATAGATATATCGAAAGGAGTTTAAGAATATGGAAGCGTTGAGCAGCTTAAAATGACAAAAATGCTTATTGAGTAACGCTCCTCATGCCCTTTAACTCGACATAACTTTTTAAATTATAAATATAAATATAATTTCATGGTAGATCTCTATGAGCTGATTTGAAATATTTTAGTATTAAAAAGAGCGGTGTGACTTTTAGTAGACACATGTGATAATTGACTTTTATAGTGAACTCGTTTTATTTTTAAAACACACCAACTTTGACCCACTTTGTTCCAATAACCACTCACTTTCATTTAAATACTTTAAAAAAATTAGTCCCCCAAATTCGAAACAACAATTAGCAACCCAAATTTGAAGCAATAATTAGCAACCCAAATTTGAAGCAATAATTAGCAACCCAAATTTGAAGCAATAATTAGCAACCCAAATTTGAAGCAATAATTAGCAACCTAAATTTGAAGCAATAATTAGCAACTCAAATTCGAAACAACAATTAGCAACCCAAATTTGAAGCAATAATTAGCAACCCAAATTCGAAACAACAATTAGCAACCCAAATTTGAAGCAATAATTAGCAACCCAAATTCGAAACAATAATTAGCAACCCAAATTTAAAGCAATAATTAGCAACCCAAATTTGAAGCAATAATTAGCAACCCAAATTCGAAACAACAATTAGCAACCCAAATTTGAAGCAATAATTAGCAACCCAAATTCGAAACAATAATTAGCAACCCAAATTTAAAGCAATAATTAGCAACCCAAATTTGAAGCAATAATTAGCAACTCAAATTCGAAACAACAATTAGCAACCCAAATTTGAAGCAATAATTAGCAACCCAAATTCGAAACAACAATTAGCAACCCAAATTTGAAGCAACAATTAGTCCCCCAAATTCGAAACAACAATTAGCAACCCAAATTTGAAGCAACAATTAGCAACCCAAATTTGAAGCAATAATTACAACCCAAATTCGAAGCAACAATTAGCAACCCAAATTTGAAGCAATAATTAGCAACCCAAATTTGAAGCAATAATTAGCAACCCAAATTCGAAACAACAATTAGCAACCCAAATTTGAAGCAATAATTAGCAACCCAAATTCGAAACAACAATTAGCAACCCAAGTATATATATATATATATATATATATATATATATACATATATACAGGGTGGGGCAGAGAGGGCGGACGTTTTTCACAAAATCGTTAATTTTTTATTGATATCTCTTACATTCAGTCAGTGTCGCATGATGGCGTAGGGGTTAGCATCGCCGACTGTCAGCTCAATATTAATTCATGCTTGTTATTAATTCATTCATTTTAAATGAAAATGAATCAAATAATAACAAGAATAAATCTTAAGAATTAAAAAACAGCAAAGAAATAAAAAATTGAATTAATTTTTTTTAAAATAACCTAACAAGATTAGATATTAAATGTTTTAACCCCCACCACAACCGCGCACCTAAATTTAAGACAGAGTTGAAATTATGTCTTCCTGCTCACCTAGAAATCAACCTGACATTGACACGTCTAGACATTAGTTACGAGATTTCCCCATTTCTCCACTCCCCTCCCCCTCCATTCTCTTCTCTCATTTCTTTTCTCTATTCTCAACGAGTATATTTTATTTTATTTTTAGTCTATTATACATTATTTTTTTAATTTTCAACGGTCTCAAGTCTGATCACGTGACTTCAAAAAATTATATTTTCTTTTTCGTTTCCTTTCTTCTCTTTTTCTCTCCCATTTCATTCTTCCCAAATATGATCTGAGATAAGGATCGGATTCTAATTCCTCCTGATGAGATCTCAGTTTTTAACAGTTGTAGATCGATAACATCGACATGTCAGTGTCTCAGATTTTTTACATGTATGCATGAATAAAAATAATAAGTATTAGACATCAATTGATAGAAATATTTTAAGTAGATATTAGAGGCGTTATATAGACAAAACCTCCCATTTGAAAATCCAAATATTTCATTGCATTAGAATTTGACCGATTCACGAACACGGCAATTAAGCAAGATTCCTGAATTTCAATTTCTTCTTATGACACTTTAAAAATTGGACTAAGGTATCCAGACATAAGTTTTAGTATCCTTATATCTTGATTGTAATATTCCTAAGGGGACTTAAGAGTGGTGCAAAACTGTTCTGTTCGGGGAATTAATTTTACCCGTTCTGGGACATGTATTAATCTAGTATATATATATATATATATATATATATATATATATATATATATATATATATATATATATATAGTGTGTGTAGATTTCAATTTTGTGTTGAGAATCTGAATAACAGAGCTCAATGTAATTTAAACAGAGCAAAACAGAATTATAAAAAGAAAAAAACTATACACACATTAAGGTTGTACACATTATCGAAATAAGTTATAATGTGTACAACCTTAATGTGTGTATAGTTTTTTTCTTTTTATAATTATATATATATATATATATATATATATATATATATATATGAAAGAGTAAGAGTGAGATATCAGAATACACACACACACAAGACTAAGAACTAAAGAGAAAGATTATGAATATGTTCTCCTTTTTAGATATATTATTTTGTATGCATTATTTTAATTAAGAGAATTAATGGCGGACATTTTGACAAAAAAAAATTAATTTTATTGTTTTAATATAACAGTTTTGACTTTTACCTACGAAAGGATATAATTAAACAGGATTCCTATTGGTCTGGGTAAAAATGAGCTAAATGAACAATTTTGAAATAGTAGTGGTTGTGTTTGTTTTTTTGTTTGTTTGTTTTCCTTTTTTATGCGTAATTGAGGTAGTATAAAAACTTCATTGACGAAGCCATTTGAAAAATCTTTGAATTTTGTTTTCAAAAGAATGTATGTTTTGAAATGGGCAAAAACAATTGTTTGATCTAAAGTGTTTTTTTTTAAATTCGGAACATTTATTTTATATATATATATATATATATATATATATATATATATATATATATATATATATATATATATATATATATATATATATTAACTTGACACCGTTTTTTATATGTCTCGAGAGCAAAAATAAATTAATTTCGTTTCTGATCGGACTTAAAAGAGGTGTCAAGTTAATTTTTTATTATAACTTTACAGCCGTTTCGTCTCGAGTGACTATACAATCAAACAAGGTTTGAATTTTGTAGTCAAAAAGTACCTTCACAGATATATACATACATTTCATTGTATATTATCCTTTGGTTAAAATGTCTCTTATATGTTATAGTTTTTTATACATTGACCTATTTCCAATACCATTGTAACTGGTTAGTTATTTGTATAAATGTATATTTTACCTGTCTACCCACCCCTCTCTC
Organism: Sepiola atlantica; assembly: GCA_963556195.1. NCBI lineage: Eukaryota > Metazoa > Mollusca > Cephalopoda > Sepiida > Sepiolidae > Sepiola > Sepiola atlantica. The sequence goes on along the minus strand of OY744517.1, from coordinate 5,857,897 downwards.
TCTCTCTCCGTCTCTCTCTTTATTTACAAGTTATTTACTGTCTAAGAAGAGTAACGATTTTTAAAGAATCATTGTTTTCCTTTAATACAAACAGTTGATTAAAAGGTTTATTTGGAATTAGAATTAAAGTTTTGTGGGTCTTGTGGTTCCAAAGCTGGAATATAACCGCAAGTATTCAAGCTTTATCAATTGGTCGTTGAATATTGATAATTGACAATCCTCTCCCGGAACCATATACAGGGTGGGCCAAAATAAGGGTCCTATCTTTAAATTTGAATAACTTGAATTTGAATAACTTCCACAAAATAAAAGTTAAACTCACCAAACTTTATGTGTGTGTAGACTGACCCTTCCGAGATTTTTTGAAATAAACAAAACAAATTTTAGCCGAAAAACATTTCTTAAAACTTACAAAAACTAAAGTATTGTTTTTTACACTGTTTTGAGTTTTTTAAGCAAAAATAATGTTTTCTAAATGAGGGTACGTTCCTTAGGGCTAATACGGCTCATGCTTGCTTCGGAAGGGGTCCTTTACTTATTCTAAAAAAAATTTAAAAAATCAATAAATAAAAAAGTTATGAATTTTTAAAAATAGGACCCTTATTTTTGCCCACCCTGTATTATATACACACACACACAAACACACACACATTCAAAACTGTTCTCGACCCAAAATAGTCCACTTCAAATTTTACCTTTCGATATCAGCCACGGTGGCTAGTTTGGGTTGGCATTCTTCAATTGCTATAGGTCTCAAGGTTATATTTTGGTATGATAGCCTTTGTACATTGGAAGCTGGAAAAGCTGTCTTATCTAATTATACTGATATTGAGCCTATCTTGATATGAGAACCACGTAGGTTTGGCCACTCCGGGTGGTTCCGATATTTTATATGGCCGGCCCATGGACTATAACCAAATAAAATGATTACGTTTGATAAAATATTTCTTTTTGAGGGCATAGAATGGGGAAAAATCTGACAGTAAAGTTTTTAAAATCGTCTACACAGTGTATTTGTTATTTATTTTTCACTTCCATTTTTTAATCTGAATAAATTGAATAGAATCAAAAATTTATAATTTACATTTATTTTTTTTTTAAATAAAATAAAAACCAAAAATAATATTCTATTGATTTACGCATTAAAGTTTATTGATAAAATTTAAATTTTGGATTTTGTATTAATTTTTAAAATAAAAGATTAAAACATAATGCTAGTGACTAATTGAACTGACAAATCGTTTTTTGCCTGTTTTTGAAAGTAATAAAAAGTGAAATAAATGGAGTTAAAGTTTACCATTTTTACGATTCTTCTTTTTTCTTTCTTTTTTATTTTTTTTTAATATATCGATGTAATTTATTAAACTAATGTTTACTTTAATAAATTACATCGATATATTTAAATAAACTTTCATTAAAATAAATTACATTGATATTAATTACTTGAAATCATTGAAACAAAACTAATCGATAAGAAAAGAAGACAAAACTAATCGATAAGAAAGGAAGACAAAACTAATCGATAAGAAAAGAAGACAAAACTAAGATTTTTGTTTTCTGTTTTTTGTTTCTTAGATTTTTTAATTTTTAATTTTAATTTTTTAACGGCTTTAATTTTTGAAATGTTAAATTTCTTTCCTTCTTCTTCTCTTTCTCTATCCCTCCACTTCATTCTCTCCAAATATGATCTGAGGTTAAGATCGGATTCTAACTCTGCCTGATGAGATCTCAGTTTATAGTAACTGTTGATCGATAACATCGACATGCCAGTGTCGCAGATTTTGTACATGTCTGTGTAAATAAAATTATCATATATAAAGCTCTATTTTGATATTGAGCACTTTTTATAAACCCGGTTAAAATTCTCTGGATTACCACCCTGTGGATATTTTTCACCTGGATTATTACCATTATTATATATATATATATATATATATATATATATATATATATATATATATATATATATATATATATATATATATATATATATATATATATTAGATTTTTAATGTGAGATGATATATATAATTATTTCCACAAGCAGACAACGACGCAGCGCTCACAACCATGAAAGCCATAGACCGGAAGTCCTAGACTCGAGTTTCGCCCTCCTTTGGGCTCATCAGTAGAACATATCCGAACTCGAAATTCGAAACCCGAGTCACTTGCATGCGAGGCGAGAACTCTGCTACTGAGCCACCACGCCAAATACAAAAAAAGTCTATTGCTAACATAGACTAAGCAAACCGCGACGAAAGCCGACCATGGGATTTACCTACTCTTCTCAACAAGGGGTGTAGTTATCCAACTACTTAGAACCCAGGCCGATGTCTCACAAGTAGGATTTTATACTCGCTGGGTTAGCTTGTTGGATGACATCGTCCTATGTTTGTCAGAAACAGACTTAAGAATTCTGACCCTAGATTTAGAAGAACCATCCAATATCTTTTTTACAATGTTGACAAGGCAGACAAAAGAGGTGTGGATGCTGGAATTTTTGCTATGATGATGTTCATGAAAACAGGAAAAATGACTACAAAAGATTACAAAATAATGACACACAGCTCTGGAAGGCAACAGTTCAATGATGATGGCAAATGTCGGCTTCAAAACAATTTTTGATTAGAAAGGCATTTGATGAAATCTTTGGCCCCGCTACTTCGTTCATAACATTATCTAGTGCTGAATATTTCTGGCCTGATTTTAGAGTATATTTGGAAAAATTGAATAGTGACATGGCAAATGTCAAAACAGCCAACACTAGCACACTTTGTGTAAATGATGTTATTGCTGTTAGTGAATTCTTTTATGAAGTGATTTGGGAAAAAAAATCCAATTTTGGGGTAAAAGTTTACATTATTTCTGGAGAATTGAGTATCAAAATCTGAAATTATGGTGTGATCAAGCACCCATTTATGACAAAGACTCTCCAGAAAAAATACAGCATTTCATTGAGCCACATATCACATGCAGAATGACTTCTAATCTCACAATGCACAATTTTGTTCTAGATTTCAAATGCAACAAAACTTGTTGGAAAACTTTTGGCAAAGGGAAAAATGTTGCAGAAAAGTGAAGATTTAGATTTCCAAGATCTGATGCAGTATTCAAATGTTTTACTGTGGATAATAGTGTCAAATCAAGAAAAAACGATAAAGGTGTCAAAAAATGTTACCAACTGCAAAGAAAATCAACTGAAAAATATATCAATGATTACAATCCTTTGCTTCTTTTGATTTTTCCAAATCAAAAGGATGTCCAATAGATTGAAGAAAATAGCATGATTTTGACAAGATATGTGACAAGCTATCAAACAAAAGCTGAAAAAATGAAGCTGAAGGTGTTTGTGAAAATTTAGATGAAACTAGATCAAAATATGGAAGATGCAAATCAGCTGGTCTTCAGCTCATTAGAAAAAGATATTGGAGCATATGAATGTGCTGATAAGTTGTTAGGACAACATTTATTTGGCTCATCTGATCAAATTATTTGGATCAGTGCTAATATCCCTAGCAAAAGATGCCACAGGATCAGATCAAAAGAATTACAAATAAATGTCACAAGATTCCACAAACACATTTCATGAAAATATGGTGGAAAATTATTATTCTAATAGACCATTGTTCTTAGAAAAAACTTTATTATATGAAGTTTCCAGTAATTATGAAAAGGTGGCATATCAACATAATGAGAAAGAAGAAACAAAAAGAATGGTCATGACAAACAATAAAGGCTATTTTTTAAAAAGTCAAAGAAAAAGTTGTCAAAACTCCAAATGTGCCTCTGAACAAAGACAACAAAGAGCGCTATTACCACTGATGCTTTTTAAGCCTTGGAGAAATGAGGAAATTGATTTATTGAGTGGTTTCAGTTCATGAAGAAACATGTCAAAATTGTTATTCAGAATTGCCAGTACTGGCTTAATATGAAAATATTTTGTTTTAAAGAATTGATGATTTTATTGAATTGGTAAAACAATTGGAAATGTAAAGAGAAAAAGAAAGTCAAAAAAAAGTAATTGATGAATCAAATGATGAAAATGTAATTGTTGGTTGTTTTATTGAAGATCAAATGGAAAGAAATGAGACAAATGAATCAGTGGCTGAAAAAGAAGCTCAACTCAATGAAGATCATAAAAGAATTTACAATGACGTGATGTCAATTATCAGAAAACAAGAGCTTGATTGGAATAAAGACAAGTCTCTACCAACATGCAGATGTGATGAATGCTCACAGCTTCTCAAATTTGTTCTGGTGTAGATGGAACAGGCAAAAGCTTTTAGATTGACACATTTTCTGACAAAAATGACTGATTCATCTAATGGTTTTCCTGACATATGTGAACAAATAGGCATGAGTGCTTTTCAAATAAAAAGAGGAACTCTACATAGAACTCTAATGATTGGATTTCAGCATGGAAAGTTCCCAACTTACAAGGAATTGCAGAAAGTGAACTTGGAAATTTTACGCAATATGTATGAAGGAGTCAGACTGTTCATAATTGATGAAATTAGCATGATTAGTCATTTGATGTTGGCATTCATTCACAAAATGCTGGGTGAATTATTTGGAGATCCCCCCCAAAATGGCATATCCTTTTGGAAAAATGAATGTTATATGGTTGGTGATTTAATGCAATTGCCACCTGTCAATGAAAAAACGGATTTTTCCTAGAATATCATCATATGATACCAAAAGAACAGAAATTGATATTAGTGGACAATGATTGTGGAAATACTTTGAACTTTCCAAAAAATAACTTTTCAAAAGGAAGACAAAGACAACTATGTTGATATTTTGGGGAAAATTTGGATTTGTTCATCATCAGACTCTGATATTAGCATTCTTCAATAAACATGCCTATTTCCTGATAGAAAAGCAAATGTTGAAAAAGTTGCTGAGGATACGTTTGAAATGTATGCTGAATTACCTGAATTTAATTGTGTTTAAATTTTGCCTTTAAATGAAGCCGTTGATGAGTTGAATAATGAAATGATAAAAAAATGCAAAATAAATACAGTGGAAATTGCTGCATAAGATACTGGCATGAGACAAGTAAATGGAATGAAAAAAGAAAAATGTATTCTTATTATTTTGAAACTTATTCTGAACTTATTCTGAAAATCACAGTTTTTCTGAATTTATTAATATTTGGAGTTGAAGTATTCAACATATTTTATCTTATTTTACTGAAAATTACAATTCTTAAATAGAATTCATACTGAAGACAATAATAAACAAATTATTATATTTGAATTTATTCTGTAATAATTTTAAAAAATTGAACTTATTTGAAACTCATCAATTCAAATTTATTCTTATTATTCTGAACATCAATGTTTTTTTTCTGAATTTATTAATATTTGAATTTAAATATTCAACATATTTTATCTTATTTTACTTTATTCTGAAAATTACAATTCTGAAATTTTGAAAATTTTGAAAATCATTCAATTTGAATTGGAATATTGAATTATTATTATTTTTAAAAAAATTTAAAAAACTGAAATTATTAATTAGAACTAATAAGAAAAATAGTATTTAATTATTTTAAAAATATAATTTTTAAATAATAGAAATATTATTATTTTTTATCATTCTCAACTTATCAATAATTGAATGTCTATTAATTTTAAAAAAAGAACAAAAGAACCCAAAAAAGAAAAATTAAATAGTCAGAAGTAAATTTGGAGGAATTTTAGGGGGTCAAAGTAGGGGTATAAGTCCTAAGCAACCCCATTATTTATTTTACTTGTTAACTTATTTTTAATAACTTCACTTATTTAAGTAAAACTCTAAATTAATTAATAGAATATTGTCATTTGTGACGTTGTCTCTATGGGTAGTACTGAATCATGTAGTAGGGTTGTCCAGAAAAGACTGATGTCCTTTTTGATAATATTCTAAAAATATTTTTTAATCATAAAAGTAAAAATATTTTGATATTTTTTCTATTTATTATTTTTAAATGAATTCATTTTAAAACTTAATCTCTAAGTATAGTCAATTGTGGTTTTGTCTCTATGGACAGTACTAAATTATATAGTAGGGCTGTCCAGAAAAGGCAACTGTTTCAATTGACTATATTCTAATTATTTATTTTTATTTCAATTTTTAATGATTTTGGTATAGTCAGTTGTGCTTTGTTTTTATTGGCAGTAATGAAGCATATAGTAGGACTGTCCAGAAAAGACAAATGTTTCATTTGATTATATTCTATTAACAAATATTTTTGTTTCAAAATATACAAGTGAAATTATTATTGTAACTAACTTCATGTTTAAAGTTAAATTCAAATTTATTATAGTATAATTTTTGTGACTTTGTCTCTATGGGCAGTACTGAATCATGTAGTAGGACTGTCCAAAAAAGGCAAATATTTTAAATAAGTATACTAAATATACTATTTTTTTTAAATTATAATAATAAAGTTAGTTAGAATTTCTTATTATTGCTTTTATGTAGATAACAAAGCTAAGTTTCATTCATTTTTTCAGCGGATAATAAGTAATAAATGTCAAGCTAGTTCACATGTGCATTAGATGTTTTCATTATTGTGATGTCATAATGATTATTGGTTTAACTCAATTAGCCATTCTTACTAATATTTCCTTCAACTCAAAGTTTACGTGACTCAAGGTGAACCTGGTCAGTGATGTTTTAGGGTCTTGTTATTTGTTACTGTTTTAAATTATAATAAAAATACATTGTACATTCTCAAACTGCAATGCGGTAAAAGGGGGCTAGACTGAAAAATATAAACCTGGAAAAGTACAGAACAAGTGTAATTAACTCTTAAACTATGGGATTGAGACTTGAAGAATTAAATGTAGAGTAAAATTAGCAATGTAAAGAGAATAATAACCAATAATGAATTGGGTGATTCATTAAATAAAGTATAATTTGCTTAAAGCATCATTCGAAATGTAAAAAGAAAGCGATGTTGTTCTTTATCTATGCTTTAGTCACGAAATGAAATAACAAACACTTCTGCTTACAACAACAACGAAAAGGGTTTATTCAAAAAGGTTACCTATACCGTTTGATAAATGTGGAATAAAGTTAGACAGTGTCCGAGAGAGGAAAACGAAAGTAGGAAGTTCTTAGGGCTGCCGGAGGTCTGTCAGCAAATATCTTCAGGCGAAGATAGTAGAGGCTGTGAGCATCCAGTGGACAAGGAGGCAGGAGGTGTTTCCTCGTTGCTTGCAGAAGTCTCTGGGGCGATCCGTCTTGGCTGGTGCCAGGGAACCGTCTGGCGAGCGTCTGCAATTTCATAAGGGGGCTGAAGTAATCCCTTGGGGAACTAATGATATCAATGTGCCCTGCGAGCTGGTTGGCCAACATTTGGCCAAACCACCTCACAGAGACACTGATACACATTACAAAGTAAACCTCATTGGTGACTGCTACAAGTGTAGGTAACTTAAGGTAAACCTGGTCACTGATGCTTTGGGGTCTTGTGATTTGTTACTGTTTTAAATTATAATTTAAAAAATGCATTGTACATTCCCAAACTTAAATATAAACCTGGAAAAGTACAGGACAAGTGGAATTACCTCTTAAAATATGGGATTGAGACTTGAAAAATTAAATGTAGAATAAAATTAGCAATGTAAAGAGAATAATAAATAATAATGAATTGGGTGATTCATTAAATAAAGTATAATTTCCTTAAAGCATCATTCGAAATGGGAAGAATCCATGAGCGAGTGTTCTTTTACCACATTACCTCGAGTGGAGTGGATTCTGTGGTTGAATCTACCTGTATTTAACAATGTACCCATACTGCACCTGTCAGGAAATTTTGATTTTTTGTGTTAAATGCAAAGCACATATGTTTTTTTAAATTTTAATTTAAAAAAATTAAACAAAACTTTGGCATAATTGAATTACATTCGACTATTCCTAATAGTTTACTCTAATTGGCAGCACCATTTTGTTCCAACTTCTATTCTCTTAACTTTTCCTAATTGTAGTAATGTTTGCATTTCTTTCAAGTGACAAATAGATTTCAAAAAATTAAAATATTTTTCAAATAATATTTCAACTGTATTTCAAATAGAACTTTTTCAAATTTAGGATAAAGTGATGAAGTGATAACAGTTTAGAGATCAAGTCACTAATTTGTTTAGTCACTAAATCAAGTCACAAAATCAGTTAGCCTAATTTGTTAATTTGCCTAAGTCATCACTTTTTCTGTTTACTTGAGGTGACTATTTAGATTGAATTTACTGCATAATTAAAGAAAAAATTACTTTAGGTGTTTTATGTGATTCTTGTGTCAATCAAAATATCAATATCCAAGAAAGAACTCAGAAAAACCATTGCATATTGTGTCATTTTAGCAATCTTGTGTGATTTTATTATTGTACATTTACTTCTTCAAATTCCAATTCCAGCTTAAATATTTTAAGAGTTAATTCCACTTGTCCTGTACTTTTCCAGGTTTATATTTAAGAATATTAATACACATGCGTCTGCATTTTCAGTCTAGTATATATATATATATATATATATATATATATATATATATATATATATATATATATATATATATATATATATCTTATATTTGCATTCCATAGACCATGGTGAATTAATACCAAACCATTCTTCAAATCTCAATTCCAGCTTCAATATTTTAAGAGTTAATTCCACTTGTCCTGTACTTTTCCAGGTTTATATTTCAGAATAGTAATACACATACGTCCGCATTTTTTAGTCTAATATATATATATATATATATATATATATATATATATATATATATATATATATATATATATATATATATATATATATATATATATATATACGGGTGATTAATGTCGCTAAAAGAATAAAACAAATAAAGTATTTCCTTTGAATGATGACGAGCTTCATTACATTCGTTTATTGAATCTGCATTCGTCTTTTTTTGTTTGTTTGTTGTTTTTTATTCTATTTCCATTTTAAAACGAGTTTGACATTTTTCTCCTGACCATCCGTATGTTTTGTTTTCATTTCGGTGGGGTACCTAGAAGAAATTAGAAACAGAACACGTATTATGAATAGGTATGGCCCTCTAAATAGGAATCGAGATATACATGACTTATAATTAATAGCCACACATCATAAGAGGGCATGCATCATTTCTCGCCAAATTGACCCGATTACTTCGTCTCGTAATCTCCCCCATTCATCGCTCTTGGCTCGCTCGTTTTCCTCAACATGGTCGTCTCGATTGCCTGACGCTAACGGAAGAAGAAGAAAAAACGTGATAATATCAATCTAAAAACCCGTGTCGTTTTCGTACGAATTATTTACTCGACTCATTTGAGACCTGCCGCCTTACTCTGCCCTCGCTGAACTAGCAACACACACTAATTAAGAATGAGCGCCTTTTTTTATTTTCTTTCTTCTTTTGCTAATATTTAAGCTGAAATCAAACACGTCGCTTATTTTCTATATTTTCACATCAACTTAGCGATATAGTTAAGTGGCACACACTAATGCCTCGCATTTCATCCATACATTTGGAAGAGAGAAATGATTAATTCACAGTTTACCCAAGTGAACTCTGACCCCGATCGACCGTTTCTAAACTGGGCGCAAAGATTTAATTGTCCTTATTAACAGATGTCTTACTTTCGGATAAAATACAAAGTTGTAAAATGATGTCTGCCTGACCCCCCCCCCCTACAACTATATATGAAAAGGAACATTTCTACTTTTTCAATTAAAAAAAATAGCTCAACTTCAAATTTACAAAAAAAAATTGTTGAATAAAAAATTAGCAAAATCTGAATTTCAATTTTCTTTTCAATCATTTTTCAAACTTCTCTCTTTAATTGTTCAACCGTTTTCTTGACATCTTTTCTAATACTACACTTCATCTGTTTTGTCTTCGGTCAGTGAATGAGAGATCTTTTTACATTGAGACAATTTTTTTCCAATCCAACGTGGCCCTTTTGGGGGAAGCTAGATTTTCCCCACATCAAAAACCGACCTTGTGTCTAACTCTGCCCTCGTTTTGGGCAAGTAAATGGCGTCTCTTCATAAAAAAAAAACAAATAATGTTAGCACTTTTTTTCTGCATCTTTTTTGATACAAAGATTGACTTCGGATTCTCACTTTTTACCGTTAATATTAGGTATGAACAAAGTCCCTACCTCTGACTGTATTAATGGCTAACGACGTGTTCTTATTTAACTAGTATAAGGAATATCCGATATTGTCGGTGTAGCAAATTTGTCACATTTTAAATTATCCATAATATCGAAGCGTTGTCCATTCTGAGGAGAGTACTTATACAGCTGTACGGGAGAGTAGGCGTCGAAAACAAATTAAACTTTAATTTAAATTTAATTCAATTTCAATGTCTAAAGAACATAAAATCAAATGAAAACTAATGAAACTCAGTCACTTATTTGATCTCTTTGGCTCAAGACCCCTGGAACTGTGATTTATGTGCTTATATTCTATGATGCATCTTAACTTTTGTCAAATTTAATATATTTTAGTTTTGGGTGATTGAACAGACTGGTCTGAAAATCGTGTTACTTCTACGAAAAATGAATAACAATAAAGGAAGAATAACCAACGCAGAGCTTCGTAAAGGATCACACAGGTCATGGTGTTAGCAAAATGATGGCGTTTATACAGATCTTCTCGGTGTGTGACAGTGTCAATGAAAGTGAATAAACTTAATCAGAAATGTATTTTGTTGCTCTACTACTTGTTCATCTATTGTTGCTACTTTTTGATGGGCCAACAAGATTTTCTAGTCACCCTGTTAGCTAGAATTTGGATTCAGAACACGTGTATTAGTCGTGTGATGCCGGTTTCGTCTCCATAGATTGGGGTTTCTTAGATATATTTGAGTCACGGGCTCTTTGAGAATCTAAAAGTTTCGGATAGTTCCATAGAGAAACAAAATAAACATAATATTGCATGCAACGAATGTACTTTGTTTTATTTCATTGTATGACATACACAAAGCATGAATTAAAAAAATTCACACAGTTTTTCATGATTACCATGGCTAATAACAACCTACGTGAGAGTCCAACGTTCAAACCCATCGGCCTAACATTCACACGTAACATGAATTGGAATAAATACATAGAAGACATTTCCAAGGCTGCTGCAGGGAAATCTCACATCATATATCTCTACAAAGCCACCATCCACCATGTGTGAAGTATTGTTGTCACATCTGGGCTGGTGCACCTTTCAACTAGTCTCTCCCTCTTATGCAGGGACCAAAAAAGAGTCGCTAATCTAATAGGTCCCTCACTATGCACCAAGCTTCAGCTCCTGTCCCATCGCTGCAATGTTGCATCGCTGTGTTTGTTTTACAAGTACTACAATGAAATGTGCTCCGATGAACTTTCTGTACATGTGCCCTCTCGACGTAAATACACCCGACCAACTCGACAACCAAATAAATCCTATCCATTCATTGTGGAGGTGATCAGAGGCCAGACTTTGGAACTCCTTCCATGCTCCCTGTATTTTTCGGCTGTGCCGACATGCAGAAATGTATATGTAATGTGAACAAATATGTCACTGCACAACTCATCACTTAAGATTCCCCCCACCCTATAAATCTGACTTCTAATCCACAGTAGCCCCTTATGGCAGCGGTAGTGACAATGTGTCTTGTCTGGGGTGAATACAAGTTTTTTTGTTTTTTTGATGTAAAGTTTGATGACCAAACTACGCAAAACTGAAGTGCAATAACTTTGTGCAAATGAAACAAAACAAAATCTTTGATTCTGTTCAAAAGTTCATTTCAATGAGAAGGTTATCGTTGACTCTCAAATGTATGCAGCAGCAAACGGAATCAAAACGCACACAAATCGCATTTCCAGACGAGCTTAGGCTTGTATCAACGCACACCAGAATTCTTAAAGGCTTTTCGTGTTGAATTTATTTCGTAACATTTTCTTTGAGATCTCGTTAATTAAGTTATATTTGACACGTTCTTATCATTTATGCAGTCCACGTTGGCTGGAAAAAAATACGGATTCATTTTTCAAATTTATGGTCACCTAAGCAGATGTAACTTCTTGCAGCTTGTCCCGAAAATCTTGCAGTCACAATGGAAACTCATTGAACCGCAAAAGTCACTTCATTCATTTAACCAAATATAAATTCATCAAATATCAAGTAAATCTCAGTTTGTTAAAGTAAATTATGAATATATTTTATTATTAAACGTTTGCTCTACTGAAATGGCTGACTGTCCTTCAAGATGTACGATCGATTGCCAAGGTGTTCGCTAGTTTCATGTTTATGTTCGTCCATTCACAGACGTTGTTTATCCATCTTTTCTTTGTCTACGTTTATTTAATATTTTCTAATACAGAAATACATCAGTTTGCAAGATTCCGTTTCGTAACTGTTGATAAAAATGTTAATAGAAAATACGAGTGCGCTCACATGACATACTAATAAATTATATATATATATATATATATATATATATATATATATATATATATATATATATATATATATACAAAAAATAATAAAATTTGAAGTTTTTCAAATCGAAAAAAAGGTATACCTAAAATAAAATCAACAATTACAAAAAAAATGATATACAGTGAAAACTATTCTAAATTCAGTTATTTAATTGTTCAGTACAATGTGTTTGTTTTTTCACAAAAAATAGTAATTTTTAAATCAATTATTTTTTAAATTAAACAATTTGATTCAATAAATTTGTGCTTTAAAACATAATTTCTAATAAGATTTTAAAAAGCAAAAAACAAACTCAAAACGTTTTAATAAAAAAAATCAAAGTAAATATATTATTTTTCAGCGACTCGTATGATAAATCTCAGAGAATGCGTTATTTACATGTTATTAATCAAATAACACTCCCCTGTCTTGTGTGTGTCTCTCCTTTTCTCTCTCTCTCTTTCTCTCTCTCTCTCTCTATCTCTCACTTTCTCTCTTTCTGTCTCTCTTTTTTTCTCTCTCTCTTTCATAAAATAGAATTTTCTGTGTGTTCGAAATAGAATGTTATACTTAATAATCAGAGGGCGAGTAAGACATATACTACATTACCCCCTCAAAAGAGGCGTAGATATGCTTGGGAGGATAGAATCATAACAACAGAACAGATAGTACACTACCTTCCCCCTAAAAAAAGTAAGCGAAGAGGTAATGCCTAGGAGGATGGTATCATGACAAAGAAAAGATACTATACTACCTCCACAGCTCTCAAAAAAGGAGGAAGTAATGCCTGGGAGGATGGTGTCATGACAACAGAACAGATATTACACTACCTCCACACCTCTCAAAAATTGAAAAGTTAATTCCTGGGAGGATGCTATAATGACAACAGAACAGATACTACACTACTTCAACACCTCTCAAAAAAGAGAGGATAATCCTGGGAGGATGGTATCGTGACAGTAGAACATATACTACACTACCTCTACACCTCTCAAAAATGGAGGAGGTAATGCCTGGGAGGATGGCATCATGACAACAGAACAGATACTACACTACCTCCACACCTCTCAAAAAAGGAGGAGGTAATGCTTGGGAGTATAGTTTTGCTTCAGAGACACATCATCTCCATTATTAATTACTAAGAGTTTCGGAATAGAAGTAGGAGTATTTTTTTCGGCTTTAGACAGACAGATACATAATTTCCATTATTAATAGACTTGCAAATATATGCTCCCGCCGGCCGCATATTTTTGCTAGTTGTTTTATTTAATTACTCTCTTTCTCTCTCCCTCTCCCTCTTCCTCTCCATCTCTCTCTTTCTCTCTCTCTCTCTCTCTCTCTTTCTCTCTCTCTCTCTATCTCCTTCTCTCTCTCTCTCTTTCTCTCTCTCTCTATCTCCTTCTCTCTCTCTCTCTCTTTCTCTCTATCTTTCTCTTTCTTGAAATAGAACCTTCTGTGTGTTCGAATATTCAGAGGGCGGGTAACCACATGTTGGAATGGCCGCCGGCTGTTCCATCATATTCCATCACAATCTAATTTAATTACGTAACCCAATTATATAGATGAAAAAAAACAATGTTTTTTAATAATTCTATTTATAATTTTTATTACGATTATTATCGAGGAAAATATTTTAAATATATCTGGAAATCTGGAGAAAAAAAACAATCATCAGTGTACATTTGCGAATATTAATTTATTAGAAGCTTTAAAACAAATTAATTATGTAAATTTGAAAATTGCATTATTAGTCGCCATTAACTTAATAGGACGTATTTTTCATTAATATATATTTTTTAAATTATTTTTTATACGTACATAAAAGTAACTCATGGACACGTGTTTCTGGCTAACAGCCGTCATCAACATGGCTAACTTAGACAAGGATCGAACCTTCGATATTGATGTATATAGTCCAACGTTTTACTATCAGACCAAGACGCCCTGTCTAGAAATATGTAAATATGTAAATATTTCAAGTATTTTTATGCAATTATATTTATTGGTGAATTTTTACTGATGACAGCTGTGAGCCAGAAACACATTTCCATGGATTACTTTTATGTACTTTTATGTAAGTACAATTTTTTTTTAATTGTATATTAACGAAAAATACGTCCTATAAAGTTAAGGGTGACTAATAATGTAATTTTCTGCATCTTAATCACTTAGGAAGTGAGATAATCAAAGTAGTAGTGAGCAAATAAAACAATGAACGCTGCAATCACCAATAAAAAAGAATTACATAAAAATTCATATATATATTTATATATATATATATATATATATATATATATATATATATATATATATATATATATATATATATAATAGTAACTCTGTGTGTGTGTCCGCCTGATCTTTGTGTCTTATGTTCACCCAAACCGCTGGACAGAATTATTTGAAAATTGGCATGTAGACTACTGACCTCTCAGTGAAGGTCATAGGCTATATAAGAAATATATCACTTCAACGCTGGGAGTCCTCGGGGGCACACACACATCCACTGAAAATTGTTCTCCATTAGATTAAAATGAAATTTAAACCATAGGTAAATGACCAAAAATGATGTCTATTCCCAAAATTTCAGCAGATTTTGAGGATATTAATAGTGTCCCTAGGGGCACAACCCTCCCTCCCCCCAACCACAACAACCACTTAACACTGTTTTAGATTCAAATGAAATTTAAACTCTAGGTAACTGATCCAAAATGATGTTGATTCCCTAAAAACAAAGATATACTAGGAAAATGAAGACATACTAGGAAGTGTACTTTCAATATAATTGTATTCACATGCACAATTTGCATGTGACCATAATGGAAGTATTTGTGCGTCTCTGGCTGCCCCCTAAAGAAGCTAATGACAATTTTCAAACATGTTACACAATGAATTAATCTGTTTATTAGCGTTATTTTAAGAATATTAACATATATCTTAATAGCTCTGTTGAAGTAAGATATCTAGCTGACAGCATGACGGTTGCTATTCAAGTAAACTCTCCCTATCATGATGTTGCATATAATGCTATCCCACACTCTAACCTGGGAAACACCGGGTAGCTCTGCTAGTATATATATATATATATATATATATATATATATATATATATATATATATATATATATATATATATATATATATATGTGTGTGTGTGTGTGTGTATCTGTGTATGTGTGTGTGTGCGCGTGTGTGTAGTGTCAGATTGTTTTAATCAGGAAAAATAAGTTTATAATGTCAGATAAATTTCAAAAGGTGAAAAAACAAAATCCACAATTAGTTTATTTCTGCATGTTATCTCGCTCCTCACACTTTCTTTCCCACTCCGCTTACAGTTTTAATAGCATTACTACATGTGGTGATATTTTCTTATGTTTATAATACACTATTATAATCTTGAGTTTTATAGTTGTATTACAAGCTACAAAGCATATATAAATTATAGAAATCCAGAAGAATATATATATCCTTTATAAGCAACAGATTAGGGATACAACTTCATTGAGCTTGCAATTTGGAACATTTTCAGATATTATTCAAGGTATGCACTTAAATATATTTTTTGTAAGAACCCACAAATATATATGTGTGTGTGTGGGGGTGGGTGGTTGGGTGAGTGTACGGTTAGCAGAGTACTCAATTATTAAAACAAATAAAAAAATAAGAGCTTAATATGTATTTATAAATGTATTACAAAAGATCAGAATAACATCGGTGCCGTAGTATATTTATATATATATATATATATATATATATATATATATATATATATATATATATATATATATATATATATGTGTGTGTGTGTGTGTATTAAAATAATTAATAAATATTTATTTATAAATATTATTATTTATCAGCCCCCTCCAACAAAGGCCGGGCACTCTTGAGTGACTTTAATAACAAGCAGTGCAAATAGATACATGCACGATCCGAACGCCATCGTAGATCACTCTAAGCTGCTTGGTAGATCTAGCCGCCAACTCGCTATTTACATTTAAATTCCTCTCTATTTACTAACTAATTGGCTATGGCCGATGGGATAAGACTCTCGACTACGAATTAGTGATGATTTGTGATCGGGGTTCGCGCCCACCGACCGTTGAGAATTAGTTCCTACACTGAAGATTGCGTTAGCATGAAACATCGATGTTTGTAGGTATTAAAATAATTAATAAATATTTATTTATATATATAAGGAGAGGTAGTTTGCTTGAAGCATTGTGTGTAATACGTATATAGAAGAGTATTAGAAGGCTATGTCAGCGTTGAGAAGTAAGACAAAAACAAGTGATTTTAATTTATATATTTAAAAAAAAAAAAATGTTTAATAATTTTTTCCTATATAGCAAATCTTACTTTATTAGGCAAGACTTCAACACTGTGATGTAATGTGAGTGATCGTGTTCCATAATATATTTCGAGGAAGACCTCTTTGTCAAATAGTGGATGTTTCAAATCTTAAAAAACGTGCGGAATGGCAATACTACTTATAACGCAGTAAATATTAATATCCGCAGCAATATAATAAAACTAAAACTATAACTGATTGTTTTTTTGTTTTGTTTTATTATATTTATTACTTGTTTATTTTATTTTTATTTTTTTCTGAATATTTTATATTTGGACCCACTGATGAATGCCATATATATATATATATATATATATATATATATATATATATATATATATATATATATATATATAGTAAAAAAGAAGTGTGGTAAATTAAATACCATCAAAGCTTGTTATAGATGCAATATGTATTTTATAAAAAAGAAAAGACAAAATCGAAAACGATTTTTTTTTCCTATTTTTATAAACTAACATTATGTATGTAGTTTATAGTTATACAGATATTTCGCTAATAAAATTAGCCTCATCAGTGTGGTTGAAATTCCGATGTAATTGGAAAGCCAGCTTCTGTTGGTGTGAGCCGGCGAATGAGATGTTGTTTTTTTCTCTCTCGTATGAAATCACGCAAGCATGTGGAAGGTTATAGTTTTAAAGGTTCATACTTTTTTTTTATAAGCATCCGTTTGAAATTTAGTAAAAAAGAAGTGTGGTAAATTAAATACCATCAAAGCTTGTTATAGATGCAATATGTATTTTATAAAAAAGAAAAGACAAAATCGAAAACGATTTTTTTTTTCCTTTTTTTATAAACTAACATTATGTATGTAGTTTATAGTTATACAGATATTTCGCTAATAAAATTAGCCTCATCAGTGTGGTTGAAATTCCGATGTAATTGGAAAGCCAGCTTCTGTTGGCGTGAGCCGGCGAATGAGATGTTGTTTTTTCATCTCTCGTATGAAATCACGCAAGCACGTGGAAGGTTATAGTTTATAGTTTATATATATATATATATATATATATATATATATATATATATATATATATATATATATATATATATATATATATATATATATATATATATATATATATATATATATATATATATATATATGAAAATGAAAATAAAAATGTTAACAAAATAAATAAATAATTTTTTTTTAAATATATATATATATATATATATATATATATATTGATTCAACAAATTTAAAGATATGGTGGAGCAAAATGATAATAAGCTAGTAAGCCTTCTTTACGCATTTAAGCTTATAAATACTTATATTATATTCATGCAATATCATTATTTCCATAATTTCCATTATTTCCATAAATTCATCTTGAATTTTCACGTTATTCAAGTTTCCCGTTCAAAATAAGTTTCATGATTCTTACTGTAAAATATTTTGTAATTCACAAATATTTCGTAAATATAATCTCCA
This sequence comes from Sepiola atlantica, assembly GCA_963556195.1. Taxonomy (NCBI): domain Eukaryota; kingdom Metazoa; phylum Mollusca; class Cephalopoda; order Sepiida; family Sepiolidae; genus Sepiola; species Sepiola atlantica. Next base: position 5,839,643 of record OY744517.1, on the reverse strand, counting down.
TTAAATAAAAGTATCATTTTTATTTTTAAAATTAGAAGAATAAAAATTATAATTTATAGATATTTTATAGCTTCACACAGTGATTTTATTTCGTCTACCGTAAAATTGAAAACGCTAAACATGCGATTTTCGCTTTATCGAAAAAAAAAAACGATTATATTTTTCACCCAATGTTTAATTTTACTTCAGTCAAAGTTCTCAGAAGTCAAGGGGCCCCTGCCTGGGGCTAACACTTGATTTCTATATGAGATACATAGATACCCGAATATTCTATTAAAATTCACTTTATTTCTCAAGCATTGAGTTGGTAAAAAAGTTAAGAATAATTTCTTCTCTCCCATGCTGACCAGTCAATATGTCATAGTATATCTTTCTTGTGGTCTGTTGGTCTTACCGGATTCCAGGACAAGAATTCATCTAGTCTGGTGGAGTATCCAGCACGTGGTGTTACTCGAGGTAACATCACTAGGAGAAGATGCACTATTCCTCGTACGAGGGGATCTTATTTGTGCTGCGGATACTATGTAATTTTGAATATTTGGTCAGGGTTTACTTGTAGGGGTAAGTATCCTCATGTCAGGTTGTCCTGACAAACCCTTGTACAGAGAGATCGAAGACACTCGAGGATAGTGTCTAGTAGGTAATTCAAACTAACTGTTAAGTATTTGGCACCATTCGTTTATTATGTGAAATTTGGTAGCGAAGTCTTCAAATTCTAGTGAAGTTTATTTTATTTTCCCCGTTGTGGATAATCTAAAAAGCATTGTTAAAACAACGTTATAAAACAACGTTATAAAACAACGTTATAAAACAACGTTATAAAACAACGTATTTGTAACGTTATTACGGAGTAACGTTGCGCGGTGACGTTGGTCGAGAGTCTATAAAGCCCGTTTAGGTAATTTCTCTGTAACGTTATAGACACGTTATAGCAAGGTATTCTTGTTATCTGGGTATTTATGATTGCTGATCCAGTATACACGAGTGTTTCAGCTAGTAATCGCCAATTACGCTTGTTTCCTTCGGCATAAGGAATACTTTTTTAAGCAGAAGGGTGTGTATGTGTGAAGAATGGTGTAAGCCATTTGGTGGCGGACGCCATTATGGTGCCGAGAAGTTGCGCGTTAATGCAGATGCGTACAGAAGAACGTTGTCTGTGTTCCTGCCGTGCTTACTCTCCCCCACTCTCTGTCTACCGAGGCTCCGTTTCTCTGTTGGCAGCAAAGGTGTCTTTATTTCATCTCCCGTTTGATTCAAAGTTGAAATCCCACTGAACTGCGACCGACCTTCTCCCCTTCCCCTTAGAGCCCAGTTCAGAGTTTTAAGAAAGCCAAGACGCTGGCACACTGTCTGCAGACTTACGAGAAAGAACATAGTGCCACTGTTTGCTTGTATATTTGGATTTGTTCTTTCACAGTGGGATATACTTTGGTTTTTGTTGTTTTTGGTCGCCATTTTTTTTTTTTTTTTTTTTTTTTGCTCCTGTTATTATTTTGTGTTTATTTATTTTTCCTTTAAAAAGAAAATAATACTTTGTTTCTCTCTTCTGAACATTTCGGTTTTTATCAACGCATTTTTAAGAAACTTTTTTGTCTACACATTCTGTCTGGTCCAGTTTTAGGTGGAGTTTATTCTTTCGAACAGTACCTCTCCTAATAATGATATCAATCCTTGATTCATTTTAGACCCCTATGGATGTGAAAGTCGATAATATTAATTTGCAAAAGTAAATTCATAAAAAGTCGGTCTTACGCCCTAAAACTGGTTGGAATAGGTGGAAGGGGCTCTGTTTTCTTCCGCTGTCTATCCTCCTACTAAGCAAAATCACGACCGATTCGTACAAGCATTGCTTCTTTTCATTCTTTCACCATTTCTCCATCACTTTCACTTATTAAATTATCACAATACAACATTTACTATATGGACTACCTTACTTAAAATATCTCCAATCGTTTCAAGCAATTTTATTTACAAAAAATATTTACAATTTCTATAAAAGAGGGTGAAACAACAAGAACAAGTAAACAAAAAAAAACGAATAAGTGTAGAAGACCTACTGTTTTCGGTTTGCTAGGGTTATAACAGGTTCAAATTGAAGAAATTAAGTATGAGTGGCGTTTGAGAGTGGATAGTGTCCTTTTGCGGTAAATACAATTTTGGAAGGCAACGGACAAATTGAAGTTAGAGTTGGTATCATGGAGGGTGTCTATTGCCAAAAGTTTTAAATAGGATATTACTCATTCACTCAACTAACTATGAGACGATGATCTACTTTGACCGGCATCCAAAAGAAGCAAGAATTGCATGCACCATGCTCAAGTAACGAACTCATGCTCCCTTTCGTGTGCACAGACTCGTAACTTTATTGAATTCTATGGAAGGTAATATTTGCCATCTAATTATAACCTTAAGCTGATCCATAAAGAATAAAAATCAGATCTTGATCAGATACAATTCGCAACTGGATCAATGCAAGTCGTCATCTCGTTGACATACTTCCAGAAGAGTCGAAATTCCCTACAGTGGAAAAAAAGGCGTGCACCTCCACCATGCTTGAACTGAAGGTAACATTTTCCAGACCAATCTACAAATTAAAGAGTAATCAGATTTGGTGGCAACCTCACGCCCAACTCCACTGAGACCGGATCTTCTTTATCGGCCACCCTAGCTGCTCCCCAAGTGGACGCGAAGTAGAACCCTTCACTAAATCCCGATATAGTACCTTTCTAGACCGTGAAAATTCATCGACCGAGGAATCTTTCTGTGCGTAACTTGACTCTCGATTAAGAATTACAATTTACTCCTCGGTCTACAACGCTCTCAACTAGAGGCGCCCTCAACAACAGGGCCCCACGCAGACTCCTCTATCAAGGTTCGACTCAGGGAAACTAATCTCTCGGCATGTCGATGACTTACCAAATCAGGCATTCCCTCACACGGACATTAGAAAGAATACTTGTCTGCAAAACCACGGCCTTCCTCTCATTCAAAACAAAGAAATTTCTGGAAGACCGTTAACCGGTTCGCCGGCAAGTGGATTAGAGCCAGTCGGTAAAAAATAAAAGAAAAGGTGAGATGACACACATCTCACCTCTACCCTTTAAGGAAATATTTCTTTGTTATGAATTGACCTCTCTTTCACAGTGTATTTCTGCTCAGGCTATATCAATCCCCCAACGATAACTCGTAACCAGTTCGATAGGATTCGGGCCCGAATCTTTAGCTGTGTTCAGCAAAAATGATGGGCATATAATTATCTACGTCATCCCTTCCATGCTGTTCTGCTTCTTCAACAATGTGAGATGACACCCTTGGTCACCTGGCCACGAATAATTCCCTGATATATCTAATGATTTAACACATCCTTCAGCACCCTTTAGAACCCGTACAAACATGTGTAATAGCATCAAGGACAATTTGTAGAGTAGACCATCAAGTCACAGTGATTTCTTGTGGGTTGCCTGCTTTAATGCAGTCAAGACCTCATACTTTGAACTCAGTTTTTGCAACTAGCTACTCGCGCAGACGCGAATAGTTGCCAAACTCCTGGATGGAGAGTCTGGGTAGTTTGGTGATGCTCCCTTGGAAGTGCTTCCGAACCTCTCACGACTCTCCTGGGACGATACGAGGGTGCGTTAGTCCCGGTTCTTGACGTTCCGAATGTATTTATCCGAACAGCGACGAAGCTCTTTTTTATACCCATCCGCTTCGAAGTTCATGACTTTGTTGATACATTCTTTAGTTTATTCTTAACTACTTGGTCCTGATAATGCTCACTAGCCTCACGTTAAAGGTCCTCCTAAGCTAGCACTATGGTTAAAGAATTCCCTCACGTGTGAAAGTCGATTATCTGCTTTACAAAAAGCGCCGAATAACTATTCACTAAAACCGTATTGGTAACATATTCTGGCCTCGTTCAGAGGTAAATAAATCCCCTAAATGAAGTGCATAAAATGTATCCGCTCAATTGTGGCTCTTCCCATGTTTCATTTCCGCCATTTCATTAGGAGATGGAAGGATCAGGGTCAATGCATGATTTCTGTACGCGTGTCACAAATGAACAAATGTGGGGCATTCTTGCAACTGTCTTTGGCGTATCAAAGTACCGCGCATTCCATGTTTTTCAACCGACACTTTACTTCATGAGGAGGTAAAAAAAATCATCCAGCGCATAATTATCATAGTGGAAAATGTCGCGCTCGGTACAGGTTTCGCGCCTTTAGGGGATCGCGTTCACGGTAAAAAAAAAAAGATCCTGACAATTTGGTTTACTTCTCAGCAATGCAAAACAATAATATTGCATATTTCATAGATCTTACCAAAGACAATTTGGAATTGCAAGTCTATCATTTAACAGACAAATTAGTTTGGCATATATCACTGGCTCATGATAAACAAAAGAAAGATCTTTTTTCAAATTAATACTCACATTAAAAAATGTAAAAAATTCAAAATGCAAGAACCGTTGACAGAGAAAAAAGGAAGAGCTTAGATGTCTTCAAAGGCCGTGAAATTCTTTTGCGGATTCTTCAATGGAATTTGATGATAATCACTTTTGAAATCATCATCATCATATTCGGTTTAATGTCCGTTTTACATGTTGGTATGCATTGGATGGCTTTTAGAAAATTGACTTCCAAACTAACCTATCTCTAGACAGGTTATATTCTGGTGGGACAGCTTTTTTATGGGGAGGGGGTAGCTAGTAATGGGGGAATTAAAAGTCTGTGACATAGTCATTAAGATAAGTTGGACATTTTGGGCGGCGGGAGCAGTGTCCTCTAAGTGATATTTCTGTTTGTATTTCGTCAATTTCGTATGTTATGTTGACCTGGGTAAGTATTTCAGTCTCCCAGACCGGTTGATAATGTGATGGATGGTAAGCCCTAATATATTTGCGCTGTGTTTAAACTTGCAAAAAGATCTTTCATGAATGAACAATGACAAAACGGACTAAATAATTGAATACCAATGAGCATTTAACATGAACTTGTGCATGAAATTGGCATCCCTTATATTCTAAAGAAACTTTATTTCCTAAATCTTCAGGCTGTCTCATAAGTGTTACCATTTACGTTTATTTTATCTCAGTAAGTGTTCTCATAATGATCAAAGGCGGATATATGTCCTATTTGAATAACTGCGTTAATTGTTTTTTTTCTAGGATGTCACCCTAGGATGAGCGAAAACCCTTGTGCTAGTCTAATCCGACACATACATATATTTTGCTACAGATTTTAGCACGCCGAATACGTGAAAAGAACCGAAAGCTACACTAACTGAAGTGGAGTTATTTTTGCAAGCACTTATTTCTTAAAAAAGAAAAGATCCACCCCAAACACTGCATATGTCCGAATTTTTTACGTGAGGAATTGTAATGTGCATGACTTACAATCATTCGGTTGTTCTAATCGAGAGGGACCGACAGTCGCTGTAGAAATGTGAAAATATCTAGCACTTCTAAATATCGATCCAAACAAGTTTGGGTGAGGTTAATATTTTAAAGCGTTTGAAGAGAAGTAGTTAACCTGATCTTGTTGTTATCGGTATGTTTCAGCCGCTCCATTCTCCAGCCTTCTTCTGATATTTGTCCTATAGAAACACATAAGTGAAGTGTTTATTCAGATATTTTCTTGAATCTATTTATATTTGTGGTCTATCTGACCGACGAGGCAATTGAAAAAAAACAACTTACACCAAGATAAAACACAACTTTTTATTGAGTAAAATGTTACGAAAAATCCAATAGTAATATTAATTTTGTATTATAACATAATTATTATTCGCACGGATATCATTATATAGCGACGACATTTTTCTTTGTTATTATTTACAACTTAAATTAAAAATTATAGAAATATAAAAATAAGAATACAAATGGTTATTCATTCTCGGACAATGGATGGGTGCTTAATAGTTTTAAATAAACTGTTAGTTCTGAATTCCCAAAAAGTAACTAGATATGATTGACTAAACTATAATAGGACGATACGTTATTTCGTTTGATTTGGCGTGTCTCTTTACCGGCACATCAGCCATTTTGGTGCTATGCAATACGGAAGGAAATTGGCGATGGTAAATAATTCATTACATACGATTACTTGAACATAAGTTTCTAATTTACTCATCACTCGTGGCGTTCTTGGCCTTTTGGCTAAGATCAAAGTGTAGTATCTGTTCCGATGGATACTGCACCCCATAGACTCGTATTGTCTTGGCCTTCGGGGCTTGATTTACGCCGGTCTATGGGCCTGTCCTGTGCAGTTCTAGGAGATCCACCCTCCCAGGCTTCGCCTCCCCTCTTTGGGGAGGAGTAAGTTTATTGCTTACTGCCTGAGGCGCCCCTACCGGGGAATGCCGACGGGGCTGCCCAGGCAATTTTTAAACCCCACTTTCCCGACCCGACCTTGGGTCACATCTTACTTGTGGGAGTAAGATAAAAAAAAACTGGCCTTGTGCCTAACTCCTGGAGAGGAGTAAATCAATACTCATCACTCGTGGGATTCTTCTACAAGTATTAGTGCGTAAATGAGAGCAATAGACCAGATCGGAATTAAATTCGATGATTCTGAGTTCACGACGATATCCATTAAGCCTAAGATATTTGTTTTTTGCCAGATCGCTTATTTAGATGATCGCTAATTGAGATGATTGTTAAAGGAGTTCATATATTATGGGTCAATTTAAAATGAAGATTGCTAAAATCATGCAGAGATTATTTCCTTGTTGGTCCCCCGATTTTATAAATCGGGGGACTTATGTTTTGAGGCATGTCCGTCCGTCCAGATTTTTCTCCGCAACCATCCATTGAATTTCTCTGAAATTTTGCATGAAGTTGTAACTTTGGTCAGGTTAGAAAGTAACATTCTCCGATTTTTGAAAAAAAATCTGGTTAGCCCCAAAATGGAAAAAAAATGACATGTTTTGCCCCATAACTTTTCATCCATCCATCAATTTCTCTGAAACTTGGCCGAAATGTGTAGGCAATTGTTCCTAATAGAAAATAAATATCGCTGACCTTGAAAAAGTCTGGTTCGCGCCCCCACGGGGTCAAAAGCCCCAAAATGGCAAAAAATGACCCTTTTCTCCCATAACGTTAGATCCACCAATTCAATTTTTCTGAAACTTGGCCAAAATGTAGAGGCAATTGTTCTGGATATAAAATGAGCATCCCTGACCTCAGAAAAATTCTGGTTCGCGCCCCCAGGGGGTATGATGGGGGTCAAAAATGCCCCAAATTGCCCAAATTTATTGCATTTTACACTCGCCACATCTAGTCACATACAGAGGGGGACCACGCACGCGCGGCTTGTTTACTTAGAACACTGATGTCCGCAAAACACCTGAAAGAGGCCCGAGGCTTCAACGGTCAAAACGTTTCTGGCAATAAAAGTAAAGTTTACTTTTTATCAGACACAGTGGCGTGCAGAGGAAGAGGGGCGACAGGGCAGTGCTCCGGGCATCTAAGCTGGAGGGTATCAAAATCATGTTCTTACTTTAAAAAATATATATATTTTTTAATCCCACCAACCTCCCGACTGCTAAAGTTTGTTAATAGTAATTGTTTTTATATATTCAAATCATAAATTATTTAAATAAATACTTGAATTAATAAAATACAGTCATTTATATTTAGTGCAAAATGTTGCATTTTAACCAAGGGCTGTTTAATATGTGTGAAGCTATACTGGTATACAGTCCTCACAAATATTTTACTTGAATTTGTTAATATTTTGTATTTGTATTTGTATTTTTTTAGATATCAGCATGTCACAGATGAAGAAAGTCCAACCGAGTGGAGCAGAGAACAGGAAAACAAAGAGGACCAGAATCAAAGAAGAATCGGGTCAAAGCGGAGCATTCGATACCTGGATAAGAAAAGAAGAAGAAGAAGAAGAAGAAGAAGAAGAAGAAGAAGAAGAAGAAGAAGAAGAAGAAGAAGAAGAAGAAGAAGAAGAAGAAGAATCTGGATAAGTAAAAGATGATGTGACTGCAGAGAAGGATTTTAGCAATTTGAAGAGACCAATTCCCGAACATTTGAAGATAACAATAGTACAACATGACCGTAAAGAATATCAGAATAAAAGTGATCCATTGGCTGAGAAGGATGGAAGATCCTTTTCTATACATTGGTTTTATAAAGTTTCTACAAACGGAAAAACTGTGGAGAGGAAATAGTTGTTAATACTCTCCATATCGAGAAAGCATGCTACTGTTTTGTTTGTGTTTTTTTTTTGTTTTTGTTTTTTGTTTTATTTTTTCAAATAAGCAGTTGTCGTCTATGTCAAACTTTAACAAGGAAAACGGTTTTCCATTTGGAGAAAATTGAATCCACGAATACCTGACCATGGGAAAATCCCTTCTCATAGGGCTCACATGAGGGAATACCTGAACCTTGTAGTTTAACTTCATCATTCAACTACGATAGATGTTGAACTTTAACAGCAAATTTCTGCTGAAAAAATGGAAAGCTATAACTGAACGAATTGTTAAGGGCGTGTATTTCTGGCGAAACAGAATCTGGCCTATTGTGGACATCAAGAAAGAATAGCTTGGTTATCCGAGCCCGAGGAAACCTTCAGTGAAATGTAGGAAACTTTCTAGCAACAATCAAACTTTTGTTCAAATATGATGTAATCTTAGCACAACACTTACAGACAGGGAAACAGAAACTAAAAAGTGTTACCTACTTGTCCAACAGAATTAAAAACGAGATAATCGATCTTCTTGGTGAAACAATCAAGAAAAATATAATATTTGAAATTAAGGACGCAAAATAGTTTAGTATTATGCCAGATATTGCCAGATATTGCCAGATATTGCCAGATATTGCCCATGAAGATCAGGTTTCTGAAATGCTGCTTTACGTTCATATTAATGGGAGTTTTACAAGTCGACAAAAAAGATGTAGTCAGTCTGGTCAATGAAATTTTGGAAACATTGGAAGACAAAATTTCCATAAACGACAGTCGTGGCCAAGCATATGATAACGCAGCAGTTATGGCTGGAGAAAAAACTAAAGAACTTAACCAAAAAGCTGTGCTTTTGAACTGTGGGAACCATAGCCTTAATTTGGCCTGTGTTCATGCAAGTGAAGTGTTGAGGTGTTGTTGTTGTTACATTTTTTGCCATTCTAGTAAAACTCTTTACTTTTTTCCCTCATTTACTTCTCGTTGGGAAGGGTTAAAATCATTTGTCACTTGAATTGTGAAAAGACAGTGTGAAACCAGACAAGTAATCCACAATGAGCATGACAACGTTATTACAAGCCTTCAGCACCTACTGGAAGAAGAATTTTCAAGGGAAACCAAATCTGATGCAGGATCGTTACTGAACTGTGTTCAACAGTTCCAATTTATAACATTATTACATTTTTGGAACCCAGTTTTATCGTCAGTGGAAAAAGTCTCAAAACGTTTACAGGATACGAAAATGGAGTTCCATGCAGCATCTTGTGATCTGGAAGGATTGATTCATATCTTAAATTTAAAGAATGACGAAATTATCCACAACGCAATACACTTGGCTAATGAATAATGTGAAAATTGGGAAATACCAGTTGCACGAAAAAGGAGAAGAAGAATAATGTCTGGAGAGTCAACAAGAGATAGTGGACAGACGACACAATCCAATATGAATAGAATAATGGTAGAGATTGTGAATCGATTAAAAACGGAAATTAAAGATTGCAGTGTCCGTCTCCAAAGACTCATTGACCGATTTTCATTTCTTCTGAATTTGAATTCAGTAGTAATTGATGATACACAAGAAAGAGAGAAATTAAAGAAGGCATGTTCTGACTTTGCAAATTTCTATGATAATGATGTGGCAGCCATTCAGTTATATGATAAAATTATTGATTTTGTGATGCTGCTTCGAGTCGAAGGGAATAGAGTTCCTCCTAATCCTAAAGATATAATAGAGTCTTTACTGCAATATGGGATGGATGTATTTCTGACACTGTGTGTTTCATACAGAGTACTGCTTACGGTCGCATATTGAGTTGCAAGTTGTGAACGGTCATTTTCAAAAATGAATTTAATAAAAACATATCAACAGTCTTCTATGTCACAGGAGCGACTGACCAACCTGGTATTAATAAGTGTCGAAAAAGAATTTCTCACAGCTGATATAAAAAGTGAAGTGTTTCAAGTGTTTTCTGACAGGAGGTGTCATTTGAGGAAAAGAACTTAATAAAAAATGTTTATGTTTAAATCAAACAAAGCATTTATTTCTTGTTTTATCTGTGTTTACATATTTGAAATATGTTTGTTATCAAGCTATTTTGGTTTGCTACAATTAAAAATTAATAAACAGACCGAAAATTGTATACTCTATTTCTCATAATATTTCTCATAATATTAATAAACAGACCGAAAATTGTATACTCTGTTTCTCATAATATTTCTCATAATATTAATAAACAGACCGAAAATTGTATACTCTATTTCTCATAATATTTCTCATAATATTAATAAACAGACCGAAAATTGTATACTCTGTTTCTCATAATATTTCTCATAATATTAATAAACAGACCGAAAATTGTATACTCTATTTCTCATAATATTTCTCATAATATTAATAAACAGACCGAAAATTGTATACTCTATTTCTCATAATATTTCTCATAATATTAATAAACAGACCGAAAATTGTATACTCTGTTTCTCATAATATTTCTCATAATATTAATAAACAGACCGAAAATTGTATACTCTATTTCTCATAATATTTCTCATAATATTAATAAACAGACCGAAAATTGTATACTCTATTTCTCATAATATTTCTCATAATATTAATAAACAGACCGAAAATTGTATACTCTGTTTCTCATAATATTTCTCATAATATTAATAAACAGACCGAAAATTGTATACTCTATTTCTCATAATATTTCTCATAATATTAATAAACAGACCGAAAATTGTATACTCTGTTTCTCATAATATTTCTCATAATATTAATAAACAGACCGAAAATTGTATACTCTATTTCTCATAATATTTCTCATAATATTATTAAACAGACCGAAAATTGTATACTCTATTTCTCATAATATTTCTCATAATATTAATAAACAGACCGAAAATTGTATACTCTGTTTCTCATAATATTTCTCATAATATTAATAAACAGACCGAAAATTGTGTACTCTATTTCTCATAATATTTCTCATAATATTAATAAACAGACCGAAAATTGTATACTCTGTTTCTCATAATATTTCTCATAATATTAATAAACAGACCGAAAATTGTATACTCTATTTCTCATAATATTTCTCATAATATTAATAAACAGACCGAAAATTGTATACTCTGTTTCTCATAATATTTCTCATAATATTAATAAACAGACCGAAAATTGTATACTCTATTTCTCATAATATTTCTCATAATATTAATAAACAGACCGAAAATTGTATACTCTGTTTCTCATAATATTTCTCATAATATTAATAAACAGACCGAAAATTGTATACTCTGTTTCTCATAATATTTCTCATAATATTAATAAACAGACCGAAAATTGTATACTCTATTTCTCATAATATTTCTCATAATATTAATAAACAGACCGAAAATTGTATACTCTATTTCTCATAATATTTCTCATAATATTAATAAACAGACCGAAAATTGTATACTCTATTTCTCATAATATTTCTCATAATATTAATAAACAGACCGAAAATTGTATACTCTATTTCTCATAATATTTCTCATAATATTAATAAACAGACCGAAAATTGTATACTCTATTTCTCATAATATTTCTCATAACATTAATAAACAGACCGAAAATTGTATACTCTATTTCTCATAATATTTCTTATAATATTAATAAACAGACCGAAAATTGTATACTCTATTTCTCATAATATTTCTCATAATATTAATAAACAGACCGAAAATTGTATACTCTATTTCTCATAATATTTCTCATAACATTAATAAACAGACCGAAAATTGTATACTCTATTTCTCATAATATTTCTTATAATATTAATAAACAGACCGAAAATTGTATACTCTATTTCTCATAATATTTCTCATAACATTAATAAACAAACCGAAAATTGTATACTCTATTTCACAGAATATTACTCATAATATTAATAAACACACCGAAAATTGTATACTCTATTTCTCATAATATTTCTCATAATATTAATAAAAAGACCGAAAATTGTATACTCTATTTCTAATAATATTTCTCATAATATTAATAAACAGACCGAAAATTGTATACTCTATTTCTCATAATATTTCTCATAATATTAATAAACAGACCGAAAATTGTATACTCTATTTCTCATAATATTTCTCATAATATTAATAAACAGACCGAAAATTGTATACTCTATTTCTCATAATATTTCTCATAATATTAATAAACAGACCGAAAATTGTATACTCTATTTCTCATAATATTTCTCATAATATTAATAAACAGACCGAAAATTGTATACTCTATTTCTCATAATATTTCTCATAATATTAATAAACAGACCGAAAATTGTATACTCTATTTCTCATAATATTTCTCATAATATTAATAAACAGACCGAAAATTGTATACTCTATTTCTCATAATATTTCTCATAATATTAATAAACAGACCGAAAATTGTATACTCTATTTCTCATAATATGTCTCATAATATTAATAAACAGACCGAAATTTGTATACTCTATTTCTCATAATATTTCTCATAATATAATAAACAGACCGAAAATTGTGTACTCTATTTCTCATAATATTTCTCATAATATTAATAAACAGACCGAAATTTGTATACTCTATTTCTCATAATATTTCTCATAATATTAATAAACAGACCGAAAATTGTATACTCTATTTCTCATAATATTTCTCATAATATTAATAAACAGACCGAAAATTGTATACTCTATTTCTCATAATATTTCTCATAATATTAATAAACAGACCGAAAATTGTATACTCTATTTCTCATAATATTTCTCATAGTATTAATAAACAGACCGAAAATTGTATACTCTATTTCTCATAATATTTCTCATAATATTAATAAACAGACCGAAAATTGTATACTCTATTTCACATAATATTTCTCATAATATTAATAAACAGACCGAAAATCGTATACTCTATTTCTCATAATATTTCTCATAATATTAATAAACAGACCGAAAATTGTATACTCTATTTCTCATAATATGTCTCATAATATTAATAAACAGACCGAAAATTGTATACTCTATTTCTCATAATATTTCTCATAAAATTATTAAACAGACCGAAAATCGTATACTCTATTTCTCATAATATTTCTCATAATATTAATAAACAGACCGAAAATTGTATACTCTATTTCTCATAATATTACTCATAATATTAATAAACAGACCGAAAATCGTATACTCTATTTCTCATAATATTTCTCATAATATTAATAAACAGACCGAAAATTGTATACTCTATTTCTCATAATATTTCTCATAAAATTAATAAACAGACCGAAAATTGTATACTCTATTTCTCATAATATTTCTCATAATATTAATAAACAGACGGAAAATTGTATACTCTATTTCTCATAATATTTCTCAGTACGAGGAGTTATACACGAGACTGTGGAGGCATCCAATCAATGAGTTGGTCCCGGGCATCACCAGTCGTCTGCACGCCACTGATCAGACAATACATTTACAATGGTTAATTTATTCATCTTTCTTCCATTTGACGAAATCGATGAGATTGCACTTCGATGTAAATATTCATTTCAAATCAACGTTGTTGTTTTTAAGTTCTACTGTTTGTTTGTTTGTTTGTTTGTTTGTTTGTTTGTTTGTTTGTTTGTGTGTTTGTTTGTTTGTTTGTTTGTTTGTTTGTTTGTTTGTTTGTTTTTGTGTTTGTTTGTTTGTGTGTTTGTTTGTTTGTTTGTTTGTTTGTTTGTTTGTTTGTTTGTTGGTTTGTGTGTTTGTTTGTTTGTTTGTTTGTTTTTGTGGGTAATGAGTCTTTTGGGGTTTTGTTTTTATTTTAGCAGACAAAACTACTTAGTGACAAGCAATATGGATTGTTTCACAAGCTTGTTAGCTATGGAATATCTGGAAATGTCTTCTAAACCATGAAATCCTTTCTCTGCGATAGGTCTACACAAGCAGTTGTTGATGGGCAGAAGTCCGAAGCACATAGTATCAATACCAGCGTGTCTTAAGGATCCATGTTGTGTCCAACTCTCTTCCTGATATTCATGATATCTTCCAAATGATATTCTGATATCATTCGCTGACATCTATGCAGATGACACAACTATTTACGGCAGCACTTCGAAGAGCATTGATGATTAAGATCTCTCTCTCTCTCTCTCTCTCTCTCTCTCTCTCTCTCTCTCTCTCTCTCTCTCTGTCCTAGAACATCTCAGGAGGTGGTACAGTGAGGGTGGGGGTGAGTGGCTAGTTACTTTTAACGCTTCTAAAGGCAAACTTTTTTTCCTTTCATCGCCATTTATAAACTTGAGTTATCGTTCTTCCTTGGCTAGTCTCTTTCGACTTGTTTAGATGGCGACTATATTTTTCCGACGTAATTTCTATTTCGGCGTTTTACGTGTACGATAAAACTTAGCATAGCAAAAATCAATAAAAATTTGAATCCGTTAAAAAATGGAATTCATACAAATTTTTAATTTCACTGAGCGCTTCAATCTAAAATGTAATATGGCAATTCAAAAAAAAAAATCTCAAAATAGACACCATTCAATTTAATTGTCCATATGAAACACCGAAATGAAAATTGGGCTGAAAAATATAGTCGCCATCTTTATAAACTAAGAGAAATATGCTAGCTAATGTTTATAAACTTTTAAAAATTATTGGATGTAAATAGCTTCCAAAACATTACATCTTTTAAATACAGGGGGATTTGACAAAAGGAGATTTAAGTATATAACAGTGAAACATAAACAGGGGACCTTAACTTCAATTGTGAAATAGGAAACAAAATTTAAAAAATATGGTGCTTCTACAGAATTTGAACCGAACCAAACTGACTTTTGCTGAACTAAACCTAAAACTTCGATTAGGATTGGTTACGGGTTAAAAGAAAACAGTTTGGTTCAAATTCTGTAGAAGCACCAAAAATAGATTCATTTTTTTTATTAACACCGGTCGAAATTTCAGATTTATATAACAATGAAACATAAACATAATTGTTTTTTAATTTATTTTCGTATTACCAATTGGACTTAGGGTTAGTAGTAGAAAGGGTGCGTGTTTTTATGATGTCGTCTTTAAAAGAATGCAGTATTTACAAAGTACCGGAAAAATGTTGAAACTCAAGTCGATTACATGTCTCGTTCAACACATACTGACCAAGAAGTGAGTGCTCATTTTACGTTAAATTTATAAAGGAAAGTGATCCCCCACACTAAAATCATAAATTTATTTTTTAAATTTTGATTCCTTCTTTGCATATATTTTTTCAGGCTGTTTAAAGGTAACCGCAAAAAAAGTAGAATTTGAAAGGAGATAAACTGCGTCGGATAATATAGTAAAAGAATACTAAAATATTTTATTTAACCAATTTTTTTTTTAATAAGATTTTGAAAGTTAAATTTACTTTTTACGATAGTGTTTGGTTATTAAATGATTAGCTTAACCAAATTGTTATGAAACTATAATAAATGGTTGTTGATTTAATCTCTATTTACGAATATAAATAAGTGGTCGATAAACTGCAATTCTAGTCATGAATTATTTTCTAATCGACAATTTAAACGATTTTTTTTAATCAGCAATTGAAGATAATGTCGAAACTTTGTTTATGTTATAGAATTCAACGTTAGAAAGTGATTCGAAACTTTTTAGATGAGGATTGATAATTTGGATTATTCGGACTACTATTCTCATCTTGGCTGTTGTGTAGCAGCAAGCTACAAGCCGACGCACAGCCGCCATATTGTTTTAATATCAATGACTTATTAGCTTGACCAATCAGTGGCTTTCTCTTAGACGAATCTCGGATGGCTAGCATAACTATATAAACACTTGAGCGGAATACGCCGCTCCCTCTCTCTCTCTCTCTCTCTCTCTCTCTCTCTCTCTCTCTTTCTCTTTCTTCTTCGGCACGAGACGCCTCTCTCTTTTCTTGTTTGGCACAAACAAACACACGTTATCCCCCTCTCTTGGAAGCAACAAACACTTCCCGAACCTTTGGCCCTGGGTTTGGCTTCGACAAAAAGACAAGGATCCAAAATGGCTACTGCCTCATACACGTGGAATTAATATAACACGCACACATACTTCCCTACCCATGGGAAAGTTCTGACATCGTAGCCGATGTACAAACATTCTATATTATGAACTGTACACTCTTCCCTACTCATGGGAAAGATCAAAGTGTAGTATCTGTTCCGATTGATACTGCACCCCATACTGGTGTTGTCTTGGCCTTCGGGTCTTGATTTACGCCAGTCAATGGGTCTGTCCTGTGCAGTTCTGGGAGGTCCACCTTCCCAGGCTTTGCCACCCCTCTTTGAGGAGGAGTAAGTTTGTTGCTTACTGTCTGAGGCGCCTCTGCCGGGGAATGCCGACGGGGCTTCCCAGGCAATTTTTAAACCCCACTTTCCCGACCCGACCTTGGGTCACATCTTACTTGTAGGAGTAAGATAAAAAAAAAACTGGCCTTGTGCCTAACTCCTGGAGAGGAGTAAATCAATACTCATCACTCGTGGGGTTCTTCTACCTTTGGCTAAGATCAAAGTGTAGTATCTGTTCCGATGGATACTGCACCCCATAGACTGGTATTGTCTTGGCCTTCGAGGCTTGATTTACGCCGGTCTATGGGTCTGTCCTGTGCAGTTCTAAGAAAACCACCCTCCCAGGCTTCGCCTCCCCTCTTTGGAAATTAATAAGTTTATTGCTTACTACCTGGGGCGCCCCTACCAGAGAATGCCAACGGGCTGCCTAGGCAATTTTTAATGGCCAGAGTGCTCACCTTCTCGAGCGCTGGCTTTTCAAGCCCCACTTTCCCGACCGACCTTGGGTCACATCTTACTTGTGGGAGTAGGATAAAACTGGCCTTGTGCCTAACTCCTGGAGAGGGGTAAATCAATACTCATGGGAAATTCCTGACACCGTGGCCGGTGTACAAACATTCTATATTACGAACTATTCTCTCTTCCCTACTCATGGAAAATTATAGTAATGGACTTCCTTTATATCTGTCTACAGGACTACCTCAGCCCCGTTGGGAATTGCAGACAGACAACAACCAAGAGAGACACCGGTAATCAACGATGAAACACTTCTCTCTCTCTCTCTCTCTCTCTCTCTCTCTCTCTCTCTCTCGCTCTCTTTCTCTCTCTCTCTCTCTCTCTCTCCTGCCCCTGTCCACTGGACGTGCCAGCTACTACTATCTTCGCCTGAAGATAGTTCCTGACAGACCTCCGGCAGCTCTAAGAACTCCCTAATTTTAACTTCCTCTCCCGGACACTATCCAACTTTCTTCCACCTATACCAAACGGTATAGGTAACCTTTTTGAACAAATCCTTTTCGTGATTGTTATAAAGAGGTTTTGTAATTTCATTTCGTGTCTTAAACCTAAGATAGGGACAACGTCTTCTTTCTTTACAATGGTGACCCCAACAAAACGTTTCGGTTGATGTAAAATCCGATCCTCTTCAGGTTAAATTTTTTTTCAAATTTGGAAACATTCTAGTATGCCGTATATATATATAGTAATCCACAAACAGATTTTTTTAACAGTTACTAATAATTTAATATTCTGTAATTATCCATTATCATAACAAACAGTAAAACATTTAAGTACCAGAAACTCAAGTCAATTACATGTAATTTGATTGGCTCTACTCTTTTTTCTTCTCTGGCTAAGATCAAAGTGTAGTATCTGTTCCCATAGATACTGCACCCCATAGACTAGTATTGTCTTAGCCTTCGGGGCTTGATTTACGCCGGTCTATGGGTCTGTCCTGTGCAGTTCTAGGAGGTCCACCCTCCCAGGCTTCGCCTCCCCTTTTTGAGGAGGAGTAAGTTTATTGCTTACTGCCTGAGGCGCCCCTACCGGGGAATGCCGACGGGGCTGCCCAGGCAATTTTTAAACCCCACTTTCCCGACCCGACCTTGGGTCACATCTTACTTGTGGGAGTAAGATAAAAATTGGCCTTGTGCCTAACTCCTGGAGAGGAGTAAATCAATACTCTTTTTTCTTCTCTGCACCCTCTCTCTCTCTCTCTCTCTCTCTCTCTCTCTCACACACACACACACACACAGACGTGATGTTGCTAGTCTAGGTATTTTCTATAAATACTCTTATGGCATGTGTTCTTCAGAATTATGTGATCTATTCCCCGCTTCTTTTGTTCCAGCTCGTTTGACTCGTTGATCTAGTAGTCTCCATCAATCCGCTGTGTTGATACCTCATTGTAATACAGCTATTCAAGTAGCCTCTTTCCAAGAACAGCAGGCTTGTGGAACTCTCTTCCTGTTTACTGTTTTCCTCCTACCTATAACTGAGGTCTTTTCAAGACTAAGGCCAATAGTCATTTTCTGTCTTTGCGATACTTGTATTTGTTCTGGTTAGCTCCTTACATCAAGTGGCTTCATGCCTTATCCGGAGCGATTTACATAAGAAAGGTAAATTTTACATAAGTATACATTTTTACATTTTATTTTTCTTTCTATACGGAACACACACATACATTGAGTTTTATATATAGAAATGTTCAACATATTGGATAAGCAAGCACCGCTGGTAAATCTGATAGTTTTACATAAGATTATTGCCATTTTTAAACCTACTCATTACATTTACGACCTGGTACCCTGATTTAGGGTTTACTAATAACTACGTTTCGCTCGCTTTACCTCGGACCTTTTCAGATATTTCTCAAAATTGGTTACACATGGATAAGTAAATAAAACAAGGAGGCCTATCCCCTGTAGGTCGAATAAAGGGCCGACTTGAAGACCCCAACGTGTTACTGATTCATATGAACACCTGGTGATGGTCTGATGGTACCGCAGCCGAAAAGTCTTAGAAATAAATCTCTAAATAGGAACGCCATAACGCCAATATGGCTATAAATAATGTAAATCGGTACTTATTAGAAAATCCGAGCAAAATAATTATGACAATAAAATCGAATATATTTAGACGATCGATCGAAATATTGGAACTATTAATACGATTTTTACAATTAAACATCTTTTGTAAACGATTTATTGTATACGATTAAGTAAATACAAGTTGCTATTTAGCCAGAGCTGATACGGAATTGTGAGCTTATACTTTACCTTACATATTATTGCGTTAAGTAACACAATAGATTGAATTACATAGCCTAAGATGCGACAATAGTTTCATCCTATTTTGTTTTGCTTGTTTTTTTTTCTTTTGTTGTTGTTGTTGTTGTTGTTATTGTTTGTTTCTTTCTTTCTTTCTTCCTTTCTTTCTTTGGTTTATTTTTCTTATTTAGGAGAAAATTGTTTGGTTTGGATTGATATATAAATCATTATTCATATTTTTTCATTTATAATTTCCTAATTTATTTTTTATTAATTAAAGGATTCATACTATTCTCCATTTCAATAGAAAATGATTTCTCTAATTTCGTTTCCTTCCCATCATCTATTGAGCATTCATCTTTTTTACTTCAAAGTTAGAAAATCGCTTCAAATGATCACGCAATCGATTTCAAACACTTCATTAATTTTCGGTTTATTCGCATGTCTGTATGTGTTTATTTTAGCGTTTTTATTTTTTTTTTTGCTTTTGTTTTTTTTTTTACAACAATATAAAAGTTAAAGCAGTAATCCTAACAGATCCATTTTACATTTTTTCCTTTTCGAATCCCACCTACGCTTAATCAATCTCCTACTTCAACATATCCGAATCATCTGACTATTGTTAAACGATTGCTGCATTTACATATAATTTGCATACAACCTTAATTTATGTACATCAACAAATAAAAGACTACCGAAAGTCAGTTGCTAATACCATATTTAAATTGACAAGTCGAGTTCTTTGTCGTTGACTCGAGTATCTGTATCATCTATTGTAATGTTAACAGTGACATGATAGTGGGATGGGTGGAAGTGTTCTCTTAAAGAGATAAGTCAATGCAAACAGATTAATTAAAAAAATAATTATCGATCTTTTTTTCAGAGAACTTCGCCGTTTTCTTGGCAAACATGTTGGTAAACAATGTGTCTTGTTCTCGTCACTCTCTCCGACGAAGTTTCTTTTGAATCAGACGTTAAAACACGGATCTATGTAAAGTAAAAGATATAATTATAATCTTACAATTGACAGATCTTTGGAGAACAGCCCCGCTACTAATAAAAAATGAGTTTTGCAAAAAAATAGCCCCGCGAGTCATGCGCAGTGCGCACATACACCCTTGGCCTACTTTTATGGGTATTGTCTAGACATGCGTCCAGTTAGGGTTAGGGTTCACGTCTCTATGTTGCTATTCATGAAACTCTAATTCCTCGTTATATAAAATAGAGAATAAACGCCACCGTGGAACGCATCGCGGAATGGTCGACAGCTATCGACGTGAGTTTATGAGGAGGCGGAAATATAAGAGAAACGATTATTTTCTGCAAATATTTAATGGCATGAATGGCTTCCATCCTTATACGTAAGTAATACATAATCACGACCCTACATGAAAGATTAGCGCAGAAACTGAGAGGATGTACAACAAAACAGACGTACCAGAGTTGATGACCAAAGGAATGACAGCGCTAATACAAAAAGATGCTAAAAAAAGAACAACCCCAAGCAACTACAGACCAATAACCTGTTTACCAACAATGTGGAAAATCCTGACGGCACAACTGAGAGAACAAATCTACCAATCCCTAAACAAACGTGGACTACTCCCCGAAAAACAAAAAGTATGTCGTAAAAGGAAAAGAGGAACGCATGACCTGCTATACATCAATCAAAAGATCCTGAAGGAGGTAAAAAACAGAAAAAAGAACATATCCATGGCATGGATTGACTACAAAAAAGCTTACGACAGAATCCCTCAAGCATGGATAATTGAATGTTTAAAAATATGCAAAATACGCGACAGGATAATTAATCTTATTAAGAAAGCAATGGGAACATGGAGACTGGAACTGACAGCCGGAGGACAACACCTGACTGAGATAAAGATACAGAGAGGCATTTTCGAAGGAGACTCCCTATCACCACTACTGTTTATCATAGCAATGATACCATTTAACTACATACTCAGAAAATGTGATGCCGGATACAAGTTTACAGACACAGAACAAAGAATACACCACCTCATGTACATGGACGACCTGAAACTATTTACAAAAAGCAAAAAGGAACTGGAACAGCTGATAAATACGACCTGAATCTTCAGTCAAGACATTCATATGGAATTTGGAATGGAAAAGTGTGCACTACTAGAAATGACAATAGGAAAACTGGAGACAACAGAGAACATGGAACTCCCCAACCAAGAGGAAATGAGGGTGCTAGGCGAACAGGATAGATACAAATATCTTGGAGTTCTGGAAGCAGACACCATCAAATCTACAGAAATGAAAGAGAAGATTGGAAAAGAATATTTACGAAGAACAAGAAAACTCCTAGAAACGAAATTATATAGCAGGAATCTAGTAACAGGAATAAACAACTGGGTAGTAGCACTAATAAGATACTCTGGACCATTCATAGGCTGGACCAAAGAAGAACTCAGGCATCTTGACCAGAGGACTAGAAAATTAATGACCATGAACAACGCACTACATCTAAAATGCCGATACGAAAAGAAACAAAACAACAACAACAGAAAAGTGGGAAGAAAAAACTACATGGGCGCATCAGAAGACTGACAAGAGAAGAAACTAACAAAAATAGCTGGCCATGGCTAAGAAAAGGACACTTGAACAGAGAAACGGAATCTTTACTGATGGCTGAACAGAACAATGCAATTAGGACAAACTACATTAAAGCTAAAATAGATAAAACCCAGGAAAACAGTAAATGCAGACTGTGTAGAGAAAGAGACGAAACAGTAAATCATATAAGTGTATGTAGCAAACTTGCCCAAAAAGAATACAAAAACAGACATGACTGTATGGGGAAAGCAATACACCGGGAACTGTGCAAACAATTGAATTCCTAATATGCAGACAAATGGTACAAACATAAACCAGAAACAGTACTGGAAAACGAAAAACGCAAAATCATCTGAGGTGTGGATATACAAACAGACAAACTCATACAAGCAAGGAGACCGGGTGTTATAATAATCCAGAAGAAAGAAAAATCTTGCAAAATCGTAGACTTCGCCGTTCCATCAGCCCACAGAGTGAAGATCAAAGAAACGGAAAAACGAAGCAAATACACGGAACTAGCCAGAGAACTGAAAGGAATATGGAGCATGAAGAAAGTCAGTATAATACCAATAATCGTAGGAGCACTAGGAACAATCCTCAAAAACCTGGATAAAAGACTGGGAGAAATTGGAATCAAAGGGATCATTGAAACTATACAAAAGACGGCAATGATCAAAACAGCTGCAATCTTAAGAAAAATCATCGAATGCGGAAACCAATCCGCATAAGCTATGAAAGGTCACGTGGAGTCTACAACAGGAAGAAAATCAAACCACAGACAGAACACCACATCAAGAACAAAGGAACAGAAAATGCAAGAAACATAACTTAATGAGCCCCCCCCTCAATAAATTACCCCGGCCTGAGCTGACACGACACAAAAATGAACCAATGAACAGAAATAGCAAGAAACACCATAAGCTCCCCAACTTATAGTTGTTTATGTATTCATCAACGTTTCGTCTTTATTGTAAGACTTCCTCGGGGTGATAGTTTGATGAAAAATGTCATGCAAGTAGATAGAAGTTTGGGGTTGACATGGTCGTGAGATGAAGAGATATAGCAGCTGTAACTACTATGAAACACAAAGAGAATCAAATGAATATGAAAAACTTTGAGTGGACAAGATTGAGAGTATAATTGGGGAGGAGTGAGAATATAATTGAAATAGCCTAAAATAGCTAAATATGGGTAGTATTATGGTTGGTGAGAAAAAGATTCAGAAAAGCTAAAGACAACATTGGAAGTAGTGGGTGAGAATATTATTGAAATGGCCTAAGGGTGAGAGAGATGAAAGGTGGGTGAGAATTTTGTTTTGGTGAGGTGTGAAATTTTTGAGGTCCAATGAAGGGAGGGAGAGGGGGACTGACCAGGTGGCTACATCGGGAATGTGTGCGCATATATGTGTTTGAAAAAATGTGTAGAAGTGTGCTAGAGATGAGGGGGGTATAAAATAATATTTTAAACACAGTTTTCCTCCCTCCTCTTTCCCTAGCCTCTCAAAATCCATGCCACACCTCACCACAGCAAAAATCTTAGCCTCCCTTTTACCTCTCCCATCTTAAGGCCATTTCAATTATATTCTCACCCCTCCCCATTTCATAGTTGTCTCAATCTTGTCCACTCAAAGTTTTTCATATTCATCTGAATCTTTCTCGACCATTGACTCTCACATCCTGGACTCTCTGTAGATTTGCCGTGACGCAATTTTTTGTAGGGATGCGTCACCTCATCAGTAATATATTGTGCTAAAATCTACACTGCTGAAAATCTAGACGATAATAAGTTCTATATAGGAAGCACGTCAAGGAGTTTTAAGGATAGGTATTACATGCACAAATTATCTTTTAAAAATAAAATTTACAGTAACACTTCGTTGTCCCGATACTTCTGGAAAGTGATAGATGAGAAGAAAATAAACAATAATTAGATGGAGCATAATAAGAAAAGCAAAAACATGTAGATCACTCAAGTCATCCTGTTTCTTATGCCTAGGTGAGAAAAATTTAAAGACAGGGAAAAATTACTCAACGTCAAACATTTCAAGGAACACACAATAAGCAGACTTTATATTACGAATAACTACTATCACGTCACATTGTAATCTAATTATTATTTTGACTTTATTGACTTTTACTTCATTGTTAGTATAAGGCCTACTAAAATTTTTATTCTTTTTTATCTTTTATTTTTTATTTTTTACCTTTCATTTTTTTTTTTTTTTTTTTTTTTATTTGTTAATTTATTTATTTATTTATTTTTATTTTTTATTTTTTTAAATTCTGATGTCTTTATATTTTTGAACTTAAGTAATTTATGTTATCCAAAATCACTACACCTCACCCTATAATGATATGATTTTGGTACTTCCTCATAGTTATCACTTGTTTATATATAGAATTAACTATTGCAATTACATACGCTATATTTAATTAGTTTGCTTGCTTTTTTTGTACTTATCTTGTAAGTTCCTTGTAGTAATACTAGAGCAGGTATGTATATGGATACTTGAATTAATATCTTATATGTATGGGTATGTTTATACAGATGTAAAAGTTGTATATTTTTATTTTTATATTTATTTTTTGTGTACGTATGCGTAGGTTAATGGGCATATTTATATGCCACTGTGTTTAATTATATATGTGCTGTACGAACATGTCCATGTATATGTGTGGGTAGGTATTTTTATATAGACATATGTATATGGTATACCAGTATGTGAGAGTATAAGTAAAATATTAGTAGTACAAGCATTTACACATGTATGCATATATGTGAGTCGGTATGGATGGAGGTACATTATATGGTGATGCATATACATTAGTGTAATGTCTGCACACGTGTTTAGAACAAGTTAATTCAAAAACCGTTAGAATAGTGACAAAAGAAGCACAATGATGTATATAGATTGTAATATATTATGCTGAACTAATCAGTGAAAAGGAAATGTATCCATGGACTGTATGTGTATGTATGTATGTATGTATGTATGTATGTATGTATGTATGTATGTATGTATGTATGTATGTATGAGTGGGTGTGGATTTTTGAATCTATATGTATGAATGTGTCTATCTTTGTATGTGTATGTATGTTTATATATATATGTATGTTTATATATATATATATATATATATGTATATGTATATGTGGATATGTGGATATGTATGTATATATGTGTATATATGTGCATATCCGTGTATATATATATGCGTATATAGTTGTGTTTGTTATTTTATATACGTATATATATATATGTATGTTTATGTGTGTACTTGTGTATCTATTAATTTGTGCTCACGTGTGTATTTATATAAAGATCAGATAGTTATGCTTGAAAATGTGTGTACGTAAATTAAAACTTTGAAGTGTTAAATGGAGAAGAAAGGAATCTAAACTAAGTGGGTAATAAAAAAAATAACAAAATAGAAAAAGGAAAGAAATAGAAGGAACGGTAGGTAATAAAAATGATAAAAAAAAAAGATATAAACTAATTGAAAGAGTTAGCAAGTAAAGAATGTAACCCAATACTGAGCTTGATCGGGGGGAAATTATAAAAATATCTCATCCCAAAAAAAACATTTACTTAAGGGAAAAGTTTTCCAAATTCATCTCACTTCTTTGTCTTCTTTGGTCTGAAGAGGTTGACTTCCTGTGAAGAGTACAACCGAAACATGTATGCACATATGTAACCAATAATGTTTGTATAAGTAAATATGTATACTATATATATATATATATATATATATATATATATATATATATATATATATATATATATATATATATATATGGGGTAAGAGAGAAAGAGCGTGTGTGTATGTATGAATGTGGGTGTTTGTTTATGTTAATTCAAGTTTCCTTTGTCTAATCGTCCAGTCTCGTCACATGCCGTTCATTTCACACATCCTATTTGACATTAAAGATAATTAAATTGTCTGTCGTTCTACCGAGCTTGGTCGGTGGTCCAATCATCTTCCATTGTGGGGAGGGCGTTGACAGATACTTCGGAGCCAAACAAGCAATTCTTATATATCGTCAACGTAGGTAAAATAGCAGACGTGCAAATAGATAAACTTTGGTCTTTCACCGAAGATGATTAAATATACCGCTCTATATCCGATCTAAATAAAAAAGCTATGTGTAAAAATAGAAACTTCTGCTCAATTCATTCTATTCCGTTCCATTTACATTGTTAGGCGTTGTACATCGGCATTAAATAACCTAAAAACAGGTCGATATGTTTTATTAATTGGTCAGCACTTATCAAGGACAAAGGGCATTCAAGGATAAGGGTTGATGAGATGAATGGATTGTCAGTTGAATGATGAAGAATATTATGAGAGGATTAAAAATGATGAATGGAATGAACAACATTTGATTACAAACGTGGACGGTTTATCACAAGTATGTGTTGACATTGGATTTGAAGTGGACCATGTTGTAGCCTGCAGGCAAGCAGTCTCGCAGTATTTTGTTCCACAGATTGGAGGTTCTTGGAAAGAAACTCTGTTTATGTTCAAGATATGGGATGAACTAAACCAAATCATACTAAAAAATTATCTTCAATTTTTTTTTAGCTCATTTAATTATTTGGTCGAACTCATTTTGAAGAATTATTTCGTATAATCTCATCAAGTAATGAATTGAATCCATAATACATTGACAGCTTTTCGATTTCATAATCTTTGAAAATTAGATGAAATTTCAGGCGGATGCGCTATTGGGCTAATGGATACCGTTGCGAACTATGGGATCAGCAATGCTGTCTTTAAAACTTATGGATCGATGGTGTTCATTTACGCACTAATACCACATGGAAAGGTATTAACCCCACCACCCCACCTACACGCGCACACTATCTATAGATAAAATAGCAATATATGTTCAATTAATCGTATACAGTAAATCATCTCCAAAAGCTATTGCCTTTTTTTCTTTTCAGTTATGTTAGTGGGGCGGATCTTTCAGACTCTTTCACGCCATCTGTCTGATGTTTTGTGTCGGAGTTATAGTCAAACTTTCGATACCTGTACTTTTATCAACGGAAACCGCTTCAGTAGACAAGGTAGTAATTCTTTGTTAAACTAGAGTGCTCCAACCATTGACTTCATCTGGAAAGTTCATCTGCTGACAGCACATATCCATTAAGCTGCACCCCATGGCTTTGTCGTAACAATGGTAGAGTGACATCCGGGTGCTTTGTCGTGATATCGCTCGATACAATCGGTTGATGGGAGTTGCCCTCTCTATATACAGCGTCTCGTATTTCCAAATGGTCACCCATCTGATAATGACCAGGTTCAATGTCGCTTAACTTGATCAAATTCTGTTAAAACTTTACTGTGCAATAGACATTAGCTTCAAGATAATAGTGTTTAAGATTCATTCAAACAAATTATTGTTGAAGGAAAATTGAACGAAAAAAAAACTGAAATCATTTATGCTAAGGAATATCGACAATGAATTTCACAAAATGTCTGCGTTAAAAGACGAACATTGGTTTATGTGTTTGTTTCTCACGTTTTCCTCGTCCAGACTGAAAAGCTATATCAATTATAAATCACTTTAACCTAAAGATTGTTTATAGCAAAATAAAAAAACAAATAAGACTTAAATTCCTTTCATCAGAGCCCCGATCATATTTTCGATCTAAATACTGAAATATGAATCAAGGGAGATGTTTATATCTTTTAAAATCTACACAAGTAATAAAGTGTCTTTTATTTATTTATTTATTTATTTATTTATTTATTTATTTATTTATTTAGCATTTTTTTATTGGTCCCTATGTTTTGAGGCATTTCCGTCCGTCCGTCCGGATTTTTCTCCGCAACCATCCATTGAATTTCTCTGAAATTTTGCATGAAGTTGTAACTTTGGTCAGGTTAGAAAGTGACATTCTCCGATTTTTGAAAAAAATCTGGTTAGTCCCCCAAGGGGTCGAAAGGCCCCGAAATGGCAAAAAATGACATTTTTTGCCCCATAACTTTTCATCCATCCATTCAATTTCTCTGAAACTTGGCCAAAATGTGGAGGCAATTGTTCCTAATAGAAAATAACTATCGCTGACCTTGAAAAAATCTGGTTCGCGCCCCCACGGGGTCAAAAGCCCCCAAAATGGCAAAAAAAATGACCCTTTTCTCCCATAACGTTAGATCCATCAATTCAATTTTTCTGAAACTTGACCAAAATGTAGAGGCATTTGTTCTGGATATAAAATGAGCATCCTTGACCTCAGAAAAATTCTGCTTCGCGCCCCCAGGGGGTATGATGGAGGGTCAGAAATGCCCCAAATTGCCCAAATTTATTGCATTTTACACTCGCCACATCGAGTCACATACAGAGGGGGACCACGCATGCGCGGCTTGTTTCATATTGAAATTAATTAATATAAAACTTTACTGTTAAAAATGTTGATAGCGTAATAAGTTCAGGCTAAATCACATAACATGACGAATGCACCTCACGATCTCTCTGACCGATAAATGCTGTCCTTATCTTTATCTAAGCAAAATAAAATATCTCACTTCATTTTTTTCTTAAATTTTTTATTAAATCAAAACTTTCATTATCGATAAATGTTATAATTTGTTTAATTCTACTAAAATAATTAATAATTAAAATATTATTTTTGATGTTATGTTTACTTAAAGTAGACAAAATATTGTTTCAGTGAAGTTTAGATTTTTATCTACTTGCATTTATATTTGTAATTTTTTTCTTCAGATTTTGAGAAAATTAAGGCAAAAATACGTGACGTTAGTGAGTTCAAACTCAGCGCAACTTGTTGGAGTTCGTATGGTAGAAGCCTCGATCAGCAAAACAGTGGAACTACCGAGTATTTCGATTTCACGTCAAAATAAAAGAAGCCGGGAAAAAAATCTAACAACAGATGAGCATTAAAATGCATGAATCATCGGACTAATGCGTCTAAAGCAGAGGTCTTCAAATATATATATAAAATTGATGACACGTCCGATTAAGGGCGATTGAATGTAGTACCCTGCATATTCTTAACCGCTCAGGGAGCGAAAAATAATAATAAAAACACCGGTGTTCTATAGCTAGTAAAAAAACAATAACAAACAAAAAAAGCTGCGTATATATATATATATATATATATATATATATATATATATATATATATATATATATATATATATATATATATATATTCAGGAAATCAACTAATTTTAATGAAATTTTCAGTATCTATTAATTAATGATTACGGAATATAATAAAGCCATTACTTTATTATAAAGCTTGGTGCAAATGTATTATTTCCTGTAAACAAAAAACAGTTATCCAAAATATCAAAACATTTCGCCTTCTCCATTCACTAAATAATCCATCAAAATTCAGGAAATTAACTAATTTTAATGAAATTTTCAGTATCTATTAATTAATGATTACGGAATATAATAAAGCCATTAAAATGCATGAATCATCGGACTAATGCGTCTAAAGCAGAGGTCTTCAAAGTGGGGGTCGCGACCCCCAGGGGAGTCGCGTAACCATAGAAAGGGGGTCGCCAAAATTATAACTATGGAATTTTTTCACTCCATTAACTTATTTTTTATTTATAAAAAATTTTGGTGGGTCACGAAAAAAAATTTTTTCCAAAAAGGGGTCGCGACAAAAAAAGTTTGAAGAGCACTGGTCTAAAGTAACTGTTGAGTTGAATCAATATATGAATAGTTTAGTTTTTTATCAAAACTGTTCGCTGTGAGTTCAATAGAATCTGATATCACAGAAGAGTCGACCTCACTGATACATATTGATGCAAGCAAATATCATGTTTAATGCCTGGTGTGGGTTGGCGCTTAATCATTCGTTTAAAAGGAATCGCATCCATCATGAGGAACCCAAGAAAGATGCACACATTTTCGCATTTTATCAGAATCTGTGATGATTCAGGCTGATCTTACCCGCTATTAATATGGAACGGTTTGTCTCACTAATGTCGGTCTTAGATCACCGTAATCTACAAAGAAATCGCACATTCTGTGGAGCTTTTGATCACGGTTTGAATGCAGAGTATCTGGAAAATGATGTTCTTCAATTTGAGACCTCAAACAAAGTTCCACCAGTAGCGGCATCCTCTGCAAGGGATAAACATACTTGTCATATTTGTACCATAAAGTGTACAGGAATAAAAAGAGGTATTTCTTCTTTATACGTTTAATATCAACCGATGGCAATAATCGAGAAACGTTTGTATTTTTTTTTATTTATATGTGTGTGCGTGTGCGAGTGCGTGCATGTACGTGCGTTCGTGTCGGGCTGCGGGAGATAAGCTTAATAATCGCTGCTCCCCCGTAGACGGCCTTCACCGGTTTCGAACCATAGAATGCACTTTGAAAGAGACGTAAAATGGGCTCCGAATTAAAGAAATGCGTATACATCAGTAAAACTCATTCAGACCATAACACGCATCACGAGTTGATTTGTTTTTGCGAGCAAAACGATGCGTCTTATAAGACGAAAGTGCACCAATAATTTACTTGTTCTAATGCGTCCAGAAAATTAAAGCGTAAGTAATTTGTAGCCTAGGAAAAACTCTGGTATCTATCTGGGAATCGTTTTCGTGGCGATAAATCAACACGTAGCTGTTGTTCGCCATCAGTTTTCGTGACGTAGACTTTCTTCTGTGTTATTTAGTCAGAAGACACAGAATACGGGAGGGCGGCGTATCAGTCTTCCGTCGGAATAATTTCTAACAATGGTATAGTCAACCATTTAAATGAGCCATGAACTCAATGAAAAAAAATGAGATGATTTCATCACATGCGCAAAAATAAAATGCTATCTTATTTTGATTTATTTATCCAGAAATAAATTCTGTAATTAATTTCTATTTTTTCTCCTTATAAACTGAATTTTCTTATTTCATTTAACTAAAAACTAACGCCGAAATCAGAGTCTTTTCGTTAGACTAGGCTTAGCGTTTATTATTGATGTTTGTACATATACACATAATTACTTATTATTGAGATATATATATATATATATATATATATATATATATATATATATATATATATATATATATGTGTGTGATTTTATGAAGGCTTACCAAAGCATTCCTTTCAGGACACCAATGATCACCATTAAAGATATTTTTTCTTACAAATACTATTTATTATTATTATGAATAAATAGTATTTGTAAGAAAAAATATCTTTAATGGTGATCATTGGTGTCCTGAAAGGAATGCTTTGGTAAGCCTTCATAAAATCACATATAAATGCTCTGTACTCTGTAATCGAGTATCATCGAGCTTGTTTTTTATTGGAACAACCCCGGTCTTCACTGAATGATCTATTTTATAAGTGAAAAATCTAAATCTATATATATATATATATATATATATATAGTCTCGGAAGTTTCTCAACCATTAAAACTAAAAAAAAAAATGAAACTAAAAAAAACCCTTAAGTCCCAAGTCGTTCAGTGGAAAATCACTCATGTAAGTCAATTTAATTTATACAGTTATCATATTAGTTTGCTTCTAACATTATTTAAGGGATCATCAGTTGTTTACCATGAAAAACTGTTTCGAGAATTTAAAAACAAGACAGTATTAAATTTCATGGCTTCCCAGCAGAGTTGATCAGACCCCACTTCCCTTAATATATATATATATATATATATATATATATATATATATATATATATATATATATATATATATATATACCACATTAATGCGAATTTAAAGACAAGTGATGTATCCTTAAATAATAATCTTCGTTATAATAGAAAGCTCAATATATTGAATAGAGCAATAAATTCAGAAGATGAAAGATGAAAATTGTATAAATACAATAGCTTCTCTCTATTGAACACTCAGCTTTTTAACAACACCTGAACTCCTGAGTACCTTGAGTATTCTTTTTCAAAATTTCTTTACTTTAACAGAATTTTGTTGCCGGTGACTGTTCGTATTTTACGTTCCACATTAGCCAAAAAAGTGTTTGTGTTATATTATGACGGGCCCTGTATTTCAAACGGGTAGATTAACTAGTAGCAAATAGCTAGTTTTGTTATTCGAAAAATAGGCTTTGTTTCTGGACTCAGAAATGAGTCATAGAAGTGTTTGATCTAGGAGCAGTCATAACAAATCTGGAGAAACCTGACGTGACCTTTTGAGTCAGAGATCAGTCAGTCGTTTTGTCCCCAGATTGCGCGTGGGAACGAGAATCACGTGACCACAGAAAAACAACAACTTAGTTTTAGAAATGAGTCGGAACCTGGAAGCAAGAGTGTTCAGATCGGTTGCGAAAATGTAGCCGGGAAAACGGGTAAGGCCCCACTGTGGGGGGGGCCAAAAGATATTCCCAGAAGAAAAGAAAACAGCCCGAGTGTGAGATAGTTGAAGCCGGAATCCTCCTGACGACAACCGAACCGCGCAGTAAGAAAATGGTGTGTTGAGATTAAATAAAATCGTGTGAAATATTCCCTCAAGAAAACCCGTGTCTCGTTTGTGCCTTTTTTATGAGACATGCTTCTTCCTTTGATCGAGACGATCCAGCAGCGAAAAACTAGACGTATCACAGGCCAGGGAAAAGAACAGAAGAAATTAAGGTAACCTTTGAGATCTATTTGAGATTTGTTTGAGAACTGTTTTAAAGACGTTAAGATACGTGTAATTCTAAGAGACGTTTAATGAAAAAAGGCTTGAGATGCCGTGAAAAGATTCGTAATTGAAAAAGGCCTGAGATGCCGTAAACGGCAGTGGTTTTAAAGAGGCCGTAATTGAAAAAGGGCTGAGATGCCGTTAAAAGATTGGTAATTGAAAAAAGGCTTGAGATGCCGTTAAAAGATTTGTAATTGAAAGAAGGCTGAGATGCCGTAAGTTGATGAGTGAAGTTTTAGGACTGTGGTCCGAATTTATAGAAAAAGAAAGAGAAAAATAAGAACGAATTTTATCAAGTAAAAAGAAAATGACTATGAAAATTTTATAGAGTAAAATGATTATGAAAACGAACATGAAAATGAATTAATGTAGATTGTCTCGTCAGAGGTGTTGGGGGGAGAGATTGAGATCACCATTGATCCTCTCGTGAACATTTCGCGTTGTTTTCGGCCGGAGAGGATGAGATCCGAACGGCTGAGGTGGCTTTGAAGAAATGCCTCAGTCCGGAAGGATTTCGCCTGAAGTAATAAAGAGGAGCTCTCTCCCCCCCCCCCTGTATGCAACATATATATAATTGGTTGCCGTGTCCTGCTATTTCCACAAGAAATAGGTTGAAACGAACCGCGTTGCTACAACGGAAATCTTGGGGTCCAGAGGCGAGCGAAGACAGAGGGAGAGAGAGAGTGATGTCATCGAACAGTGAGTACCTCGTAATTTTTATGTGGAATAGATAAAGTTTAAAAAAAAAAAAAGAAGAAAAAAAAGGAACTCTTACGAAGTTAAAGTAATAGAAAAAGAAAAAAAAAAAGGAGACACGAGGGAGAAATTGTTAAGATTCACAAAAAAAAGAAAGAAAGAGAAAGAGAGGAAAGAACGCACGCACACACACATTTATTAGATTGCGCAGAAAGAGATTTTGTTAATTGTTAAAATTCACAAAAAAAAAAAAAAAAAAGAAAGAAGAGGAAAGAAAAACGCACGCACACACAATTGTTAGATTAAAATAAAAAAAGAAAGAAAAAAAAAGAAAGACACATTTTGTTAAGAAAAGTACATTCTAGTTAGAAAGAAAAGGACGATTTGCCGTAATTATGTTTTTTTGGTGTTGTGTTTTAAGAATTTGTTGCTAAGATTCACAAAAAAGAAAGAAAAAAAAAGAAAGACACATTTTGTTAAGAAAAGTACATTCTAGTTAGAAAGAAAAGGACGATGTGCCGTAATTATGTTTTTTTTGGTATTGTGTTTTAAGAATTGTTGCTGTAGTTTTTTTTCTTCTGGTTTGTGTTGGTGGGAGACGAAGGCGAAGGGCGGTGACGGGCGAAAAAAGAAAGAAAAAGGAGAAACGAGGGAGGTATGCAATTAAAAAGAGAGAGAGAGGGGAGTTGAGATGTTAAAAGAGATTGTTTAAAAAGAATGTGCACGCGAGGACGGGTGTGCGTGTTTAGAAAAAAGAAAGAAAGAATGTATATGCTTCTTAAAAAGAGAGAGAGAGGAAGAAGTGAAATGTAAAAGAGATTGTTTAAAAAAAAAAAATGGGCGCACGAGGTCAGAATATGCTTGTTAGAAAGGAAGAGAGAGAGAGAGAGAGAGAGAAAGAGGGCGCCCGTGGGCCTTGAAAACTGCTATGAAGGTGGCAGAAAAATGGCGACGACAGCGGCGACGGGTGATCTGGTGCCGTCCGGGCCGGAGCTTGGCGGCATGTCGACCCGCTGTGGTGAATTGTATTGTATTGTGTTGTGGAGATATGTTCTCCATTGGTTCTGTCGGTTTTGGTTTTATTTTTTTGTTGTTGTTGGGTGGAATGAATTTTATTTTGTTTTTTTTTTTTGATGTTTTTTGATGTTTTTTGATGTATTTTGATGTATTTGTTACATGGAGGATTCCGGGTCTTCAATGCTTGAGTGAATGAGATTTTACTATTTAGAGGATGGAGAAATTTAAAAATGTAATTAAAAAAAAAAAAAAAAAAACAGTTCTTAAATTGAATGTTACGTGGGTCAGCCGGGCGAATTGAGTTGATTAGGTTCGGGCAGCTGGTGGCAGCTAGAGTGGGTTTGGGTCGGATCGCGGAAACCCTTGGACAGGGTTGATTTTATCGGGAAAAATCCCCGTGTGCAGAGTATGTACAGGCTTGGAAAGTCAATGAGGGATTCCCGGCGTTTGCTCGTATGCTCTCTTTTATAGAGTAACCATGGGTTAGTGGCGAGGCTTTTGGTAAAGCCTGCATACGTTAAAATTGCGAACGGGAGTAATGACGGTGATATGGTCATTCTGTGGGACCACGAGAAAAGGAAGGTGGTCAGTTATGGATATTGTTGTTTTTGTGACCCAGGTGTGCCCAACTGCGCCGATAGAGTGTGTGAAAGTTGTGTGAAATGTTAAGCTTTGAAATTGTGGTCCCAATTTTTTTTGTGGATTTTGGATGTTTGCCGACGAGTGTGCTGCGAAGATACCCCACCCTCTTACCGCATAGATAGGAACACGGGAAGGGAACGCATAGAATTGGTGTCTGCTCAACACCAGTGGGGATGGAGTTAAGCTGGGGTGTGGTGTGACTCGGGTGCGCGCGTCGCGGGCGGATAGAACCATGGGGATCGATTTTTAAAAAAAAGAGGTACCGGGTGTTAATTGGATTTAATTATAAGATTATAGGTTGGGCCTAGTTTGTGGTCATTCGGCGTGTTCCGGGAGCAGGATGATTCGATGTGACATTTCGCTCAATACCGTATCGACTAGATAGATCCATGGGATGGGGTCCTCCACGTTTAATGAACAGGGCTGGGAGCTAGAGACATGGGCGATTGTTCACGGACGTTTGCGCCGGGGCACTGGGATGTTCGAAGTATATGGTCCAGATTAGACAGTGGTAGGAAAACGGTACCTTTTGTAATTTTGAGAGGCTGACCATTTAAGTCCACAGGTTAAGGAAAGGGGTTTCTGTTTTTGCGCCCCCATATCGCGGCAATACGCCCGATTTCAAATCGGTCGTGTACCGATGATTAGATGAATATGTGCGTGTGTATTTAAAAAAAAAAAAAGTGTTGGTGATGGATTTGGATATTTGTGTAAATTTCTTCAGGGAAGAAATTTTGAAAGATAAGGTGGAGAGGAGTGTTATATTATGACGGGCCCTGTATTTCAAACGGGTAGATTAACTAGTAGCAAATAGCTAGTTTTGTTATTCGAAAAATAGGCTTTGTTTCTGGACTCAGAAATGAGTCATAGAAGTGTTTGATCTAGGAGCAGTCATAACAAATCTGGAGAAACCTGACGTGACCTTTTGAGTCAGAGATCAGTCAGTCGTTTTGTCCCCAGATTGCGCGTGGGAACGAGAATCACGTGACCACAGAAAAACAACAACTTAGTTTTAGAAATGAGTCGGAACCTGGAAGCAAGAGTGTTCAGATCGGTTGCGAAAATGTAGCCGGGAAAACGGGTAAGGCCCCACTGTGGGGGGGCCAAAAGATATTCCCAGAAGAAAAGAAAACAGCCCGAGTGTGAGATAGTTGAAGCCGGAATCCTCCTGACGACAACCGAACCGCGCAGTAAGAAAATGGTGTGTTGAGATTAAATAAAATCGTGTGAAATATTCCCTCAAGAAAACCCGTGTCTCGTTTGTGCCTTTTTTATGAGACATGCTTCTTCCTTTGATCGAGACGATCCAGCAGCGAAAAACTAGACGTATCACAGGCCAGGGAAAAGAACAGAAGAAATTAAGGTAACCTTTGAGATCTATTTGAGATTTGTTTGAGAACTGTTTTAAAGACGTTAAGATACGTGTAATTCTAAGAGACGTTTAATGAAAAAAGGCTTGAGATGCCGTGAAAAGATTCGTAATTGAAAAAGGCCTGAGATGCCGTAAACGGCAGTGGTTTTAAAGAGGCCGTAATTGAAAAAGGGCTGAGATGCCGTTAAAAGATTGGTAATTGAAAAAAGGCTTGAGATGCCGTTAAAAGATTTGTAATTGAAAGAAGGCTGAGATGCCGTAAGTTGATGAGTGAAGTTTTAGGACTGTGGTCCGAATTTATAGAAAAAGGAAGAGAAAAATGACCTATAGATGAAAATGATTATGAAAACGTTTAATGA
Organism: Sepiola atlantica; assembly: GCA_963556195.1. Lineage (NCBI taxonomy): Eukaryota > Metazoa > Mollusca > Cephalopoda > Sepiida > Sepiolidae > Sepiola > Sepiola atlantica. The sequence continues at coordinate 5,803,033 of OY744517.1, read as the reverse complement.
AAATGATTAAGAAAATGATTATGAAAATGAGATCATCGGAGGCGCTGGGGGGAGAGATTGAAATCGCCATTAATCCTCTCGTGAACGTTTCGCGTTATTTTCGGCCGGAGAGGATGAGATCCGAACGGCTGAGGTGGTTTTGAAGAAATGCCTCAGTCCGGAAGGATCTCCGCGTGAAGTAATAAAGAATTTCTCTCTCCCCCCCTGTATGTAACATTTGTATATAGATGTGTATTAATCGTCAAAGTTAAATGTTACATTACCGAGTTTTATCTTCCGGAGAACAGAGTTTTTCTTTGAAAATTCATGGGTTAAGGATAATGAAATTCCTTGCTTTTAATAAATATTGTATTCATACATTTTTTTTATTTTCATCTTTCATCCTATATATATATATATATATATATATATATATATATATATATATATATATATATATATATATATATATATATATAATTTTTTTTACGAATTAATTTTTATGTTCATGAATTTTATGTATGTAAATATTAATTCATAAAAAAGATTAATTAATAAATATATATAAAATTGATGACACGTCCGATTAAGGGCGATTGAATGTAGTACCCTGCATATTCTTAACCGCTCAGGGAGCGAAAAATAATAATAAACACACCGGTGTTCTATAGCTAGTAAAAAACAATAACAAACAAAAAAAGCTGCGTATATATATATATATATATATATATATATATATATATATATATATATATATATATATATATATATATATATATATATATATATATATATATATATATATATATTCAGGAAATCAACCAATTTTAATGAAATTTTCAATATCTATTAATTAATGATTACGGAATATAATAAAGCCATTACTTTATTATAAAGCTTGGTGCAAATGTATTATTTCCTGTAAACAAAAAACAGTTATCCAAAATATCAAAACATTTCGCCTTCTCCATTCACTAAATAATCCATCAAAATTCAGAAAATCAACCAATTTTAATGAAATTTTCAGTATTTATTAATTAATGATCACGGAATATAATAAATCCATTACTTTATTATAAAGCTTGGTGCAAATGTATTATTTCCTGTAAACAAAAAACACCTTTACTAAAGTTATCCAAAATATCAAAACATGTTGACCATATGATATTGTAATATTTAAAACAAAACATTAGAAAACTTTTAACATTGCATGTAGAAAAGAAAAGAAGGGAACACGATTCGATTTATCCTGAAACTGATCTTTATTCAATATAAATTTAAAGAAAATAATAATTGACGATCAAATACTGCAAAAAACTGAATTATGAATTTAGGGAACAAACAATTAAATAAACTAACAAATTAAAAACAAACGATGAATAATGTTAAAAATGTAAACAAACAATAATAAAAACAAACGATAAGTTAGTTTTAAAAATGAAAACAAACGATGAATTAAAAAATAAAACAAAATAAATTCAAAAAAATAATGTAAATACAAACAAACAAGTGCAGAAATATTTTTTAGTGCAGAATTATTATTTTTTTCGTCAAACTTATAGAAAATATTTAGTAGAATGTTTCTAATTTTCTTTTTCTGTTTCGCTTTTTCTTACTGACGTGATCATTTTTCATATCACAAAAAATGTTCAGTATAGAGTTGGAGGAACTCCAGATAATCATTCTTTCTATTTTTTCAATATTGTGACCAATATTGTCACAAGAGTCAACATGAAAAAGGAGATTAGCATTTATATTTTTAAAAAATTATTAATTATTTCGTATATATTACGAAAAATGCCCGTGTTAATTAAATCATACCTTGAACAAAAATTAATTTTGTTAATGAACGATATTATCATTCCATAAAGCATTGTTTAATCAATATTTTCGCAAAAAAAATATAATTTCATAATATATTTCATGTGATTTAATATGTATTTAAATAACATTGTTCCAAATTGTTCGAAATGCCGTAAATTAAACTTTTTTTTTAATCTTGGTGAAAATGTATTATTTTTTGTAAACAAAATACACCATTACTAAAGGTATATTTTTATATATAAAAAAAAATCCATGAATATTTTTTAATGAAAATAAAGATCTGTATATGTTTAAAATAATTTTTTTAACTATTTCGTATATATTACGAAAAATGCCCGTGTTAATAAAAATCATTATAGATCGAAGAAAAATTAATTTTGTTAATTAACGATATTATCATTGAATAAAGCATTGTTTAATCAATATTTTTTGTGAAAATATTGATTAAATATGTCGTTATTATTTCATTTATTTAATCAACAAAAGTACAGAGAAAAAAATAAAATATACTACACTTAAGACATCGAAAAAAGTAATTAAAAAAAATTGAACACTACTTTTTTTATCAAATAAGGAATAAGTAATTCAGACTTTTGATTTTTTATATAATTTTTTAAAAAAATCAAACTTACTACACTATATTTAGTCGGTGTAAACATATCTCGCTTTATTACGTGTATCCATATTTGCCGTAATTCTTTCTCTTTTGGAAATCTAAACACATGCAGTAAGCATTTTAACTTTGTGAATTATGAAATGAAATTTTAAAATGTGCGAAATTAAGTTAACCAACCACAATTACGTCAGAGGGGTGGGGGCAAGAAGTTAGTTGCTTGGCCTTGTCAACTCTCGGTTGCCTCGACCAAAGACACCGGTTAGACACCAGTATGACGTCACCTTTAGACTTCATTACATCGATGATGATGCTGAAAGGAAAGAAAGGTGGGAAGACGTCAGGCCACCAAACAAATAACCTTGACCTTCATTCACACAGTGGCAATATGTTGACCTCCCCACCTCTCATGCCCAAAATAGAAATAAATTTCCGAAAATATATATATATATATATAAATATATATATTTATATATATATATATATATATATATATATATAAAACATATAAACATACACATATATTAGTACATACATGTCAAACCTACAACAGACAAATATATACACCCTTACATATAAGGCATCTATCAGAGTACTTAAACAGAAACCAATAAAACCTAAAAACATCTTGGCCTTTTGGCTTAGATCAAAGTGTAGTATCTGTTCCGATGGATACTGCACCCCATAGACTGGTATTGTCTTGGCCTTCGGGGCTTGATTTACGCCGGTCTATGGGATTGTCCTGTGCAGTTCTAGTAGGTCCACCCTCCCAGGCTTTGCCTCCCCTCTTTGGGGAGAAGTAAGTTAATTGCTTACTGTTTGAGGCGCCCCTACCGGGGAATGCCGACGGGGCTGCCCAGTCAATTTTTGATGGTCAGAGTGCTCACCTCTCGGGCGCTGGCTTTTCAACCCCCACTTTCCGACCCGACCTTGGGTCACATTATACTTGTGGGAGTAGGATAAAACTGGCCTTGTGCCTAACTCCTGGAGAGGAGTAAATAATACATACATGTAACCATATGTACGTAAACACATACGTACCTATATGTATTCATGTATAAGTATAGACCAATGCGCACCCAGTCGTAGGGTAGAAAGTGGATCATTGGGTTTACTTTCGGCAGCCTTGTAACTCTTGCTTCCCTTCTTTTGTCTTTTAGTCCTCACATTCCATGGGCGATGTTTCGGAAAAAGAAGGAAGAATTGCTGTTTTCTTAGACGGAATCTATCCATCTAACACTTAGGGTTTTCTAGTTTTTGAGTAGGTTTATTAGCTCCTTACAACAAGTGGCCTCACAGCTCGTCTGGAGCAACTTCCATAAAAAAGTGAAAGGTTTGGGGTTAGTTTTTCTGACCGAAATATGTCTGCAAATATGTAGCCAAATAATATTTGTATAAATAAAAATTTTCTACCATATATATATATATATATATATATATATATATATATATATATATATATATATATATATATATATATATATATATATATATATGAGACCATATTGAAATATTATCTCTACACTGATGATTCCGAAAGGATGAAACGTATACGTATGTAGATAAACAAATATTTATAATTATTTGTCGCCCAAAATTTCAGGCTGGAAACTCTAGTAAGTAGTATTAACACAGCCGTCAAAATCATAGCTTTAATGCACGGCTCTTCCTTAGTTGAACACTGTTGTTGTCGGCTGCCTAAGGCGTCGGAATTTGAGTTAAAAACTTGACTTGTGTCCCGGAGTTTCGAGTCTTGCCACTGGATTGAATAATTATCTCTACATTAATGATTCCGGAAGCATGAAACGTATACGTATGTAGATAAACAAATATATATATATATATATATATATATATATATATATATATATATATATATATATATATATATCAAGGGAGGCGCGATAGCGCTCTATCCCTTAATAGACTTACAAAACGACCTATGCTAGAAATCTCATTTCTTTGATCAGTCATAACTCAAAAACCAATAAACCAAATTAGTTAAAACTTTGCACAAAATTTTCATTTGATAGGTTCTACAAGTGTGTAGAATTTCAGCATTATTAGTCAAGGCAACCCAGAGATCCAGAAAGGTCAGGAGTGATTTTGTGTTATCCGTGTGTACGTACGTACGTGTGTGCCACCCTGTATTTCATCAACTATTTGATGGATTCAGCTGATTTTTGGCAGAGATAGAGGTTCTAGGGTTTAGTTGATGGCATTTTAATTTCAGTTTACCATATACCTTAATTTTCCAGAAAATTCAAAAAAACCTTAAAAATTACCATTGTCTTGAGGCATAGCCTTTACAAAAGTAGTGACATTCCATGATAAATGCCAGTATACTGAAATCATATGCCCTTAATAGGGTTAAGATGAAAATTCATATACACTAAATGTACAAAAGCAAGGAAATTCCCAAATTTTTACACTTTTATTGTCATTAAGGGTATGACTACATATCAACCAAACCATTTCATTATCACATCACTACAGTATAAATATCTATGCACCAGTGGATGAAGTGTGTGAGGTGCGCTGAAGAAAAATTCCTACAAGTAAAATACATAGCCCTGTTGTGCTCGCATACCCTTAATGACAATAAAAGTGTAAAAATTTGGGAATTTCCTTGCTTTTGTACATTTAGTGTATATGAATTTTCATCTTAATCCTATTAAGGGCATATGATTTCAGTATACTGGCATTTATCATGGAATATATATATATATATATATATATATATATATATATTCCGATATTATTGTCTGTAGTTTGACGTCTTACCACCAGATTATTACAGCTTGCCGAGATATGGACGATTTTTATCGCCATAATGTTTAATTAAGTAGGTTTTTTATTGTTTTTACTGGCGATATAAGCAGCGCTTTTTTTTAGCATTTTTCCATTTCTTAAGCGGTAAAAGAATATATATATATATATTAATTATTTAAATACCTACACACATCGATGTTTCATGCTAACGCAATCTTCAGTGTAGAAACTAATTCTCAACGGTCGGTAGGCGCGAACCTCGATCACAAATCGCCACTGATTCGTAGTCGGGGATCTTACCCATCGGCCATAGCCAATCAGTTAGTAAATATAGAGGAACTTTAAATGTAAATAGCGAAAATCGGCGGCTATTTACCAGGCAGTATAGAGTGATCTACGAAATGGCGTTCGGATCGTGCATATAGCTATTTGTACTGCTTGTTATTAAAGCTACTCGAGAGTGCCCAGCCTTTGTGGGAGGGGGCTGATTAACAATAATATTTTTATAAATAAATATTAATTATTTAAATACTTATATATATATATATATATATATAT
>OY744517.1:5779787-5792287 GCA_963556195.1 Sepiola atlantica | reverse complement strand
TCAACCGGAGGGGGGGGGGGCACCTAAACGAAAGAAAAAAGTATTTCTTGGGAACACTACTATTCTATAAAATAACTACATATGTTTTCTCTTTATGAATCCGATTAAATTCAAAACGTATTTGTAAATCATTTTTCTTAATTTATATTTTCTGAATGATTATTATTGTAACTGACAATCAAATTGTGAATATCAATAACATTTGAGAGTCTCATGATCCGCTGTGCACGTGTGTGTGGGGGGGGGGGGTGCGTGTGTGTGTGTGTGTGCGTGTGTGTGCGTGTGTGGGGGGGGGGTGCGTGTGTGCGTGTGTGTGTGTGTGGGTGTGTGTGTGTGTGCGTGTGTGTGGGTGTGCGTGTGTGTGTGTGTGTGTGCGTGTGTGCGTGTGCGCGCGCGTGTGCGTGTGTGTGTGTGTGTGTGTGGGTGGGTGTGTGTGTGTGTGTGTGCGTGCGTGCGTGCGTGTGTGTCTGTGTGTGTGTGTGTGTGGGGGGGGGGGTGAAAATACAAAAGAGGTCAGTGGGTCAGACTACATTGTGATGTGACAGACAAAATAAGTACATGCGTGATTTATATAAAAAAAATATCACACATACACATACACATACGCTCTTTTCATCTGTTTCCCCTTCTTTATTTATTTATCTCTATCTCCCTCTCTCCCTTCTCTCTCTCTCTCTCTCTCTCTCTCTCTCTTCCTTTCTATTCTTCCATTTCATCCACAGACAGCTGTTTCGTCGTATTACGGCTCTTATCTACTATATATATATATACTAAAGCTGTATCAATCAACGCATGTTTCCCTACGGCTTTCCCCATATATTTTCATCACATAAAATACATGCTAAAATATTCCACGGTTTAAGGGATGAGTTATTTTTGACAAAAACTACCATGTTGATTGTTCTAAAGAGCCGTAATTTGCAATTAACTTACCAAGTGACCGATCTCTTAATAAGTTTCTATCTATTACTCTCGCCCTGCCTACTCATTCTCACTGTATGTATGTCCAACGATGAAGATGATTTTCTTTTACTCTTGCTATGGTTTTTTTTTCTCCTTCTGATGCTAACTGAGATGTTGGTACAGCAAATAAATCATTCATTACCTTCATAGGTTCTTCTCTGCGATCATTTGATTCGGCTGTATACTTCTATTTAAGTTAATTATATTTTCGTTTTTGCATTTAGGATGTTTGATGATCTACACTTGTCTTCGAATTTGTTTCTCGCTAACGCCTTCTTTCCGGCTCACATTTCCATTTTTGTAATCTTTAAAATAGATCTTTTTCTTTAGGCTTGCCATTTTTTATATCAGTATTATAATTGTGAAACTTTTGGTTTTGTTAGGTATCACTTTATCAAATACCGATCGAATCTTAGTGGCATTTTGAGTTTGTACTCCGGTTTCTAATTGTCCGATACTGATAAATTGTTGTAGCGATTCAACTTCAATTTTACTTCCGTTTGATTTTATTAATGTTCGCTTAAATGTATCATTCTGCCGGCCATAATATCCGTGTAGATACAGAGCGGTTTATCACATAACTAATTGAAAATTATTTGCGGAAATTTCCAGAATCTTTAACGGTGAATTGAATTCCATTGTTAAAGCTTTTGTAATTTCTTCAAATGACTTTTGATATTCAGAAGATCAGCTCCATTCGTATCTTTCTTAATGTGTGCATTCTCTGAATAAAGTTGCTGTAATAATTTGAAAATCCTCTAAAACTCTGCAATGTTGATACACTTGTAGGAGGAGGTATATTTTTATTGCTGTAGATCTTGCTGTGTCTGACTTTTGATTCTTTTGATCAATTATGTGTTCCAAGTGTTTAATTGTTGTTTAAAAAAAGTTCACATTTCCAATGCTTAGCTTAAAGCTATATTCTTTAATCTTAATAAATAATATTTTGACATGTTCTGTGTGCAGTTTTCTATTTTGGTTTTTTTAATAAAATTTCATCGAGATAAGCTACTGCAAAATCCAAATCACTTTACATGGCATCTATTATTTGTTGGAATATTCCTGGCGCTATTTTTATACCAAAGGGCAGTCTATTAAATAATGAATGCGTGTTTCCAGAAATTATCAGTCAGATATATTCGATTTTATAATTTCCTACATTAATTTCTGCATACCTGACTCTCCCAAACAAGTCATACATAAAGGAAGTTAGTGTAACTTTTACTCACACGCAAAAACTTACTACCACCACCATCATATATCGAAACTTCTTCGTATGATACATTTTCCAGCTCCGTCCGTCATTGTTTCTATTTTATACTTCTGTGAAATTGTTTTCCACCCATTATACATTCCCTAAGTAAATACAAATCGCTCCCTTGAGATTATTCTTCTTACTGTTATGGCGCTTTGATTAACTAGCTACAATCCTATTCGAATATAATTATCGAACTCCAAACAAAAAACAATTGAAATAAAAACATGGCGTCTCCTATTCCTCTATGCAGTAACCTCACCCCCGGCTCATAAATTCTATTAAATATTGCCAGTTCAAATGTATATGTAAAGAAAACATGGTATGGTTATTAAAATTATTTTCATCATTAAACTTATGCTTTCGTTTCGTTATTAACAAAATTCCGATAGAAACAATTTTAACTGTACTTTTCGAGTCATCGTACATTACTTTACTCACTTTCTAAGGGTGTGGGGCTTATTAAAATCATTTTAATCATTAAACTTATGCTTTCGTTTCGTTATTAAAAAAGCTCTATATAAACTATTTAACATATACTTGACAAACACATAACAAAACATTTATCAACCCAAAAATTTGTCTCCGTCTAAAATTATTTTTTCAGCGACGAAATAAACATAATTTATTCGCTAACGTTACTAGTACTGTATTTTAATACACTACTTGGATTGTATTTTCGAACAAACACGATAACATTGATTACAAACAAAATATAGTATTGAAAAATACACTCTTCAGATACCTTTTTCTATATACATACTCTTTTCTGCTTAGTAAGTGGAAAAATAAAAAAAGCTGTTATTATCGCCAGTAAAAACAATAATATATATATATATATATATATATATATATATATATATATATATATATATATATATATATATATATATATATATATATATATACTTCTTTGTAATATAGTAGGAAAAATCCCAGCAGAGTGCTCGATTAATTAAAAATTAAAGTTAAAAATTAAGAGCATAATATTTATTTATTTTGGTACAGAAAAATTAGTACAACATGCGTACCGTCGGTTTCAAGCACGGAAAGTCTTAGCCATCCGGCTTTCTTCAGCTTCTGTTGTTATGACAACAGAAGTTGAAGAGAGCCGGATGGCTAAGACTTTCAGTGCTTGAAACCGACGGTACGAATGTTGTACTAATTTTTCTGTACCAATATATATATATATATATATATATATATATATATATTGTGTGTGTGTGTTTAGACGGCATGTTTTCATTAAGGCAAACATTATTAAATAACACGGAGTGTTTTTGCTTCATAAGACTTTTTTCCGAATAGTCCATTTAGTATTTCGGTCAGATTGAGGTATGTAAGTTTCGTGGCTTTCTTGTTCCATTTTTCTTTCTTTATTCGCGAGTACTTTCGATTTGATTCATCAGATCATCATCAGGCGGTGTTAGTCTTGGTGGGTTTACAACTATCTCTTTACTGTTTAGTTGTTGTTGTTTTTAAACGGTTAGTAATTTACGTCTTTAAAATGAGCGTCTATAATATTGAGATGTTTCATGCGAACGTGATTACGTGCTAAAATTCAAAAGTATGATTGCAGAACGGCTCAGAATTTAGTAATGTTAGTTACTATGCTATAAACTTTCAAATGTTGTTACTGGTTTCGTAATTCATATTATTGATTGTGGGATGCTTTAAGAATTGTTAATCTTTTGATGTTGGTATCGTGGGGTATTATTTTAGTATTATTAACTGGGATGTGTCTATATTGAGAAGAGGTGCATTCATGTTTTTAGGCATTGGTAAATAGAGCAAGTGTCGAATAGATGCAAGGGGAGTCTTTGGGAAAGTGTTGTAGTAGTGAAACCGATGTAACAATTAGTTTTAGTATTATTGTCTGAGATACATTCTCCCACAGGGTATTGAAACTGATATATTACATTGGTTCTTTCTAATGTATTTTGGGGTCTGGGGAGTGTTATTTTTAACTACATGGTTCGATGTTTTCATTTTTTATGACGAATCTTATTTTATTATTACAGTTGATGGAGGATATGTAGCGATGTATTATTTTTTTAAGAGCTTTTTCATGCAATTTAAAGTTCGGGTGCATTTGATTACAGTAGAATAGATTGGGAATTATTTAGCTGATTATTATTAGTATTGTCTAAGTTTCTAATCATTAATTTCATTTGTCATTTTGTCAATATAATTGAGAAATTGATTATTTATTAGGACTTGCTTAATGCTTTTTAATTCGTTAAAGAATTTTTTGGTTGAAGAGATTAGCTTTGCAGGGTTTAATCGATTTTTAATCATTGCTATTTTATATCGATAGAAGCATTCGCTTCTATAACTTAAAATGCGTGTGTTAATGGAGGTAGGTTTTTTATGGGGAGAGGTGATAAATGCGTCATTGTTAGAGTTCTCATTGGCTCTATCATAAATGGCACTTTACTTTATATACAGGAAGAAAAATATGTTGAAAGTCTTAGGTTGTGCATAGCATTCCGAAAAAGGTTATTGAGTGCGATAGGGGCTACGGAGTAAAACTGACCTGTTCATGTTGTTGAGAGGTCAATAAAGGTGAGCAAAGGTGACCCTGACATTCATTGCTATCAATCGGTTTCCGGTTAAAAAAGGGCTTCGGGCAGGAAGGAGAGTCATGGCACCTGTGAGAGGGGCTCGAGTCTCTTACCCTCCAGATGCTACGAAGAAGTAATTGGTGATGAGTAACAGGAAGCTCACATGCAAAACGCACACCAAGTAAAAGGGTGTTGGTCGCTAATCGAAATTCGTATTAATTGAAGGGAGAGCTGAAAAAAAAAACGCAATGAAGACGAAATTAAATGTTTACAAGTCCTTTGGAAGTGGAGACACATTCAGCAAATAATGTTTTCTAGTAGCGCATATCACTATTATTATTATTATTATTATTATTATTATTATTATTATTATTGTTATTATTATTATTATTATTATTATTATTATTATTATTATTATTATTTATACTCACTAGGAGTTATCACACAGGTCATCATCAGACATTACTTCTTGGTAATAACCGGTGGTGTTTTCTTGGAGCCTGAGTGACAACAAGCCTCCTCCGATTTCCAGTACTCTCCATCTCTTTCGATAAGCATTTCAAATGACTTTGCGTTATCGCAACAGTCGCTTACCATTGATTTTTCGCCGGAAACGACCATTAGTCTGCACTGGAATTTGAGTAGCAATAAGCCCCCCCCCCCCAAGGTTCCAGTGCCCTTTGCACTCATCCAATAGATGTCTGGTTGATGCCCTTCCTTCTCGGTCATTCCATCCTCCTTGATCCTTCACGACTAATTTGTGTGGTATCAGCTGAGGCTGATTTTTTTTGGGGGGGGGCACAGTTTATAAGATTTTTTGCAGTTTCAGTTTCCTTGGGTTCATGTGGTGTTTCTTCCATCTTTTTTGTTTTACTTCTGTTGCAGTTTCCATGTGGCTGGATAGTGTTTATAGTTTATGTGGGTTGGTTTCCGCATTCGAGGATTTTCCTTAAGATTTCAGCTGTTTTGAGCATTGCCGTCCGTTGTATAGTCTCAGTTTCCCCTTTGATTCCAATTTCTCCTAGTCTTTTTTTTTTCGAAGTTTTCGAGATTGTTCTTACTTCTCCTAGAATTATTGGTATTATATTGACTTTCTTTATGTTCCATATTACATTCAGTTCTCTGACAGATTCCATGTATTTGCTTCGTTTTTCCGTCTCTTTGACTTTCACCCTGTGGTATGTTGGGACAGCAACATCTACAATTTGGCAGTTTATTTCCTTCTTGTTAATTGTTATAACGTCTGGTCTCCTTGCTTGAATGAGTTTATCTGTTTGTACCTCCATGTCCCAAAGGATTTTGTGATTTTCGTTTTCCAGTAATGTCTCCGGTTTGTGTCTGTACCATTTGTCTACATGTTCAAAATGCAGTCGTTTGCATACTTTCTTGTGTACTGTCTGTATTTTTCCAGTTCTGTTTTGTGTGTCTTCCACACAGTCTTCTATACTTACCAATCCTCGTCTACCTTTTCACGTAGAGTCGCTCAATATCATCTTTCGGATGTAGTGTATTTTGCATGATCATTAGTTGCCTCGTCTTCTGGTAAAGATTTCTTAGTTCTTCTTTGGTCCAGCCTATGAATGGTCCAGAATATCTTATTAGTGATACTGCCTATGTGTTTATTCTTTTAACTAGATTTCTACTATATAGCTTTTTCTAAGAGTTTCCTTACTATTCTCAGATATTCTTTTCCAATCTTCTCATTCATTTCTGTAGATTTGATGGTGTCTGCTTTCAGAACTCCCAAATATTTGTAGGTATCATGTTCACTAAGTGCTTTAATCTCCTCTGTGTTGGGCTGTTCCATGCTCTCCGATGTCTCCAGTTTCCCCCTTTTCATCTCTAGCAGTACACACTTTTCCATTCCGAATTCCATTTGAATGTCCTGACTGAATACTTTGGTCGTATTTCTCAGCTTTTCCAGTTCCTTTTGCTTTTTGCAAATATCTTCAGGCCGTTTTCTCTGTAAACTTGTATCCGAAATCACATTTCCTAGGTATGTAGTTGAGTGGCATCATGGCTATGATAAACAGTAGTTATGATAGGGAGTCAATCAGGTGGTGTCCTTCAGCTGTCAGTTCCAGTCTCCATGTCCGCATTGCTTTCTTAATAAGATTAATAATCTTGTCAGATATCTTGTACATTGTTAAGTATTCAATTATCAATGTTTGGGGGATTATGTTGTAGTCTTTCTTGTAGTTAATCCATGCCATAGCTATGTTCTTTTCCCTGATTTTCACCTTCTTCAGGATCTTTTGATCTATGTATAACAGGTCGTTCGTCCCTCTTTTTCCTTTTCGGCATCCTTTCTGTTCCTCGGGGAGAAGTCCAAGATTGTTCAGAGATTATTACATTTTTTTGCTCAGTTGTGCCGTTACGATTTTCCGCATGTTTGGTAAATAGGTTATTGGTCTCTTGTTACTTAGGATCGTTCTATTTTCGGCGTATTTATGTATTAGCGTAGTTCTTCCTTTGGTCATCCATTCTGGTACATCTGTTTTGTGGATACATCCTCTCAGTTTTTGCGTTAGTCTTTCAGGTAGGATCTGGATTTTTTTCGTGATTTTTCCAACAAGTATGGAGTATTCTTCTTTCATGTTTTTCAGCCATTTGGCATTTCTGTTGTGATCTTCAGACTGTCCCTATATCTGGCTCTAGAAGTGTTTTGTTTATGTCGGATCCGGGTGTTCTGTTCTGGTTTTTCCCCAGCTTACGTTTTGATAACACTGGCTTTCATTGTTTTCAAAAGTTCCTTTTTGTTTGTACTGTACCGATTTGTATCTGTATCGTCTCGGTATCTCTTCTTTTGTTGTTATCTATTTTTTAGTTCTTCATGTTTCTTATTTAGTTATTCCTTGTGAGTTAGAGTTTCCCTTTCCCATCGTTTCCTGTTCTTTTTCATCCTATTTACTGTTTTAGCTTCTTTCCGAAGTTTAGTGATCTGGGTTTATTTTATTTTTTTACTGACTAGGAGTTATCCTAAAAAGCATTACTAGTGATTTCTCACGGATAAAAACAGGTGGTGTTCTCTGGATACTGAGTGACAACAAGTCTCCCTTCGATTTTCAGTATTCTTGTTTCTTTCCGTCACTATTGCAACTCACTCTATCTACTCGCACCAGCTGTTTATCGCCATATTGTCATCGATAACAATCTTTGACTTTCTCTGGAATTTGAGTGACAATAAGTCTCCTCAGGATTCCAGTACTCTCGGTACCCTTCCAATCAAGGTCTGGATAATTCTCTCTCTCCGCGGCCTTCCATCCTTTCAGACCTTCCAGAGCCACTGTATGTGGTATCAACCGATATTGATGCCACTTCATTTGGAAGGGGGGTATGTTGGATTATAGTATTTTTCTATTTTATCTTAACTTTTTCTGGTTGATCAGTGTCAACTGGATATGTGGGCTGGTTTCCGCTCTCTAGGATTTCTATTAATATATCAAATCCTTTTAATTAGTTGTTGCATAATGCCATGATGTATTTTTACTTCCAATTTCTCCTAGTCTTTTTTTTTCAAGTTTTCGGCACTGCTCCTTGTGCTCATACAATTTGTTAATTTCAGTGAGTTTGTCCGTTTGTATTTTTTAATGCCCCAAAGTATTTTATTTTATACTGGTTCTTCTTTCTCCTTGTACCATTTATGTTCAAAGTCCAGTCATTTGCACAGTTCCCAGTGTACTTCCTTTCGCAACTAAATCCTGTCTATTTTTATATTCCTTTTAGCCTAGCGTTTTTTTTTCATTCTTGTGTCTAATCTCTCTTTACTTTTATGGAATTTGTTCTGTTTCCGTTGTCTGTGTGGCTACCAGCAGTGATTTTGTTTCTCTTTTCAAGTATCTTTTTCATAGCCCTCCCCATTTTTTTCGTCTGCAATTTCTTTGGTCCGTCTTTTGCATGTAGTGACTTCTCTTTCTCTTTCTATTTTCCAATGCTTTGTTTCCCGTCGGGTTCACTTTGGCATTGTTTTGGATGGCAGTAATCAGCCTCTCTCTATTTTTCATTATGCATCTCTCGAGTCATTTAATTGTGTGTTAAGTGTGTGTTGCGCTTCCCTCTTAGTTCCTTTCATCGAATTACATTATTTGAAGGATGAGTTGTAGTGTTTTTTGTTCTTTGAATAAGTGTCTTGAGTTCTTATTTTATCCGGTGTATGAAGGGTCCTGAGCATCTTACCAGGGATATTGCAAAGGTATATATTTCTTTTATTATGTTCCTCCTATGCAATTTATGATATTTCTTGTTCTTTTGTGATATTTTCTGGGATATTCTCTTTTATTGATTAATTTCATCTCTGTGGATTTTATGGTATCTACATCCAAAATTCCCAGGTATTTATAATTTACGTATTCATTAAATGCTCTTATTTATTCTCTATTGGGTAACTGTATTTATAATTTACGTATTCATTAAATGTTTTTATTTATTCTCTATTGGGTAGCTGTATACGTTCTGTTGTTTCGAATGTTCCCTTCCTCAGCACAAGTTTTCCCTTTATTTTCTTATTGTTTGTTTATTTGTTTGTCTGTTTGTTCGTAATGCCTCGTTGAACCTCTCTCTTTTTAACCATCTCTCCTTTTAACCATCCCTCTTTTTAACTTTTTGTAACATGCTAATCTGTACTTCTGTAAATACACACTATTGTAAATCTACAACCGTGTTGTCTTATTCAATATCGGCTCTTCACTGCTACAACACTGATAACTAGGAATTCGAACTTATTTGGACATAATATAACCCGGACTTATGTTGCACATAACACTGGAAACGAAAACTTGGATTTCTGTCGAATACAACATAACCATTAATACAACTGAAATGTTAGATTTTCGAAAAAAGACGTAAGTAATAATTTTCTAGAGAATACTCTAGAAAATTATTAATTATAAGAAATTAAAACCGTACTGGATTTTCAACATACAAAGCGTGGCAAATCTGCGAAGGAACAAACACTCCAGTGTCGGGAAGTAGGGCTGAAAAAAAGGTGTTCGCTCTTAAGTAGGACGAAACAGATTTCGAATCAAAGTTTGAGATTTAAGTCGAAAGACGAAATGTACATGGTCTGTCGATTTTTGTTTTTCGTTTTGTTTAATCATGAACACAAAAATAAGTTTGAACGAGCTTATTTATTTCTCTCGCTAAGAGGTTAACAATTTATCTTCCACTGAGAAAAGTTACAACCGTGTAAATATATATATACACGAAAATGTCAGCCTTTTGAAAACTAGAGGAATTTAAAAACGCTATTTTAGAAATAATCTGGCACCAACAAGAATAACAACTGCAATTACAGAGGGGACAAATGGAATATCAGATCAAAATACAAACAGAAAATTTTCGACTAGAAGAAAAAGTCCAAGAAATGGAATTAAAATTTCAAGAAAGGCAGATTGAACAAATGAAAAGATTTAAAGAAATCGGGAGTCAAAATGGTGAAGATGAAAGTGTATTTTCACAAAACACTATTTGAAACACTATTGATAGTTTTAATTACGACCCTGAAAACGAAATTACGTTTGCTTCGTATTTCAGACGATACGAGGATATTTATACTACGGACTGTGCGAATTGAACCGATTTTACAAGGGTTCATTGGTTATTAAGAAAATTAAGTACGGTTGAACAAACCAAAATTCGTCAATTGTATATTACCACAAAATACCAGCGATCTTACATTTGTTGAAGCGATACACTTATTAACTAAATTGTTTAGCCCTAAAACGTCTCCTTTTCACAAAAGATGGAAATGTATGAATCTCACAATGAAGACTTATACTACATTTGCTAGCGAAGTAAACAAACACTGCGCATGATTTCATGTTGTCGTAGTTGAGCGCTAAACATTTTAAATGCCTTATCTTTGCGCAAGGTTTAGTATCGATTATCGAATAAAGATGCAGAAATCAGAAGAAGGGTTCTTTATAAACTCGTGATTTAATCTGGTTTAACACTTCACTATATAGCAGAGGACTGCCAACGTGTTATTAGTGTTCGCCAAGATTCAAGAGACAGTGAAAAGAGCGCGTGTCACATGTTAGAAAAATCCGTAACAAAAAGAAAATAAATTTACCAAGTAAATTTGATCAACAAAATAAAAATAATTCCCCCCCCCCCCAAACTCGTGTTTTGGTTGCGGGTAATTGCATTGGTGCAAAGATTGTCCATATAAAATGAAAAAGTGTTGAAATTGCGATCGCATAGGACACATTTAATTTTTAGTCTACAGTATGTACTTACACACTGCAGAGTTAAAAATAAAAGTTAAAGAATGCTTTCAAATTGCTGAGAGTGACGAAATTTGTGCAAGTAAGAATATTGAATAAAAATATTAAAGTACAACTTGACTCCGGCTCAAATATGTCGATAATAAATCTTCAAACGAAAATTGAAAAACAAACTTTGATTAGAACTATAAAAATAGCAAAAGCGTAACTGGGTAACAAATAAAATGTTAGGCGAGCTAATCGATGACGTTACATAAAAAAGAAAACTTTGAAATTGAAAATGTTTGTGATGTAAAACGCAAACAAAACTCTTAGGCAGAGACTGGATAAAGAAGTTTCAATTATGGAATATACCAATAAACTCCCTCTGTCAAAATATGAAAACTCTCGAAGAAGAGAGACTAAAAAAAGAATTAAATGAAAGATTTTCGAAAGTTTTTTTCTCCTGGAAGATGTAGAAAAATGCCAAATTTGAATTAAAACCATCCAGTTTTTAAAAAGAAAAGAAATGTTTCATTCGTGTCATTAGATAAAATTAACGACAAATTAAATAGACTAAAAAGTGGTTTTATTATATACAGTTAGTGGACTTCACCTACAGTCTACGTGAAAAAGTAAAGAGATCCGTGTTTATGCAGATTTCTCTAGGGAATTGAACGAGACACTAAAGGATTACCACTACCCTTTGTCTAGCCCAGAAGAGATATTCACTAAACTCAACGGAGGAAAACTTTTCAAATGTGGATTTAACTGATGCGTATCTACAAATACCTGTGGGCGATGAGTGCTTAAAGCTACTTTGTATAAATACCCATAGGGGGTGTACAAATTTGAACAATTACCAGCCATTTTTCAACAAGTAATGGACACATTGCTTAACTGACTGGAATTTGCGACACTTACCTAGACGACATTCTAGTGATTAGTAAAAGCACTGGGCAACACAGATCGTATGCACACAAAGTATTTAAAAGAATCTAGGACTATGGATTTAAATTGAAGGAAGGAAAATGCGAATTTTCATGGAAAAAATAAAATATATTGGTCAAATCATAGACAAAGATGGTAGAAAACCAATGCGAGTGAGTGTGATAAAAAAAAAATATGCCCGCTCCCAAAAACATATCGTCCGTAAAAATGTTTCTTGGTTTAGCAAATTATTACAATGTGTTTGTTCTAAACATGCACAATTTTCGAGCGCCTCTTACTATTAAAACAAAAGAAAATATTGGGTCTGGACGATGCGTCTCGTGCATTACTATCTGCAGAAGAGAGTTATTCACAAATCGAGAAGGAATCACTGGGTATTATTTTTGCAGTTACCTAATTTCATCGTTTCGTGCAGGAAAGGCATTTTTTTTAAGTCGACCATAAACCACTGTTACCGATTTATGGGTCAAAAAGAGTTTACCGACGCATACTACATACAGACTACAGAAATGGGGGGGGGACCATTCTCCTCAACGCTTATGATTCATTCCTCAAACAGAACAG
>OY744517.1:5689787-5777287 GCA_963556195.1 Sepiola atlantica | reverse complement strand
CAAAAAACCATGATTAAACATTTGAAGATATAAAGAACTTGAAGCATAAAAACTTTCACTATAATGACCAGATTCGTCATTAAATAACCCAAAAAGGGTTGATATGCCGTAAAACAAAACTACCAAACCAAAACCCATGATTAAACATTTGAAGATATAAAGAACTTGAAGCATAAAAACTTTCACTATAATGACGAGATTCGTCATTAAATAACCCAAAAAGGGTTGATATGCCGTAAAACAAAACTACCAAACCAAAAACCCTGATTAAACATTTGAAGATATAAAGAACTTGAAGCATAAAAACTTTCACTATAATGACCAGATTCGTCATTAAATAACTCAAAAAGGGTTGATATGCCGTAAAACAAAACTACCAAACCAAAAACCATGATTAAACATTTGAAGATATAAAGAACTTGAAGCATAAAAACTTTCACTATAATGACCAGATTCGTCATTAAATAACCCAAAAAGGGTTGATATGCCGTAAAACAAAACTACCAAACCAAAAACCATGATTAAACATTTGAAGATATAAAGAACTTGAAGCATAAAAACTTTCACTATAATGACCAGATTCGTCATTAAATAACCCAAAAAGGTTTGATATGCCGTAAAACAAAACTACCAAACCAAAAACCATGATTAAACATTTGAAGATATAAAGAACTTGAAGCATAAAAACTTTCACTATAATGACCAGATTCGTCATTAAATAACCCAAAAAGGGTTGATATGCCGTAAAACAAAACTACCAAACCAAAAACCATGATTAAACATTTGAAGATATAAAGAACTTGAAGCATAAAAACTTTCACTATAATGACCAGATTCGTCATTAAATAACCCAAAAAGGGTTGATATGCCGTAAAACAAAACTACCAAACCAAAAAACCATGATTAAACATTTGAAGATATAAAGAACTTGAAGCATAAAAACTTTCACTATAATGACCAGATTCGTCATTAAATAACCCAAAAAGGGTTGATATGCCGTAAAACAAAACTACCAAACCAAAACCCATGATTAAACATTTGAAGATATAAAGAACTTGAAGCATAAAAACTTTCACTATAATGACCAGATTCGTCATTAAATAACCCAAAAAGGGTTGATATGCCGTAAAACAAAACTACCAAACCAAAAACCATGATTAAACATTTGAAGATATAAAGAACTTGAAGCATAAAAACTTTCACTATAATGACCAGATTCGTCATTAAATAACCCAAAAAGGGTTGATATGCCGTAAAACAAAACTACCAAACCAAAAACCATGATTAAACATTTGAAGATATAAAGAACTTGAAGCATAAAAACTTTCACTATAATGACCAGATTCGTCATTAAATAACCCAAAAAGGGTTGATATGCCGTAAAACAAAACTACCAAACCAAAAACCATGATTAAACATTTGAAGATATAAAGAACTTGAAGCATAAAAACTTTCACTATAATGACCAGATTCGTCATTAAATAACCCAAAAAGGGTTGATATGCCGTAAAACAAAACTACCAAACCAAAAACCATGATTAAACATTTGAAGATATAAAGCACTTGAAGCATAAAAACTTTCACTATAATGACCAGATTCGTCATTAAATAACCCAAAAAGGGTTGATATGCCGTAAAACAAAACTACCAAACCAAAAACCATGATTAAACATTTGAAGATATAAAGAACTTGAAGCATAAAAACTTTCACTATAATGACCAGATTCGTCATTAAATAACCCAAAAAGGGTTGATATGCCGTAAAACAAAACTACCAAACCAAAAACCATGATTAAACATTTGAAGATATAAAGAACTTGAAGCATAAAAACTTTCACTATAATGACCAGATTCGTCATTAAATAACTCAAAAAGGGTTGATATGCCGTAAAACAAAACTACCAAACCAAAAACCATGATTAAACATTTGAAGATATAAAGCACTTGAAGCATAAAAACTTTCACTATAATGACCAGATTCGTCATTAAATAACCCAAAAAGGGTTGATATGCCGTAAAACAAAACTACCAAACCAAAAACCATGATTAAACATTTGAAGATATAAAGAACTTGAAGCATAAAAACTTTCACTATAATGACCAGATTCGTCATTAAATAACCCAAAAAGGGTTGATATGCCGTAAAACAAAACTACCAAACCAAAAACCATGATTAAACATTTGAAGATATAAAGAACTTGAAGCATAAAAACTTTCACTATAATGACCAGATTCGTCATTAAATAACCCAAAAAGGGTTGATATGCCGTAAAACAAAACTACCAAACCAAAAACCATGATTAAACATTTGAAGATATAAAGAACTTGAAGCATAAAAACTTTCACTATAATGACCAGATTCGTCATTAAATAACCCAAAAAGGGTTGATATGCCGTAAAACAAAACTACCAAACCAAAAACCATGATTAAACATTTGAAGATATAAAGAACTTGAAGCATAAAAACTTTCACTATAATGACCAGATTCGTCATTAAATAACCCAAAAAGGGTTGATATGCCGTAAAACTAAACTACCAAACCAAAAACCATGATTAAACATTTGAAGATATAAAGAACTTGAAGCATAAAAACTTTCACTATAATGACCAGATTCGTCATTAAATAACCCAAAAAGGGTTGATATGCCGTAAAACAAAACTACCAAACCAAAAACCATGATTAAACATTTGAAGATATAAAGAACTTGAAGCATAAAAACTTTCACTATAATGACCAGATTCGTCATTAAATAACCCAAAAAGGGTTGATATGCCGTAAAACAAAACTACCAAACCAAAAACCATGATTAAACATTTGAAGATATAAAGAACTTGAAGCATAAAAACTTTCACTATAATGACCAGATTCGTCATTAAATAACCCAAAAAGGGTTGATATGCCGTAAAACAAAACTACCAAACCAAAAACCATGATTAAACATTTGAAGATATAAAGAACTTGAAGCATAAAAACTTTCACTATAATGACCAGATTCGTCATTAAATAACCCAAAAAGGGTTGATATGCCGTAAAACAAAACTACCAAACCAAAAACCATGATTAAACATTTGAAGATATAAAGAACTTGAAGCATAAAAACTTTCACTATAATGACCAGATTCGTCATTAAATAACCCAAAAAGGGTTGATATGCCGTAAAACAAAACTACCAAACCAAAAACCATGATTAAACATTTGAAGATATAAAGAACTTGAAGCATAAAAACTTTCACTATAATGACCAGATTCGTCATTAAATAACCCAAAAAGGTTTGATATGCCGTAAAACAAAACTACCAAACCAAAAACCATGATTAAACATTTGAAGATATAAAGGACTTGAAGCATAAAAACTTTCACTATAATGACCAGATTCGTCATTAAATAACCCAAAAAGGGTTGATATGCCGTAAAACAAAACTACCAAACCAAAAACCATGATTAAACATTTGAAGATATAAAGAACTTGAAGCATAAAAACTTTCACTATAATGACCAGATTCGTCATTAAATAACCCAAAAAGGGTTGATATGCCGTAAAACAAAACTACCAAACCAAAAACCATGATTAAACATTTGAAGATATAAAGAACTTGAAGCATAAAAACTTTCACTATAATGACCAGATTCGTCATTAAATAATCCAAAAAGGGTTGATATGCCGTAAAACAAAACTACCAAACCAAAAACCATGATTAAACATTTGAAGATATAAAGAACTTGAAGCATAAAAACTTTCACTATAATGACCAGATTCGTCATTAAATAACCCAAAAAGGGTTGATATGCCGTAAAACAAAACTACCAAACCAAAAACCATGATTAAACATTTGAAGATATAAAGAACTTGAAGCATAAAAACTTTCACTATAATGACCAGATTCGTCATTAAATAACCCAAAAAGGGTTGATATGCCGTAAAACAAAACTACCAAACCAAAAACCATGATTAAACATTTGAAGATATAAAGAACTTGAAGCATAAAAACTTTCACTATAATGACCAGATTCGTCATTAAATAACCCAAAAAGGGTTGATATGCCGTAAAACAAAACTACCAAACCAAAAACCATGATTAAACATTTGAAGATATAAAGAACTTGAAGCATAAAAACTTTCACTATAATCACCAGATTCGTCATTAAATAACCCAAAAAGGGTTGATATGCCGTAAAACAAAACTACCAAACCAAAAACCATGATTAAACATTTGAAGATATAAAGAACTTGAAGCATAAAAACTTTCACTATAATGACCAGATTCGTCATTAAATAACCCAAAAAGGGTTGATATGCCGTAAAACAAAACTACCAAACCAAAAACCATGATTAAACATTTGAAGATATAAAGAACTTGAAGCATAAAAACTTTCACTATAATGACCAGATTCGTCATTAAATAACCCAAAAAGGGTTGATATGCCGTAAAACAAAACTACCAAACCAAAAACCATGATTAAACATTTGAAGATATAAAGAACTTGAAGCATAAAAACTTTCACTATAATGACTAGATTCGTCATTAAATAACCCAAAAAGAGTTGATATGCCGTAAAACAAAACTACCAAACCAAAAACCATGATTAAACATTTGAAGATATAAAGAACTTGAAGCATAAAAACTTTCACTATAATGACCAGATTCGTCATTAAATAACCCAAAAAGGGTTGATATGCCGTAAAACAAAACTACCAAACCAAAAACCATGATTAAACATTTGAAGATATAAAGAACTTGAAGCATAAAAACTTTCACTATAATGACCAGATTCGTCATTAAATCACCCAAAAAGGGTTGATATGCCGTAAAACAAAACTACCAAACCAAAAACCATGATTAAACATTTGAAGATATAAAGAACTTGAAGCATAAAAACTTTCACTATAATGACCAGATTCGTCATTAAATAACCCAAAAAGGGTTGATATGCCGTAAAACAAAACTACCAAACCAAAAACCATGATTAAACATTTGAAGATATAAAGAACTTGAAGCATAAAAACTTTCACTATAATGACCAGATTCGTCATTAAATAACCCAAAAAGGGTTGATATGCCGTAAAACAAAACTACCAAACCAAAAACCATGATTAAACATTTGAAGATATAAAGAACTTGAAGCATAAAAACTTTCACTATAATGACCAGATTCGTCATTAAATAACCCAAAAAGGGTTGATATGCCGTAAAACAAAACTACCAAACCAAAAACCATGATTAAACATTTGAAGATATAAAGAACTTGAAGCATAAAAACTTTCACTATAATGACCAGATTCGTCATTAAATAACCCAAAAAGGGTTGATATGCCGTAAAACAAAACTACCAAACCAAAAACCATGATTAAACATTTGAAGATATAAAGAACTTGAAGCATAAAAACTTTCACTATAATGACCAGATTCGTCATTAAATAACCCAAAAAAGGTTGATATGCCGTAAAACAAAACTACCAAACCAAAACCATGATTAAACATTTGAAGATATAAAGAACTTGAAGCATAAAAACTTTCACTATAATGACCAGATTCGTCATTAAATAACCCAAAAAGGGTTGATATGCCGTAAAACAAAACTACCAAACCAAAAACCATGATTAAACATTTGAAGATATAAAGAACTTGAAGCATAAAAACTTTCACTATAATGACCAGATTCGTCATTAAATAACCCAAAAAGGGTTGATATGCCGTAAAACAAAACTACCAAACCAAAAACCATGATTAAACATTTGAAGATATAAAGAACTTGAAGCATAAAAACTTTCACTATAATGACCAGATTCGTCATTAAATAACCCAAAAAGGGTTGATATGCCGTAAAACAAAACTACCAAACCAAAAACCATGATTAAACATTTGAAGATATAAAGAACTTGAAGCATAAAAACTTTCACTATAATGACCAGATTCGTCATTAAATAACCCAAAAAGGGTTGATATACCGTAAAACAAAACTACCAAACCAAAAACCATGATTAAACATTTGAAGATATAAAGAACTTGAAGCATAAAAACTTTCACTATAATGACCAGATTCGTCATTAAATAACTCAAAAAGGGTTGATATGCCGTAAAACAAAACTACCAAACCAAAAACCATGATTAAACATTTGAAGATATAAAGAACTTGAAGCATAAAAACTTTCACTATAATGACCAGATTCGTCATTAAATAACCCAAAAAGGGTTGATATGCCGTAAAACAAAACTACCAAACCAAAAACCATGATTAAACATTTGAAGATATAAAGAACTTGAAGCATAAAAACTTTCACTATAATGACCAGATTCGTCATTAAATAACCCAAAAAGGGTTGATATGCCGTAAAACAAAACTACCAAACCAAAAACCATGATTAAACATTTGAAGATATAAAGAACTTGAAGCATAAAAACTTTCACTATAATGACCAGATTCGTCATTAAATAACCCAAAAAGGGTTGATATGCCGTAAAACAAAACTACCAAACCAAAAACCATGATTAAACATTTGAAGATATAAAGAACTTGAAGCATAAAAACTTTCACTATAATGACCAGATTCGTCATTAAATAACTCAAAAAGGGTTCATATGCCGTAAAACAAAACTACCAAACCAAAAACCATGATTAAACATTTGAAGATATAAAGAACTTGAAGCATAAAAACTTTCACTATAATGACCAGATTCGTCATTAAATAACCCAAAAAGGGTTGATATGCCGTAAAACAAAACTACCAAACCAAAAACCATGATTAAACATTTGAAGATATAAAGAACTTGAAGCATAAAAACTTTCACTATAATGACCAGATTCGTCATTAAATAACCCAAAAAGGGTTGATATGCCGTAAAACAAAACTACCAAACCAAAAACCATGATTAAACATTTGAAGATATAAAGAACTTGAAGCATAAAAACTTTCACTATAATGACCAGATTCGTCATTAAATAACCCAAAAAGGGTTGATATGCCGTAAAACAAAACTACCAAACCAAAAACCATGATTAAACATTTGAAGATATAAAGAACTTGAAGCATAAAAACTTTCACTATAATGACCAGATTCGTCATTAAATAACCCAAAAAGGGTTGATATGCCGTAAAACAAAACTACCAAACCAAAAACCATGATTAAACATTTGAAGATATAAAGAACTTGAAGCATAAAAACTTTCACTATAATGACCAGATTCGTCATTAAATAACCCAAAAAGGGTTGATATACCGTAAAACAAAACTACCAAACCAAAAACCATGATTAAACATTTGAAGATATAAAGAACTTGAAGCATAAAAACTTTCACTATAATGACCAGATTCGTCATTAAATAACTCAAAAAGGGTTGATATGCCGTAAAACAAAACTACCAAACCAAAAACCATGATTAAACATTTGAAGATATAAAGAACTTGAAGCATAAAAACTTTCACTATAATGACCAGATTCGTCATTAAATAACCCAAAAAGGGTTGATATGCCGTAAAACAAAACTACCAAACCAAAAACCATGATTAAACATTTGAAGATATAAAGAACTTGAAGCATAAAAACTTTCACTATAATGACCAGATTCGTCATTAAATAACCCAAAAAGGGTTGATATGCCGTAAAACAAAACTACCAAACCAAAAACCATGATTAAACATTTGAAGATATAAAGAACTTGAAGCATAAAAACTTTCACTATAATGACCAGATTCGTCATTAAATAACCCAAAAAGGGTTGATATGCCGTAAAACAAAACTACCAAACCAAAAACCATGATTAAACATTTGAAGATATAAAGAACTTGAAGCATAAAAACTTTCACTATAATGACCAGATTCGTCATTAAATAACCCAAAAAGTGTTGATATGCCGTAAAACAAAACTACCAAACCAAAAACCATGATTAAACATTTGAAGATATAAAGAACTTGAAGCATAAAAACTTTCACTATAATGACCAGATTCGTCATTAAATAACCCAAAAAGGGTTGATATGCCGTAAAACAAAACTACCAAACCAAAAACCATGATTAAACATTTGAAGATATAAAGAACTTGAAGCATAAAAACTTTCACTATAATGACCAGATTCGTCATTAAATAACCCAAAAAGGGTTGATATGCCGTAAAACAAAACTACCAAACCAAAAACCATGATTAAACATTTGAAGATATAAAGAACTTGAAGCATAAAAACTTTCACTATAATGACCAGATTCGTCATTAAATAACCCAAAAAGGGTTGATATGCCGTAAAACAAAACTACCAAACCAAAAACCATGATTAAACATTTGAAGATATAAAGAACTTGAAGCATAAAAACTTTCACTATAATGACCAGATTCGTCATTAAATAACCCAAAAAGGGTTGATATGCCGTAAAACAAAACTACCAAACTAAAAACCATGATTAAACATTTGAAGATATAAAGAACTTGAAGCATAAAAACTTTCACTATAATGACCAGATTCGTCATTAAATAACCCAAAAAGGGTTGATATGCCGTAAAACAAAACTACCAAACCAAAAACCATGATTAAACATTTGAAGATATAAAGAACTTGAAGCATAAAAACTTTCACTATAATGACCAGATTCGTCATTAAATAACCCAAAAAGGGTTGATATGCCGTAAAACAAAACTACCAAACCAAAAACCATGATTAAACATTTGAAGATATAAAGAACTTGAAGCATAAAAACTTTTACTATAATGACCAGATTCGGCATTAAATAACCCAAAAAGGGTTGATATGCCGTAAAACAAAACTACCAAACCAAAAACCATGATTAAACATTTGAAGATATAAAGAACTTGAAGCATAAAAACTTTCACTATAATGACCAGATTCGGCATTAAATAACCCAAAAAGGGTTGATATGCCGTAAAACAAAACTACCAAACTACCAAACCTTAAGCTAAACCAGCGTTTCCTAATTCCTTAGTTGTAATTATCGATTATATTTCCGGAGGCGTGCCACCTCATGTAACTATAATTCTGTAACAATATAGATATATCCGCTGAATGTTTCTTTCGCGAAGTTCTAAAGCGCAGCTTTCAGTCCACAGGTGTAACAATAGCCGTTTTATAGGAGCGCGGGATATTACAAAGATGGAGTTTTCATCTCTACGTGTCAGAATTTTGTGGTAGACATTAAATCGACACTTAGTAAATGTAAAGAGTAAACCCAGTGATTTCTGTTGTTGAACCATTTTACAGAATGAGTGACAGTCATACTTAGACGATGAAGTTGGCAAGACTACTTCAAATCTCATCGTGTGACGCCTCTAGGCTGGACCCCAAATGTGTTATATTCTTGTCGGAGAAATCCAGAGATCTCTACCGACAGCTGTGGTTAACCCCATTTATGTTACTGGCAATGAACGCAGGGCGAATTCGCTACCTGTTCACATGCCAGTACTTGTGAGTGATGATTGACACCAATCCGCAACGGTTTAATGAGATAATCGCAAGACGAATCGGGATTACGAAAATAACATTTTATTATAAAAAAGAACAAAAAGAATCGACTATCTATCAATTTCTATGGTAATCGCAAGTTCGAAGGTTAGGGTCAAAGTTCTTAACTTCATGCAAAAATCTCTTATAGCTTTTTTGTTAGTTGAGTTGTGTCTATCTCGCTGCCCATTTTCTTATTTTGACATCCAACCTCTCACTACCACAATTCTCTAGTTAATCCTTTACAACTACAACGGGATGTGGCGGTGGTTAACGACACGGACTGATAACATTGGTGTACCAAGTTCGAATTCAGTTAGTTTCACTTAGAATGTTGGCAACCTTCCGATGCCTTTCTAGAAAGGATTATAACGAGAAAGATATCTGGAAACCAATGACAACAATAGAATCGTCTGATGCATACGAAATGAATGACCATTACAACAACGACGACGACGACGACGCCAGCTTTGTTCTCTCTGATGAAATGAAATAAATCGGTCATAATTGCAAAAAATACGTGTATCAATAAATTTCAAGGTCTTCTTCGGTGCATTTATAGCCGTTCTAATATTTCAGGTTTTTCATCAACTCCAACGAATGAGGGGCGTCTATTATGGCACAAACGTATTGATACGGTTACCTTACACATGTAGACTTCCTCTTGGATATGGATAAAATAGCAAATCAAAGATGTTGAATGGCCTTATCCGCTGATCTGAATGCCATGTTTTAGAGGAAGTCAAAATTTGATTCCGGTAAGTTGAAGAACAAACAGCTGATTCTAGGACAAGTAACATATCAGCAAATCACATCCCGAATGAATTTTAGGATGATTTGCATATCAAGAGACATCTCGCATCACGCTCGACGTGGCGTACATTTTTTTATAAAAGATTAAAAAAAAAAAAGAACAAAGCAGACAACGCAGAACGCATAAAATATAAGATCGAAATCAGCGCGATTCAAAATCCGCCAGACAACGTGAACTGCCTTCTCCTTCCTTGTTAAATATATATGGAAGGGCATTATTTTGTAAACATGAACAAAACATCAAATATGGAAATACCCACGTGGTGTATGTTTCTTCACTAATTTACAGTGGACTTTTAGCATATACATATACATATATCATGTTTCGCCAGTAAATAATAATTGATATGCAGTTAAATGAAATTTTAAACAAACTAGAGAAAACAATGTAATGAGCTTATGTAAAAGTACATGTTTCACTTTAATCACGTATTTACAAGACCTTCGCTTTCAGCAAGAGAACCCCGTACTGCACAATCAATTTCTTCAATTTCGACTGATTTAGTTTTATTCAGACTACTATTCTCAACTTGGTTGTAATTTTCACAGCGTTTCTACTGATGTAACTTCGACCTTCTTCATGTGCATCTGTTCGAACTCGGGAATCTTTATGTTGAACTCTTGTTCTAAGCCCAAAACCTCATATTAACATTTTTATTCGTTTTTTTTTTATATATTTTTAATTTTCCAGTTACAAATACAATAAAACGTTTATGACTGTCAAGCGCGAACACAGACCCCACGATATTATAGTAAAAAAGATCTACAAAATTAATGTCGACATTTTATTTCTTGTAAAATTTTATTCGAGTAAAATTGTGTGTTAGCTTGACATAGGGCTTTATTTTCAATTACATATTTGCATATTGCATATTTGCATATTGCATATTTGCATATTGCATATTTTCATTGCCATTGGATAAGACAATCTGTTTTTGTGATAGCACGTGACAAAATCGAGAAAAATAGGGCGAAATTTGTATTCAAATGTATGAGAACGTTCAGGAGTTTATTAGTGTGCTTCCGACGATTGAATGGTTTACGAAACTGAAGATAAGAAAAGCAACATTTATTATTTTTATAAACCTCTATTCGAATATGTGTGTGCATTGTTTGCTTTCTTCATTCGGATTTCGGATTTTGAGAAGTAAATGTTCATATATATATATATATATATATATATATATATATATATATATATATATATATATATATATATATATATATATATATATATATGGGAAAATGAAAAAGGAAAACCAAAAAATGGATGTTTTTTATGTGTACATCAACGTTTCGTCTTTATTTATAAGACTTCATCAGGATGATAAAATAGAGAAAAAATGTCATGCATCCTGATGAAGTCTTATAAATAAAGACGAAACGTTGATGTACACATAAAAAACATCCATTTTTTGGTTTTCCTTTTTCATTTTCCCATCACGTCGGATTACTTTCATCCTTCTCTTCCCATATATATATATATATATATATATATATATATATATATATATATATATATATATATATATATATATATACTCGCAAAATAAAGAACTTTGAGTTAAGTAGACAACAAGCCGTCTTTCCGCGTAATGCATAACTCTAGGCCACGTCTATTGAGTTCCTAGTTCGACTGCTTGCTGGATAGCCACCGTGTTTACTATTTAGATGTTAATTTACTTCCAATTTCTAGACAATGTGCGTTGGGGCATTGGTGCGCACCTCGGCTACTGAGTCAAACATTAATTTCGTATCGAGTTTGAACAGTGTGACCGGTGAGATTGTTTCCTCCCATACTAACGATTGCAGGTTTAGCTTTAAATACATGTTTATAAGGGTTTATTTTGAAATATATATATATATATATATATATATATATATATATATATATATATATATATATAAAAGTCAGGTTAAAATAAACCTGAATTATATATTCTCTGTTGTTACTGATTGACAATCATCATGCTTAATCTTTTAAAGATACTGCAAAATAAAAAGGCACTGATAGTATATGTTAAGACATATATTGTCATAAATAATTATATATATATATATATATATATATATATATATATATATATATATATATATATATATATATATATATATATGTATATATATATACGGCTTATATTTACATTCCATAGACCATGGGGCATTAATCCAAACCCATAATTGTTATTGGTTTGAATAACTTCTTTATTTCTGTACTTCGATGAGTTTTTTTTTAAATCTCTCATTTTACACGCAAAAGTAATTCATTCAAATTTAATATTCATGCCTTCCCTTTACGCGTATTTCATAGCAAAAGTCTGATAAGTGTAGTTTTTCATTAATTAGTCCCATTTTGTTAATCTTCAGATAGTTGCAGTATATATTGTTGAATAGCGAAAAAGCATATCATAACAAAACCAGCAGGGGTAATACGGTGAAAATACAGGTTGATTTCTGATTTTTAAAAATTCGGCAAACTGAAGTATATAAAGGAAAAACACTTCACTTGAGAATATATATATATATATATATATATATATATATATATATATATATATATATATATATATATATATATATATATATATATATACAGGGTGGGCAAAAATAAGGGTCCTATTTTTAAAAATTCATAACTTTTTTATTTATTGATTTTTTTTGATTTTTTTTTAGAATAAGTAAAGGACCCCTTCCGAAGCAAGCATGAGCCGTATTAGCCCTAAGGAACGTACCCTCATTTAGAAAACATTATTTTTGCTTAAAAAACTCAAAACAGTGTAAAAAACAATACTTTAGTTTTTGTAAGTTTTAAGAAGTGTTTTTCGGCTAAAATTTGTTTTGTTTATTTCAAAAACTCTCGGAAGGGTCAGTCTACACACACATAAAGTTTGGTGAGTTTAACTTTTATTTTGTGGAAGTTATTCAAATTCAAGTTATTCAAATTTAAAGATAGGACCCTTATTTTGGCCCACCCTGTATATATATATATATGATGACTGCGACATCTTGTCAGACAAATGCCATTCCTTCATTTATTGACCGTCCGTGGGCACGCAGATGGCTCTTCAGTCTCGCCAACGAATTGTATATCTTTGTGCATACTATGTCGATTATGAGTTAAGCCAGGAGGTACAGAAGTTGCATCGTTGTGCACTGTTGTGTGATGTTTTAGGCCACTAGCTTATCGTCACGCTTTAGAGCATCGAGAGCATGATTCTATGTTTGTCTTGGAAGAGAAATCGTTACAGTTTAAATGATTTCATGTGATTCTATGTGATTAATAAGAGCTGCCTTTGACAACAGAGTTCAGTACACACCGCACATCTCCACAATTTGTTGGCAAGATTTCATGTTTCTTACGTGCTCTCTTGAGTTTTGCACGGTCTACCCTGGTTGCTTCAAACTGTCCACAGGGCCCTTGTAAATCTCTCTTCCCCTTACTGCTTACAATCAGATGCTAGAGACTCACAACTGTTAGCAGCAATACCAAAATACTCTAAACTCTCCTTGACACTATCTCAAAATTGTGTTTTGTGCTGGGATCATTTTCCAGAAAGAAGCTCCCCATAAGATGACCAGCCCAACGCATCTAATTCTTAGCCACAATAGTGGTGGTTTTGGATTTGGCTAAGACACTTGTATCAGAAGCATAACTCTCTCACTCTAGATAAAGAATATGTCTGAAGCAGTGCTTATGAAATCTTTCGAGCTTTCTTATGTTTGGTACAGCGTCCATGTTTCAGAGGCTTAGAGTAAGCATGACAACACACTTGTTTGATATACTGATATTTTAATTGTCAGAATTAGATCACCATCAGATCAGACTCTATCTTCCAGCCTGCCAAACACCTCTGATGCCTTGCTAATTCTTTGTCTGATTTCTGCATCAAGAGATCCCTCATTGGATAAAGTACTACCAAGGTAGACGAAATCTTTGACGACTTCAAGACGCTTTCCATTGGTAAAGACATCAGGTTCCACACACACATCACCAGGGGCGGGAATGTACGTGACTTTAGTTTTCTAAATGCTAACTGTCGGTCCAAAGCATTCGTGAAGAGATCCACGACTGATTGCATAATCCTGTGGGAAGTGTCATTAGTATATAATAACCATCTAACAAATCTTCTTAAGTTAAATATTTTCCGAGTTTTTCGGAATCTAATATAGGCAATCGTGGAAAGCCTACCAGAGCAGATCTGTCAGTGAGAACAATGTTGGTGCTTTCATATCAGCCTACTTCACTCTATTATCAATTGGAAGTTCATCTGAGAGTCGACCATTGAAGGTCACGCTACCTTTTATACAGCAATGAAGATGTTTGAACTTTTCAATAAAAGTAGGTATACAGCCATATTTTCCAAGCACCTTCCAGAGAGACTCACGGTTAACTGTGTCAAATGCCTTGGTTAACTCAATAAGCACCTGGCAAAGACGCACACACTGTTCAATACATTTTTCTAGAAGCTGCTTAGCAGAAAATATCATAGCTACGGTCCCTCATCCGCCTCTAACACCAGACTGGACAGATATAGTTCTCCAATCGGTTTAGCAAGAGCCATACAAATACTTTTCTAATTGCTACTATTAGTGAAATACCACGGTAATTTCCACAATCTTACTGTTACCCTTTCTTTTGTACTACATAATTAGGATGGCATCTATCCAGTGTTTGGAAACTAGGTAACCTTGCCATATTGACAACATCAAATGTAGGACCGCACAATAGACATGCATACCACCGTGTTTCAACAGCTCAACAAGAATGCCATCAAGTCCAGGAGCTTTATTTTAGTTGATTTTTCATTCATCCGATTATTTCTTCG
This sequence comes from Sepiola atlantica, assembly GCA_963556195.1. Classification (NCBI taxonomy): domain Eukaryota; kingdom Metazoa; phylum Mollusca; class Cephalopoda; order Sepiida; family Sepiolidae; genus Sepiola; species Sepiola atlantica. Next base: position 5,762,201 of record OY744517.1, on the reverse strand, counting down.
AGAGTTTTTTCTGTGCCAAGTTCAGGATGAACGGTACACTGGGGGATACTATTCATTGCAGCAACATCCACGTTGAGTGGATTGTGAAAGATATCACGAAACTGTTCATACCATCGACGCATAATTTTATCCGATATCCAATCTTTTGCAAGGAGTGGTGTAGTTGAAAATCTCGGACCATATGCTTGACGAAACAGGACATAAAAGGTCTTAACATCCATGTTATCAATGACATTCTGTATTTCCTTAGAGATTTGTTTTTTTTATTTAACTCACACAACGCTGAACCTTACTCTTCACTAATAAGAAGTGGACAGCAATAGCTGATCAGTTCGAAGATGAAGAGTTTAGAAATTTCAAATTAGCTGCTTCTTGTCAATTTGAAGGTTCTTTAGTTTGCTTCAGCATCCTGTTGTCAGATCACCAGCTCGATTGACAAAAGCCATGCTAGCGTTTCGCTGTTGGGTGGTCAGTGTTTTAGACATGACTCGATGATGTGGCTAACTGTCTGTTCAGGGTGACCACAGTCGCAGACAGCCGAGTCCCTGAGTCCCCATCCTTTCATTATCGCGGCGAAATGGCCGACACCGGTCCTGAGTCGGTTGAGCATTGTCCACTGCCGGCGAGGGAGGTCCATTTCCAATAGTTCGTCCAGCTCTTCCACGAATTTGTGCAACCTTGATTGATCTGCTGTCTGCTATTCCTCCGTCCAGCGACGTTTTGGCCAGATTCGTTTTGTGATGTCACCGGGTGTTGAAAGTAGGAGCTGGTGAGCATGCTCCGCGAATGGACGTCGTGACTTCAGACGAGCTCGTAGAGAGGTCTCTGTGGAGAAGATGGTCCTTATCGATGGTGGCTTTTTCGGGACAGTGCAAGGACAGCTGCGTCACAGCGCAGGGATGGTGTTGCAATGCCGGCGAGTATCGATAGTTGGTTGACCGGCGTGGCGCGCAGGCAGCCAGAGACTGTGCGTAAGGTGGTGTTGATCGTTATGCCCAGCTTCTTGGTGTGGGAGATCCTGCGCCAGGTAGGGAGAAGTACTCGGCGGCGGAGAAGACAAATGCCTCGGTGAATATGTGCAGTCTCTTTATTGAGACACCCCATATGGTACCAGCTAGGCGGCGTATTATATTATATATTATATATATATATATTATAGCGACGCGGGCCGATATCTTGTCGGACAGGTTTTCCAGGTGTTGGCGGAACGTCAGCGAGCGGTGAAGCTTGACCCCGAGGTACGTCGGGGTGTCCTGAAACTGGAGTATGTTGTTGTCAACCATGATTTTGACTTCGTGGCTTGCCTCTCGGTTGTTTAGATGGTATGCGAAGGATATGGTCTTGGCAACGGAGAGCTTAAGGAGCCAGTTTGTAAGGTCGTTTGGCAGGATGTTCATATCAGTCGTAAGCCCCAGTTTGATCGTCTCCCAGCTCTTGTTGGACAGGAGGATTGCCAAGTCGTCAGCGTATCCATATTTCTTGCACAGCGTGTATGGGAGGTCGTAAATGTAGATGTTGAAAATCATCGGGGCGAGTACGGAGACTTGTGGGACACAATTTTTGAGTCCTCAGACCCCGCTATGTTGGTTGTTATGGCTTCGGTTGGTTAGTATCTCCATGATGAAGCCCACCATGTCGGCCCGAGATCGTCTGTAGAAGTCTGAGGTGAAGTCCACGGAGTCAGACGGTATTGTACGCTGCTATGAGATCAAGGAGAACGATGTCCTGGGTGAAGAGGGTTTCCTGGTCTACGGTGGACCTCCTGTGGTGAAAGCCAGCTTACTCTTTCGGCAATATTGGGTTGATCACCGGATCTAGGCGCGCATGCCGGAGACGCTCCATGATCTTGTATGGCACGCAGAGTAGGGCGATGGAGCCGTACCTCTTGTGGTCATCCAGCGGCGTGTTGGGCTTCGGGAGGGCGATGATCTTGGCTCGTCGTCATATCTTCGAGAGCTTGGACATGCGGAGCAGAAGAAGCAGAATGATCGAAGCCACTCTGTGGCCTTGCTACCCTGGTTCAGGATGAACTCGGGATGGATGTTGTCGGTCTCAGCTGTTTTGTTTGGCTTCAGTTGTTTGATAGTCGATTTGATCTCGTCCTTGGTGAAATCTCCAGAGAAGTTGGCGTCGACACTAGGGACCCTGCGTAGGTTGTTCACTTCTCCGATGGTCTTCCTGTCGGGATTGGGGAACCTCCCGTTGGTGATCATCTGCGCTGCAATGGCGTCGGCATTGATGGGGAGCAGTTTTGGGTTTGTTGCCTGGACGGTCAGCTTGTTGATGGTCTGCCACGCTTGACAGCTGGAAGTCGGTTGATTCAATGGGCTCGGTCTATCTCTCTCTGTTTGTTGTTGAGGCTGGTCATAAGGTCTGTGGAAGTTATGGCCCTCTCGGTGTTGGTTTTGGTCTCGTTGTGGACGTGCAGGAGTTCCTCACAATCTTCGTCCCAGCAGGGTACGTAGTTTTTTCGGACTTTTCGTGGGGCGTGTTTCTTGGCGGCGTCGGTCAGCATCGTGCAGTAGGCCTTGTAGGCCTCGTCTATATTGGACGTGGTAAACACTGTCAATGATTCGGCTGCAATGTTGGTGCTGCACGCGAATTCCTACCAGTTGACTTTGCGAAAGTTTCACCTTCGGACTGGTTTCCCGTCCGTAAGCTGGACGAGCGATGGTGTTGTGATCAGTGACAAACGATATTGTAAGCAAGGAAATCGATCCAAGACGCACGGTACCGGGAGTGGCTCTTACCCGATGACTTTTGCGAAGGCCAGGTCTGAGTTAATCTCGGTATTCCAGCGTCTAATAACGAACGAGTGGGGCTCTTTCGGGTCGAACAGGAGCACGGCGTCTGCTGTGGATGCCCAGTCTGCCGGGTAAGCGCCGTCTGTGTTGGTGATCTTGTAGCCTTAATCAATGTTACAGCAGTTGAAGTCACCGGCATGCACGGCAAGGGCCGGCAGCGAACCTGATTGTAGTTTGTCTGGTGATGGATTGTAGACATTTACGACAGTCGTCTCTTGCACTTTAGTAGCGGTCCACTCAACTTCGGCGCCGGGGTGCACTGACTAGCTGGTGACTAGGGTCCGTCGACTCTGATGAAGGTTGCTAGGCCGTGGTTTCTGCTCTTGGTGTGGCCGGCTAGTGTGTACTTGTGGAGCTTCAGGATGATGTCATTTTCCTTGTGAGTCTCCTGAGGGAGCACGGCGCTTGCCTTGTTCTTTGTGGCAAGCTTCTCTAGGATGTCAAGCTTGTCAAGGCCTTAGACGTTGAGCTGTATGATGGCGAGGTTTCGGCGGATTGGTTTGCCTGTCCTAAAATGGGTACGTTGGGGTCGCTGAGAGCGGAGTAAAGTCATTAGTTTAACTGTTGTTAGGTGCTTGTGGAGGAAGCCAATTTGAACGTTGACTACACTGGAGTTACCAGCAAACCCGTGTCGATGTCTGGGAACTCTGAACCCAGAAATCTGAACACAGAGAAAACCACCTGGTCAAAGGCAGATTTGAAGGATTTTTTACGACTGAATCTTTCAACTTGGAGACATCAATACGCTTACGTACTTTGACTCTATTGAAACTACTTTTCCGGTGAATAGAAATTTTGAGTTTAGCTCTGACCATGAAGTGATCAGTATAACAGCCTCCATCATGCATTACCCTGAGTTTGCAAAACGTTTCTTAGATCACCACGTCTACATTCCATGTAATCAAGCAAGTGGCAATGTCACGTTGCCTTGCTCTTCTCGTGAGAAAAGGTGTTGGTGATAACTAGATTCAGTTCAGTACAGAGCTGAAAGAGCAGCAGACCATTTGCATTGATTCCACCAATGCCATACGGACTTAGAGGAGACCAAGTTTCGTTGTCCGAGTCAACCCGCGAATTAAATTCACCAAAGATTACTAAAATCTCGGCACTTGGCAAACTGGGTAACAATAGATCTAAGTGTATGGTAGAAAGAAGTAACGTCATCTTCAGGCGAAGCAAAGGTCGGCGCATACACGTATAAAACATTCATATATTGATCAGCAGAAAAAGGAATTATGGATCTGATTATACGCTCACTAACGCCAACTGGCTGTTCTATTTTGTCAATTAAGGAATTCTTAACTAAAAATCCCGCAACAGCCTCACGTCTCTCTTTTTTTTCAGATTTACCAGGCCAGAAGATCGGGTAGCCTGGATTGTGTTCAATAAGTTGATCCTTACCAGCAAAACGGGTCTTAAAAAGTACCGCAATGTACCCCTGCAATTCCCTGGCCAAAATACCAGTCTTACGTTCAAGTCGTTTTCCATTGTCAATAAATGGTCTCGCATTCCAGCAACAGATCAGAGCATAATATCTCTTGATATATAGACGTCAGTCGCAGGATGCTAAACGGCAGGTAAAAGGGGGTTTCTTTATGACACGTTTACTTGTCCCCTCTATAATTTTGGGGTGAGCAGTGCTCTCCTGAAAGGTAAGCTGCTCAGTCACACGATATATATATATATATATATATATATATATATATATATATATATATATATATATATATATATATATATATATATATATATAATTATATGAAGAAGAATGGAAAGGAATTAGAGAAGCAAAAGCCAAATCAAAATTCAATTCAATTGCTCAGAGCAAGGTATATTCCGCAAAAAGGCAATTTATTCAAGTTAAATTTTCCTTAAGCCAGGCTTTTCAAAGATCAAAATCTTATCATCAGAGGAAGTCGCTGGGATAGATAAGTTGGCAAAGGCCAAGATTTACAATTTGAAAAAATAAAATAAAAGTTGTAGGGAAAGAAACACAGGGCAAAACTCTGCCCGAATGCAAGCAAATGTCCGATTGCTAAAAAGTCCGGTGTCGAAAAGTCCAGCGGAAAGAATGAGATGTAGATAGGTAGGTCGTTAAAGGCACGAGATGTAATGAGAGAGGATTCAATGTTAAATTCCAATAAGCCACGACTTCAGGTGCGGCGAAAATAGAAAATCCAAAAGGGTAAAAAGTCCAATAAGAGGTACGTTCGTGGATGCAGGCATATATATATATATATATATATATATATATATATATATATATATATATATATATATATATATATATATATATATATATATATATATATGTGTGTGTGTGGGGGGGGCAAGGCATTAGATTCCAATGGCTTATCTCCTTGCAAAACAAATGTTTGCGATTAGCAGGTTACTCGGGGTGTTTTAATCATTTTAGTTTTCATATATTTTGATGGTTTAAGTGCTTATAAAAGCGACACAACAACAACACCGATTTGTATGAAATTGATAAAGACCAATTATGTAAGATTCCCGAAATTTCAAGACCCCCTGAGTATTTTAAGTGGCGTAAAGGGACATAAAACGTTTTTTGTTTTCTATTATATTGACGTTACATAAAAACAATACACAAGGATCACCGAATTATAGATAATTAACTGAGTCGATAATAAAGAAAAACAATTGTAGCATATGTGTGATGTGTTTATCTGTCTGTTTTTCTGTCTGTCTGTCTGTGTGCTCATGTATGCAATTGAAAACAAAGCCCTATACGAAAATCAAACACAGATTACTCTTGAATTAAAATTATGGGGGTGGGGTCAAATACTCGGGTTAATTGCCTGAAGATTTCCATCGGGAATGAAACACAAGCTGACTTGCCATAATTATATATACTGGTGTTAGTATAGCCGCACTGAAGATCTGTGATACAGCGAAATAGTATGTTAGTGAATGACTATCGGCGCCTCCCTTAAACCATATATCGTTACTTATATATATATATATATATATATATATATATATATATATATATATATATATATATATATATATATATATATATATATAACAAAACAATATGTGGTTAAAGGGGGGTTCAGATATTCGGAATAGGGCGGGCAAGATACGCCACAGGAGCTTAAGAACTTGGCGTTCATTTCGCACTACACATGTGGTGGAGAATCTCAATCGTATAATTGATATTACAAGCGGCACGGTTTTCAAGTGATCTTAATAAGTCTTTAGTGTAACTGCTAAAGTGGAATATAAATGATTATAAACGAAAATGGGTGCAACAAGAGAGTTGATGGAGTGGGTGGTGGAGAAAGAAAGAGAGAGGGAGGAGAAATAATAGTGGTTTCAATTATAGTTTAGTAACTTCACCATCTAATTAAATACGGTAAATGCTAGATTGATAGATATACAAACTGACAGACGCATAAGATATAACTTGTGAAATAAGAATTATGAAATCTCTGAAAAATACGAAACGATTTGAAAACTATTTTCCATTGTTAATCTATAGCGTGTTTCATAGATTCTTTTAATCCCGGTCTTTCCAAGTAATGAAATTTTCCAGAAAATTTCTCTTACACAGTCATAAGTTTTAATTGCAAATACTTTACAGTGCAACTCCAACATCACAGGGGGGGGGGCGCGAATCAGTAAATTTCCTGACAACATTTTCCCCCGACGGTTCATATTTAGTCGTGCATTTCGCTGAAACGATTCCGTCAGTCCCGTTGCACAACAGAAACTTTAAAAAGTTTAACATGTCATTGACTAATTAGAACACGTTTTCCAGTAAGCAATCGCTATTGAAATTCATCCCAAATAAAGGCATATTTACACTATATAGTTTTGAATGCAACAATGAAATAAATACAAAATAAATAAATGCAAAGGTGCAGCTATGTAGTTCTAAACACAATAATTAAATAAATGCAAAACGTAGAAATACAAAATGACAGCAAAGTAAAAATACCCCGTGTTCGTGAAACACCTTGTGGTTTGAGAAAACAAAAACAATAATATGAAAATATTGCTGAACTCAATACATGAATACAATTAAATCATTTTATATAATATATTTTATATTTTAAATAATTGTTTTATCGCACTTCTTAAATAGTCATCAGGTAATTCATAAATATAGTTATTATCAAGCAATTCATAAATAATAGATTTTAAAAATAACGGATTCAGTTTTATAACATACTAGCTAGAATATCCGTTCTAGGACAGGTTTGTAATAATAATAATAATAATAATAATAATAATAATAATAATAATAATAATAATAATAATAATAATAATAATAATAATAATAAAAACAGATACTTCACGACGATCACGAGCCAGCAACAAAGATGAGGTTCCAACGAACTCACGACAACGACAAACGAAATCTCAAAGGTAATTTTCTTAGTTCATTATCAAAAGAGGCTTAAAAGTGCCATTAAAATCGTCCTAATGAAACTGTTTAAAGTGCCCCTTGAAGATGTGTTAAAATGACTCTCTTAAAAATGTGTTTAAAAGGTTGGTTCAAAAATGTTTTACAGAAAATGCTTTACAAAAGTATTAAGAAAAATATTGTAACCACTATTAATCCTCTCATAGACTTTTCGCAATGTTTTCGACCCGGAAGGGGTGTAGTTCGAACCGTTAGAGTGGTTTCGGAGAACTGCCTCAGTCGGAAGGATTAGTGTTTATTAATAATAATTATAGTAAAGCTCCCGTCTGTGGGTCTATCGTAACGTTGTAATTATTTTAATTTTTCATGTGTTATGTAACAATAATAATAATAATAATAATAATAATAATAATAATAATAATAATAATAATAATAATAATAATAATAATAATAATAATAATAATAATAATAATAATAATAATCTTCAGTCAGGACATTCAAATGGAATTTGGAATCGAAAAGTGTGCATTGCTAGAGATTAAAAAAGGAAAGCTGGAGACGACTGAGGGCATGGAACTACCCAACCAAGAGCAGATGAGGGCGCTAGATGAACAAGACAGCTATAAATATTTGGGAGTTTTGGAAGCAGACACAATCAAATCAACAGAAATGAAAGATAAGATTGGAAAAGAATACCTGAGAAGAACAAGAAAGCTCTTAGAAACAAAATTATATAACAGAATCCTAATCAAAGGAATAAATACCTGGGCAGTATCACTAATAAGATATTCTGGACCATTCATAAGCTGAACTAAAGAAGAACTCAGGCACCTTGACCAGAGGACTAGAAAATTAATGACTATGCACAAGGCACTACATCCAAAAGACGATACAGACAGACTCTACGTGAAGAGAAACGAAGGGGGAAGAGGACTGGTAAGAATAGAAAACTGTGTGGACGACACTAAAAAAGAGCTGGAGAAATACATAAACCAGAACACAGAAAGGCTGATCACCGCAGCAAGAGATACCGTCCCAACGAACAATGCAGGAAACACCAAAACTGGACACAAACAGACAAGAAAAGAAAAATGGGAAGAAAAACAACTACATGGACGCTTTATAAGACTCACAAGAGAAGAAACCAACGCAAATAACTGGACATGGCTAAGAAAAGGAAACTTGAACAGAGAAATGGAATCTTTACTGAAGGCTGCACAGAACAATGCGATTAGGACAAACTACATTAAAGCTAAAATAGATAAAACCCAGGAAAACAATAAATGCAGAGTGTGTGGACGAAACAATAAATCATATAATAAGTGAATGTAGCCAAGTTGCACAAAAAGAATACAAGAACAGACATGACTGTGTTGGAAAAGTAATACACTAGGAACTGTGCAAACAATTGAATTTCGAATATGCAGACAAATGGTACAAACATAAACCAGAAACAATACTGGAAAACGAAAAACACAAAATCCTCTGGGATATGGATATACAAACAGATAAACTCATACAAGCAAGGACACCTGATGTTATTATAATAGACAAAAAGGAAAAATCTTGTAAAATAGTAGACTTCGCCGTTCCAGAAAACCACAGAGTGAAGATCAAAGACACAGAAAAACCAAGTAAATACACAGAACTAGCCAGAAAACTAAAAGGAATATGGAGCATGAAGATAGTTAGTATAATACCAATAATCGTAGGAGCACTAGGAACAATCCCAAAACCCTGGAGAAAAGACTGGGAGAAATTGGAATCAAAGGGACTATCGAAACCATACAAAAGACGGCAATGATCAAAACAGCTGCGATCTTAAGGAAAATCCTCGAATGCGGAAACCAACACGCATAAGCTACAAAGGCTAACCAGTCACAAGGAATTTACAACAGAGAGAAAACAAAACCACACGAAGAACACCACAACAAGAACCAAGGAACAGTAACTGCAAGAAACAGCACTTCATAATCCCCCCCCCAATAAATTACACCGGCCTCAGCTATCACTACACAAAAATGAACCAAAGAAGCCGAAATTACAAGAAACACTATAAGCTCCTCCCTCTTCCCACCACCACCACCCCAAAAAAAAATAAAAAGAATTAAAAAAAAAATTTTTTTTAATAAGGTAAAAGAGAAAGGGAAAAAATTAAGGAATTTTTTTCCTTTAATTATTTTATTTATTTATTTATTTATTTATTTATTTATTTAATATATATATATATATATATATATATATATATATATATATATATATATATATATATATATACTAGCAAACCCTACCCGCCCTCCAGGCAGCAATTAATTGGGGTGGGGTATAGTTAACTAATATATTTGTAACACTAACCCTAAGTGCGAATGGAACGTAATCGCCTAAAAACGTGGACCCTCCGAAAAAAACGCGCAGAATAACACAATTTACGTTAAATATATATGAAACTGATCATTTACTCGAAATTCTAAAATATGTTTTCACACGTAATTGCCTAAAAAAGCAGAATATATTTATTGGAGGGGGAGGGTGTAGCGGAGTGTGTTAATCCATATTTTATTTTTTAGATCTTATATTTTTTAACTGCACGCCTCTTTTTTATTTTAATTTTAAGCAATTGTCTTAAGCAGTTGTCTTATTTTTGCGTGAAAATTAAAAACTATCTAAATAATTAAATACCTTATTTTTCATATATAAATAAAAAGAAATATTAAAAGTGTTGGTATTCTTGTAGATTAACACCCTTACCTATTACTCATCCACTCACTCTAAAAATACGATTCTACTTTTTTTAGGCGAATACGTGTGAATACCAGAAAATCCTGGCGGCAATAGAAAACAAAAAAAATTATTCTAGAATTTAGAGTTGGGCATCAGTGTCGCATATAAATTTAACTTAAAATGATCCTCCATGTCCGGGCCATTCTAGGGTTTTATGGCATTAACCATTTTTTCTTTTGCTATTAGATATAAATTATGTGCGTTATTTTATTTGCGGGTGGGGGGGCAGGGGTTCACTTTTTTAGGCGATTACGTGTGGTTTTACGATCTTGTCGGTTGGACTTTGGGTTAGTGTTAAAAATATATTAGTTAACTGTCCTAATAAGTTAGAATGACACTAAAAAGTAAAATCACATTCGAGGAATTTTATTTTGTTTAATCATAAAAATGAAATTGAATTCCCCGTTAAAAACTGGTTATATACTGAAATGAATAGCATAAGGTCGATTGGTCAAATAAACTAATATTACTGAGTAATTCGAAATGGACACTTTGTACCTTTCACCTTTATTATAAAAGACAGAAAAAAGACTTAATGAATATTTAAGAAGAATCTATTTTCTTTTAATGTACACAGATTAGAGGAGTTTTCTCTATGACAAATGTTAAAATCATCATCATCAGCAGCAGCAGCATCAGCAGCAGCATCATCAGCAGCAGCAGCATCATCATCATCATCATCGCTACTAACATGTTGACTCCGTGGCCTTTTGGCTCGGAACAAAATGTAGTATCTGTTCTGAATATACACGTAGTTGTTATGTCTTTGGTTAGTAAAGGAGAAATCCTTCTAGACTGAGGAAATTGAATATTTTATTGCAATCCAGAGTTCCCCATTTGGGGGAGCTGGATTGTTCCTACGTTAAATATTGACATTGTGTCTAACTCTGCTCTCGTGGGAGGAAGTAAATAGTAACAACAACAGCAACAACAACAAAAAATTTATTTTTAAAAATAATAAACGCATGTATTTAATTATTAACAGAAAACCTTTGTTAATCATTGTGTTTAATGCAAACTTCATTTTTAAAATGTAAATATTCTCAGAGTTATCCAAGTTTTTGCTATGTGTAAATATACGCATGCGAAAACGTAACCGAAATAAATGAAACGGAAATAATGATTTTGAATTTTAAATTCAATTTATTAAATCGCTTAAAATAATATTACTACTGCTAATAATTAAGATATTAATATAAAGAAAAGTGTTTCTTATATATAATAAAATAGCAGGATCAAATTATAAGTGAATCGTACTGAATATGAATTCATTAGACAATGCTTAAAAAATAAATATGCAAATAATTTATAGCCTTGATAGTGTTTAGTAAGGGTAATTTATCCTACTCCCACCAGTAAGATGTGACCCAAGCTCGGGTCGGAAAGTGGGGGTTGAAAAGCCAGCGCCCGAGAGGTGAGCACTCTGACCATCAAAAATTGCCTGGCCAGCCCCGTCGGCATTCCCCGGTAGGGGCGCCTCAAGCAGTAAGCAATTAACTTACTCCTGGGAGGGTGGACCTCCTAGAACTGCACAAGACAATCCCATAGACCGGCGTAAAGACCCGAAGGACAAGACAATACCAGTCTATGGGGTGCAGTATCCATCGGAACAGATACTACACTTTGATCTTAGCCAAAAGGCCAACGAACCGAGCACGAACTGTCTCCTGTGAGTTTATATACCGTATGTGAAAATGTTTAAGTGTGTGATTGAATTTGGTACAGGTGAGGTGTTTTGATATGAATTTAGTTGGGATGAATGAAGAAAAAACTTTCGTATTTATTCATTTAGATAAATGCGATGAACGTACATTTAAGAATCTTATTGCGCCAAGGTTATACATTAGTTAACACTAAATTGTGTAGAATTCTTTTGTTCAATTTAAAAGAATAAAATAAATAATAGATGTTAACTATGCACTTTTGTCACTGCTGAAAAGGAAAAAATCAATTTCGGCTCCGTGTACCATTCTGCGACGTAGTAGCGCCAATACAAATTGACTGAGAATCTCTTTCAACACATGTAAGACTGTTGAATAATTGTAAAATAAATAAATGTGTATCGGGACCACACCTAACCTCTTTATTAGGACTTATGGAAATACAATCACGTTAATGGGTCCTTCGGTCATTGACTCATACATATGGATATATATGCGATTACACTCACACGTGCGCACTTAAAGAAAACTCGAATCAATCCCCGTTTTCTAAGTTATACGGACACTTAACAATTCCCTTTTTAATTTATGCTCGAATATATTCTTTTGAAATGAACAATTTCCGTTTTGCACTTCACACTCAAAACCATTTTCCATTTGCTTATTATAATCTATAGCGAATGTTAAAAATATTCTAGTCACGTATTCATGACTTAATTCTACCAATAGTCTATACATCTTTTACGCTTTACGTCTGATGTATACCGTCGCAGACTGCAGAATGAGTTATACCACGTTCAAACTCTATCGGTTCTACGTATTGCATTCAATTTTTTATGGAAATAGCTCCAGACAAGGCATGAAACCACTTGATATAAGGAGCTAAAAAAATAAAATTATCACTTCAAGGTCAGAAACTAGCCAACAATAAGTGTTAGATGGATATATTCCGACCCAGAAAACAGCAATTATTCCCCCTTTGTCAGAAACATCGCTCATGGAATGTGAGGACTAAATAACAAAATAAGGGGAGCAAGACTTACGAGTCTGCCGAAAGTAACCCAAAGATCCACTTTCTACTCTCCAATTACACATTAATACCGTTGGGACAGGTATGAACCCATAATCCCCTTCTCACTGGGGATAAAATATCAAATCGTGTTACCTAATTGAATACAATGAATCGTTCAACTGGAAAAGAGAGAAAACTAAACCTATCATCATCCAGTAGGGACCACATCTTTCACTTTTCTTCGCTTTTATTTATGTGAAAAATAAATTCAATTTGGCTGACTATTTGTTAAGCAAAACAAACAAAGGTACCAGTGGGTTTTATTTATTTTCGGCTTTGCATGTTTCAGTGGAAATAAACCAACAATTTTCTTTCCCCCAACGGTAGATGCCATCACTTTAGACCCTCATTACACAATCGTCCATTGCACATTTTGGTTACTTGAAACAAAGAAATGAACATTGTATTGATGACGACATGGAGCTATGAAGATGCTACTAGATATCGACGGAGAGATTCGCAAAGATTCGCAAAGATTCGGAAAGATTCGCAAAGATTCGGAAAGATTCGCAAAGATTCGGAAAGATTCGCAAAGATTCGGAAAGATTCGCAAAGATTCGGAAAGATTCAGAAAGATTCGCAAAGATTCGCAAAGATTCGCAAAGATTCGGAAAGATTAGGGAATGGGCAAACGGTCTTCACTGTCGGAAGCGGATAGAGGAGATGGAGGCAAATCGTCGTGGAATTTATCATTTTGTCTTTCACGTGTGTCAATAAAAAACAATAATGTTAATCGAATTGTGAGATCTTTTGTAGAAGAGTTTCGTCACTCATGGAAAAATGGATTTTGCAACCAAAAATTAACCCCGTCAGTCATGCGCAGTGCGCACACGCGTCCTTAATTGACTTTTATGAGTCCTGTCTAAACATGTGGCAGGTTAGTGTCCAGGGTCCAATTTCATCGATTAGGGCTCTGGAGCATGTACTCAAACTATTGAATTTTTCGGTATCTGTACAAAATGCAGAATAAACGCCACTGTAGAACGCATCGCAGAATGATGGACAGCTATCTGTGTGAGTTTATGTGGAAGCAAAAATATAACGGTAAGAATATTTTTATGCAAAATACTCAATGTCATGAATGGATTCTATCATCTTCAGTAAAATAAAAATGCGTTTTTTTTTTGTATGTTTTCTTTATTTTTAGTGTTTCGGGGTTATTTGAGGGGATCTCTCTGCATAAGATCTGGATTGTGTATAGCATAAATTCACACAGATAGCTGCGCCTCGGCACTCAATTCGACAGACAAGTGATTGCCGTGGCAGAGTGAGGTATGGTCCCACACAGTCTTAGGCGGTTCACCCTCCAACGCATTACCTCTTCGCTCGGGGGGGGGGGTAGCTGATTTATTGCCTATCGTCTAAGTCGCCCCTGTCGGGAAATGCCGACGGGTCTATCCATGGCTATTTTATTAGAGTCAGATTGCGTCTTCGGTAGTGCTGACTTTTCTCCCATCTTCCGACCTTATGTCACGGTGGAAAGAAAGTAACTAAACGACTGTCCACCATTCCGTGATGCGTTCCACAGTGGCAGTTATTCTGCACTTTGTACAGTATTGTCTAAATATGACTAGGTTATGGACGTGTATGCGCACTGCACATGATTGGCAGGAGATTTTTGCAAAACTCTTCTTTTTTTATTAATGGCGGGATTCTTCTACAAAAGAGGAGTTACGGTCAACTATTTAAATAACTGATATGGAAAAATCGTATCTTGTAATATTCGAGAATTTCGAACACTTACAGATAGCATTCATATATCAATATCACCTATCGCTCCTTTTTCATATGAAATACTGTGTTTAATGGATGAAAATCTTTTGAACACGTTAAAACATGCGAATAATAAAGGCGTCTTGTGATTAGCCAATGGCTTATTCAGGTTTATAACTGTTCACATCAAAAACAGTGAGAAAAATGACGAAATGTGTTTGTGCGTTTGCTCCTTTTTTTTATTGCATCTTTTCTTACACAGCAACTATCAATGGCGTCCTGTTTATAAATGAGCGAACAATGAAAACCTTCGATCGTGTACAACCTGTCGGATATTTACAAAAACAGAAAATGAAATGTTAACTTCAGTTCTTTCCGAAACTTGAAAGTTTATAGCTTTGGTTTGACTCGATAAGTGTCGATATTTCTCAATCAATGTTTAGTATCGATCATTTTTTAAAGAAGGCGTTTAAAAAAAAGCATATACACAAACAAAAACTAAAATAAAAATCACTTATTTTTATTCGCACCATTTTTCTTTGCGCCCACGTATATAGATTTCTTACATGCGACGTTTACTTAAAAAGAAGTATCGAATTACAAAGCTATATGTAATGTTGTTATATTTATATATTTATGTTTATTATTCATCAACTTTCACTTAAGTTGAAAAGTTGGCGTTTCTCGGTATTAGAGATAAAGAAAGAATACTTTTAAATAAAAAAAAAAGTGTTTCTAACTAAAACAAAATTAAATACTTTTTTAAACGATTAAAACTTTTCTTTGCATCCGCAGATACAATGGAAGCTGAGAACTTTATATTTTGTGCGTCCTGTTTCAGAAAATTTAGGAATTCAGAAAATGTTTAACTTTAAAACCTTTTAAACTTTTCTCCATCATTCCAGTAATCGTAGGAGCAACCGGGCCCATAAAAAATAATTTAAAAAACTAACTGGGCGAATATACCCCGCTAACCAAGTGCGTAGGGATCTTCACAAAGATCTATCAGTTGGGGTCTCTGGAATAGTGGGTGATTGTCTGGCATCCGGTATGACGCCCCATCTCCAGCAAAAACAAAAAGATAAGGAAATTGAAAAAAAAAGACATACATATGTGTGTGTGATTAGTCGACGAAGAATCATAAACACACAAGTAAACGAAAAATTGAAAAAATATATGTGTAACTTACGATTACGTTCTGAGTGGGTTGGACGATTTTAGAAGCACGATAAATCCGAATTCCTCTTTTCATTTTTATTTTTGTTGGGATATTTCTTAAAGTATTTTCATCATCCTTTCCCTTCATCCCGCTTCAATGAAGTGTGAACATAGTTTTTGAAAATAGCTGGTGAACTCTATTTAAAGTTTTCGAATTTGGCCGATAGGGCTCAAGAACAAATTGAGGTATTTTGTGTGGGCGTTAATTCTAATGTCCAGTTTGCATCAGGTTGAAATATACAAATAAGGACAAGAAAGAAAAAAGAAAGAAAAAAGGAAAACATGTGTTATCTTGTTAAAACAAATCGTCTGGTATCGGTGGCATGTTATTATCTGTGATCGACAAAGTTTTTTAAGAATAATCTAGAATTGAAATTTCTATATATTCAACATCATATATTAAATCATATTGTAAGTATTTTTCGGTATTTATTTCAACAGTTCTAATAAAAAGTTGAGCTTTATAATAATATTGTAGGTATTTTTGGTCTTTATTTCAAAAGATCTAATACAAAGTAGAGCTTTATAATTATATTGTATGTATTTTTCGGTATTTATTTCAAAAGTTCTAATACAAAGTAGAGATTTATAATAATATTGTAGGTATTTTTGGTATTTATTTCAAAAGTTCTAATACAAAGTTGAGCTTTATAATCATATAGTAGGTATTTTTGGTCTTTATTTCAAAAGTTGTAATACAAAGTAGAGCTTTATAATAATATTGTAGGTATTTTTCGGTATTTATTTCAACAGTTCTAATACAAAGTAAAGCTTTATAATCATATTTTAGATATTTTTCGGTATTTATTTCAACAGTTCTAATACAAAGAAGTGCTTTATAATCATATAGTAGGTATTTTTGGTATTTATTTCAACAGTTCTAATAAAAAGAAGAGCTTTATAATCGTATTGTAGGTATTTTTCGGTATTTATTTCAACAGTTCTAATACAAAGTAGAGATTTATAATAATATTGTAGGTATTTTTGGTCTTTATTTCAAAAGTTCTAATACAAAGTAGAGCTTATAATTATATTTTAGGTATTTTTCGGTATTCATTTCAAAAGTTCTAATACAAAGTAGAGCTTTATAATAATATTGTAGGTATTTTTCGGTATTTATTTCAACAGTTCTAATACAAAGAAGAGCTTTATAATCATATTGTAGGTATTTTCTGTATTTACTTCTAAAGTTGTAATACAATATAGAGCTTTATAATCATATTGTAGGTATTTTTGTTATTTATTTCAACAGTTCTAATACAAAGAAGAGCTTTATAATCGTATTGTAGGTATTTTTCGTCTTTATTTCAACAGTTCTAATACAAAGTTGAACTTTATAATAATATTGTAGGTATTTTTGGTCTTTATTTCAAAAGTTCTAATACAAAGTTGAGCTTTATAATAATATTGTAGGTATTTTTCGGTATTTATTTCAACAGTTCTAATACAAAGAAGAGCTTTATAATCGTATTGTAGGTATTTTTCGGTATGTATTTCAAAAGTTCTAATACAAAGTTGAGCTTTATAATCATATTGTAGGTATTTTTGGTCTTTATTTCTAAAGTTCTAATACAAAGTAGAGCTTCATAATAATATTGTAGGTATTTTTCGGTATTTATTTCAACAGTTGTAATACAAAGAAGAGCTTTATAATAATATTGTAGGTATTTTTCGGTATTTATTTCAACAGTTCTAATACAAAGTAGAGCTTTATAATAATATAGTAGGTATTTTTCGGTATTTATTTCAAAAGATCTAATACAAAGTAGAGCTTTATAATAATATTGTAGGTATTTTTCGGTATTTATTTCAAAAGTTCTAATACAAAGTAGAGCTTTATAATCATATAGTAGGTATTTTTCGGTATTTATTTCAAAAGTTCTAATACAAAGTAGAGCTTTATAATCATATAGTAGGTATTTTTCGGTATTTATTTCAAAAGTTCTAATAAAAAGTAGAGCTTTATAATCATATAGTAGGTATTTTTGGTCTTTATTTCAAAATTCTAATACAAAGTAGAGCTTTATAATAATATTGTAAGTATTTTTCGGTATTTATTTCAACAGTTCTAATACAAAGAAGAGCTTTATAATCATATAGTAGGTATTTTCCGGTATTTATTTCAACAGTTCTAATACAAAGAAGAGCTTTATAATCATATAGTAAGGATATTTTTCGGTATTTATTTCAACAGTTCTAATACAAAGTAGAGCTTTATAATCATATTGTATGTATTTTTCGGTATTTATTTCAAAAGATCTAATAGAAAGTAAAGCTTTATAATAATATTGAAGGTATTTTTCGGTATTTATTTCAAAAGTTCTAATACAAAGTAGAGCTATATAATAATATTGTATGTTTTTTTCGGTATTTATTTCAAAGGTTCTAATACAAAGTAGAGCTTTATAATCATATAGTAGGTAATTTTGGTCTTTATTTCAAAAGTTGTAATACAAAGTAGAGCTTTATAATAATATTGTAGGTATTTTTCGGTATTTATTTCAAAAGTTGTAATACAAAGTAGAGCTTTATAATCATATTGTAGGTATTTTTCGGTATTTATTTCAAAAGTTGTAATACAAAGTAGAGCTTTATAATAATATTGTAGGTATTTTTCGGTATTTATTTCAAAAGTTCTAATACAAAGTTGAGCTTTATAATCATATTGTAGGTATTTTTCGGTATTTATTTCAAAAGTTGTAATACAAAGTAGAGCTTTATAATCATATTGTATTCATTTTTCTGTATTTACTTCAAAAGTTGTAATACAAAGTAGCGCTTTATAATCATATAGTAGGTATTTGTCGGTATTTATTTCAAAAGATCTGATACAAAGTAGAGCTTTATAATCATATTGTATGTATTTTCGGTATTTATTTCAAAAGATCTAATACAAAGAAGAGCTTTATAATCATATTGTAGGTATTTTGGGTCTTTATTTCAAAAGTTCTAATACAAAGTAGAGCTCTATAATCATATGTTATGTATTTTTCTGTATTTACTTCAAAAGTTGTAATACAAAGTAGAGCTTTATAATAATATTGTATGTATTTTTCGGTATTTATTTCAAAAGATCTAATACAAAGTAGAGCTTAATAATAATATTGTATGTATTTTTCAGTATTTATTTCAAAAGATCTAATACAAAGTAAAGCTTTATAATCATATTGTATGTATTTTTCGGTATTTATTTCAAAAGTTGTAATACAAAGTAGAGCTTTATAATCATATTGTACGTATTTTTCGGTATTTATTTCAAAAGATCTAATACAAAGTAGAGCTTTATAATTATATTGTAGGTATTTTTCGGTATTTATTTCAAAAGTTCTAATACAAAGTAGAGCTTTATAATCATATTGTATGTATGTTAGACTTTGGGTGTACGTATATTGTGTTATTTTATCACCCCCCGTCAATCATAAAACATATCCCGTATTCGATCGAAAGTAGGCTTATCAACAATTTTAGCAACGAAAGCGTTTTTAAAAAATCAATCAACATTTACAATACAGCTCTGAAAAATAGTGGTTACCATAATACCGAAATTAAATATAAAAAACAGGACACCAATAATTACAACAAAATTAAAAATAAAACAAAAGAAAAAATATATAATCTACTATACCCCTCCTTATAACCAGATGCTAAAAACTAAACTAGACAAAAAATTCCTAAATCTGATTGAAAAATACTTCCCCGTAACCAACCCTCTGCATAAAATATTCAATAAAAATAATCTAAAATTATCCCACAGCTGCTGTGACAACCTAGAAATGATAATTAAGGCACACAACAACAAAATACTAAAAGACAACAACAGAGAAGAAAAAAATAAACAAAGTGGAAAATATAACAAAAATAACACTACGAAGAACAAAAATATAAACAATACTAATAGAAATAAACAAAACACTAATAATAACCACCCGAATAGAAACGAAAAAGTTAGCAATGAAGAGAAAAGATGTAACTGCATAAATCGTAAACTTTGTCCACTACAAAATAAATGCCTAACTAAAAGTGTTGTATACCAAGCAACGATATTTGCCAACGAAAGACCAAATAACAAGAAATACCACGTGGGTATGACATCCCTAGACTTTAAGACCAGATACTATGACCACAAAAGCACATTTAAAAACAAAGAACGTCGAACTAAAACAGCACTAGCTAACCATTATTGGGAGCTCAAAGAAAATGACACTCACCAATAATTGAATGGAAAATAGTAAGACAGGCCAGTACATGTAGAAACTTAGACGACCCGTGTAGATTATGCCTGAATGAAAAATATGAAATCCTAAATTTTAAAGAACCCCGAAACTTATTAAACTCTAGAAGTAAAATAGCAAACAGCTGTTTACACAGAAATAAATTCACCTTAGGATGATATATAATAAAAAAATTTTTTTAAATAAATAAATAAAAAACTGAACAAGTTAAAATTTAAAACCTAAAATAGAAATACAAGAAACCACGTGTTAAAATAAATTCGCCCACTGTATTGACAAAACAAAGGAAACAGGATATAGGAAAATCCATTGTTAACAAAATATAGGATAGGCATAAGAGCGTCACCAACAAAGCCTTTGTTCGCAGAAAGCCCAACGATTGGGTGAGGGAACAACAAAGAATCTGATTGGTTAACTAGCAAGCCATGTATATAAAAACACCTGACAAAAATAACTCCATGCATTTAGCCTGACGATTCCCCCGGGGATGAAACACGGGAGCCTCTGTGTAGCTTGATTGCCATATATATTTTCATTGCTTACTATATATATATATATATAGAGAGAGAGAGATAGAGAGAGAGAGAGAGAGAGAGAGAGAGAGAGAGAGATGTGACAAAGTATCCGGGGCACCATGGGGATCGGATACCCTGGTGACGCGATAGTATGCATCTTGGTGGTGATGCTACGTCGACTGGGGGGCCTGCACGAGACGAAGTGGAGATATAAAACTAGTATATATTTGACGTAGAAATGAACTTATTCGGATGACAGAACGAGACGCCAGCTAGTCTCGCAGAATCGTGTAAAGTATTCAAAATCAATTACCACCAGAGGCGAGGAGACAATTGCAAGTTGGAAGGTGGAGATTAGAGAATTCCATATCGCAATTTTAATTCTGAAATATAAATAACGCAATATTATTGTTTGGGTGAGTGACGCAGTTTTTAGAACCACAAGTCTTTACGGTTGTTTTGAAGATGTCACGACCAGGAACACACAAAGCACTCTTGACAGAGATTTATGTGAGCCTGTAATCGTTTGTTTACGATGACGGTGGGTTATGGGGAAATCCCATTTATTGTGAGAAAAAAGGAGTGAGACGCCCGTCCCCACCCTCCTTGAGAGAGGAAGACAGGCAGAAAGTAAGATGGCGGAGACGTGGGGTGTACGACTATAGACGCACGAGAAAGAGAGATAACAAAAATACTGACGCTTCAATAAAAGAATGTGTTTTTTTCACTTACCAGCCAGAGTTAAACTGACACCCGGGAGAGACTGAAGTGGCGTATTCCGAAGAACCAGACCGGGCGAACTTCTAGCCACCACCTTCGCCCGTTAAGCTTATGACTTAGACCACCACTTGTGTAAAGAATTCGCACACACAGAGAACTAGCGAAATAACTTAGCAAAAAAAACAACCCTTGCTAAAGACATTTACGAGCACGGTAGACATTAATCCTACCATTGACCAATGTAAAATCAATTCTTTTATTTTTATTAATAATTACTCTTCTATACAAAAAAAACAGACCGAGTTGTTGAACATTGTTCTTTTACTTTTGCTCTGCTTTGAATGCCTTTCGCCCAACAGAACCAACCGGTTGCTGTTCGCCCAGTGATCGATCGCTGCTATAAACAGTTTCAACATGGGAGTGTGCTTGTAGCTGGACGAGACGACCAGATCGGCGACACATCATCATCATCGTTGCCATCCCGGCCTGGAGGAACTTGGATCTATTTTTGTTATTGCCACGACGATCTGCACGGCTGGGGGGGGGGGTCACAATTCGGCATCGCGACCAGGATATCACACCTTTGTGGTTGACCACTGTATGCGGTGGGGTTCACAATCTGGTGCCGTGGCGCAAGATCAGGGTGCGTTTTATTAGTACCTGGTAATCTCGGGTAGAAAAAGAAAAATCCACGGGCACAACGAATTTTTTTTTACCTGCAGAACACTCCCCCCCCCCCCCCCAGAAGGGATATCGGTCCAGGAGAAGAGATAGACTAAAGAAAAAAAGATATATAGTCTAACGGGCACCCAAACCCGTTTTGAAAAAATATATAAAAAAGAAATAGACCGACACACAAACCTTTTTTGTGTGAAAGACTTTGAGAGCCGATTAAGATCGCGGACTTTAGTCAATCGACTATAAGGTCTGAACGAGCTCGCAAAAACAACCTCCCGACATCGGTAGACCACAAAAGGAGCAGACCGTGGAAAGAAGGGGTAAGTGACTCTTTGATTTCCATTGTTCATTTTGCTCAGTTTTGTACTCTGTCAGTGTATCGATTGCTGTTCAACTTTGCACGTAGTTGGGTATTGTTGTTGTTGGGGTTGCATCTTATAACACAAAAGAAGGAATGGGTTCGGGAGAGGATGTAGTAGGAAGTGTAGCAGAGGGGGAATACGGATACCCCCCTATAAGGGAGACCCCGCCGGTCTAATGGAATAGTTGGCGGTAATCCAAAAGAAGAGAGTAATCTACGGATTAGGAGATTACGAGATGGTGCTGATCGCTCTGGATGGAGCGAGGGGCCCAGTGTCGAAATTTATTGAGGGGATGTATGAAGAGAACCCGGGGATGGCTTGGACGGAGCTCCGCGAGCAGCTGGCGAAGCAATATGCCAGCAAGTGGACTGCGATTGAAGTCGTACGCAAGCTAACTCGGCTAAGGATAAACAATGACGAGGGACTCGACGAGTTAGTCGAGCGGATCCAGGGGTTGGCAGTTCAAGCTTTCCCAGATGGGGCGATCCGAAATACGGGTCCCATCCAGACCATCCTGGTGGATGCCCTGGTGGAAGGGTTAGGTGACAAAGAGACCCAGAGAGAGGTTCTAAGGGGACACCCGCTCATCCTGGTGGAGGCCCAAGGATTAGCGAGAGATAGCATAAAGCTAGGGGAGCGCGTATAGAGGGGCGAGGGCGGAGAAAGGCTTAGGAGAATAAAAACGGTGGGGGGTAGAGCGAGTCCGGGGCCCCGAATGAGAAGAGGGGACGTAGAGGATGGGGAGGCAGACTTCGATCCTAGAAGGAAGGCACGAGACCTTCAATACGGGCACTATAGGCCCGCTCCGGCTAGACAGGTATCGGTCTGCTAGACCTGTAGGGGTGAAGGACATCGACCGGTAGAGTGTCTCACAAATTATGGGCGCCCACGCAGCTCGTTTGTACCAAACTGCACTAGGTGTGGTCAGTTCGGACATGAGAGTCGGTGGTGCATAGTAGCGGGAGATCGAAGGTTAGGGATTAGGATGCCGAACCTTAGTGTGCCACCTGATGCTGGGGTAAGAAACCAGACAAACGCCCAGAGGCCAACCCGCAGAGAATAAAAGGCAGAGTGGCACCAAAAATGACAAGTTTAGTGAAGGGTAGTGAAACTAAATGGGAAGAAGACGGGCTTGGGTTTTGTTCACCGGTTTATGAGAAACCGCAAGAAGCAATGAACCCCCTCCCGTGAAAAGAGAGCTCGAATTAAACCCGACTGCCAAGTCGGTTGGAGTCTAGTGAGTGGGAGGACGACGACAAAATACCCCTGGCTCAGCTCCAGAAGAGACTGAGAGATAATCAGTTAGCCAAAAAGGTAGAAGAATTGCCTATGAAGTTACGGCTGAAAGGAGCAAAACGCCCCACCATAGAATAGTAGGAAAGCCGAGCAAGATATAGTCAAGGATTTGGGGGAGAAGCCCAGGTTGGGCTGTGTCGCATCTGTTGGCTCCACCGTGTGCAGGGAGGGCCCCATGTGCGGTGCTGGTGGTTGTGGCACGGACCGTTTTCTTTGATGTCACCCTGGAGATAAACGGATAGATAAGGATAGAGAGAGATGCATAACTGGGACCGATGAGGGTCGTCGTGGTTATATCAAAATGGTTGATCATGTTAGTGATAGACCTGCAGCTGGATGGGCTGCTGCCGAAACGACCAGGCAGGGGTGTAGTGAGTTTAAAAAGGAGTTGAGGTAATCGACAGATATTCGCGCAACCAAGAATATGTTCGATTGTGGTGCGCCTTACGAAATGGCACAGAAGTAGTGATGGACGAAGGGAAGGATATGAGATCCTATCTAAGAGGGATAGTGTTAATACAGACGAGGCAGAAGAAATCAGTGCCACCGATATTGGGAGAGGCACTCGGCGTGTCGTTAGGGACAGTGTCGGAAAGCGATGAGAGAATAATTAGGAAAAATGGGGAGGACAGAGAAGAACAAAAAGGGTTACTGTCGGACAAAATTCTAGCCACCACCTTCGCCCGTTAAGCTTTTGACTCAGACAACCACAAAAATGTAATATATTTAAATAACTTAAAAACTCCATAACCCATTTGCCTCAACTTTTTACTGAGCAAATTTTATTCCTTTTTCAGTGTACCTGTCAGTTCGCTAGAGAATTCCGTGTTTTTTAGAAAATATTTTCAAATAATTTAGATTTTAGGATGGGAGATCAGTTACTATATACATTTAATGTAAACCGATCCCCCTCTATTTGACCATTTCAAATTTTTTAAATTCTTTTTTTGAACGATTACATATTATGTCGTGAAAGAATTCCGGGTTTGGGGGAATTTTTCTTCATATATTTTAGATTTTAAGAGGGGGGAATCAGTTTCGTATATACATTTAACGTAAACTGATCACCCACTTTTTGACCATGTTGCATGGTGTTCTTTGTTCGTAATTGTCCACAACCCGTTTTTCTCAACTATTAAAAATAAAATGACAACAAAAGTGTATGAAGTACTTACTTGGTATTGAAAAGTATTACCGTACACCGAAAATGACAGAAAAGCGAGCAACTATTTTCATTTGTATTTAAGAAAATAAAGGCGTTTGTATATTAAAAGACACTTGTGAATTATGGACATTCAAAATAAAATGTCAGCAAAGCATGTAACCAATTTTTTTAAATATTTTTTTTCTTTTTCCAAAAAAACGGAATTCTCTAGCGACATGATAGGTAATCAAAAATATTTTTTTTAATTTGAAATAGTCAAAAAGAAGGGGATCAGTTTACGTTAAATTTATATAGAAAACTGATCCCCCATCCTAAAATTTTAAATATTTGAAATTATTTTCAAAAAACACTGAATTCTCTAGCGACCTGATAGGTAATTGTACACCGAAAAAAGAAAATAAATTGGCCAGTAAAAAACTTGGGAAAAGCGGGTTGTGGACAATTACGAACAAACGTCAAAAACTCTTCTTATCACAGTAGATACACCAATTCCCATAAACCTTGGTCGTGTTGCTTTTTCAAATATTAAGATTTTTTGTGACCGGCCGACCGACAAAAAAAGTCCGCATATCTATTTCAGGGCGCATCTGAGAAAATATAAAAAATTAAGTTCGAGTTTAATACTCACTGGCATTTTTACCAAATCTCAAATAAAAGCCCGACTTTAGGTTTATTTTGTACTAGTGTGACAGACCGACAAAAAGGCATCTCATGGAGGTGTGACGACGCAATTAAAAAAATAAAAATAATCCCCTCACCCTCTACCCCAAAAGTGACCTACTCAAAATAATCTGGTTGGACTGCGCAGTATGTCACCTCGACAAGCCACCGAATGTGATGTCCAACGGAATGAAGGATCGCCTAAAAGTCTGTGGTTTACAAGTTAAAAAAAAGACCTCCTACAATTACATAAGGGATTTTAATTATCAAATAAAAAAATAAAAATGAAGGGTGTTTTATGTAAACATAATTAGCTCATCATAAAACATAATTATTTAATAAACATAAATAGAGACCTCATACTAAATCCTTACTTATGTGTTTCATGTTTTTTCCAATTTGTCTGCTGCCATTAAGTACAGAAGACAGACTCCAAAACTGACCTCGATAAACGCCCTTTTACTTTTTCGTTCAAAGATTATGGGTGATCCTTGATTTGAATGGACCCAGCACGAGCGGAAAGGGTGAATCCCTGATTGTTACGTATTAAAGTCGATGAGGGAAATATCGTTTTTTTTTCCTAATGTTCTGCCAAATTTAAGCCAAATCATGGCCATCCCTACTACAGGCCAGGCAATCATGCAACTGTGGTCTTTTACTGGAGGGCCATGTGAATTTTCTTAAATATTCGATATAGAAGTTGCAGAAAATTGTGTGCGATTAGTTTGATGTTTTTATGTGTTTTACATACCAAATAATAAGAACCACAATGAACGAATTGATAAATTTGACAATTATTGATGAATTCCTATAAATGAAGAGACAAGTAACTTTTATTCAATGTGGGATTTTTTTTAGAGAATTTGTACTTGTGTCAAAAAATCATGACTTTTATATTGTGGTTAAAAAAATGGATCCGCACAATTTGATGATATCAAGCAGAGAAACATAGTTCGTTCAAATACTAACCAACATTTTAAACTGTCCTCATTTTCATTGTTTTCAACACAACATTTTGGCTATAGTCTTCATTTCACATCATAAAATAATCCAAAAACAAAGTTCAAACTAAAATTTCAGCATCCAAATCTCTTGTGTGGTCTCGTAGTCGATTAATCTAAGCAAACAAATTCACTGAAATGGAAGATAAAATGAGATAATCCAATGTCTATAGATTAAATAGAAGGTTCAGTTAAAAATTTATAGGTTATTCTATAAAATGGGCAGAGTTCACAGCAATGAGTTACGATAACCAGAATGATGTGGCAAAACAAGGAGGGCACTACTTACAAACATTTCTAAGGAAAGTTCTTCACCTAAAAATCTGAAACTAGTAATTAAACCTTCCCACTGAACAGTGTTATCCAGTGGAACTTTTAAATTACCACGATCTATTTCTTTCAAAAAGCTTCCATACTCATGATAATAACAATCAGTATCATTGAATAATTCCTCCTCTGTAAGACAATTTTTTCGTGTGATTTATCCTGCTATATAAAAAAACGAGATTTTAATATATTTGGGGATACCAGTTTCTAGATCTGGCAGGTAATCAACTGTTTGGCATGCCAATTCATCCAACAGATATCTGCATTTTGAGCAAGAATGGCCTGGATCATGGCTATACTCGCTAACATCAACTTTCAACCGAAGAAGTAATTTTGTTTTTTGTAATATGGAATTTCTGAATAACATTTTGTACGGTAATAAAATAGGTACCACCAGAACCTTGTCTCAATTTACAAAATTCAGTTTCAAGATAGTCGGTGGTAAATTCTCCAAGAATGACAAAATTGAACCCACTGTCAAGTAAATGTCTGCAAACATCAATTAAACCATTACATGTATGCTCGGTAGTCGTACTAGTGTCTCTTGCGAAGGATTTTATTCTTTTTCCTTGCTTTCCCCTCATTTGATTTGCCATACTTCTAAAATTTACAAGAAATGTCAAATTTCCATCATTTCGATCTGATAATATTCTTTGTCTTTACACTTCTATAAATATCTTTTACACTAACTATTTTCCAAAATTTCAAAACTTCTTCGATGAAAGTAACTTCATCTTGTATCATCACCCTGTTCTAATAGATGAGTTTTCATTACAGTCTCATCACAAAACATTTTTAAATAGTGGGAAACTTTTTGTCTCTCAACTGGTTTTGGAAGAACAGCTACTTCTGTTAGTTTTGATAACAAATTGATTTTTTTTCATACGCAAAAAGTTATTTCACTATTTCCCATTTTGCTGTCATTTCTTTACCATCAGAATAAAACAGCAATTCTGAACAAGCCTCAGTTATTCAGTTCAATATATGTACATAATCGAAAAGCAAGCATATACTATTTTTAGTCATCTAAGGTTTAATTTCAACAGTATTAAATTTCTTAGATGAAGCTTGATTAGTCCGATTATTGTCACAAATAACTGCAATTACATGACCTTTCGAATGATTGACTAAATCAACAACATTTCTAACATTCTGAAACAAAAATTCCGAATTTAGTTTGGGAACTGGGATCATCTTAATCAAAAACTTTGGTCCACCATGTAAATATTTGATCATAATACCCAATACAGTTTTTCCTAATGCCTCTTCAGAATCTTTGGCAACACAAAATATGTTTCCCCTTGGTATTGTAAACTCACTTTAACATAAACTTCATCAACTAGGATGATACATTTTCTCTGTTTATCTGACAGTTTGCTAAACACATCACCAAGAAAATTCAAATCATCTACCTTCGAAACTTTTGAGGTCATATTCACTAGTGTTTTCATGCTGGGTAATTTGTAATAATCTCGAAGTTTGTTATAAAGAGACCGGGATATGGCAAAATATTTGAATGCTCGGGTAAGCATTTCCAACTCGTAAACTTTATTGCCAACTATTCGTGCTGACATAACTTCAATATGTTGTCTTAAAACCTGTTTCTCTAGATCAATTTTCAAGTTACCAAGGTAACAAATTGCTTCTTCAATTTGAGACCAATGTTGAAACTTATTTATTCTGTTTTCTAACAGTGAAGAAATGTGTGTGAGTACACTTGCATGGTAACATTAAAACGTCAAGTTTTCAAAGATTTTAATTTAAAAAATCGGAATACCTCCAGTGAAAAAATGACAAGGCTGGATGAACTGTTGATTGTTAGATTTGTAGCAGGTAACTGCTAGCACAAAATCATGATGGTCAATATCAACACACAAATTTGTAAAATTATCAATTCTATCTTTATCTAAGAAATGTGCAAACTCACCATTTTGTACACTTTTTTGTTGTCCTTGGTTTTGATAAAAGACTTGGAATCACACTTGATGGCAAATTATTAAATATTGATAGAGGATCTTTGGGTCGTGTTTTCCCCATGACAAACACAGTTTCATAACCAGGTGGAAAATGCCTTTCACAAACAAAAGTGTCTGCGTAGTTAGGAGTGTTAGCTCTTGGTATTACCTTTAACCATCTTTCTTTCTCATATTCATCTTTTGGGATACGAAACAATCGGACCTTATTTTGCTCATTGGCTTTACATGTTGTCACACTACGCTTTTTGACCATTTTGAGAAATATTCAACAAATTATTTTAAACTTAAAAAAAATTAAAAGTGATATTTCGTCAATTAACAGAGCTGTATAGTATACTTCTTAAGAATATATAAAAGATTTGAAATTCAAAATGTACAATTTATTAACAAATTCACAAAGACAATACTTTTTTTAAACTTAAAAAAAATTAAAAGTGATATTTCGTCAATGAACAGAGTTGTTTACATGTAAATAAAACGTTAAAACATGTATAGTAAACTTCTTAAGAATGTATAAAAGATTTGGCATTCAAAATGTACGATTTATTAACAAATTATCAAAAACAATACTTATTTTTAAATTTAAAAAAATTAAAAGTGATATTTCGTCAATGAACAGAGTTGTGTACATGTAAATAAAACAAAATTCAATTCTGACGTTTAACACTATACGCACGAACTTATAATCCAAATGTAAATAATGATAACATAACAGAACCTCAGCTGAAATAAATTTGATGAGTTAAAATCTATTTTAGGAATTAAATTTGCTTGGACCAGTGACAACGAAGTACTACCAGCTAAAAGTTTATCTAGTGACTGACTGGGGCCCCAGTTCAAGCAGTCAGACGTGCGTCTAGCCGGCCTGTTATGTGTATGGCCATGAGCCAAATAGATTTATTCTATTTTCTTATGCTTATTTTATTACTAGTGGGGCCCATGCCCCGGCGTTTCGCCGGGAAAATACAAAAGAATGATTTAGTTTTTTTTTTAATAAATATTAGATTATCACTTCTGAAAAAGAATCAGAAAAAAATCAGAAAAGAAACCACTTAAATTTATGTAGGTGATTACTCTCCACCCGCCAGAAATAGAGATCATAAATTGTATTAAACAATAATAATTAAACGTATTAGAAATGGCCAGACTGCACTGATGAAATTAGACCATTCCGATATTCTCTTATTTTACGAATAAATTAAATTGAGGGAGCGTGTGTTGCTCAATTTAGAGATATAGTGTAGTATGTAGAGATATCTTGAGTTATAAAATGAAATAAGAAACGGTTATTTAATAATAATTATACCGATTAAGGAAAGTACACGGTGAATGTGAATGGAGTCAGAGGACTTAATGATAAGAGAGTGAAACTCTTTGCTACCTTCTTTAGTGCATTATGTATTTGGGAGAAACATTTTATTCAGATTAAATGTAATAATTTGAAAATGGGGACGAAATGTACGCATAGGTTCGTGAAACACGCTTTAGTGAATGGTGTTGGTGTTGAGGTAAAACGTTTTGCATAGGAAGTGTTCTGTTATTTACCTATAGTGTCTGAATTGACACGGGAAAAATCGTCTTTACTTTATATAATAGATTATTAACGCACTCTGAGTTTTCACACGAATCATTATTAGTGATTGCTCATCGGTAATAGCAAAAGCTGTTCCATGGAGTCTGAGTGACAGCAAGTCTCCATATTTGCAGAACTCTCTTCCTCTTTCAATAACCGTTGCAAATCAATCAGCCGTTTATTATTGATTTATCGCTGATAACGACCATTGGTTTTCTTTGGAATTTCAGTGTCAATAAGCCTCTCCAAGATTCCAATACTCTCTACATCCTTGCAGTAAGAGTCTGGGTGATACTCTCCATCCTCAGTTTTTCCATCCTACTCTTGCCACTACGTGTATGTGTGTGATATTTGAGGGAGTGGTAATATTATGAGACTTATGACAGTTTCAGTTTCCTTGGATTCGTGCAATGTTCTTTCTCTATATGTTATTATTATTATTATTATTATTATTATTATTATTATTATTATTATTATTATTATTATTATTATTATTATTATTATATCTACATGAATTTGTTTATCTCTTAAAAATTGGTTAACCAGAATCAATCGATTTTGCCTATTGATCTTTTCACTCAATGTTTTTATTCTTCTAATATGTCTTTTAATATTATGGTTACATTTTTAACGACTAAAATGACCAACATTATTTATGACCCGAGTACTTTAGATTTCTCGAAGAATCATTTTCCTTCACCTGAATTAAATACTCTGCATAGATTATTTAATTCAGGTGAAGGAAATGTTCAAAAGTAGGTTTTATTTACGTGACTCCGGCGAGGGAAAAATCAGACATGAGGTGGATATTTAATATGGGATATTTAATATGGGATATTTAATATGGGATATTTAATATGGGATATTTATCGTATCGTCTTGACGGCAACCCCTCACGAGGGTGCCTTTGGCATCAGGCAATAAAACAATCTCCTTCCGAAAAAATGATATAATGCCTGGGAGAGTGACCTCATGTACGAATATGTAAAATCCATAGTTTATCTGGCGTTTTGATAATTGTTCTAGATGTTATTCTAATAAAATTGTTCTGTGATATTGCGTAAAATTGTTCCATGAACATTTAATCAAAATTATTCAATACGTTGTCAACTATTTTTTAACTGCATTAATTTTCCAGATGCCCATAACAGTTTTAAAACGAAACAACTGTCCAGGAGCATGACTTCAGCTCCGAGAAATCTAGATCAAACATCAAAGAACACCACCCGATAACTCACCACAGTTTGGCTATTAAGTATGAAGGGCTTGTTTGAAATAATTCAGAGAATATGTAATCCCTATGGCATCAGGGCAGTATTCTAGAGCAACTCAACTCTCCGAAAACACCTAGTGCGAGTCAAACCTCCTATAGAAAAAGTCATGACCAAATACTCTGTGTATGTAATTCTATGTAAGTGTGGGAAAATATATAAAGGTGAGACATGCCACCCACTAAATGCAAGGCTAGAAGAGTATCGGAAAACCGTAATACGTGGATATATTGAAAAGTCGGCTATGGTTGATCACATGTGGAATAAAAGAGAAATCATTTACCCGGATGGGACGAAGTAAAAAGTATAGATCGAGAAGAACGGTGGAGAGTAAGACGACTCAAAGAATCAGCGCATATGTTGGGCGACAATGACCTTCTATGTAGACCTAGTATATAATTTGATACAATACGGTAACCATTAGTATATAGTGATAAATCGTAAGATGACACATTTAAAATAAGATTAGGTTTAAGGCTCCTAAAATCCATACTAGAATTGTCCGAAGGGATCCGTGGCGCAACGGATATAGATGTTAAGTAATAATCAGTTCTAAGTCCTCAGTGCAAGCGATACTAAGAATACAATTACTAATTACTTAAGACTTCTACCCAGTCATAACTGACGGAAAAATAGCAAGCTACCCCCGTGGATTAAATAAAGGGTTCCGTTCGAAATTCCATACAGATTACTGAGTTCGATATAAATATTCCTTCGTTTGACAAGATGCACCTGAACATGGTCTTCGGTTACATCGGTCTAAACGTTATGAGAATAACATCCACGTTAAGAACATCTGAATAATCCAAATAGTACAAATTATCGATCCTCATTTCAAAAATTCCGAAACATGATTTTCGATGTGTAAAAAAAATAAATTTTTTAAAATGAATGAAAAGGCGAATGCCTTGCTATGTCACTAGCTGCCCCCCCCCCTCACAAGTAGTCTATGAATATACCGTATACACAACTAGTTGGACCTGTGTCCTGGAAAATTGAAGGACCTAAAAACTCATGCCCCAACTTTGAACCTCGTATAAGTATTTTTACTCGATTTTTTAATTATCTATAAATATTAATTGTCGTGTTCGCTGATGAACATTTAAATGTTCGTATTATTTCATAACTATGAAAGAACATCCTCGCAGTAATGTAGTTACGAAGAGGCGAGGATTTGGGGGAGGGTAAATAAGTCTTTCTGTACACAAACATTGGAAAGAAGGGAATATTTCATAGGAATAAAAGTAATTTTCAATTAAGTATTTTTTAATAAGATCGGCATTTAATTAGAAGAGTAAGCGAATATTTTGTACAAAAACCGGCTACTGATTTGAATAATAGTTTATATTTCAGATAAAAGTAAATTAAAGTGGAAAATAACAAGAAATCAAATGTCTAAATAATAAATAAACACTGGAAGGAAGGTATTATTTACATGATTAAATGTATTTTGTAAATAAAGTAATTTATCTAAGCAGTATTCATAAGAAAAAACGCTTTTAAGCCTAAGACACACGCGTCCATGTTTCTATCGTAACTCGCCAGTTTTCTAACCAATGAGAACTGTTTGTGCTAGAACTGCTGCAAACGGGCGTGCGAGAAACGCTTGAGCATAATAAAATGACTGCTACTACGATGAATATGCATCCTTCCACTTTCAGTAAGCAAACAAAAACTCTAAGCACTCAATAGCGAAATAGTTGATTAATGTTAAGCTTAAAACAAATAATTGTAAAGGGCGTTTTGTAATAAATATTCTAAGAACGTCATGGAAAAGAAGAATATGGATATGTGTTTATTATTTTCAATCAGGAAACCTTACTTAGGATAGTATGTTGTATAAGCCGAGTAATTGCTGATATGCGTAGTCATTAATGCGAAGAGCTGATACGAAAGTGTGATACGAAAGAGTGAACCTAATTAGATTTCTACGGTATTTTTATAGGTGTTTTGAATCGAAGGGTATGCCTTATTATTTAACTGGTAGGGTATTCACTCTTACTCCCACGCTGAAATTACTAAGCAAAAAAAAAAACGGCCAACCGGATGAAGTATAAAAATCGGTGAATTCAAACGAAACTAAATTCTTTCTTGAAGAACGTACCGATAAGCGACTAAAACACATAGGAATCAGAATTCTATATGCAACTTTTGTTTACGGAACTACACCGATAAAACATAGGGGAAATTCTGACTTTAATTTATATATAAGATAATCGTAATTATGATTCATTGAAAGACTGAAGATAAGATAACTTGCAAAAAGCAACAAACCTATGGCCTGCTGTTTTATCCGGTTAGTGTGTGATGCCTCCTGTCTATATCACAATAACATGATTCAAAACAGTTTTTTGTTTGTTTGTTTATTTGTTTGTTTGTTCTTAACGACATTTTAATCATTATAAGGTCACCCTATGTAAAACAGTTGGGTTTTTTTTTCAGAATCAGACAATTGTAAAAATGTTTCTTTTTTGTGGGTGTGGAATTTGACAATTCATAATGTGTAAGGTATTTTGTTTGATTTTTAGATTTTGGTATGCTTTTTGCTTCTTTTAGGTTGTTTGAGATATTATTTGGGCCGTTCTTTTGAAGAGAATGTTCATACTGTTTGCTTGGTAACAAGATAATTAACATTTCGACGGAGGTTAATTGGTTGTCATGTTTTTTTCTGTTTCGACTATGGGTTGATGTTCATACAATTTGTTTTGAGGAAAAGTGTTTCATATTGCTTATCATTCTTATGTTATGTATTTTTTTATTTCTCTTTTAAAATGTTTATGTGGTATTTTGATATTATTTATATCCTTGTTAATGGCTTTCATGGTTAATTTATCTGCCTTTTCATTCCTTTTAATTCCAACATGACTTAGTATCGAAGTTACTTCCTTTTGTGCTTTAACTAAATTATGATATTCGTCACGTATAGTGAAGATGTAACTGTTGTTAGGTCTCCTTTCTAGTAGGGCAGCGTGAGAAAATAACGCGTTTGTAAATGGTACATGGCGTTTTTTTGGTCATTCATTTACGAGATTAATTACCATGTTTAGTGATTGCATTTCAGCAGTAAAGATAGAAGCGCTGTGGGTAGCCTTATAGTTTTTTTGTTTTTTTTATTTATAAACGTTGGTGGTTGCTGCTCCAACTGTATTCTCATCTTTAGACCCATTTCTATTGGTTTCTCTATGTCCTATGTATTTCTTTCTAAGTTCTTACAATTTGTATTGGTATCCGCTATCAGGGGTTAGGTCTTTTTTTGGTTTGTTTTTCTGCCTCACTAACATAAAACAGTAAACGTTAAGACATTTAACTCAGACTTCAGACCATAAAACTTGTTTATTCAATGTTATTCTATGTAAAGCATACAGGTTCTGTAAATAAGTGGGATTTCTCAGAGATTTTGTAAAAAAATTTAAAAACTTATAACTTTGCTTAAATTTTCCCTGTCATTGCTTTTTCCTCATTCCCCTCTTACCACCCAAGTTTATCTAATTCCCCCCCCCCAACTCTCCCCACCGGGGAGGTACTTCTCGCTTTTGGAATCAGTGATATAAACCATAAACATGCCACAAGTCTCTCGATTTTTTATTTGTTTAAAGTCCTAATCTTTTGAATGAATGAAATAGTAAAAAGCTACGGAATATCACCGAAAAGAAACAAAGACAAAAACAGCAACAGCTGCAATTTCCATTTTGAAGAGTTCTCAATAGAAAAAAGTCCAGTCAAACGTTGTTTGATTCCTTCATACGTTTCTGTTTTTTCTGGTGAACAACTGGCAAGAGAGAAAGAAAGTAAAAGAAAAAAGAATTCTGCGAAGAAACCAAGTGAGGCAGGCAACGAGTCTACAATGAGAGTGGTGACAAGTCCTACACATGAAGTGCGCACAGCTGTGTAGAGACAGAGGTTATATACGGTGGCTGACAAAGGTGTGCGTTCAGACGTAAACATAACATAGGGTCAGTCTCGTATCTCTGACACTTCCAATTCTTCGTCTACCAAAAAAGGCTGAAAACTTACAGCCTCTTCTCCCTTCAATGCTTATTATTATTCATATGAAACGATTCTCTATGAAACCTTTTTTTTTCGCTTCTCCTTGTTCTGTTGTGTGCCTTGGCGTTTCTTTCAGTGCTTCGACATATTAACAATTAGTAATGGAAGACATACTTTTGACAAAACTGGATATTTTGTGCAATAATATCTTCAAATATGTCAGCAGTTAAGAGTCTTCCATGAGGAAACCGTTAAGTTTCCAGTCTTCCGGTCTCCAGTTCAGTATATTTTGTTTTAAAGCCTTTCTTTTGCCGGTGATGTTTATAGCTTTATGGGTCTGTATTTGGCCAATTATTTTAACAGTTATTTTAACAGGCATCTAAGCGTGTACACATTTGTACGAACATAGCGTTAAAATACGCGCTAACAGATGTAGTGGTTCGCAAATATTACACAGCTGCATTCTTACACAAATTAACTCATATATTCTACAGCGTTTTACTCTCAAATGAAAAAAGTTGAACTTCAAATTAAACTACCTCAAACACATCATTAATATAGCTGTGTTACGCTCTTCGGTATTTATATATATATATATATATATATATATATATATATATATATATATATATTAATTAGTTTAATACCTACAGACATCGATGTTTCATGCTAACGCAATCTTCAGTGTAGGAACTAATTCTCAACGGTCGGTGGGCGCGAACCCCGATCACAAATCGCCACTAATTCGTAGTCGAGAGCCTTATCCCATCAGCCATAGCCAATTAGTTAGTAAATAGAGAGGAATTTAAATGTAAATAGCGAGTCGGCGGCTAGATCTACCAACTTTATATATATATATATATATATATATATATATATATATATATATATATATATATATATATATATATATATATATATATATAGTAAGTTATGAAAATATATTCATGGCAATTAAGCTACACAGATGCGTCCGCGTTTCATCGTCGTAGGGAATCACAGGCTAAGTGAACTTTACCTGAAGATTCCACATAGATATATTTTCATAACATACTACCTAGCTCTAGTCACGTATTAATCACTGTTGAAGTAAATACTGAAAATCGATACATAATTTATATCTCCTTATAATATTATATGTGGATATATGAAATAATAATAATAATAATAATAATAATAATAATAATAATAATAATAATAATAATAATAATAATAACTGTACTAGAAAACGAAAAACACAAAATCATATGGGATATGAATGTACAAACAGACAAACCCATAACAGCAAGGAGACCGGATATGATAATAATCAACAAGAAAGAAAAATCCTGCAAAATCGTGGACTTTGCCGTTCCAGCAGACCACAGAGTGAAGATCAAAGAGACGGAAAAAGAAGCAAATATACTGAACTTGCCAGAGTATTGAAAGGAATATGGAACATGAGGAAAGTCAGTATAACACCAATAATCATAGGAGCACTACGAACAGTCCCCAAAAACATGGAGAAAAGACTGAGAGAAATAGGAATCAAAGGGATAACTGAGACCACACAAAGGACAGTAATGATCAAAACAGCTACAATCCTGAGAAATGTCCTCGAATGCGGAAACCAACCCACATAAGCAACGAATGGAGAACAAACACATGGAAGCACAAAACAACAGAACCGGGGAAAATACAACCGCACGAATGAGGCGCAAGCATAGGCTGACGCCACAAAAATTATGGACAGAGGGTCGAGGAGGGAAAGCGCAAACCAGACCTCCACTGGAAGAGCGCGGACAGCTCTGGGACCTTGGGAAGGCTTGTTGCCACTCGGGCCCCAGAGGGGACCGATGGCCCTTATGAGCGGGAAATCGTTGGTAGGTGACTGTTGCGATTACCGCAAGGTCATCAGCGGTGATGAACGAAAAGAGGTGGAGCATACTGGAGGCCTGAGGAGACTTGTTGTCACTCGGACTCCAGGGAATACCACAGGTTGTCGGCAGTGGGCGACCACTGACGATGACCAGTGTGATAACTCCAAGTGAGTAAATAATAATAACGACAGGTAGCTTTTCTTGAATGGTTGACAAAGAGCACTACAGTCTTGATAATAAAAGATAAGACAAACTTTAGACCAATCACTTGCCTCCCAGTTATGTGGAAACTGCCGAAAAAGATCACATAGCATCAAAGATCAGCATCTGGTCGATAAAAGAATCATGAGAAACTGCAAACGAAGAACTACTAACCTTACCATGTGGTGGATAGACGATTCAAGCATTTAACATGGGGTTCCATTCATGGATACACAAATTCTTGAAGATTTTCAGAATAGTGTTGCATATCCGTCCTGGAATGGGTCGTGGCAATTCTCACTTTGTATAACCGTCCCGGAATGGGCCGTGGCAGTTCTCGCTTAAACAACTGGTCATTTTTAACACCAAAAAGGGACATGTTGTATACCTTTAATTTCTCGTACTTTCTCTTCTTTCCTTGTCGCTTGGGGGCGCCGTCTCGATGTCGTATCGATGAGATTGAGTTCTTTCTTCGTTTCTGTACCGCCGTGAACATCGCCGCTACAACAAAAAGATTCATACTACGATTCACGAGACAAAAAATATTTTAAACTTTGATTTGTTTATTTCAGGCGTCAGTCTATCGTCGATGGAGATGCTTCACTAACGTCGAGGGAGAGACCACACTACTTCTTTATCGTAGTTAATTCCTAGCTTAAGTCCTTAGCCATTCGAGGAGGGGGCAGAAGGCATCTCATGCCTGTATTCTCTTAGAAAAATAAATTCCCATTTTTCATTTGAAGACTACATAGAGAAATCGTCTGTTCGGCTTGTTTCCAAAACCCAGACTGGCAAAACTCCGTTTCCCACACAAAAGCCTGTGACGTCACAAAACCTCTATGCGCAGGTGCACCTTGACCCTTGACCTGAGGTCTCGTCAACGTGGTGGCCCTGTCAACGTATGTGAGCTCCGACTGTGAGAACCAGTTTATTTTGCACTCGACTGTACGGGTTCACCCGCACTAAATCGCGCAAGCCAAACAAAACGATCCCTCACATATGCGTCCACTTCAAGATGCGTCCGGC
This sequence comes from Sepiola atlantica, assembly GCA_963556195.1. Classification (NCBI taxonomy): domain Eukaryota; kingdom Metazoa; phylum Mollusca; class Cephalopoda; order Sepiida; family Sepiolidae; genus Sepiola; species Sepiola atlantica. The sequence goes on along the minus strand of OY744517.1, from coordinate 5,723,710 downwards.
CCCACAGGGCCATTATCCAGGGCCACTTGCACATATATACAACTCCCCGCATACACAGTTATGTGCTGACTCTTTTTTTTCACATATTTATTCATTCACGTACTCATAGAATCACCTACTACGAATTAAAACTATTTAACCACAAATAACAGCTTAACAAATAAACACAATTTACACATCCTTAAAAATATTTAGATATTTAAACTCCTTTTTCTTTCAATTTACCCTCAAACCATCAATACATCCTGAACGAAACCACATTTTATTTATCACTCCCCTAAAATTAAAATCATTTTTCTTTGCTCTCATGCCACCCCCCCCCCCCAAAAAAAAAGTTCAATCAAATAGAAACAACATTAAGCCCAGGCTTAATGTTGTTTCTATTTGATTGAACTTCTTTTTTTACCCCTTTCCCTCGCTATAATTCTCATAACATCTTTATTATATTTTTTACATGATACCTCGATATTTGGCTCCGTTGAGCGAGGTACGAAACCGGTCAGCTGCCCTTTCATCTTTTTAATTCTTAATTCATCATGATTAATAAATATTGTCTTTTTTTAGCCATTATATATATATATATATATATATATATATATATATATATATATATATATATATATATATATATATACTAGTTGGACCTGATCGAAATTCCACGTTTCCTTCTACATTGATCTCTATAATTTATTGTTAATAATAATATTCCTTTTAAAATAATAAATGTCTATTTAAAAGAAATTAATCTTTCTTCTTCCGTAAAAATAATTGTCATCATAAGCTAAATATTGTTTAAATAAATAAAACGAATCTGTCTCGCTTTATTTATCTATTTAAAATTGTATTAATGTAATTATTGTTAAAACAATAAATATGTTCTGTCTTCTAACAGTAAAAATAATTATCAGCTAAATATTCTTAAAATCAATAAAACTATATATATATATATATATATATATATGTATATATATATATATATATATATATATATTGAGTTGCAAAATACTCGTAATCCGGGGTTTCGAATCGCGTGACCGGTAGTGAATAGTCATATCTCTATGCTGATGAGTCCCGATTATAAAAGGACGAAACGTATACATACATAGATAATAAACAATATATATATATATATATATATATATATATATACATATATATATATATATGATAATTTTATTTACACAGACATGTACAAAATCTGCGACACTGGCATGTCGATGTTATCGATCAACAGTTACTATAAACTGAGATCTCATCAGGCAGAGTTAGAATCCGATCTTAACCTCAGATCATCTCTCCAAATATGATCTGAGGTTAAGATCGGATTCTAACTCTGCCTGATGAGATCTCAGTTTATAGTAACTGTTGATCGATAACATCGACATGCCAGTGTCGCAGATTTTGTACATGTCTGTGTAAATAAAATTATCATATATAAAGCTCTATTTTGATATTGAGAACTTTTTATAAACCCGGTTAAAATTCTCTGGATTACCACCCTGTGGATATTTTTCACCTGGATTATTACCATTATTATATATATACCCACCCTTTCAATCACCCCCTCCCCCACCCACTCCAATCCCTCACTCATTGCTATCATTTTCCAAATATTTCAAATATTTCACACCCTATCACGACAAATCCTCCCTCTTCCCCCTCTCATCTATTTTCTCCCATACCTCTTCTTAAATTCCCTCATTTTCTCCAAACGCTCTCTAAGACCATAACTTTCGCCCATCCACCAAAATCACAGCCCCCCCTCCCTCTCTACCCATCCCCATTTTCCCTGCATACACCCCCCACACACAAACATTCCAACTCACTCTTCCCCTTCAATCTCGACCACAGCCATCTGGTCAAACACCCCCTCCCCCTCTTCCTCCAATCTCTCTCTGCCATCCATTTTACCCCTGCTCATCCCCCACCTCTTTCTCTCATCGCCAGCCACAGTAGTCCTTGCTCCCTCCACCCTTCCCCTTTTTTCTCCCACTCATTTTCATTCTCTAACAAGTACGGACGTCCAGCAAGACGCTGCCATTATTTTTCATTTTATTTTATTTTTCTTCCCAACATGTCTACCCTACATGTATCTGTGCTTGCATGATATCTTTTCCCTATATCATCATCCTGATGAAGTCTTATAAATAAAGACGAAACGTTGATGTACACATAAAAAACATCCAGTTTTTGGTTTTCCTTTTTCATTTTACCATATATATATATATATAGTGTTCCAGGTCAGATTACACCCACAGGGGAAAAATACAGAGAATCTTTAATGTATTTAAAATAATTACTTCAGTCTAATCTTCCGACTTCGGTTTGTTATACTCGAATACCAGATTACCAGATCATAAGCTTCAGTATTTACACAGTCAACATGATGTCTGCTTTTTTTTTAATTCGCATTAAAAATAGTGACACTTTCTAATAATAATATAACTTTTCTTGACGGTTTTATGGGACGGTTGGGCGCCTTCTTTTCGCATTATTCATCTTAAATTAAATAAAATGTTTCTTTCAGTAAAATCATCCTACTTCAGTTTGTTACAACTCCTGTAAACTACAGAGTCAAAGGGTTTTTTTAAACTTTTGTTAACCCAAAACAATGCATATTGTCACTGAAGCATAAGGGGCTACTGTGATGCGAACAAAATTTATATGAAAACACTGGGTAGGGAGTTGGGTAGCAAGATATTTGCTCATATTCAATTCAAATTTTTGCGTGTTGGTACTGTCGGGGAAACATGGAGCAGGGGGTGAATTCCAGAGGCAAGCGATCTGAGGAAAGCAACTATTAGAATAAAAAATCTTCCGGTATCAAGGTACCTTTATGGGGAATTTTAGTCTGGTCGATTTATGTTGAGGGGGTACAAGTGCTGTAAGTTCATCGGAGCACATTCAGCGGAAGTACTTGTAAAACAAGCACAGGGGTGCAACACTATGGCGATGCGACAGGGGCTGGAGCTTGGCAGACAGCGCGAGACCTATTAGGTTATAAATTCTTTTTGCACCCTGTCCAAGAGAGAGAGAGAGAGAGAGGGGGGGGGGATGTAACGTGCACCATTCCAGATATGGCAACAATATTCTATGCACAGCCGAATAGTGGCTTTATACAGATATAGGATAGTGGCAGGTGTGAGAAATTTTCTAGCTTCCCGTTTTTGCGACAGATTTGGCAGCATATTCTATGTACTTATTCCACTTTATGTTATCTCGGAATGTTAGTCCAATGAGTCGGACCCTCGGGAAGGGTTCTATCGGCCATGACAATCGGTGATTGGAAAAGTTTACTATTGTTATTAAAGGAAAGGAGCATTGTCTCAGTAGCATAAAATGTGACCATCCATTTTTGGTGCCATTCTACTACAGACTGGCAATCATTTTCGAAGGATTAAGACATGACTTAGATGTGTGGACATTTGATTTGCCTTCATACTTGGAATAGAGTGTTGTGTCATCAGCAAATACACCCATCTCATACGCGATTGCATTGAGTAAGTCGTTTATGAAGATTATTAATAATATAGGTCCAAGTACCGATCCCTGGGGTACAGCCGCATTGTTCAGATGTACGGCAATCGAGAAAGACCTGGATCTTTCTTATAGCCAGGAAATATCTGATTATATTAAATATTCCTCCAGTAATACCGTACGACTTGATTTTAGAAACCTTTATGCCAGATATTGTCAAATGCCTTGGAGATATCTAGCGCTACCGCCCTAGTTTCACATAACTTATCCAGTGTACGGTATATACGTTCAGAGATGAGCGTTAGGATATCCGCAGAAGAACGGGACGGTCTGAATCCATATTATTGGTCAGAGAAAATTTATCATTTTTATGGTAGTGAACTATCGCTAGATTGATTAATGATTCAAAAGTTTAATGAAGAGTGGAAGGAGACTTATTGTGGGTCAGTTCTTTCACCAGAGTTTTTGAAAACTGACCCCACAGGGGTAATTTTCCAGTTATTAGGGAAGTAAGATTCTGCAAGGCATTTGTCATAGAGTTTAGAGAGACGAGGGACCAGCTCAGCAGAGCATTTTTTATTACTATAGAAGGGATAATAGCTTAGGAGGTGTCTGTTTTTTTTTATGACAGCCAAGACATGAGACGAGGTGATGATCAGATCATTTACTCCGGTTTCCGTCCGTAAAATTAAGGAAGTGAATTGTTTGCGGAGTATAAGGTGACGTTGAGAGCAATTCAGCTTGGCAAGCAATTCAGCCTTTTCATTGCCGTTGAAGCTTTTTCATAGTGGTTGGATAGTGATGGTGTGCATTGCCCATTGTTCACCACACTATGATAGATTTTCCAGAAATATAGCGAGTTCTTAATTTAGCAAATTTCTAATTTCTGTGACGCGCGATGCGATTTCTAGTTATCTCAGTATATATACTCTTATCTGCGGCTATTATACTCTTACAGTGGTTTCTTGTTGCTACAAATTTATGCTTATTTTAACCTGGCCTATGGCAGTTGAAACGGCAAAATGCTTGGTGATTATGCGCAATGCATCGGTAGTAGTGAACCATTCGGTGCGGCTTGCTATGGAATTTCTGCGTGGGAACAAATTCTTCAGTTACTTCCTCTGCACACTCCCTGCTCCACAGGATCAGGGGGGAGGGAGAACCTTACTCCAAAGTGCATTTCTAATGAGATCTTTGAGGGATTCCCAATCAGCACATTGGTAATATCTTGTTTTGAGTAACGGTGCTACCGTTCGGGGTCGGGAGTTGAACCTAAAATTTACCGAGCCGACAACGGAAAAATCTTTGATTGAAATGTAAATATGCATTAACATTTATAGTTCGCGTGTTAGCATATATCTAAAATGAAAGTTTTAGTGGAGGAGAAACGAATATTCAATTTCCAAGTGCATAGAGCGAGATAAGATGTATCCTATATCAAAATGAAAAGATAACTCGAAGAGTTTATTACAAAATGTACTCAACTCAACTCTTTGATATTCTTGTAACTTCCCCCCCCCCCTACAACTTACGTCATGTTGTAAGTTGGTAGTGATTAATAAAAACGGATTAACTCATAAATGGTGCAATTATTTCGCTTCTTTCTAAGTTCGAAATGCGACCAAAAGAACATCGAAGTTAATACAAGTCTATTATTTAGAGCAGAAGTCACAAAACTAGGGCTGCAGAGTCGGAGGCGATTGGGTTGGGTGGAGTCTGAGCCAATTCGCTACTTTAGGAGTCGGAATCAAACTTTTACATTTTCAGAAGTGAAAATAAGAGTCGGAGTCGATCGTTTAGGCTATCGACTCTACATGCTTATTTTCATAATGTTATCACTTTTTTATTAGATTTGTAGAAAATTGGTATTTGTCAAAAGTTAAATTAAATGGCAAAGTCTAACATTGTGACAACTTTATTTCACATCTTCGTTCAACAAGTTTTAGCGAAGAGTGGAAAGAGGCTTATAGGCCGATAATTTTGCGGATCAGCTCTTTCAGTTGAAAGGGGTTAGTAAAGAAGTTATTAAATGTTCAACATGTCTTGACGGAGAAAGTATTATGTTAAAAATCTTTGATGCTATGCGATCTTTTTCGGCAGTTTCCACATAACTGAGAGGCAAGTGATTGGTCTAAAGTTTGTCTTATCTTTTATTATCAAGACTGTAGTGCTCTTTGTCAACCATTCAGGAAAGCTACCTGTCGTTATTATTATTATTATTATTATTATTATTATTATTATTATTATTATTATTATTATTATTATTATTATTTCATATATCCACATATAATATTATAAGGAGATATAAATTATGTATCGATTTTCAGTATTTACTTCAACAGTGATTAATACGTGACTAGAGCTAGGTAGTATGTTATGAAAATATATCTATGTGGAATCTTCAGGTAAAGTTCACTTAGCCTGTGATTCCCTACGACGATGAAACGCGGACGCATCTGTGTAGCTTAATTGCCATGAATATATTTTCATAGCTTACTATATATATATATATATATATATATATATATATATATATATATATATATATATATATATAATTTATTTAGATACTGTATATTATAATATTTCAGCAATGTACCGCGGTTTCATCCAAAATGACAGATTTAGACATCTTTAGTAAATCTATGTGCCCAGTGGAATCATCGGCAAGCTGAAACGATTGTAGTCACGATTGTAGTCACGGCCTGATATATATATATATATATATATATATATATATATATATATATATATATATATATATATATATATATATATATATATATATATATATATATATAGTAATTTATGAAAATATATTTATGGCAATTAAGTTATACAGAGGCTTCCGAGTTTCCTATAATTTCACTTCTACAGTTTAATAAGGCGGTGTATACCAGATTATATTTATATTTAGACGACGCATGTACATTATGTCTGAATGAGAAATTTGAAATCCTAAACTTTAAAGACACCCAAAACCTATTAAACTGTAGAAGTGAAATAGCAAACAACTGTATGCACAGGGTAAAATTTACCGTAGTAATAAATAAATGAATAAATAAACAAATAAAAAACACACCTTAACTAAAACCTAAAAACTAAAAATTACCGTCATATGACCAAATGTGATGTGTAACCGTCTCCTTCAAAGCATCTTGTTTACTAGTGTTAGCACCAATCACTGTGACGTCAGTAGATAGACGCAAATCGGTGAACAGAGCTTCTCTTTTCGAAGGGCATGGTTAAGCACGTAGGTTGAATAGACGCATTGTAAGTCTGTTTGTGGTATTTGAAGATTTATTCTAGCGCCTTTACTCTTCAGCAGATTACGATATCTTCGTATCCGATCAGATTTGTTATTGTCTCACACGGGTATTAGCTATCAAATAAAGTGGGCCTGTTTTCTTGGGGGCACTTTTTCTGGATTCACTTTTTGTGCATGTGATGGTGGTGTGGGAGGACTAATTTATTACGTTTCATTTATTTGATCTTTTATTTTTGCTTTTATATATCATAAACTTATATATCATAAACTTATTTGTTAGTGTCTTCTTTTGTTCTGTCATGGTATTGTCTCTTCAGAGAAGAATATAATTCCGTTTGCTCAATAGACTGGAACCGAAACACATACATCATTAATTCACACCCTGATTTTCTTTCTTTTCTTTTTTTATTAGCATTTCCTTTTCATATGCTTATTGCGTTACATATTGTCTATCCTCGCCGATGTCCAGGGCTGAAGATATTCTCCTGATCTTTTTCTTCGGGTGCAGGTTTATTCATGAGAAGACGATTTCGGCGTGAACAAAATGTTATCAAACTTAACTAGTGGACCCTATTTCCTTAACTAATAATTGCTTCTAGCCTATCGTTGCAACGAGGCTGCGAAGGGTTTTAGAGACCCTATTTATCAGGACCTTATATTATGTCTAACTTCATTAAACTCTTGGAAGCAACTGACTTAATATCAAATCGGCATGTGTTTAACCGCTATATTGTCTGCTGATATGTTATGAATCTGCTCAAATTTTTATTTCGTCCCAAAAAGAATCCGCCAATATATAATAAAATACAGTAAATGAAGACATTTCTCATAGAAGTTAACCCCCAAGTTTAAAGATCTTACCTCGACGAAACGCCGGGTTTCTTCGCTGATACCTTCTTCTATATAATAAAGTAAAGTCGGTCAGATTCTCGTTTTATTTTGTCAGCAATACGTTCCTACCTACAACACTGATATTTCATTCTGAATAGCCAATTTATTTTGTTGGGCGTAGATCGATGTTGTTAAGAACAATAAAATGTAATTCAAGTTCATTTCTTCCAGAAAATAATTTATCAGGTCAGATTTATTTTCGTATAGCTGTCATTAAAAAATTGAAAAAAATGATGTATCTCTGTATTCCTTCATTACACATTTACTTCCCTTTTATTTGGAAGAGAAAAATAATATTTTGGATAAAATAGATGTAACGCTGTATTCGTCCATTAGAGACTTAGTCCCCTTTCTTTCAAAAATAAACAATAGCATTTAGGAAACAAACATTTAACAAAGAAAAGCAAAACAAATTGCAAGTAAATACATTGCCAGGCAACGCCGGGTAGGTGCGGCTCGTTATATATATATATATATATATATATATATATATATATATATATATATATATATATATATATATATATATGGGAAGAGAAGGATGAAGGTAATCCGACGTGATGGGAAAATGAAAAAGGAAAACCAAAAGATGGATGTTTTTTATGTGTACATCAACGTTTCGTCTTTATTTATAAGACTTCATTAGGATGATAATATAGAGAAAAATGTCATGCAAGTACAACTACATGTAGGGTTGACTTATTGGGAGGGAAAAAAATATAAAATAATGGCCACTACTGGGTGGATGTCCGTACTTGGTGGAGAATAAAAATGAATGTTGAAGAAAATGAGTGGGGAAGAAGTGAAAAAACGCTCTCTAAGACCATAACTTTCGCCCATCCACCAAAATCACAGCCCCCCCCTCCTTCTCTACCCACCCTCCTTTTCTCTGCATACACCCCCCACACACAAACATTCCAACTTACTTTTTCCCCTTCAGTCTTGACCGCAGCCATCTGGTCAAACACCTCCTTCCTCCCTCTCCTCCACCCCCTCTCTGCCATCCACTTTATCCCTGCTCATCCCCCCACCTCTTTCTCTTATTACCAGCCACAGTAGTTCTTGCTCACCCCCATCTTTCCACTTCTTCCCCACTCATTTTCTTCAACATTCATTTTTATTCTCCACCAAGTACGGACATCCACCCAGTAGTGGCCATTATTTTATATTTTTTTCCTCCCAATATGTCAACCCTACATGTAGTTGTACTTGCATGACATTTTTCTCTATATTATCATCCTGATGAAGTCTTATAAATAAAGACGAAACGTTGATGTACACATAAAAAAACATCCATTGTTTCATTTTCCCATATATATATATATATATATATGTGTGTGTGTGTGTGTGTGTGTGTGTGTGTGTGTGTGTGTGTGTATAAAATTTGAAACTATAGTGAAATGGTTTAAGCTCATTATACGAGATAGAGCAATTATAAACATAAATGAAAGAAGATAAACATGTACGAATGACAAATTTGTTTCAACTTCGATTATGCAAAGTGTACTCGGTAAAAACGTGTTTATTTTTTCCCCTAAGCGATTGAACTCAATATCTTTCTATTGGATTAACTTCATCCTTGAACTTTTTCAATGCTTCCTTCACGAAACCCCTTTCCTTTTCCATCTTTAAATCTCCTTTCACTGGACACCTTATCAACGGACATTTACCAACTGGACAGACCCCATATCTTTTTTACACGCACATTCTCACTCTCCATTACTTAACAATTTTTCAAATTTTGAATGTTGGCTCTTCCACTGCCAACTTATCTATCTATGTAATTCCTCTGATGATAAGATTTTAATATTTGAAAAGCCTTCGCTTAAGGAAAGAATAATAAGCATGTTTTTACCGAGTACACCTTGCATTGAACAATCGAAGTTGAAATAAATTTGTCATTCGTACATGTTTATCCCTCTTCTTTCATCTATCTTTATATATATATATATATATATATATATATATATATATATATATATATATATATATATATATATATATATATATATTATTTACATTCCAGGCATTAAGACTTTGGCCCACTGCAATATACCTTATTAAATAGTTTTATACTAGCACATTCATCTTGAATAAACATTAAGCAGAACGTGATGTTTACTTTAATAATACACTATTGTCTACGTTAATAAGCGTATTACATTTATATATCTGCTTTATAGATTCGTCCAAGCATCTCTGTGAGCGGTTCAGTCGGTCGGTCTGCCACGCTTACATTTGAAATGGCCTTTTCATCACCAAAAGCGCACATTGAATGAAAGCACGTGGTTTTAGATGCGTATATATATATATATATGTGTGTGTGTGTGTGTGTGTGTGTGTGCGTGCGTGCGTGCGTGCGTGCGTGCGTGCGTGCGTGTGTGTGTGTGTGTGTGTGTGTGTGTGTGTGTGTGTGTGTGTGTGTGTGTGTGTGTGTGTGTGTGTGTGTGTGTGTGTGTGTGTGTGTGTGTGTGTGTGTGAACCTTGATAGAGGAGTCTGCGTAGGGTCATGAGGTTGAGAAGGGCTTTCCTAACCTCATCCCAAACCACTTGGCTTAAGGCCGACGTAGACCAAAAGGGCAATCGCAGTTTTTTTTTTCAACGAATGCCGAGCTCCGCTCGAATCACTGCCGGGGTCTAGAAAGACACTATATCGGGAGCTAGTGGCGGGGACCGTTTCGGATCTGATCTGGGATTGTCGGAGGAGAACATCCACTCTCAGTGGAGTTGGGCGCCAGACCGGAGTCATCTCAATAACTCTGAGTTTTCTCTGACCTAGCGATTGGTCCGAGGTGAGCTGCTCCTTAATGACAAAACTCTTACCGGCTAAAACAAGCCTAAATCTTTGTTGCCTGCATTGTGCGGATGTTGAGGAAGAAACGACAGAGTAGGCCTTCTTCAATTGCAGCAAGCTGCATGGGTTTGGGAAATATGTCAACGAGGTGATGGCTCGCATCGTCACTTAGCAGTTAGTACTTCTAAATGTAACATATGTAGTGTACAATGTGATGCCTTATGTAGCTCAGGGATAAATGAATGGTGCTTCTCACGATCCTCGCCGTAGCTTGCCTTGTAGTGTGGACAGAGCTTAGACATAGGAAATAGGGGGTTGAGTTGCTTTCTGATTATGATCTGATTTCTCAATTTAAACATCAGCTTAAAGTCAAGATCAGATGTGATAGGAGGAGACTACAAACTTTGATGTTTAAAAGAAGGTGGATACACACCGCTAGTTTATATGTGTTTGGACGAACCAAGTTTGAGTACGTGTTCCCTGCCTAGGTATGGTGCGCACCGATCTGGAGTTTTATCAGACCCCATCCCAGTTAGCAATGTCGCTCAGCTAGTGGTACAAATGAGTTTTGCCCTCCCACCTTCTCTCCACTTTTCCCCACTTAGAAACTGTCTTGCTTGTTTTCGCTCTTCAAACAATCCGGGAAACAGTGACCACCTCATGCCTAGATTTGATAGGGTTCTACCAACCGCCTAATTTTTCAGCAATCTCTGTTGTCACTTAGCACCCAAATCCCCAAACGATGAATTTGTACATATATTGTTTGTAAATAAAAAAACGTCAAACCATTGGGGATAATGTTAAGTAGGTTTTACCTATAGAGTAAATGTGGTATTTTCGTGACTGAAACTGGTTTAGAAAATAGACAAAGAGGACGATAACCGACACCCTTTACACCAACCCAATTTCGGCCTTGTGCCCCATCTTATTTTATTAAGAAAATTTGTTATACTGTAAATTTTTTTGTAAAATTTTAAAGATGAATAATACATATATATGTGTGGGGGGATGTGTGTGTGTGTGTGTGTGTGTGTGTGTGTGTGTGTGTGTGTGTGTGTGTGTGTGTGTGTGTGTGTGTGTGCGTGTGTGTGTGTGTGTGTGTCAGACGGTCGGCTTGTCACGTTTAAGTTTGCAATAGCTTTTATTCAGTCGATCACAAATAACTTTGGAAAATCATGTTCGTTGGTGTGTCAAGCTTAAGTATGAAATCAAATTTTCATCGCTAAATGTGTAGATTAAATGGACGAATGTTTAAAATATCTTGTTTCAAATGTGAGCAACATTTTCTGAATTTTTGTAGAAGAGACCCGAAAAAAATTAAAAGACAGACAACATGGGAGTTGTAGTAAACACACGTTATATGAATCTATTCAATTCCATTGGGAATTTGCATAAAAAGAGCCTGTCCCTTATATTTTTGTCTCCACATCAACTCGCACAGATAGTTGTCCATCATTCCGCGATGCGTCACACAGGAGTGTATATCCTACATTTTTCACAACCTAACTCTAACCGGACGCATGTCTAGACAGTACTGAAAAACATAAGTCATGAGCCTGTGCTCGCATTGCGCATGGCAGATGGGACTATTTTTTTTGCAAAATTCATTTTCTATTAGTGACAGGGCTCTTCTAGAAAAAAACCTCATTTTCACACTGTTTCATAATTTCATCTAATGGCCAAGGACCTCCAACTCAGTAATTACGTATGGATATCAGACAATATGTCTGGTTAAATGTGTTTCAGCAAGTGTTGTTGTGGTGCTCTAAATCGAAAGGACGCAACAGACACTGTGCGAAAGTTCAACGATTTTACATTCACTTAAAAGTAATGTTTGCAATTATGATCTTCGTCTTATAAACAAGGTTAACTGCAGTGACCGTTTGCAAGAATTGAGTCTCGCTTTTCTTGACACTGATGTAATACTGGTCAACCAATGAAAATTCACTCTACATACATTTCCACTATCAACAGGAGATTAGTTAATATTCGACATAGCTGTCACAACATTGTCGTCCATCCATTTCAAATCCAACCTGCTTCTCTATTGCTTAATATTCGAGTGGGCGAGTTAGCTAGTACATATGTTAGCGATTATGATGGAAAGGGAAATGTTATCGACAAGGGATTAAAAAGGTCAGCAATGACTGAGAATTTGAAATCGTGGGAACGAAAGTCTATGGTACAAGTAAGGGGGAATGGTGTTAGATATGAGGGGCAGAGGAATCTAGGATAAGAATCCCTCAGTCTCGGAGAAAGCGATCGCGATGACGGTCGTGTAATATGGGCTGTACTCTCTCTTTCTCTCTCTCTCTCTCTCTCTCTCTCTCTCTCTCTCTCTCTCTCTCTCTCTCTCTTTAAGTTCCGATCACAACTCTGAGACGAAAACAGATGGAATTAATTATAACATGATTAGTGACATGCGACTCAATAAATCTATCATTTTTCTCGATCTGATGTTTGTCGAATTATGAATTGCCTGCATTTATAAGAGAAACATGTCTGGTGACTTTTGATTTATAGCGCTTCGTTTCTTCGACAAATCTGGGCAAGCACACACGTCGAAGATACCCTCAGTCAGAGAAGGTTAGAAAGAAACAAGGTATGGATTTGTTAATCGTTCGTCGGAGTCTGGTATAAGATAATTAAGGACTAAATGCCGCACTATCTCAAATCAGCTTACCCTACTGCCACTGCAGATATAGCACATACACACGTATGGTTACAAATATTGTCATTTACTTTAATGAAACACCGCGATTCCTGATAGTTATTAATCGAGATGACACAGATTAAACATTTTAAGGTCTTCTTTGTTATTCTCACATAAACGAATGGACATAACTGATGGCAAACATTCAATAACCTTGTTCCAGATTAGTCTAAATGTCAAATGTTTTAGAGAAAGGCAAAGATTTGACCTCGGCGAGTTGAAGAACGAACAGCTGATTCTAAAATAAGAAACGGTTCAAGAGACACCATCCAAAATCACGTTATGTGGGCGTTGCTTGTCCATAAACCTATGAAATGAAAGTATGCAAGGCAAAACACCAGAAGACAGATCGAGATTACGTCTGCACCGTGATTCACAAACGAACCTATCGAGCCTATAGTATTAAGTTCCTCCTCGTCCTCCTTACTCGACCTGACAGAGATGACGTCTGACGGTAAATTCATTAATCCATATATAAAATGCTATCTGTATATGTGTCTGTCTGCTAACAACTTTTAGATTATTAAACTTACGAACTAAAAATTTAGTAAGAATGATACCCTACCTATACAGATTGTTATAAAGTCATCATATTTATCGTTTTACTAGTCGATCAAGGCCAAACGCCACTCGAGGATAAAGAATAATGATATTGAATGATTGTCAGTTAAGAGATAAAAAAGAACATGAGCGGATCGAAAATGATTGATTGAATGGACCAAGTTTGAATATTTGTGGGGACAGTTCGTGACAGGAATCTGTTGACATTGGATTTGAAGAGTCGATGTTTAACTCTGCCTAGCTAACGAAGAATAATCTGAGCGATGCTTCCTAAGTTGTGGCGGCTTTTTTGTAATAAGTCCCTAGAGAGTACAAACCATACACAGATTATACGTCAGATTGTAATGAGATTTCAACCATCGTTACATTGCACATTAAATACATTCTTACAATGTACTCACATTTGATCACTGGGGGCTTTACTCCACAAAATGAATTACTATTCAAAATAGACAGACCAATCCAAACTTTTACTCAACAAAATGAAAACCTTTCTCAGTCCATAAGTTCAATTGTGTAAGCTCTATTTTCAAATTGTCTTCGCCATAGCAGTATTTATTTTTGATAGCACTGAAATATGTTATTGTTGGACGGCTATTCCAGCTAGTAGTATATACGAGGAAACGTTCTCTTCTCGTGGGTGCGAATACAGCAAATAAAGCAAAAAGATTATAACACTGTCTCGTATTTTCTTCTTCGTTACCAACAAACTCGAATGTAACTTATAAAATAATGCTCGACTCTTACTCGTATGATACATTAAATTCCTAAGACTACAATAACATTAATGGCAGTATTTAATAATAGGATTATTGGCAGATATGATAAAACTTCAATAGATCCTATCACCTGAAAATGTCTACTTTTCACGTTTTCTTTACGCCTACTTTCATTGTCAAGAGTTGGATGAATGGTTTTAATGGCGGGCATCTGTGGCACATGAGCGTATAGAATCTGACAGAAGACACTTGATATGCGACGTCACACGTATTATCGATCTATCACGTATTTGCGATATACTTGATATTACTTCCCCATCTTTATGAAGAAGATATTTCTGGTTGTAATTCTAGCAACAAAAGTTTGAAACTAAAAAAAAACATTTTGTTTCTTTATTTTTTTTCTGTTTTATACCAGCTTAACAAGCATAGATATTTTTTATTATTTTTGTGTTTCTTTGTTTTTTTAGGTGTTTGTTTTTTAGGAATCTGTTTTGTTTTGTTTGTTTTTTTAGGTGTTTGTTTTTTAGGAATCTGTTTTGTTTTTGTTTGTTTTTTTAGGTGTTTGTTTTTTAGGAATCTGTTTTGTTTTGTTTGTTTTTTTAGGTGTTTGTTTTTTAGGAATCTGTATTGTTTTGTTTGTTTTTTAGGTGTTTGTTTTTTAGGAATCTCTTTGTTTTGTTTGTTTTTTTAGGTGTTTGTTTTTTAGGAATCTGTTTTGTTTTGTTTGTTTTTTTAGGTGTTTGTTTTTTAGGAATCTGTTTTGTTTTGTTTGTTTTTTAGGTGTTTGGTTTTTAGGAATCTGTTTTGTTTTTTTGTTTTTTCTCTATCTTTTATCTGATACGACTAAGTTTAATTTTTATTTTATCTATATAATAATTTCTGTATATATCTAATATATAAAGTAAAATAAGTCTATTTAACGTTTCTTGTCATCGATAGCTTTCTTCCTACAAAATCAATATTTGATTCTGTTTCGTCGATTTTTCTTGTAGATCGTCGCAGCATATTGTTCAGAAGAATACAATGTTATTCGATTTAATTACTTCAAGAAAATACGTTTTCCGAGTTGGAATTATTTTCAAATAATTGAAATCTTTTAAAAATAGACGTAACTTTGTAATCGTCCATACAGAGTAAATTCCTTTTGATTGGAACAAAAAATATTTTGGAAAATTAATCAAAGTCATAGGGAGAAAAAGATTGCGCTACGCTAGTCTTTCAACTAGAATAGAACTTTCAACGCAGAAACAGTCAGCATTCGATATTATAATAGATGGTTTTGAAACCCTGATCTTTTACAATGATGGAAAAAGTTTCACTATGTCACTCAAAAAAGTTTCACTATGTCACTCAAAAAAGTTATACTTGTCACTCAAAAAAGTTTCACTTGTCACTCAAAAAAGTTTCACTATGTCACTCAAAAAAGTTATACTTGTCACTCAAAAAAGTTTCACTATGTCACTCAAAAAAGTTTCACTATGTCACTCAAAAAAGTTTCACTTGTCACTCAAAAAAGTTTCACTATGTCACTCAAAAAAGTTTCACTTGTCACTCAAAAAAGTTTCACTATGTCACTCAAAAAAGTTTCACTATGTCACTCAAAAAAGTTTCACTTGTCACTCAAAAAAGTTTCACTATGTCACTCAAAAAAGTTTCACTTGTCACTCAAAAAAGTTTCACTATGTCACTCAAAAAAGTTTCACTTGTCACTCAAAAAAGTTTCACTATGTCACTCAAAAAAGTTTCACTTGTCACTCAAAAAAGTTTCACTATGTCACTCAAAAAAGTTTCACTATGTCACTCAAAAACATGTATTCATTACTTTAAAAACATTTCCTACAACTCAGAAAATCAAATAATATCAGTTGACCAAATAAATCCTCTTCATTCATTCGCCATCTTTTTTCCTCCTTCAGATATCGGGATACGAAACGTAGGCGGAAAATAAGACAGAATTGAATTTATATCACTCACAATTTCCCCCGGCGTTGAGCGTCCAAGCGATAATAAATGTCTGCTAGTTTGTCAAAGAAGCTTAATGCAACATTTTCTGTTTTCTTTTGTTTAGTCTATTGCGTAGAAAACTGAAAGGAAAAGAATAAGAACAAAAACACACATTGATTAAAATACGTGCAAGAAGAGAAATGTGCTCATTCCCAACGGGTAATAAACTCCCACCTGTTAATGTCCGCCATTTTTATGCATTTCATTGTTTAATGTTGATAACACAACAACCCGATTCATCAGTGCGTCAACTCGACATCGTCGCAAACTAATAGCTGTATAATCAAATAAATACTTGGACATGTTGAGTTGGAGGGTGCCTATGTGTGTTCAATCGAATGGGTTAATAAGTTTGACAATCAAGTGTAGTAAATGGTCGACGGATAAAATGATAGTTTCACTGCGCCTGCGTGTTGGCGCAGAGAGAAGAATGCCTAAGTGATTATTACCGCGTTTGCGTGGTAGCCGAGACGGATATTAAAGCTATAGGTGGGTGTGATACGACAATGGAAGGCATTGGCCGAACCCGACCAATAACAATGAATACGTGAAGAGGTTTTATTAAAGAGTGATATCCCTTTATAAAAGCGTGTGTACGGCTGAGTAAAAGTATGCGTTCTCTAAATATATGTGGGTGTTGTTTACTCGGTCTATAAGTCGGGCTCAAGGTTTGATTTAATAAATTGAGCACCCAGTAAAAACAAATGAAAAATCCCCCAAACATTACCATTATGTTAACTTACGCTCTAATACCATTGAACCGACGCTTACTTCCAATTTATGGGCAAAATGGTAGTTTTCTTTCTGCAATAAATCGGTTTGGTTTAGGTTTTACGGCATATCAATGCTTTTGTGGTCATTTAATGTCGAAGCACAATATATATTGTCAACGTGTAATTGTATACGTGCCTATGAGAACATTGAAGTTCATATTTTTTCCAAATGCATTAGCGTGCAATTGAAAATAGTAGATCAAAAAGAGTTTGAACTCAGCACAGACGATTTCATAGTCCCCGAGGGTATCCATTAGGTCAACCATGCACCTTCATGTAATAAATGTGTTACAATGTAGGCCTCCGTCGGTCAGGGTTGACCATAAGTCGCATCCCAGTTGTCCGTTTGGTTGGAGCATCGACATCTGTGGCTGTAGTTGTCGATGCGTGCGTGGCAGTCTCTTTTACAGAGATCGCATGTGTGTTCTGTCCCTTATCCGCTGAAGCTGCTGCTGCTTTGCTTTCTGCGGGCCCGCCTCTCTGTGGCAATGTGTGGCCCCTTCTCCTCTTCTGATTTTGGGTTAGGGTTAGTCAGGGTTTTAGAATAAAAGTAACAAACTCTCATTCTAACATTTAATAACAACTTTATTGAGTCGTATTTCTCGTTAGTACGTGAACAAAAGGGAAAGAGGTCAGTATGTCCATAAGTATGGACGAAGGCAAAAGCTAAGAAATTTCCTGTGGTTATAATTCCCCAGTGAGAAAAGAAAATTGTTCATGATATTGAATGTGTTTACACCGGCTATGGTGTCAGGACGCGTCCATATGTGTATGCAAGTATGTGTGTCTGTAATATCAAGTTCACGTGTTGAGGCAGTAGCCATTTTGGCGTCTTGTCGAAGTCGAACCCAGGGCCAAAGGCCCGGGAAAATGTCTGTTGCGTCCCCAGAGAGGGGGCGTGTGTATGGCAGTGCCAAAGAAGGAAAGAAAGAGAAGTGTCGTCTCGTGCCACAGAAGTAAAAGAGGACGGGCGGATGGCGGTCGAATGTTTATATAATTATGCTAGCCATCCGAGATTCGCCTAAAAGATGGCCACTGATTGGTCAAGCCAAGGAGGTAGTAGTTTGCCTGAACCAATCAACAGGCAGCGAAGAAGTCATTGATATTTAAACAATATGTCGGCTTGTAGGAAACTGCTACAAATATCTCCCTGTTTGGATTGATTTCCGGCAGAAAATCGAAAAAAAAGTTTATCAAAGTAAAAGAATGGTTTACCTTGTTGAAATTGTCCGTCTGTGACGGTAGTTTTGCAAGTCCGAATTTGCGTTTTGTCGGTAGACGATATGTGAAGTTGTAAGGATTTTTTATATCCGCTAGTGGCGGTTTAGTGACCAAATTCAAATTTGTTTGCGTGAATTTGCTGTACACAAGTTCTTAAAATGTTAGGTGTTTAGGTTGATGCTCGTTGCTATTCGTCGGCGATGAATCGATTTGTTGACAATGTTTCTTCATATACTCTTCGGTAAAGAAATTGGCTAGTCGCCGTTCGTCCGTGACGAGTTCGTCCTGTCGACAATAATGATTACAATCTTCAGTGAAGTATTTTTTTTCTGTGAAAAATTGTTTTGCTTTGGGACACCTTCAGTGAAGGTTAGGCTAGTCGCCGTTCGTCCGTGACGAGTTCGTCCTGTCGACAATAATGATTACAATCTTCAGTGAAGTATTTTTTTTCTGTGAAAAATTGTTTTGCTTTGGGACACCTTCAGTGAAGGTTAGGCTAGTCGCCGTTCGTCCGTGACGAGTTCGTCCTGTCGACAATAATGATTACAATCTTCAGTGAAGTATTTTTTTTCTGTGAAAAATTGTTTTGCTTTGGGACACCTTCAGTGAAGGTTAGGCTAGTCGCCGTTCGTCCGTGACGAGTTCGTCCTGTCGACAATAATGATTACAATCTTCAGTGAAGTATTTTTTTTCTGTGAAAAATTGTTTTGCTTTGGGACACCTTCAGTGAAGGTTAGGCTAGTCGCCGTTCGTCCGTGACGAGTTCGTCCTGTCGACAATAATGATTACAATCTTCAGTGAAGTATTTTTTTTCTGTGAAAAATTGTTTTGCTTTGGGACACCTTCAGTGAAGGTTAGGCTAGTCGCCGTTCGTCCGTGACGAGTTCGTCCTGTCGACAATAATGATTACAATCTTCAGTGAAGTATTTTTTTTTCTGTGCAAAATTGTTTTGCTTTGGGACACCTTCAGTGAAGGTTAGGCTAGTCGCCGTTCGTCCGTGACGAGTTCGTCCTGTCGACAATAATGATTACAATCTTCAGTGAAGTATTTTTTTTCTGTGAAAAATTGTTTTGCTTTGGGACACCTTCAGTGAAGGTTAGGCTAGTCGCCGTTCGTCCGTGACGAGTTCGTCCTGTCGACAATAATGATTACAATCTTCAGTGAAGTATTTTTTTTCTGTGAAAAATTGTTTTGCTTTGGGACACCTTCAGTGAAGGTTAGGCTAGTCGCCGTTCGTCCGTGACGAGTTCGTCCTGTCGACAATAATGATTACAATCTTCAGTGAAGTATTTTTTTTCTGTGAAAAATTGTTTTGCTTTGGGACACCTTCAGTGAAGGTTAGGCTAGTCGCCGTTCGTCCGTGACGAGTTCGTCCTGTCGACAATAATGATTACAATCTTCAGTGAAGTATTTTTTTTCTGTGAAAAATTGTTTTGCTTTGGGACACCTTTAGTGAAGGTTAGGCTAGTCGCCGTTCGTCCGTGACGAGTTCGTCCTGTCGACAATAATGATTACAATCTTCAGTGAAGTATTTTTTTTTCTGTGAAAAATTGTTTTGCTTTGGGACACCTTCAGTGAAGGTTAGGCTAGTCGCCGTTCGTCCGTGACGAGTTCGTCCTGTCGACAATAATGATTACAATCTTCAGTGAAGTATTTTTTTTCTGTGAAAAATTGTTTTGCTTTGGGACACCTTCAGTGAAGGTTAGGCTAGTCGCCGTTCGTCCGTGACGAGTTCGTCCTGTCGACAATAATGATTACAATCTTCAGTGAAGTATTTTTTTTCTGTGAAAAATTGTTTTGCTTTGGGACACCTTCAGTGAAGGTTAGGCTAGTCGCCGTTCGTCCGTGATGAGTTCGTCCTGTCGACAATAATGATTACAATCTTCAGTGAAGTATTTTTTTTCTGTGAAAAATTGTTTTGCTTTGGGACACCTTCAGTGAAGGTTAGGCTAGTCGCCGTTCGTCCGTGACGAGTTCGTCCTGTCGACAATAATGATTACAATCTTCAGTGAAGTATTTTTTTTTTCTGTGAAAAATTGTTTTGCTTTGGGACACCTTCAGTGAAGGTTAGGCTAGTCGCCGTTCGTCCGTGACGAGTTCGTCCTGTCGACAATAATGATTACAATCTTCAGTGAAGTATTTTTTTTTCTGTGAAAAATTGTTATGCTTTGGGACACCTTCAGTGAAGGTTAGGCTAGTCGCCGTTCGTCCGTGACGAGTTCGTCCTGTCGACAATAATGATTACAATCTTCAGTGAAGTATTTTTTTTCTGTGAAAAATTGTTTTGCTTTGGGACACCTTCAGTGAAGGTTAGGCTAATCGCCGTTCGTTCGTGACGCGTTCATTCTTAATTATCTCCGTTGGTAACGGTGGTTCTGTAAATTAAGAGTGAATGACGAGGCATAGTGTTGTGACGGTTTTCAAATTTATTTTCCGTAGAATAGTTGTAAACTATTCTTTAAAATTTGAAGTGTTCCTGTTGAATGGAGGTCGTTTAATGTGCGATTCGTTTTGGGCGTCAGTAACGAATATTGTTTGGTCGACAGTGTTGCTTTGTGTTAAAAGAAATTTAATTTTCTTTTTTGTGTGTGTCGACTAGTTGCCGAGGCAAGGGAACAGTTTTAAATCGCTGAGAATATTTACGCATGTGCGTTCTAATGGTGTCGGTGGACCCTTTTTTTTAATTCTCCATGTGCGCGCTAACGCAGGTACAGTTTAGCAGAAAAATAACCGTTTTTAATTAAAGTATTTGTTTATGCGAAGATGTGTTTACTTTTTTGTTTGTTTGATTAGTTTTTTCCGTAACAAGTGTCCCGTTAGAAATGTTTTCGTCTACAGTGAAGTAAAATGTCCGGTTTTTGTTTTTCAATGAAAAAATGTTTATCTTTTCTATGAAAAGTAGTTTTTTGAAAAATGTTTATCTTTTCTGTGAAAAGTATTCTTTGTGAACATGTGTATCTTTTCGGTAAAAACATGTCCATGTGGAGATGTTTTAGTTTTCCGGTGAGAAGTCTTTTATGCTGTCCGTTGAGTTGGCTGAACAGTATTTTTTTTTTTTTTTTGTAAAAACGAAATGAAGGCGACATTGACTTTTAAAGGTCTTGGAGGCTGTGACAGGAAAGTTCGAAGACGAGACCCACAAAGTTGTCAGAAGGCTGTATTCTCTAGGGGTCACCAAAATGTAAGATTGCAGGTAACAAACAGGAAACGTTCGTGTGTAAATGAGATACTGACGAAGGAAAAATTTAGGAGGCCATAGTTATTATTATTCCCCAGTGGGGAAAAGAGAATTGTTCATATTGTTGAATGCTTGTACACCTGCCACAGTGTCAGGACGCGTCCATATGTGTATGGAAGTATGTGTGGCTGTACACCGGTATGAAAGTCAGTTCACATGTACGCAATTATGTGTGTGTTATATCAAGTCCACGTGTTGAGGCAGTAGCCATTTTAGCGTCTTGTCGAAGTCGAACCCAGGGCCAAAGGCCCGGGAAAATGTCTGTTGCGTCCCCAGAGAGGGGGCGTGTGTTTGGCAGTGCCAAAGAAGGAAAGAGAGAGAAATGTCGTCTCGTGCCACAGAAGAAAAAGAGAGCGGAAAGATGGCGGTCAAGTGTTTATATAATTATGCTAGCCATCCGAGATTCGCCTAAAAGAAGGCCACTGATTGGTCAAGCCAAGGAGGTAGTAGTTTGCCTGAATCAATCAGCAGGAAGCTAAGAAGTCATTGATATTCAAACAATGCTACAGGGTTACTCGGTTGGCTGTCAATCTCTCCCATAACTCTTTGTTGATGTCCACAGCATTTATGACATCGCGGTACCGCAGATGTAGCCACTTGATGGGTCTCCTTCCAGAGCCCAGTTCTCCATACAGGACTATTTGGGGGTGCGGCCATCTGGCATACGGTGAACGTCACCCAATTAACATAGTCTGCGCTGTGTGAACATGCTCGGCAGAACTGTTCGACACAGGACCTCAGTGTTGCCATGAAATAACCCAAAAGGTTCACATGCCGTAAAATAGACAAGCGTTAATCCAAATTGGTGATTCAAAAAAAAATCGGACAGGTAATGAATACCATCATTGACTATGCCACCGTCTATGCCGAGTTCAAATCCTAATGGATTTATTGTTTTTAATTACGCAATAATGATCTTGGAGAAGGTATAAACCTATAATTCGACCCAACTATGGATGAAATATCAACTTTTTGTTCAATTTATCATATAAAATGAATCGTTTAGGCCTGTGTTTCACCCTTAAATAGGCGGAAAAAAATTTGGTATGTCGTAAAAGAGGAAAACTATACGAAACCAAAAGTAGTCACCCCGCTCTGTCTAAAATCGGAATCTCTCTTTCTCCCACGTGAATTTGTATCTCCTGAAATGCCATGATGATCTCTGAATAGGGTTTACTCTATAAGAAAAGGCATTTTGTAGGCTTAGACTATTTAATAGAACTTCTATAGAAAATTGCAACCAATATAAACTACCAAAATTTGCGATTATCTTATATTTAACGAGAAAGTCTCCTGGTGTATGTTTCTGGCAGTGGTAGTAAATCTTAGTGTGAGAGAAAAACTCTTCTGACTTCCTATATGTATGACTATTTTTGTTAAATAGTGAGCAGAGCTAAATATTAAAATAGAAGACAGCGAGCCAAATTAAAGTTTAGTTTTACAAACAACATAGACTAATATGTGGCAGAAATCACTAACTGCAACGATTTATAAGATTTATGTATGTGCTATGTGTTACCGAACCTATTGAGGACCTATTTAGGGGGACAAACTTTTTTTATTATATATAGATGAAAAGAAAATCGAATGTAAATAACCACGTGTGATCTGATGTGTGTGATTTGAGGTGCAGCATCCGAATACGTTTGCATGACGTATGTGAAGGTTTGAAAGTTCCATTGTTTCTTAATGAGACGTGTTTACGAGAGACATGGTAATGGAATATTTGCACGCCACATTTACGAGAGCCAATAATTGACGTCACATAAAAATGGCCGACGGTGTCTGTACAATATGTTTCGCCATTAAAATTTCCTTCGATTATCATTCAAAAAAATGGTGACATATTTTTCAAAAATCTCACTTCACATGACGTTTGTTTGCCAATACTCATTGTGTATCTTTATTTTTCTTGGAAATCTGTTGCATAAAATTATGAAATATTCAAGCATAAAATAGACAGAAGTGAGAACGCTAAGCGTAAAAATCCTTTATAACTTGTTAAATAAAATCAATTTCTCTGCATTTCCCTTTTCAATAATTTTGTGTAAAATTAGTTATTTAAAATTGAATTAGTACACTAATGTTTTCATGATAGAAATAATGGTATATATTTTTAGTAATAAGTAAATATAAATTATCTTCGAAATTTTACTAGATAGTATTCTGAGATTAAGTCAATTTGAAAATGTGTGCTATGTTTAGGTAATAAAAGGCTTTGTGTTTGATTGATGCCAAATACGGGTTCGTGTTAGATCCATTTATTTCTTCTGCTAACATAATTGGGGTGCTGAATGTACACTTGGTTCAAATATTTAAATTGTGTACATGTCAGCAGATCAGCCATTAGAACTCTATTTTTGTTGTTGTTTGTTTTGTATTCTATAATCATATGGGCGATCCCACTCCCACCCCTCCACCGACTATCTTTCTTTGTGACTGTTAAGCGTTAGAAGAAATCACACTAAAATGGTTATATTTAAACAACATACATCATCGCAATCCGTAGTTGAATCATCATCATATGGTTTTCTAACTAATCTATTTCAAAAAGGTAACATGCGGTGAGAAAGTTAAGGAATGGTAATCGTTTAATTTTCATGTTTATGTTATTTTTACTGTGTCGAGGTCACGAGTGATAGTTTTTTCTTTTGTTTTGTTTTTTTGGTTTATTTGTTGTTGTTTTTTACTTTCAACGCTGATTCTTTAATAAAATAAGATTAAAAATGGCAGAGAATTGTTTTACTTTATTATTCGTTTGTTTTTTTGTTTTTTGTTTTTTGTTGTTTTACTTTATTATTCGTTTGTTTTTTTGTTTTTTGTTGTTTTTTTTGTTGTTGTTACTTCATTATTCGTTTTTTTGTTTTTTTGTTGTTTTACTTTATTACTCGTTTGTTTTTTGTTGTTCTTCCTACGTTTTAGGGGGTTGGGCTTAAACGTAGGCGACAAAACTGGCTTTGTTATTAATTGTTCTTTTGTTTTGTTTTTATGTGTTTTTTCTTCCATTTTATCCCTTTAAAACCTCGTCTGTAAAACATTCCACCGTCCACTGTTATTCTAAGCCATGTTTGTGCTTTAAATCAAATAAATACTTTGGCCTTAGTCATTTCGTTTTACAATACATTTATGTTTATATTTCAGCGGGAGGGGAACAGATCCGGGTTCTGCCCAGTCTTCTCTGCTGGAAGGTGATTTCTTGGAGAGGTGACGCATGAAAGTCTCTTGCGGCGAGTGAACTATAAGCAGATCAACTGACAAATGGACATGCGACAAAGTGGCAACAAGACAACCGTTTCTTTACTTGTAATCAGTCTATTAAAAAGGGGGGTCACAACAAAAAACTAACTTGGACACCCTTGTGAAAGATGTTCGCCTCAACACTCTACTACCCTAAAATCAATTTTTCTCAGCTTTTTCTACATGTTTTTTTTTTTGCTGCCTACCCTATTTCCCAACCCTATTAATTACATAAGCTCTCTCGCTATCTCTCTCTCTCTCTCTCTCTCTCTCTCTCTCTCTCTCTCTCTCTCTCTCTCCCAACACTCCTGCAACGTCCCACTGGAGCTCCTCGCTCACGGTGACTCCGAGCTAAGTAACCGTCTTATGCTCCTCATATTGAAGATCTGGGAAGAGAAGACCATCCCTAGTGACTTCCGCGATGCAACCATTGTAACAATTTTCAAAAAGGAGGACCGGGAGAATTGTAACAACTACCGGGAAATATCACTACTGAACCTCGCAAATAAAATCTTTGCCCGTATTCTTCTTGGCCGCCTCCGCGTACTCGCAGAAAACGTCCTACCAGAGACCCAATCGGCTTTCAACCGTCCCGCAGAACTATAGACACAATCTTCTGTGCGACTTAAAAAAGGCCTTCAATAAAGTAACCAGACAAGCCATGTGGACAGTTCTCTCCTGGTTCGACTGCCAACCTGATTTCTTCACACTGGTGCACACCCTCAATGACGGAAGTACATACTCTCTCTCTCTCTCTCTCTCTCTCTCTCTCTCTCTCTCTCTCTCTCTCTCTGAATCATTCCCTATCAATATTGGCCTGAAACAGGGGTGTGTTCTGTCTCCAACGTGTTTCTCTCTCTACACAGCAGCAATACTTAATGAGATTCCTCAGACACGCTCTCAATCGACCTTCGTTTCCGCACGGATAGAGGCGTTTTCAACCTTGCTCGACTTCGCACCAGAACTCGAAAAACCATGTCTTCAGTACGGGAACTGCAGTATACTGACGACAATGCCACCCCAGGTCAGACTACAGAGGACCTCCAGACGTTAGCGAATACATAGAACACAGTCAACAAACGTTTTGGGATGCAAGCGAATGCCGGCAAGACCATGACACTCGTCCAACATCCTCCTTGCTTTCTGCCCCCAAACACTAACACCATTGTAAATAACCAACCACTAGAAAGCATCTTAACGTCTACTCCAACATGTATGATGGATGTGGAGAATAGGATCAGTTCAGCCTATTTCGCCTTTGGTCGATTCAACCGCCGTGTATTCAACTGACAATGGTCACTTAAATCATGGTCTTCCGGACAGTAGTTCTATCCACACATCTATACGCGTGCGAAACGTGGACCTTATACAGAAACGATATAAAAAAAAACAGAGTGCTTCCAGCAACAAAAACTTAGGTCAATTCATAAAATTCCTTTGGGAGAGCCACACACCTAACACAGAAATTTTGCATCGAGCCTCAGTGACCAACATTGAGGCTACCACCGCCTCCGCTGGGCAAGCCACGCCCACAGAATGGATCCATCCAGGCTCCACAAGAAAAATCTTTATTGCAAGCTTGCCAACGGGACCAGACCACGAAGATCCCCCAGAATGCGGTATAAAGATCAGCTGAAACGCACCCTGGCCTCAACCAACATAGAACCATCCTCGTGGGAACAAACTGCCAGGGGCCAGAACGCGTGGAGAAAAACAACACGTCAAGGCATCGCGAACTTTTAGGAGAAGAGGAGTGAAATGAAGAGGCAAGACGTGAACAACGACGTCCGTCCCCCACCCTTCCCTGTGAACACTGTCCGCGGATCTTCCACCATAGACTGGGCCTTCGAAGCCACATCACTCATAAACGTTAATAAAGAGGATAGCAGACAGACGACAAAACCCGATACTCGAACACGAGTCGGAGCCGCCGACGACGACGACGATAATTTACTATCTACTTAGTTATTCATAAAATGTATTCGTTTACAAAGTATTTACATACAAAGTACATATTTACAGCATGAATAAATAGTTGATTATCTTTAGAACTGTAAGTATAAAGACCTTTTCACAAATTACTGGATTCGATATCCGAAAAGCGTTGATATGCCGTAAAACAAAACAACCAACCATAACATATGTATATTTGTTCGTTAGCTTATGTCATATATTGATGCGATAGACGCGTAAGTCTACCGACGATCTGTATCTATAATGCAACTGAACTTGCCAATGGAATGTTCCACTTCTCCATTACGAAATACAAATGAATTAAAAACATTTATATAAAAATACTATTGATTGTGGGGGGGGGATAATTTGGGCAGGTAGGATATGTGGAAAGGGGGGGGGTCATATTTTCAAAATAACTTAGGGTGTTATAAACACGCGATTTAAAAGTAAACACCATTTTGGAAAATATATATTTAACTGATTAAAGACTAACGACGTCGACTATGAAATTGACTGAATCAAGTTCACTTCTAGAGTGTTCATTTACACTGTAATCCCATTGGGAATGATATGAAGACTACCCCTTCCATCCCCCCCTCACCCTCCCTCCCTCCCTTCCTCTCAGCTATTGGTAAAGTATCAAATTATGTTTAATGAAATGTGTGCTTAATCGTTTACAACAAATCGTCTCCAATGGGTATTGTGTTTCGACATTAAATAAATGAAATCACACAATTGGTCATTTATTTCATATATATATATATATATATATATATATATATATATATATAGAGAGAGAGAGAGAGAGAGAGAGAGAGAGAAAGAGAGAGAGAGAGATGATGGTGATGATGATGATGATGATGATGATGATGATGATGATGATGATGATGATGATGATGATGATGATGATGATGATGATGATGATGATGATGATGATGATGATGATGATGATGATGATGATGATGATGATGATGATGATGATGATGATGATGATGATGATGATGATGATGATGATGATGATGATGATTTCTCACTCACGGGGAGTTCTCACACTAGTGATCGCTCACTGTCAAAACTGTAGTGTTCCCTGAAGTCTGAGTGACAGCAAGTCTCGCCAGATTTCCAGCACTATCCGCTTTTTTCGATCAACGTTGTAAATCACTTAGTGTTCTCGCAACAACAGTTTACCATTGAGTTCTCACTGATAACGGTCGCTGGATTTCTCTGAAATTTGATTGACAATAAGCATCCTCCTCGTTATAGTACTCTCCTTGCCCTTCCAGTGATGTTCTGGGCGGTGCTCTCCCTCCATCCTCCCAGATCCTTCACGATCATTTTCTGTGAAACCCACCGATGTCAGTGCCATCTTTTCTTCGATTTTTGTAGGCCGGGTGAGACGTGTCAATACAGCGGGTGAGACGTGTCAAATTTCGCACTTGAAGGAAAATCCTCGAGTGCGAAATTCAGCTTTTTCATCAGCGTCGGGTCTTGCTTGCTGTCAATCCTCCTTTTGATTCCAATTTCTTCTGATCTTTTTTCATGTTTTTCGGAACTGTTCCTAGTGCTCCTACAAATATTGGTGTTACTGTAGTTTTCTTCATGTTTCATATTCCTTTCGGCTCTCTGACAAGCTCCGTGTATTTGCTTAGTTTTTCAGCCTCCTTAGTCTTCACTCTAAGATCTATTCGGGTGGCAAATATACAATTTGGCCCTTTTTTGTTTTCCTTCCACGTCTAGTTTTCTTGTATGGATGAGTTTATCCGTTTGTATTTCCATGTATCAATGGATTTATGCCTTTCATTTTCTACTACCGTGTTCAACATGCAGCTGTTTGTACAGTTCCAAGCGAACTACCTCCCCGACCAGGTAACATCTGTTTTTGTATTTCTTTTGTGCGAGGATAAATTGTCAATTGAATGATGAAGAATATTAAGAGAGGATTGAAAATGATGAATGGAAATAACAAAATTCGATCATCTAATAAGACGGTTTATGACCTTGGATTTGAAGACGACGATGTTGTAGTCTGAGGCGAAGCAGTCCCGTGGTAATATGCTCCACAGAAGCTCTTGGAAAGAAATTCTGTTTATGGAAATTCCGTTTAATGTTAGTCACACGGAGGAAAAAAAAATTTATTAACAGTTGTGGTAATAAGCCGAGTTTTGTTGTGAACGTCTCACAGGTAGGAACCAATGATTAAACTCAGTCGAGCACCTTCCATAGAAATAACGATAGAGTCGAGAAAGACTAGTAATGTCTCTTCTGTAAGAAAAAGGGAATGTAGAAAAAGAAGGGATATTTAAAAATTGCGTAGTGTTCAGTTAACTGGGAACATTTTCAAATGGCTACAAATTTACGATTTTTCATTTTTTTTTTATCATTTGAACTATTTTGTTATTCAAACATCAAATTACTTTTCTTGAAAAAAACTATTTTATTTTTTATCATTTGAACTATTTTGTTATTCAAACATCAAATTACTTTTCTTGAAAAAAACTATTTTATTTTTTATCATTTGAACTATTTTGTTATTCAAACATCAAATTACTTTTCTTGAAAAAAACTATTTTATTTTTTATCATTTGAACTATTTTGTTATTCAAACATCAAATTACTTTTCTTGAAAAAACTATTTTATTTTTTATCATTTGAACTATTTTGTTATTCAAACATCAAATTACTTTTCTTGAAAAAACTATTTTATTTTTTATCATTTGAACTATTTTGTTATTCAAACATCAAATTACTTTTCTTGAAAAAAACTATTTTATTTTTTATCATTTGAACTATTTTGTTATTCAAACATCAAATTACTTTTCTTGAAAAAATTATTTTTTTTATCATTTGAACTATTTTGTTATTCAAACATCAAATTACTTTTCTTGAAAAAAACTATTTTATTTTTTATCATTTGAACTATTTTGTTATTCAAACATCAAATTACTTTTCTTGAAAAAAACTATTTTATTTTTTATCATTTGAACTATTTTGTTATTCAAACATCAAGTTACTTTTCTAGAAACAAACTATTTTATGTTTTATCATTTGAACTATTTTGTTATTCAAACATCAAATTACTTTTCTTGAAAAAAACTATTTTATTTTTTATCATTTGAACTATTTTGTTATTCAAACATCAAATTACTTTTCTTGAAAAAATTATTTTATTTTTTATCATTTGAACTATTTTGTTATTCAAACATCAAATTACTTTTCTTGAAAAAATTATTTTATTTTTTATCATTTGAACTATTTTGTTATTCAAACATCAAATTACTTTTCTTGAAAAAATTATTTTATTTTTTATCATTTGAACTATTTTGTTATTCAAACATCAAATTACTTTTCTTGAAAAAATTATTTTATTTTTTATCATTTGAACTATTTTGTTATTCAAACATCAAATTACTTTTCTTGAAAAAAATTATTTTATTTTTTATCATTTGAACTATTTTGTTATTCAAACATCAAATTACTTTTCTTGAAAAAAATTATTTTATTTTTTATCATTTGAACTATTTTGTTATTCAAACATCAAATTACTTTTCTTGAAAAAAACTATTTTATTTTTTATCATTTGAACTATTTTGTTATTCAAACATCAAATTACTTTTCTTGAAAAAATTATTTTAGTTTTTATCATTTGAACTATTTTGTTATTCAAACATCAAATTACTTTTCTTGAAAAAACTATTTTATTTTTTATCATTTGAACTATTTTGTTATTCAAACATCAAATTACTTTTCTTGAAAAAATTATTTTTTTGTTATCATTTGAACTATTTTGTTATTCAAACATCAAATTACTTTTCTTGAAAAAATTATTTTATTTTTTATCATTTGAACTATTTTGTTATTCAAACATCAAATTACTTTTCTTGAAAAAAATTATTTTATTGTTTAGAAGTGGAGTTTAGTTTGCTATTAACATTCTACACGAACGTTGAAAAAATGTCTATTTTATTTAAATATATTTTACCTACATATTTATATGATACAAGCCGAATTTAAGGTATTGACACAGATCTTGGCATTTTCAACTGTCACTTGGGATTTAGGTTTAGTTTTGGGGTTGATTAAAGGCATGTGTTCGTTTTCGTCATTTTCAAGCTATCTAAATGCTTCTTACTCCGCTTCCTGTGAAAGCAAACTGTAACGGGAGAAACCCCTCTACCCATGCACGCAACTAATTCCCAAACCCTCTAAAGTCTTACCCTTTACATGTTACCTTTATCCCCAGACGCTTATGTTAATGTTCAATTTAAATAGCAAACTGAATACATTCTAAAAATTGACATCAGTATTTAGTTTCTTGAAAATGTTTTCTGTTAACCGAAACATATCATAAAATTGTTCAATTGTTTTAAATTACCCTGTTTTTCTCCTCATTTGGGTATCTGAACCAGAAGTGTGTAAAGTTAACTCGAGAACTAAAATAAAATATTACATTACACTACTTGCACCTCACACAGGCACGCACACACACACACACACACACACACATATATATATATATATATATATATATATATATATATATATATATATATATACATATATATATATATTAAAGCCAAAACCTTGGTTCGAGAGGCCATCATTCGGGACCTTCTCTTTGCAGATGATGCTGCCCTGGTCGCGACTTCTTTTGAAGAAGCTCAGAATCTTTTGACAAAATTTTCAGGTGCATGTAGGGCTTTTGGTTTAACAATCAGTTTAAAGAAGACTGAGGTGGTCCATCAACCATGCCCTACCCCTAAACAAGTTCAAGGAGTGAAACAAAATCAGCCTGTCCATGAATTTCCATTAGAAAAACTCAAAGTGGATGGCAGACCAATGAACTATGTCAAAAACTTTACCTACCTAGGTAGCAAAGTTAATTCTGCTGCTTCACTTGATGATGAAATCGTAAACCGAATTGCTAAAGCGGCAAATGCCTTCGAAAAGCTGAAACATCGTCTTTGGAGTAGCAGAGGCATTAAGTTGAAGACAAAAATCAATGTGTATAGGGCTGTAATATTGACAGGTCTTCTCTATGGATGTGAGGCGTGGACGCCTTACCGGCATCACATTCGCCAATTGGATGTGTTCCACAGGAGCTGCCTTAGGACCATATGCGGACTTAGTTTGAAGGACAAAGTCGCTAACACCGATCTTTACAACAGATGCCATATTGGTGGAATTGAAAGTTTCCTGTTGCAGTCTTAATTGCGATGGGCTGGTCATGTAGCAAGAATGGACGAAGGGAGGATACCTAAAGCACTGATGTACAGTCAGTTAGCTTGTGATAACAGGAATGTTGGTCGGCCCTTGCTGAGGTACAAAGATAAATTGAAAGATGCGCTGACGGCAATTGGAGTACCCCCCCCCCCCAAACTTTGAAGACTGTACAAAAGACTGGAAGACATGGCGAGCAGCTTGTTGCATTGGACTGGAAAGATTCAACGAGACCTGTGTAGATAATATGAGAACTGACAGAGTTAAGCGAAAAGCTAGAGAGAGTGCTCCACACCTGGCATCCGATTACTCACACTCTTGCACTGTCTGCGGCTTTCCTTGCAGGTCTCTTGCCGGACTCAGGTGTCATGAATGATCTAAACACAAATGAAAGTTGTTGGAACCTCATACGTCGCAATCGACGGGAGAGTCCATCATATATATATATATATATATATATATATATATATATATATATATATATATATTGAGAGGTAAACGAGAATTTTAATGGACCACTCGAATATCTATGTATCTCATATAGAGATCAAGTGTTAGCCCCAGGAAGAGGCCCATTGATTTCTGAGAACTTCGACTGAAGTAAAATGAAACAATATATATATATATATATATATATATATATATATATATATATATATATATATATTCCATGATAAATGCCAGTATACTGAAATCATACGCCCTTAATAGGGTTAAGATGAAAATTCATATACACTAAATGTACAAAAGCATGGAAATTCCCAAATGTTTACACTTTTATTGTCATTAAGGGTATGACTACATATCAACCAAACCATTTCATTATCACATCACTATAGTATAAATCTCTATGGATAAGTGGATGAAGTGTGTGAGGTGCGCTGAAGAAAAATTCCTACCAGTAAAATACATAGCCCTGTTGTGCTCGCATACCCTTAATGACACTGTAAAAATTTGGCAATTTCCTTGCTTTTGTACATTTAGTGTATATGAACTTTCATCTTAACCCTATTAAGGGCATATGATTTCAGTATACTGGCATTTTTCATGGAATGTCACTACTTTTGTAAAGGCTATGCCTCAATACAATGCCTTCTCATAACTGATATAGTTGGTAGTTTGACTAATCAAGGTATATGGTAAACTGAAATTAAAGTGCCATCAACCTCTATCTTTGCCAAAAATCAGCTGAATCCATCAAATGGTCGATAAGATATAGAATAAAGTGTATGAATACTGGTTATTTTTAAGTTTTTTTTTTTTATTTTCTGGAAAACTAAGGTATATGGTAAACTGAAATTAAAATGCCATCAACTAGACCCTAGAACCTCTATCTCTGCCAAAAATCAGCTGAATCCATCAAATAGTTGATGAGATACAGGGTGGCACATACGTACGTACGTACGTACACACAGATAACATGATTTCATGATTGAACTTTCTGGATCTCTGGGTTGCCTTGACTAATGATGCTGAAATTCTATACACTTATAGAACCTATCAAATAAAAAATTTGTGCAAAGTTTTAACTAATTTGGTTTATTGGTTTTTGAGTTATGATTGATCAAAGAAATGAGATTTGCAGCATAGGCCATTCGTAAGTCTATTAAGGGATAGAGCGCTCTCGCGCCTCCCTTGATTAGAAATTGTTTAAAAACTCTGTTGATTATATATATATATATATATATATATATATATATATACGCATTAAAAATCGCATGTTGTATCATAGAATGAAATAAGCATAAACCATTTTAATGTTAATATAGTTAGAATAGGTGAAAAAAAAACTTTTGCATTTATTTATTTCGATAACATTAAAAACATAAGTTATGGCAAGTTTCATTGTC
>OY744517.1:5647287-5684787 GCA_963556195.1 Sepiola atlantica | reverse complement strand
CTACTACTACTATTACTACTATTACTACTACTACTTATAATTGTACTATTAATAATAAATTTTTAGAGACTCAAAAACAATAATTACACTAAATTTAAGATAAAAAGCCCTTGGGATGCCGTGGGAGAGATGATATTAATATTAAGAATAATTATTATTAATTTAAACACTTAGAATTTGATTAAATTTGGAAGTAATAGCACTTGAAATGTTTGGTGTAATAAAAATAAGACATTCGTTTAAATTCTGAAACTAAATAGAAATCGGTGTGGAATATGGTTTACCATTTGTTATCGACATGTTTTAAGTAAGAAAAAACTTTGGGGATTTTATGAAAACCTAATGTATCATTGTTCTAACACCCAACCACTCCCATGGGTAAAGCTGCCTGAAAGGTTGAAATGTGAGAAAAGGACAATAGGCCTATAAATTACACGTTTAGAGTTGTCCCGGTGAGTCATTTCCTGTTTCAATAGGACATACTATATATATATATATATATATATATATATATATATATATATATATATATATATATATATATAAAGTATAAAGGTATACTCAAAAAAGAATAAAAGGGAAATACCAGCAGAGTGCTCAATTAAATTAAATTAAGAGCGTAATATTTTTATTTTTAAATACAGATTTTAATCAGACATGGACCAGTGGTTTCTGACAAGAAAAGGGTTTTAAATTCCCTATTCCGTCTTCTTCAGCATAGTCTGAAATAGTAAATGATGGAATTTCTTCAAAAAACATTTATAACCGTTATAAAACGCTCTGGACAAAGAATTTGAAATGAGAGGCCGGCCAGACGCTAGGTCAGAAAAATAACCGTTAAGTAAGAGATTCTATATTTAGAAGTAAAGAACCAGAGAGAAAGAAAAGAAGAAAGAAAGAAAGAAAAGAGAGAAAGAAAGAAAGAAAGAAGGAAAGAAGGAAGGGAAAATAAATTAAAATGAAATTAAATTTATAATAATAAAAAAATTTATTAATTAAGAGTAAATAAAAATTTATATTTATATTTAGAGCATAGTATAAGGAACGTAACTCTAATTAATTAAATTATCTAAGCAGGGGAGGTAACTATTTATTGTTATATAAAATATATATTTATATGTATATATATAAATCACGATGGTTTCAATTAATAAATGTCAAATTAAAGTAAAAAATATATAAATATAATTAAAAATAAATAAATATATAAATAAAAAATCAATATATAAATAAAAAATAAAAAATATAAATAAAAAATCAAAAATCGATATATAATTAAAATATCAATATATAAATACAAAAAAATCAATATATAAATAAATAAAAAAAAAACATATATAAATAAAAATTCGATATATAAATAAAATCCATATATAAATAAATAAATCAATATATAAATAAAAAATCAAAAAATCAATATATAAATAAATAAATATATAAATAAAAAAATAAATAAAAAATCAATATATAATCAATATATAAAAAAATTCAAAGAATAAATATATGCATACGCACACGTATGTGCACACACATACATACATATGCATATATATATATATATATATATATACACATATATATATACATATATATACACACACAAATGTATGCAAGTATAAATAAAAAATCAATATATAAATATAAAATATCAATAATCAATCAAAAATCAATATATAAATAAAAAATCAATATATAATATGAAAATTTGAAAAATAAAATTTTAAAATTTAAAAATTTAAAGAAGAAAGAGGGAAAAAATGGAGAAAAAAGAACTGTGATCAGGTTCGTGGAACGAGAAGTCTGCATTAGAAATATATAAGTGTCTGAAAAATGTATGTAGGGCTCTAAGTAGGCTTAAGTCACTCGATCCATCCAATAAATAAGGAGTGCTTGTTTACGATGTATACAGCCTTTAAAAACCTCATCGCGCACATTTAAACATCTGGTGTTTGGGTTCATGATGGCCTTAAAAATATGAAACTTCTCAGCATTACACAAATGGCAAACATTAGATATAGGTGAATAAATGGGTTTTCTCTCTATGATTTTCCAATTTATAGAAAAGGGAGTTCCTTCTTCTTTTAGTTCCCAAATTCGTTTAGCCAAAGATGTGTTTGCGCGATCTTTGTTTCTAAAGGAATATAGGTGTGAATAATACCTTTGTTTAAAGGAACCTTGTGTCATGCCGTAGTATACATCTGTACTATTATCAGTTTGACTCGTAACCACAGCTTTGTATACAACTGAGTCAACTTTACAATTTCCCTCAAGGGGGCAAGAATTTTTATTTTGGCATGAGCATCCGGTGTCGACTGCCGTGCTTTGTTCTCTGGTGATATAACTCCTTATAGGCCGCATGGTTGAGTAGCTGACCTTGATGGTGTTTTTATTGAAAAACTTATGTAAACTGTGTGTTGGAGGGAAATGTTTGTTTAATAAAGAGAGAAAAATATGACCTACTCTTGATTTTGTTCTGCTGGAGAAGGGCGGCGAAAACCAGATAATCGATCTCCTCCTTTTGCGGCTGTTGTTCTGTGGAATATTCTGGTTTGGGATGTATGAGATTCCTTCATTGAATCCGCTATCGCGGAGGGCTTTATTATAATATGGAGCGGCCTGTGTGAATTTCAAACCTCTCCTCCAATTATGAAGGAATTTCAAACCTCTCCTCCAATTATGAAGTTTTCACACAGGCCGCTCCATATTATAATAAAGCCCTCCGCGACAGCGGATTCCATGAAGGAATCTCATACATCCCAAACCAGAATATTCCACAGAACAACAGCCGCAAAAGGAGGAGATCGATTATCTGGTTTTCGCCGCCCTTCTCCAGCAGAACAAAATCAAGAGTAGGTCATATTTTTCTCTCTTTATTAAACAAACATTTCCCTCCAACACACAGTTTACATAAGTTTTTCAATAAAAACACCATCAAGGTCAGCTACTCAACCATGCGGCCTATAAGGAGTTATATCACCAGAGAACAAAGCACGGCAGTCGACACCGGATGCTCATGCCAAAATAAAAATTCTTGCCCCCTTGAGGGAAATTGTAAAGTTGACTCAGTTGTATACAAAGCTGTGGTTACGAGTCAAACTGATAATAGTACAGATGTATACTACGGCATGACACAAGGTTCCTTTAAACAAAGGTATTATTCACACCTATATTCCTTTAGAAACAAAGATCGCGCAAACACATCTTTGGCTAAACGAATTTGGGAACTAAAAGAAGAAGGAACTCCCTTTTCTATAAATTGGAAAATCATAGAGAGAAAACCCATTTATTCACCTATATCTAATGTTTGCCATTTGTGTAATGCTGAGAAGTTTCATATTTTTAAGGCCATCATGAACCCAAACACCAGATGTTTAAATGTGCGCGATGAGGTTTTTAAAGGCTGTATACATCGTAAACAAGCACTCCTTATTTATTGGATGGATCGAGTGACTTAAGCCTACTTAGAGCCCTACATACATTTTTCAGACACTTATATATTTCTACTGCAGACTTCTCGTTCCACGAACCTGATCACAGTTCTTTTTTCTCCATTTTTTCCCTCTTTCTTCTTTAAATTTTTAAATTTTAAAATTTTATTTTTCAAATTTTCATATTATATATTGATTTTTTATTTATATATTGATTTTTGATTGATTATTGATATTTTATATTTATATATTGATTTTTTATTTATACTTGCATACATTTGTGTGTGTATATATATGTATATATATATGTGTATATATATATATATATATATGCATATGTATGTATGTGTGTGCACATACGTGTGCGTATGCATATATTTATTCTTTGAATTTTTTTATATATTGATTATATATTGATTTTTTATTTATTTTTTTATTTATATATTTATTTATTTATATATTGATTTTTTGATTTTTTATTTATATATTGATTTATTTATTTATATATGGATTTTATTTATATATCGAATTTTTATTTATATATGTTTTTTTTTTATTTATTTATATATTGATTTTTTTGTATTTATATATTGATATTTTAATTATATATCGATTTTTGATTTTTTATTTATATTTTTTATTTTTTATTTATATATTGATTTTTTATTTATATATTTATTTATTTTTAATTATATTTATATATTTTTTACTTTAATTTGACATTTATTAATTGAAACCATCGTGATTTATATATATACATATAAATATATATTTTATATAACAATAAATAGTTACCTCCCCTGCTTAGATAATTTAATTAATTAGAGTTACGTTCCTTATACTATGCTCTAAATATAAATATAAATTTTTATTTACTCTTAATTAATAAATTTTTTTATTATTATAAATTTAATTTCATTTTAATTTATTTTCCCTTCCTTCTTTCCTTCTTTCTTTCTTTCTTTCTCTCTTTTCTTTCTTTCTTTCTTCTTTTCTTTCTCTCTGGTTCTTTACTTCTAAATATAGAATCTCTTACTTAACGGTTATTTTTCTGACCTAGCGTCTGGCCGGCCTCTCATTTCAAATTCTTTGTCCAGAGCGTTTTATAACGGTTATAAATGTTTTTTGAAGAAATTCCATCATTTACTATTTCAGACTATGCT
Source organism: Sepiola atlantica (assembly GCA_963556195.1). Lineage (NCBI taxonomy): Eukaryota > Metazoa > Mollusca > Cephalopoda > Sepiida > Sepiolidae > Sepiola > Sepiola atlantica. Next base: position 5,680,196 of record OY744517.1, on the reverse strand, counting down.
GAAGAAGACGGAATAGGGAATTTAAAACCCTTTTCTTGTCAGAAACCACTGGTCCATGTCTGATTAAAATCTGTATTTAAAAATAAAAATATATATATATATATATAGTAAGTAAGCAATGAAAATATATATGGCAATCAAGCTACACAGAGGCTACCGTGTTTCATCCCCGGGGGGGAATCGTCAGGCTAAATGCGGGGATGAAACACGGGAGCCTCTGTGTAGCTTGATTGTCATATATATTTTCATTGCTTACTACCTAGCTCTACTTACGTATCGAGCACTGTTGAAGTAAATACTGAAAACTGACACATAAAAAATTATATCTCCTTATAATATTTTATGTGGATACATGAAGTACTAATATATATATATATATATATATATATATATATATATATACATATATATACATATATATATATACATATAATTATATATTGATTTTTTATTTATATATTTATTTATATTTATATTTTTATTTTTATTTGATATTTATTAATTGAAACCATCGTGAAATGTATATACATATATATATATATATATATATTATACAATAATAAATAGTTACCTCCCCTTTTTTAGATATTTTAATTAATTAGAGTTACGTACCTTTAACCATGTTTTATATATAAATAATTTTTTTATTATTATTAATTTTAATTTTAATTTTAATTTTATTTTATTTTCCCTTCTTTCTTTCTCTCTTTGCTTTCTTTTTCTCTTGTTCCTCACTTCTAAATATAGAATCTCTTACTTAACGGCTATTTTTGTCTGATTTAAGCGTCCCACCACCTCTTCATTTCAAATTCTTTGTGCATAGCGTTTCATAACGGTTAAAAATGATTTTTGAAGAAATTCCATCATTTTACTATTTCAGACTATGCTGACGAAGGCGGAATTGGGGATTTAAACCCTTTTCTTGTCAGAAACCACTGGTCCATGTCTGATTAAAATCTGTATTTAAAAATAAAAAATATTACGCTCTTAATTTAATTTAATTGAGCACTCTGCTGGTATTTCCCTTTTATTCTTTTTTGAGTATACCTTTATACTTTTTACTACATATATATATATATATATATATATATATATATATATATATATATATATATATTTACACACGTTACGTTGATGACACTTTTGCTTGCTTCCCCTCACGGAGTTATGTTGAACAGTTTCTTCGTCGTCTTTGTGATATGCATCCATCATTGCAATTCACTATGGAGGTCGAGGATTGTGGTTCCCTTGAATCTCTTGATGTTTTAGTGTCTAAATCTGGTTTATCGTTTGAAACCTCTGTGTATAGAAAACCAAACTTTTACAGGTATTTATCTAAATTTGTTTTCCTTCGCCCCTAAACCAAGAAAAAAAATGTTATTTGTACTCTTACTCATCGAGCACATATGATTTGTTCACCAACACGACTCGATGCAGAACTTGGTGAAATTACTAATATTTTTCTTGCCAATGGATATCTCATCAATATTATAAAAAGCACCATTGTACACAAAGTTGCTATATTTAATGGTCGTAAATTTATTGGCCCGTCACGATGCACTATCTATTTGAAACTTCCATGGTTAGGTTCTGGCAGCCTTGATATTGTCAAAAGGATTTCTTCTTCTACTCAACGCTTTTTCTCTTCTTTTCGTAAAAGTCGCTTGCTATCCATTAAAAAAAAAATGCTGTTGATAAATTCCTGTGTCAGCGTGGATGCTGACTACGTTGGCAAAACATCCCAAATATTAGAAATGGGAATATCCCAACACATACCACGTGATATTCGTTTACACAAGGTTTCGAGATCATCCGGGAACTTTCAAGCACATGAATTTGCCATCGGTAATCACTTGGTTGATACAAATAGTTTTTCTGACCAGTATTCCGATGGGTTGTTTTCTGTTTTACACAGTGCTAGGTCGAACTACCATCTTAATATTATTGAGGCGTTAGTTATTAACAACCTAGCCTGTGTGTAAAAAAGATTTTGAAACATCAGTTGGAGATTTGGAGATCCATCATAACGTTGAGAGATTTACCGATTTTTGTGGGTTTTTTTTTTGCTTTTTTTCCTCTCTCAATCGTTTTCTCTAACTAAAGCAATTTTTCCCTCATATCTCATTCGATATTCTTAGTTTTTAATTTATCATTCTGACATTAGAGGGTCAGACGATAAGGTTTTAAGGAAAATTTTAGCAATTTTCTTTTTTTTCACCCGCCCGTTACATTGATTAAAATAATGTTTACTCTGAAATTTATCCTACCATTTTGTTATACGCGAAATCTACTTACATATATATATATATATATATATATATATATATATATATATATATATATATATATATATATATATATGCATTTAAAAAGGATGCGCGGAAATCTCTCAAAGACACTTTCGACTATCATCTCGTCAGGAGAAAATCGATAGTTTTAAATCAATAATATCGTCGAAAGAAAGAGCAAACGGGGAATTGAATGTGCCAAAATTAACGATGGAGCGATTAAAAGAAGTGAATTTAATGATTTCGTTAAAAAAACGATTAAAAGGCACTACGTTAGGGGGAAAGGGAGGGGGTTCAAAGTTCCCCAAAGAGATTTAGCGATCTGACAAATTCCTTCTGCCGGCACAAGGAAGGTTTGCGAATAGCGATAGAAACAGATTCAAATGGTTCTTGGAATCTGTTCTATGCAAGACCTGAAAACGGTCTATTTTATAGCTACTGGCACAACTTGGGTTTTAAACCAAATGCTGACCAATAGCAGAACCCAAAGAATTAAAGGAGGGGTAACACAAGGATTCTAACCTTCCCTGACGTATTTTTGATGGAACCCCCTCCCTTCTTTTCTTTTTTTTTAATAAAATTATCTAATAATAATTTTATTTCAAGGCCGGGAGTCTCTCAAACTGCTCTCGTGAAGTAAAATCAATTTTGTAGTCAAAATGAAATAAATTATCATTTATATATATATATATATATATATATATATATATATATATATATATATATATATATATAGAGAGAGAGAGAGAGAGAGAGAGAGAGAGAGAGAGAGAGAGAGAGAGAGAGAGATTTTTCACTTATAAAATAGATCATTCAGTGAAGACCGGGGTTGTTCCAATAAAAAACATGCTCGATGATACTCGATTTCAATTGAAATAAGACTCTTTGAACTCGGACGAACATTTGTGTTGACTTTTCTTTGTGAGAAGTTGGATTTAGAATTCCCATACTATCATTGGATTGGAATGGTAACTTGTGAGCGGTATCTTGAATGATTTAGTTCTTTTGTTTTCTTGTGGGGGGGGGATTTATTCATCATTGTACCGGCCGACGTGAAAGTGTATTATCGCACATTGTTCCGGTTTTATGGTTTTATTGAATGTATTTGGGACCGATTATTTGCTTGTTGGCTTGGTGGAAGAAATAATGCACGAGCTACTTTTCTAAGACTTTTCTAGGACTTTCTTTTTTTATCGTTGTTCTTCCTTGCTTTTTAAGTTTGACTTTTATTTTTATTTATTTTTTCCTCTTCTCTTCTTAAGTGACCTCAACTATTACAACGCCACATTGTGTTTTGTCGGCAGTTGAAACCAGTATTCCAGACATTTAATTTCCCTGATGATCTGCCAAGCAAGTAACTGCTTGGTAAGGAAACACGTGTAGGAAAAAACATTTAATTTGAATAAATAGTATTTGTAAGAAAAAATATCTTTAAAGGTGATCATTGGTGTCCTGAAAGGAATGCTTTGGTAAGCCTTCATAAAATCACATATATATATAAATATATATATATATATATATATATATATATATATATATATATATATATATATATATATATATATATATATATATAAGTCCTGATGATCTATTCATCAGTTCAGGAGTGAATCCTATATTTCATTGTTAAACACGCAGATTAGATGGACGCATCTTATCTTAGATGCGTCCAAGAATCTCTCTTCATCGGTCATTTTAAATTATCATTTTCGTCAATTTGTCAGACTTAGGTTTGAAATAGTATTTTTCGTTAGTCTGTCACGCTTAAATAGTAAATATTAATGTATTTTTCTATCCCGCTTAAGTTTGAAATAGCATTTTCATCGCTAAATACGCAGATTGAATTGACGCATTTTCAGAATATTTCCGTTCTTGTCTTTCTGTTTTGTTTGTTGGTGAGGGTGCATCTATTTCTGTTGTCTATTTTTTAATGTTTTTCAACAAACTTTATTTAACCCGACTTTTTTTCCACTTTCCTGACTTTATTCTTCAATTTTCTCCGACCCTTTGATAGCGGCGTTGGTAAAAAGCAATCTAAAAGGAGCCGAGAATAGAATTGACGACCCCTAAGGCGTTGCCTCTCTCTCCCCACTTAGTTATCTAAACAGCCAGAAACCAATAGTTCCACCCCCATACATCATCCCTTCCCTTCTCATATTTAAAACCCACTTCATGACTCGCTTGGTTTTTAGTCATATACAATGTTGCGTAATACGAAGCCAGTTCATTTATTCCTTGTTCAAAATGTCGCTTTCGACTTGTTTTATGAAGTTACAAAATGTTTTGAAGTGTCACTTCAGCGTAGAGAAATGACATTCCTCTTTATATAGTAAATAAGTATCAAAATATATTAAACTGTACGTTAAACCAGATGTATTTTCTTCTTCTTCATCCTCGTCTTTTCTCCTCCTCATCCTCCTCCCCCTCCTTCTTATTTTATTCTCTTCCTCCTCCTCCTCCTCCTCCGTATTCTTTTTCTCCTTCTCCTTCTTATTCTTCTTCATTCCTGTTGTCAGCATAATTTTGTCGGTGGTCTAATTCAGAAAAGTTTCCTCAATCTCCAAGATCATTAGAGTGCTATGCGGAATAATATCCTTTTATGAAAATTAAGTTTCATAAAATGTGACACTTTGTACTGGGTTACATTGTATAATACCAGTCAATTTCTACTATGGAACGTAGAGGATTTTATGGTAAAAGCTCCATTTTTTTTCTACTATTCACTCACAGTTGGAGATAAGGGAAACGGTGGATTCATATCATAAGTGTGATTGTCCTACTGTTAGTACGACCGTAACACCGCAAATTCGCATGTACTGAATCACTGTAAAATGATGGGCTACACACACACACACACACACACACACACACACACATATATATATATATATATATATATATATATATATATATATATATATATATACAGGGTGGGCCAAAATAAGGGTCCTATCTTTAAATTTGAATAACTTGAATTTGAATAACTTCCACAAAATAAAAGTTAAACTCACCAAACTTTATGTGTGTGTAGACTGACCCTTCCGAGATTTTTTGAAATAAACAAAACAAATTTTAGCCGAAAAACACTTCTTAAAACTTACAAAAACTAAAGTATTGTTTTTTACACTGTTTTGAGTTTTTTAAGCAAAAATAATGTTTTCTAAATGAGGGTACGTTCCTTAGGGCTAATACGGCTCATGCTTGCTTCGGAAGGGGTCCTTTACTTATTCTAAAAAAAAATTTAAAAAAATAAATAAATAAAAAAGTTATGAATTTTTAAAAATAGGACCCTTATTTTTGCCCACCTTGTATATATATATATATATATATATATATATATATATATATATATATATATATATATATATATATATATAAGAAAAAGTGCGGCTCTTTGAATCACCCATGGAGGTTAAATTAATTGAATAAGGAAAAAATGAGTTTACAAAGCCAGTTTAATATTTCAAGAAAATAAAAGACAAAATCCAAAATTAGTGTAGAGACTTCGGGAAGGAAGTGAGAATAACAGATCCACAATGACTGATAACATGGAAAATAACCCGGAACTAGAAAAGGATAACGAAAAACGGAAACTGAAGTGTCGCGGCAAAGAATTTGATACGGCTAAAGGGTTACGACTCCATCAAGGAAAAAAGCGCAACAAGAAAGTGTCTCAACAATGCAGGTCAACTGACCATGAGACGTGTAGCCAGAACACCCAGGGGACACACTACAGTAGGGGACAGTCTACAGTTAGACAGAAAATCAATAATAAAAAAAAAACATCCAGACAAAAAAGCTAAGATAAATTAGCCAAAGATTAATGATGTAATAAGCTACAAAACCTTTGATGAAGAAGTGACAAAAATGGCAGCGCGCTGTAAAAGAAGCACTGGTGTAAATCTAAAGAAATTAGCAGAAATCATCTATGAACAAGGAAGAGAAAGGTTTGGATTTGACGAGAAAGAATTTCCAAAACAAAGGAAAGCTAGTCAACCATCAAAGAGGTAAATAAAAGTCACAAATATAAAGAAAGAGAAAAGGCATTAAGAAGTAGATGGATAAAAGCCTCACTCTCAACAATGGTTCACCTCCAAATGTGCAGCTGTTATTGCTCAGAGGCAGCAAACATTCCGACGATTCGGCCGCCATAAGTTAACTACGAATAGACAGAAATTTATAGTGTCAAGAAAAAATTGTAAGACTGATAGGTGAAGCAAAGTGAAGGTATACAGAGATGGCCAGAAAACGCATTCAGTCGCATAAACTAGGTACTTGTGATTTCTGGAGAATTCACTATAGTGTAAGCAGTCAACAATTCCCCCGCTATCCAACCACAATGATGTTGTTTGCATGGCAACTGACAAGGCTGAACTACTTGCCCAACGCTTCGCCTTAAACTCTGCTTTGGTCTCCGTAAACCACTTATTCCCAAATGTCCCATTGCGGACTGAAGCTATACTTGATGACCTGATCATCTCCCTATCTCATGTCCGGGATATCAAAAAAAAACCTTAACACATTCAAAGCATATGAGCCTGATCTTATAGTAATAAATAAATGTTCTGCTGAACTGACCCCTGTATTCTCCAAACTCTACAAAAAATGCCTTACTGAATCTTGCTTCCATGGAAAATTGCCTCTGTGGTACCAGTCTTCAAGAATTCTGGAGATAGAGCTGACCCTTAGAATTGTCGCCCCATCAGTCTGCTCCCACTCTTCGCTAAAACTTTTGAATCCTTAATCAATCTAGCGATAGTTCGACACCTCGTTAATTCTAAACTTTTTTCTGACCATCGGTATGGATTTAGGCAAGCACGGTCTACTGCAGATATACTAGCGGTCATCCACGAACGCATATACCAAACACTGGACAAGGCAGGTGAAGCTAGAGCGGTAGCGCTTGATATATCCTAAACCTTTGACATGGTCTGGTATAAAGGTCTTCTCACAAAAATAAATTCATATGGTATTACTAGACGAATATTTGATATAATTAGATCCTTCCCAACCAAAAAAAAGACCCAGGTCGTCCTCGATGGTCGTTACTCAAAACAACATGAAATAAATTCATGTGTACATCAGGGGTCGATCCTAAGATCTTTATTATTCCTGATTTTCATAAACGACCTCCCTGGGGACATTGTGTCTGAGATCGCTATATTTGCTGACAATACCACACTTTACTCTCGTCATGTGAGAAGAGCAAAACGGACGCGCACATATCCGAGGCAATGGCTGAATCCTTAGAAAGTGACCTCCAGTCTGTAGTGGAATGGGGTCATAAATGGGTGGTAAAAATAAATGCTGCTAAGACAAAGCTCCTTTCCTTTCAACAACTACAAAAAACCCTTTTCAACCACCGATTGTCATGGAATATAACATCCTACTTGAGAGTCCAACGTTCAAACTCGTCGGCCTAACATTCACAGATAACATGAATCGAAACAAATACATAGAAGACATTGCCAAGGTTGCTGCAAAAAGTGGGCTACCTCTACCGTGCTAGAAAATTTCTCACACCTGAGAGTATCTCTACATATATGTCACACCTGGACGGCTACACCATCCACTAATCTCTCTCTATCAACCAAGCTCCAGCCTCTGTCTCATCGCCGCAATGTTGCATCCTTGTGCTTGTTTTACAAGTACTTCAATAGAATGTGCTCCGATGAACTTGCTGCTCTGGAGCCCCCTCGACGTAAATACACTCGATCAATCCGACAATCAGTTAAATTCCATCCATTCACTGTGGAGGTCCTTAGATGCCGGAGAGACTTATACTCCAATAGCTTTTTTCTTCGTGCTACCACCCTTTGGAACTCTCTCTCTCCCTGCTCCCTGTGGCCCCGACTGTACCGACATGCAGTAATTTAAAACTTATGTGAACAAGCATCTCTCTGTACAGCATCCAATTTAGGAATACCCCCAACAACATGTTCACCCTAAATCTCAGTAGCCCCTTACGTCTAAAGTGGCAACTTGCCTTTTTGGGGGTGAACTATGTTTTAAAAAAAAGATGATGGAAAAAAGGTTTGACTGGAACAACTGTATGAAGATGTAAAAAGAAGGCTTAGGGATAAAATGGGGAAAGTCAGAAGAACGAAAAAAGAAAGAAAAGTGCTGGAAACAATTTGTAAAAGACACATACAAGTTTGCTAAGAGAATAAGAGTGGAAAATTAGAATGTTCTAAGGAAGAACTAGAAAACAACATATTGTGATGAAAACAGAGAAGAGGATATACACGAGGTGTAAGAAAGTCAACAAAACCAGGCGTAAAGTTTGATGTAAACGCTATCCAGAAAAAAAGAAGTTGATGACTTTGTCAAAAAGTTCTAAGAATTCAGCTACAAGATATATAAGCACTGCGAACGCTTCCGATTGGGGCTGTTTCTGCTGATAAGAGAGATGTGAAGAACTAAAGATGTTGCTGAACGGTGGTGTCTAGCAGAAGGCATATACCTACCAAAAGAAGAACAAGCCAAGGAGCTAGGACAGTTCCGATACATATCGTTACTAACCATCGATGGAAATATTGCGTTCGAAGTTGTTGCCAACAGAATGATAAAGTATGTGCAAAACAATGGCTTCATCAATGAATCAGTTCAAAAGGCAGGAATACCCGGAATACCTGGCTGTATTGAGCATACTTATGCAATATGGCAGAGTATCGAACAAGTCAAGAAAGAAAAAGAGGATGTTGTAATTGGATAGTTTGATCTTGTTAATGCATATGGCTCAGTCCCACATGAGATGATTCGGAGGCGATGGAGTTCTTTTGAATTCCATAGACAGTTCAGAGCTTAATCATGAAATACTACAATAAATTCAAGATGCGCTTTACGACATGTAACTATACGACGGACTGGAAAAGGTTGGAGGTTGGGATTGTAGCAGGATGTACAACATAAGTGATCTTGTTCGTACTTTTTAAGACCCCACTACGAGCACTTATGGACGATGTTGCTGTTAAGTCGAAAAAATGGAATAAGTTAATTGGATTAACTAGAACAGCTTATTAAGCGGTCAAGGATGAGATTTATGGCTAAGAAATTAATAAGTGTATAAGATAGGTAAACAAAAAGAAATCCCCACAGTGAAAGAGAAACCAGTGTACGACATGTAACTACACGACGGGCTGGAAAAGGTTGGAGGTTCGCATTGCAGCAGGATGTAAAATATAAGTGATACTTGTTCCTACTTGTGATAGTAATGTTGTTGAGATCTGCAAATTGTGAGAGTACACTTGTTAAGACCCCACTACGAGCATTTATGGGCGATGTTGCTGTTAAGTCGAAGAGCGCAGAATGAATCAAAGAATTTATCGGACCAACTAGAACAGTTTATTGAGCGGTCAAGGATAGGATTCAAAACAAAGAAATCAAGAAGTGTAATATGATCGCAGTATAAGTGATCCTCACAGTAAAAGAGAAACCAGTAAAATAGCTTGGGTAGATGGGCGGAAATACAGCGGCAGACAGAGGAAGGATTAAAGGTATTTAATAAGACTTAATTACTTGGAAAATACAAATGTTGGTGTCTGCAGTTTGGTCAGTATCCTCGTATAATGTGGCCATTGCAGCTGTATGAAATACAATTGACGCGAGTAGAACAGATCGAACAACGGTGTGGAGTGTACATAAGGGAGTGGTTGGGTCTACAAAGAATGTTGAACAATTCAGCAATGTTTGGAAAAGATGGACAACTGAAGTTACATAATGTATCAATTGTGAAGAAGTACAAAGTTTCAAAAGTAAGGACAGTCATGATGCTGCGTTTCCCTAACAACCAAGAGATTAAACTAAGGACTGGAAAGAAATGGAAAGCAGAAGAAGCGATTGAGGCAGCTATTAACATCTTAGAGCGCGCGAATACTGTTGGTGCTGTAGAGGATACAAAACGAAGGACTAGGTATGCAGAATTGTAGACCTTTCTGCATAAGTAACCTAAGGGAGATAAGAGAGTATGTGGTCAGTGACATAAGGAACGAAGAACATAGAAAATGGTATCTACACCTGGTGCAGTGTCATCAATAACGCCAGTGTGTTTAATGGAAATAGTGTGTGGTGAACCGGAAGATCGAATGGAAAGAGATCTGGGCTTGGGAGCGAGCAAGAATTTCATTCCTAATAAAATCCAACTACGATGCAATGACTTGGTGCTAATTTGCAGTTGGATAGAATATGTGTGAGAGTTTTTCTTTCCTCACATCCGCATTTATCTTGTTCGATTGAGAGTAGACAATGGTGATAAATGCGGATGTGGGGAAAGAAAAACTCTCACACATATTCTATCCAACTGCAAATTAGCACTAAGTCAGTACACGTTCAGGCATAACAAAGTCCTTAAAGTAATAGAAAAACTATTACATCAGAAAGTAGAGAAGTTTAATGAAACAGAGCTACCAAAAATAGAGAAGATTAAGAAGATTAACTTTCACAGAGCTGGAACAACAGGCATAATGAAAAGTCATTCACGGATACGGATAACCGATGAAAGGTGGCAAGGAAAATGGAACTTGGTGTTTGACCTCCAGAATACCTTGATCCTCCCACTGGTCATTACGTAGCGGAGATCAGTTATTGTAATGTGGAGCGAGGAAAGAGGTTGGCATTATGTTGGAACTGGATGTATCCTGGGAGGATAATTTTGCAATTGCAGAAGACAGGAAGGATGAGAGATATGATGACTTACTGACCGAATACCAGGGAAATGGATGGAATATGGAATACTATCATTTGGCTGTGGGAGCTCGAGGATATGTTGAATGAAAGTTAATGAACATAGTGCGAAATTGTTTCTGTTGTACGAACACAGAAGTAAAAAAAAAACTTTGTGAGAGACGTACAAAAAGCAGCGAAGAAGGCATCATGCTGGATTTGGTTAAAAGAAACGATGAGTGATTGACAGAAAAGTAGTTTACACCAGTACCAATACGACCTCGTGATGGAGGGGCCCTGCCACTTCAGAAATACAATAGAAGAGTACGAATCGAAACTGTGGAGTGGTTTCTCTTGATGATGGCGGTACTGGATCCGATTGCGGAGCTGTTAGCTACTGTGCACTTAGGGCGGTGCGTACAAATAACTTACTGCTCTCTCTCTCTCTCTCTCTCTCTCTCTATATATATATATATATATATATATATATATATATATTATTTGTTATTGTTTATTATCTATGTACGTATACGTTTCGTCCTTTTTCAATCGGCATAGAGATATGACTATTCACTACCGGTCATGCGATTCGAAACCCCGGACCTCAAGTATTTTTCAACTCCAGTCCGACGTCGCTAATCGCTGGGCCAATTGTAAACAGCGAATAAACTATGATAATTTTAACACTTTAACGGCGGCTTTGACGTCGAGGCATTCTACTTCTATAGAATATATATATATATATATATATATATATATATATATATATATATATATATACAGCTAAGCGTAAAATAGTATTTTTATTTAGGGTGATATTATGGCTTATTAGACGAATTTAAATGGGATATTTTTCAAACATAACGCAATCTGGAACCTACGAAATATTTTAGCATGTATTTTGTGTAATTAAAATATATAGGAAAAAACTTAGGGAAACAAACGTTGATACACTCAGCTTTAGTATAATGATAGATAGTGGAAATGGTGATGGTGCAGTAGGTACGAGCGCGGACTGTGCAGCCGGTGTATTGTGTTTAAGTTCTGTTAGTGCATCATTTTCGCTAACACACACCAACTATGTCATGTGCATGATATAAACGCAATAAGTTTGTGTCCGAGTGATCAATATGTTTGTAATACAAAGTCAAGTTTCAACTTTGTCCTATTGATGCTTATATTTTGTAATTTTACATATTCTCTTTTACAAAGTTTGGTTAATAATGTTCTTAGTTCAAACTTTTGTAATCAAATCAATTTGGAACAAAAATCAGTTGTCGTCTGCTTCTTGTTTACATATACAAAGGATTAAACCGTATTAAGTATTGAGTCGATTTTGGATGAATACCTTCCTTTTCATTTAGCGCATGCGTAATGTCAGCATTAAAGGAAGATTGGGTGCAGAATCATATAGATGTCTTCATCTATATGCAGGCGATGAATTTCCACGGGTGTATATCATTTTGCGTGTTTCGCTTGTTTTAAATCTCATTAAAATCAGATGTTATTAAGCGTTAAAAAGTGTAAGAGTTCAGACTTTACAAAATTTCAACCCAATCAAAAACAGGCTGATATAGCAAATTATGTTTAAATAAAGCGTACACATTGAAGTTATGGGCTTAAAAAAGTGTTCATTGTGTGGAGTTAATCTTGGTTCAAGTGATACTTAATCTACATAACGCTGCATTCAATGATCAAAATTTGCTCAAATTAGCATAATCTGCTTAATTTTGTGACATTTAAATCTGTGCCAGTTGACACGGTTAAGATTCGGATAAAAATTGTTGTTTGGGATAAATACAATTTAGGCGCGCAGTGTGAATATAATTGTATTGGCGCGTGAAAGATAAAAAATAACGCCCACGCAAATTCCGGCGTGGCCTTATATATTAAATCAACTCAAAACGAGCGGACGTAGTAGGGAGTACACCACGTGATATTTCTGTCCAATGGGATTTCTCCAAAGACATTTTTCTAAACTTTTCTCCTTAAGCTCGCTGGAGCCTATCCAAATAGTATTTAAGCACACACAAACATCAAACCCTCTCTCTCAACTGACTCTTCATTCGGAGGTTACACGCGTCTTACTATCACTCTACCATTTCACCTTTCGCGCGCTTCATACAATTTCACAGGCGAACATTACCTATTGCCTCTCTTAACATTTTATAACACATGAGCATTTCAACAAAACAAAAGACATTCTCCTTTTTACTTACCCTGAAACTAAAGAAAGGACTTCTGAACTCATTACAAAAGGAAATATGTTATATTTGTTAATGGTTTATTTCAGTGAATAAACTTCCGTTGGTTTTGCATGTAAGTCTTCTTATTATTATTTTTAATTGTGGAGGAAGTCATCACCAAAAAAAGGCATGACGACCCCCACAAATCTGATTGAAATTTCATTGAAATCATTGATCAAATGAAATTTCAGTGAATGATTTCGATGATTCTTTTATAAGAAAAAATAAATAGAACCTCTTTATGATAACGCGTATTGGTATGTGATCATTCTTGAGACAGGCAAGTAAAGTGATAATAATTTAGTTTTTAATTAAAAGGTGAATACCGCTGATTGAAAAAAATCTACCAAAAATCGGAGAATGTTTCGATATTTATTAGTTAATAAATGAATGTTGATATAAAGTATTTATCTTTTATTCCACAAAGAGCTAGCTTTAAATATGTTTTCATTCGAACCTTCAAGTTGTTATCTTTCTGTAAAGGTGGTGACTGAATTTCGACTATGGGTATAATAAGACATATTTTGTCCTTGAAATGTAGAGGAGATAAAGTAATGTAAGGGACCTAAAAATATATAAGTTTTTTTCTTAATACAATGAATATTTTATGTTAACATTCATTTATTAATTCGTAAATACGGAGAATTTCATTAATATCGGATCATTCTCTCATGTTGATGGATTTTTTCCAATCAGCAGCATTCTTCTTTTTTATAAATAACTTTCATTTGCATTGCGCATCCCGAGATCATTCCTACCAAATGTCAAGTTCGTAGGTCTAGTAGCTTTAAAGTGAATAATTGAATAATCTAGTATCTTTAATAACACAATTTAATTCAATAGATTTATTTTTTTTACTTATTTGAATAATTTTACAAAATTGTATATTTTTACTTTAATTCTGTAGAGTTTCTCTTTTCATTCTTGACGAATAATTCGTAGTAAGAAAGAATAAGGATGCAGGTACAAACAAATGAGTTCTAATTTAAACGGTCTTAAAATCAAATTCAAATATCTTATAAAGATCTATCGAAAATTATTATTTAAAAATGTATAAGTGCAATTTAAAAATATTTTAAGATTCGAAAATTAAGTTTAATTATTTTTTTTCTCAAATGTAAATACTACAGTGTTTTTGTAAGTTTAGAATGCAATTGATTTTAGAAAGAAAAAAATCAATTATTTCTGTACAAATACAGTAACTATGTTTTTAAATCTTTTTCCACGGAAAAATTGCTTGTATTAAAAATGAATTAAATTAAAAATTAATAACACATTAGTAACCTCGGGGTAAATAGGAAAATATAGAGCCTTCTTTCTTCAATACATTACCTTATTAAAGGTTAAAGTTGCTAGAAGGTTGCTAGAAGGTTGCTAGAAGATCGCGAAGGAAGTTTTTCTTCTTTTCACCCTAACCTCGCTCTTCGGCTAGCTCCATTCTGGATCATCATCGAAATATCCAAATTTTCGACAACATTTAATACATCTAAATTAAATCAAATATCATCCATTATACATGCTAAGTTATAAATAAATAAAAGTTGTAAATAAATAAAAAAAATAAAAGCATTGATTCAAAACGAGTTATTTTAACTCGTTTTGAATCGTGTCAGTTTTTTATGAAAGAAGGTAAGGACAGACAGACTAAACTTTTTTATTACGTGTATTATAATATATTATTTTTACATTCAATTATGAGTGAACATCTTTTTTTAATATTCTTCTTAATCAGTAAACGTTTTGAGATAAAAACTATTAAAAATGACTTTTTATTACTGTTGTGGTTGCAAGGTTGAACAATAATTAGTGAGGAATACAATGAAGACGCAAACAACAAGGAGAATGCAATAATAAGTGTATTAAAGAAAAGGTATAGTTACAGTATGTACAAATGAAGGTGTCGAGTCAGAGAGTCTTGGTGGGAGGACATGTACGCTCTTCGGCGTCACTTCCGGTGGCATTTAGGTAACACACACTAAGGCCAACCTAGGCTTGCCATTTATAGTGTAACGTTATTCGTATATGCAAATGAGTGGTTGCCACCACAACAATTACTAAATAAATAAAAAATTTCGATTATCAAATTAAAATGTTATGTCATCGTATATCGGCAATCGAGGTGACGTGTGTATTAAATGTGTTTGTTTGTTTTTTGCTGATAAAATTGAACTGTAAACTAAATTTACAAATTAAAATATGCAAAATCAAGTATTTATTCAATAGAAAAAGAAAAGGAAGTTCATTTCTTGTGTCGAATTTAACAGATAGAAATATTGGCTTTTCTCTTGATTGATCCTAAAGTAAGAGTCCAATGTTTTAATTGAAAATCTATCAATATCAAAACAGAGAGGGTGTTAGTTCTGATGTATTTTATTTGTGTGTATGTGTATGTGTTTCCTCAAGGTACGGTGATTTTTATAATAGATATGGATTTTGGGTATGCATTTGGATAGAGACAATATGAAAAGCAGACAGACAGACAGATAATGTTCGTCTTTTATATATAGAAAGTGTGCAATTTTTACTTTATTTATTATATCTATTATATCTAAAATATAAAATTATCTTGTCGAATTTTTAAGTCATACCCAAACAGCATTTAAGCTGACAAATCAAACTTTGCTTTTAACCAGCCAATTCCCATTTGTTATTGTTGTGCCGTGTTAATGACAATATTATAACGTACTTAGCTACAATTTATTTCAGAAATTACTTAGTCCGGCAAAGATGACTGCTAATATGAAACATTTTTAATAATCAACTTAAAATAAAAAAATCCGCAAGGGAGATAACTCATTTTTCATTGAAAAATAAAATAGGAGTTGTCTACCTTCAATTAAAACTGTGCAAACAAATAAAAATTAAAAACTCAAATGACTTCACTGTATATCGGGCAACGCCTGGTAGGTACAGCTAGTTTTAAATAAACTGAACAAACTCCTACAGCTGACCCCCTGACCCTCAAAGTATTGTGTTTGAAGTCGGAAGTAATATTATACGCTTTTCACGTCAAGTGAATCTCGTCATCGTTGTATTAAAATTAGAACCCCGCGGCTCATATCTTTCTTGTGCCTTTTCTTTTGTGTTCGTTCTATCCTTTCTCGTTTGTTTCTGCTCGATACGTGTGTGATGAGGGGAGGTTGATTTCAATGCGTCTTCTTCACAGGAAGAAGGATTTCTCACGTCTGAAATGATCCCATAACACAGCCTTGAGGTTTCTCTATTATATCAACAATATCCAGACAATACTTGCATGTATAAACGAGCTAGGTTAAATCATGGGTCTACGTACTGATGAGTTTAAAAGTATGTTGTTACCAGAAATCGGCTCCAGGTATCGAGGTAACCTGAGTCATCTCCCGTGGTACCATACGCTAGAGAGTTCCATATCCTTTATTTACTTATTATGATCTTTTTATGTTTTGTTAAGATTCCGAGGTGCGGCTTCACGAGAGCATTAACAACGCCTAAGGGGGAGCCTGTTTGTTATAAGCACCAGACTTTCATTTGATATACTAAGCAAGAACACATCTTCTTAAAACCATAAACCCAACGTTGTACATGAATATTAGGGTTAGGAAGGTAGCTTTCATACATGTTAAAATGGTTTATATATATATATATATATATATATATATATATATATATATATATATATATATATATATATATATATATATATACAGGGCTTAACGGAGCCCTCCAAAAAGGAGCGCGCTCCAGGAGCACGCTCCTTTTTGCTGGAGCGAAGGAGAGGAGGGCTCATTTTATATTCAGCAGGAGTTGAGCGGGAGCAACTCCATTTGGGGACTAAAGAGCGGTGGTGTTATCGCTCCGCGCTCCTCGCTCCAAAATATTTTGATTTTTTTTAAAACATTAGTTTTTTATTCAGCAATATAAAAGAAAAAGTAAAGAAAGTCTCAGAGTTTACTCTGAATTATTTTTTAAACTTATATCTCTGGTAGAGAGAGGGAGGGGCTCAGGCGTAAGACGATTTAATTGTAATGTTTTTAACAATCTTTTTTTTTTAATTGTTTTATTCGTTACTACCCCCTCCCCCAACCCCGTCGACTTGCTATCAAGCGATGAGACAGATCAAAGGCGTCATTGACTTGAGCGTTCTATTTCTTTGGAAAGATTAAACATTTGAGTTAGGGGTACGAACGATTTTGACACCATCTGAGTGCAGGTCGGGAGGGGGCGAGAGAGAGAATTCAAAATGTTTACTAGCTGACCTGAGATAATTACTAAGGCCCTTTTAAAAAGTACACTGCTATCTTTGTGTTGAATAAAAACTCCGAAAATTAGCACTCTAGATAGGGGAGGTAAGTTGCCCAATCAAGGTTTCAGAGTACAGTCGACCCTACTATTTAATTCATATAACTTTGGGGGGGGGGGATATATGTGGATTCATACCGTTCCTAAGTGTACTAGTGAAAGTTATGTTGTTTTTCTTCTCTTAGACTAGATAGTCTGCTTGACTGGATAGAAGTATGTATGTATAATACACAATTAAGGAAAACTCGTCAAAGGCAAACTCGGCAACGGAAAATTCGTCAATGGAAAATTCGGCAACGGAAAACTCGGCAATTTTGGCCAAGTAGGAAAATTCGGCAACGGAAAACTCGGCAATTTTGGCCAAGTAGGAAAATTCGGCAATTATCGAATAAATATCGATTGAAAATAGATTTTAGAACCGTTTTTACAGGAGATATACTTGTAAATACGGGGCTACCTCCTCCCCAGTGAAGAATTTTTTTATATTATTTTTTTGGTACTTGTGCAGTTTACGAACCGGGCTATTTTTTAGATAAGATTTTCAAGTTAAATTAAATTTTTACGATATCTTTTGTTTATTAAATTGTTAGGTGAAAGTACAGAATAGTTAACAAAGCCCCCCTCACTCCATGTTAAGAATGGCTTTCTAAATAATGTTATTTCAATCCGGTTCGTAATTACGTTACGAAATTAAAGGTTTGGACCGGGTTATTTTTTACATAAAATTTTCAAGTTAAATTCAATTTTTACGATATCTTCTGTTTATTAAATTGTTACGTGAAAGTACAGAATAGTTAACAAAGCACCCCCCCCCATTCTCCCTATGTAAAAAATCGTTGTCTAAATAATGTTATTATTTCAAGTCGGTTCGTAATCAAGTTACAAGATTAAATCCATCATAATTCATTTAGATTTCTTCGTAAACAAGTCAGCCATTTTAATTGACAAAACATCAATTACTTCGTGTGTGTGCAAAACTTGAAAGGAATTTATAAACTATCGAGTAGAAAGTCATTTAAACTGGCTTTAAATTCTTAGAAAATTTCCATGTACTTAAAAAAGCAAAATTGTTTTTTTGTTCTCAGGAAACGAAAATTTACGTATAATCCTATACTTCGTCCGACATGTTCTCTTATAACTCTCAAAATATTAGCGAGATTTTGTCAAATATTATCTGACGGTCTTACACTAAAAGTGACATCTCAACCCATATTGACGAGATCCTTTGACGCCCACCCCTATCCTTCGACCATTCATTGGCAGAATAGAACGTTTATGAAAGAAGGTATATTTTTATTATGGAGCGCTTAAAAAGAGCCGCTTCTTTTTTTATAGGAGTTGGAGCAGGAGCGGCTTCTTTTTGAAAATGGGGAGCGTGAGAGGAGCCAGCTCCAATTTTGGGCGTTGGAGCAGGAGCGGGAGCGGCTCCAAAAGTAGTGGAGCGCGTAAAGCCCTGTATATATATATATATATATATATATATATATATATATATATATATATATATATATATATATATATGAAGAGAAGGATGAAGGTAATCCGACGTAATGGGAAAATGAAAAAGGAAAACCAAAAAATGGATGTTTTTTATGTGTACATCAACGTTTCGTCTTCATTTATAAGACTTCATCAGGATGATAATATAAAGAAAAATGTCATGCAAGTACAAACACATATAGGGTTGACATATTGAGAAAAGGGAAGAAAATAGTAGCCACTACTGGAGAAAACAGTAGGGTGGACGTCCGTGCTTGGTGAGGAATGAAAAATGAATGTTTATGAAAATGAGTGGGGAAGAAGTGGAAAGATGGGGGTGAGCAAAGATACTGTGGCTGGTAGTAAAAGAAAGGGGTGGGGGATGAGCAGGAATAATGTGGATGGCAATGAGTGAGGGAGTGGAAGGGTGGAGGGTGGAGGAGAGGGAGGGGAAACTGAAGGGAAAAAAGTAAGTTGGAATGTTTGTGTGGGGGTGTATGCAGAGAAATGGAGGGTGGGTAGAGAAGGGGGGCTTGTGATTTTGGTCGATGGGCGAAAGTTACGGTCTTAGAGAGGATTTTGAGAAAATGAGGGGATTTGAGAATGGGAGGTATGGAAGAGTGAGGGTACGAAAGAAGTGGTTGAGAGGGGGAGAGGGGAGATTTGTTGTGATAGGGTATGAAATATTTGAAATATTTGAAAAATGAGAAAGTTTCATCGGCTTGCTGTGTTAAAAATGTGAGGGGGAACAGGAATGAGTTAGAAAAAGTAAAGATTCATGGAGAAAGAGGATGGGTGTGAGTAAGTGGGAGAGTGTCATTAAGGTTAGAGATAAAAATAAATGTTATCTATGATCTGGCATGAGTTTTATATATATATATATATATATATATATATATATATATATATATATATATATATATATATATATATATATATATAACTTAAAGAAAGAGGCAAAATGCTTTCAGAAACCATGTGTTAGATGAAAATATTAATTTTTTATTAAAATCAAAATGATTTTTCTTTTTTTATCTTATCCTTTTTTCTAATAATTTCGCTCGGTACAACGAGCCTCATCAAGGATTTAGACACATTTTTTTTTTTCGTAAAAGTCCTTCCTGATCTTGTTGAAGTAGTGTCCTGATGTTGTGTGGACTAACGGTATTAATGTCTCTTTTAAATATTAACTTAGACGCGCGCATGGTCGCAAATAGGTATAAATTTGACAAAGTTCATTTTTTAAGCATCTTTAAAATTTTAAACTTTGGCTCTTTAAGTTTCGAGGAAAATTAATTTTCTTCACTTCTTTACTAACTGAATGTTTGAGAGGTAAATGAGAACTTCATTTGAACACTAGGATATCTATGTATCTCATATAGAAATCAAGTTTAGCCCCAGGAAGAGGCCCCTTGATTTCTTAGAACTTCCACTGAAGTAAAATGAAATAAAAGAGAGAAACCGTATTCTTGTGAAGTCTGTGGAAGAGAATTCTCATATAATTCTTCTTTACATAAACACAAGCGGACATACACCTTATTCTTGTAAAGTATATCGTTTTGCATTTCCCCTCAATTCTTCTTTAAAAAGAAACATGCAAACACGTAAATATCTCTACTGAACCATCTGTAAAAAATTGAATATCCAGTGTAGCAGCAAGTCCTGGGAACATATACCAGAAAGAACAGTTGGAAATAAGTCATACACCATCCACTATGACTATGCAATCCCTACAGCTACATACGTAGATCATGGGGCAATTAAACCTGACATAGTAATATGGAACAAGACGGGAAAAGTAGCAACCCTAGTTGAAGTCAGTGTCCCTAATGATGCTGGCTTAAACAGAGCTGAGAGAGAAAAGATAACGAAATACCACATGAAAAGAAACTGGAACCTTGGGAAGATCTCCATCATTCCATAGGAGCAACCGGTATTGTGAAAAAGAATTTTAAAAATTACCTGGCGAATATACCCGGTGAATCAAGTGCAAGATAGATACAAACAATTGTACTTAAGGGGGGGCGGTTAGAATCCTCAAAAAAAATTTCGGTTGGAGTCTTTGAAATAGTGTGTGAATATCTATCATCTGGTTGGATTCTTAGTATATCAAATAAAAGTCTGGTGCATATATAACAAACAGGCTCTAAATATCAAGAATCATCTTGAAGCAACTCTTTTCTTTCTAAAAAATAGAGAAAGAAAAAATAATTTTCTTTTTTTTTTCTTTTTTCTTTTTTTTTTTTCTTTTTTCTTTTTCTTTTTTTTCTTTTTCTTTTTTTTTCTTTTTTTCTTTTTTTTTCTTTTTTTTAGGCGTTGTGAATGCTCTCGTTAAGTCCCACCTTGGAATCTTAGCAATAAGAAAATGGAAACAAAAAAGAATTACTTACTAGACACAATCCTCGAGTGTTTTCGGTCTCTCTGTACAAGGGTTTGTCAGGACAACCTTACATGAGGATACTTCACCCTACAACTAGACACTGACCAAATATTCAAAATAACATAGTCTTTGAAGCCCAAATAAGATCCCCTCGACACGACAATACACTGACTTGTTCGAGAAATAGCGCATCTTCTCCTAGTGAGGTTACTTCAAATAACAGCACTTAGCTGGATACTCGACGAGACCAGAAGAATTTTTGTCCTGGAATCAGGTAAGACCACAAGAAATATATACAATACCATAGCTAAGTGGTCAATTAGAGAGAGGAAAATGAATGTTCTTAACTTCTTTACTAACTCAACGTTTGACATGTAAAGGAGAACTTTAATGGAATATTAGAATATCTATGTATCTCATATAGAGATCAAACGTTAGCCTCGGGAAGGGGTCCCTTGATTTCTGAGAACTTCGACTGAAGTAAAATGAAAAAAAAGAGAGAAGAATTAAATTACCTACTAGACACAATCCTCGAGTGGCTTTGGTCTCTCTGTACAAGGGTTTGTCAGGACAACCTGACATAAGGATACTCTCCCCTACAAGTAAACCCTGACCAAATATTCAAAATAGCATAGTATTCGAAGCCTAAATAAGATCCCCTCGACACGGCAATACACTGACTTGTTCGGGGAATGGCGCATCTTCTCCTAGTGAGGTTACTTCAAATAACAGCACTTAGCTGGATACTCGACGAGACCAGAAGAATTCTTGTCCTGGAATCGGGTAAGACCACAAGAAATATATACTATAACATAGTTAACTGGTCAATTGGGAAGAGGAAAATTAATGTTCTTAACTTTTTTTACTAATTGAACGTTTGAAATGTAAAGGAAAACTTAATGGAATATTCGAATATCATATATAGATCAAGTGTTAGCTCCAGGAAGGGGGCCCTTGATTTCTGATAACATTCACTGAAGTAAAATTAAACAGAAAAGAAATATATACACAATATAAAATATGCTTATCAACAAACACGTGTTTCGTCGTCTCTACAACTTGGCAGTGTAGCTTGACGTAGCGAGATTCGAAAGATGACTAGAAAATCATTTTATGTGAAAAGGCTTTATTCTGTCCATGTGATGTTTCGGGATATCATTTACATTCTTCAGAAACCAAGAGAAAAAAAGATGTTTTCATGTAAGTTCAAAGACAAGAAAAGAAAACGAAGAGAAGAAAGAAGATAACTTGCTTAGAAGGGGTAAAAGTACTTTTATTTATTCATCGTCAATGTTGGTGGCGCTGAGAACGTTTAGAAAGTATAAATATACCGAAACGCCACACAAAATGATTTTCTCCCCTCCCTTTGTCCACACACATACACAATATATATATACAGGGTGGGCCAAAATAAGGGTCCTATCTTTAAATTTGAATAACTTGAATTTGAATAACTTCCACAAAATAAAAGTTAAACTCACCAAACTTTATGTGTGTGTAGACTGACCCTTCCGAGATTTTTTGAAATAAACAAAACAAATTTTAGCCGAAAAACACTTCTTAAAACTTACAAAAACTAAAGTATTGTTTTTTACACTGTTTTGAGTTTTTTAAGCAAAAATAATGTTTTCTAAATGAGGGTACGTTCCTTAGGGCTAATACGGCTCATGCTTGCTTCGGAAGAGGTCCTTTACTTATTCTAAAAAAAAAAAAAAATCAATAAATAAAAAAGTTATGAATTTTTAAAAATAGGATCCTTATTTTTGCCCACCCTGTATATATATATATATATATATATATATATATATATATATATATATATATATATATATATATATATATATATAATTTACCAAATGAATATGGTTGAACGAATCGACCGAAATATCTTGGTTCAGCTTTAATGATATGTTTGTGTCCTTATTTCTACTAGCATGTTCACTTGCGTTTCCACTATTCCGTAAACTAATTTTCCATATATATATATATATATATATATATATATATATATATATATATATATATATATATATATATATATATATATAATAATGGTAATAATCCAGGTGAAAAATATCCACAGGGTGGTAATCCAGAGAATTTTAACCGGGTTTATAAAAAGTGCTCAATATCAAAATAGAGCTTTATATATGATCATTTTATTTACACAGACATGTACAAAATCTGCGACACTGGCATGTCGATGTTATCGATCAACAGTTACTATAAACTGAGATCTCATCAGGCAGAGTTAGAATCCGATCTTAACCTCAGATCATATTTGGAGAGAATATTTTGGTTCTCTCCAAATATGATCTGAGGTTAAGATCGGATTCTAACTCTGCCTGATGAGATCTCAGTTTATAGTAACTGTTGATCGATAACATCGACATGCCAGTGTCGCAGATTTTGTACATGTCTGTGTAAATAAAATGATCATATATATATATATATATATATATATAAATTTCTTTTATTTTGCACAAATGTTCACATAATAGAAGTATTAATTTAACATGATCGTGTCCCTTTCTTTCTGAAATTTTCCATTTATTTCACTTGCATAAAAAGAATTGAGTAGGTAGACTTGAGTACCTTTGGTAATCCGTATCGTAAAAAATGTAAAAAAAACAACAATGAATAATTTAATTTATATACGGTATTATTTCTCCCACGGCTCCTAGCGGGTTCAGTGGCTCAGTCGGTACAGCAGCCAACGCCAAAGGCGTTCGACAGAGTATGGCATTCTAGTCTTCTACACAAACTTCAGGGTTGTGTTATTGGTGGTAAGGTTTTATTTACTCCTCCCCAGGAGTTAGGCACAAGGCCAGTTTTATCTTACTCCCACAAGTAAGATGTGACCCAAGATCGGGTCGAGAAAGTGGGATTTGAAAGGCCAGCGCTCGAGAGGTGAGCACTCTGGCCATTTAAAAATTGCCTGGGCAGCCCCGTCGGCATTCCCCGGTAGGGGCGCCTCAGACAGTAAGCAATAAACTTACTCCTCCCCAAAGAGGGGAGGCAAAGCCTGGGAGGGTGGACCTCCTAGAACTGCACAGGACAGGCGTGCAGTATCCATCGGAACAGATACTACACTTTGATCTTAGCCAAAAGGCGAGTAACTCTGGTTGGTGTCTCTTCAGCCTCTTTCCCTATCAATGCTGGTTTTTCTCAGGGCTATATTCTCTATACCAATGATCTTACAGAGAATAGTATTCAGAAGATTAGCATCTATGCGGATGATGCCCCATTCTATTCTGGTGTTGCTTCTCCCCCATCGACCTGGCATCAGATGGTTCGGTTGTGGATTGAAGTACAAATGGCTTGTTTCGTTTAATTTCTTTCAAGGACGAGAGAAATCGACTTTTCTTGGTCTTTCTTTCTCATCAAATGTTTCTTGGAGATCAAGCATTTGATCGATTGCTCTTTCTGCTTCTCCTAAAATCGGTTCTCTCTATCGCTCCAAACACTTTATCACACCTGAAGCTATTCTCTGTCTCTACAAATCTACTAGCGAGCCTTGTATGGAGTACTGTTGTCATATTTGGGCTGGTGAGTCTCTGTCCCATTTGAGGACTTTTGATAAAGTGCAGAAACGTATCTGTAATTCGGTTGCCCCACCCTTTCTTCTTCTCTGCACCATCTCTCTCACAGACGTGATGTTACTAGTCTCAGTCTTTTCTATAAATACTATTATGACACGTGTTCTTCAGAATTGTTTGATCTATTCCCCGCTTCTTTTGTCCCAGCTCGTTTGACTCGTTGGTCTAGTGGTCGCCATTAATTAGCTGTTTTTATACCTCAGTATAATACAACTTGATATAATCCTAGTTCGTTCAAAAGACATTTCATTTACAAACAATTGTTTCTGCCCATTTTTTTAATAAACTAGGAATATATCATGTTATATATATATATATATATATATATATATATATATATATCATTTTTGTAATTAATTTATAAATTAATTTTTTGCGTGCACAAAAATTAGACATGGACACGCGTTTCTGGCTATAAGCCGTCATCAGCATACCTAAAAAAATTGATTTGTAAATTAATTACAAAAATCTGTATATAATAAATTGGTTTATAAATTAATTAATTAATTAATTAAAAACAATCTATACATACAATTGATGACTCGTCCGATAAAGGGCGAATTAGACAAGGAAAAATGCGCTCATTTGCATATTCTTAAATAATATAAACAAAACTCTCAAGGGAGCGAAAAATAGGAACGCACCGTAAAGACACCGGTCGTTATCGCCAAAGACAAAAACAATAACAAATAATCAACGTAATAAGGCGATAAGATGAACAGATCGTTATGGTCTAGAACGCTGGTCTACGAATATTAACATCGAAGGTTCGATCCCTGCTCAAGTCATCCCATAAGTTCTGTCTGGATTTGAATTCTCGGAGATTTAACTTCAAATAAAATGAGGTAATAAAATAAGGTGTCAATCAAATTTTATTAGAATTCAAAGTTCAAGCAAAGTATTCTTAAGTCCTTAGCTCATGAGTTTTCAAAGATAATTCTTCTCTTCAGAGGACCATTACCGCAGTTATACTACTACAGGTAATAAAATTACGCTTTGAAAATATATAAAATTATATGCACAAATACACAAAAATACATAACATCAAAACATATCAACCCAAAAACATACTTTTTGTTGAATCCATATAGTCCATCCAGTTCATACATATTGAGAAGCATAATCAGGAAAGACAATTACTCCAAGTTACAAACAGCAGTCCAAATACGTGTAATTGAAGGTGCCGACAAAGTTATCCAGTCCCGAAATGTGTCAATATTCAATGTTAATGATAAATAAATCAAATAATATAGAAAGTCCAATCAAAGTTCCAAAATCCCGAAATGTGCAACCCAAGTCAAATCAAAGTTCGTTGTTTAATTAGAAAACCCGTTAAATCCGGATGTTTCACTAATTATAAGATATTAGTTGACGCTTATATCTTTTGTTGGATTACTTTATATATATATATATATATATATATATATATATATATATATATATATATATATATATATATATCTTGGATTTAGTTAGTTTGTCTGGGAATTTAAACTGCATTTTACATTTTTTTTTTTTTTTTTTTTTTTTATTAATGACTCAAAGCTTCTTTAGACTATATATATATATAATCAATTTACAATTCTCGAGTTCTATTGTTATAATTTAATAACTTTTTCTTTTCCTTTAATGTTATTTATTGTTACGTTTACCACCCAGATTCTTTTAAATATAGTTTTCCTTTCTTATATCCCCATTTTATGTGCTAACTAAACTTGTATTATTTATTATTCAAATTATAACATTCCTCTTACTATTTTTACTTTAAATATTTTCATGTGCTCTATACTCACACCCTTATCAAGTTAATCATAACGCTTCAATATCAATACTCTCGTTATCTATATAATTCCTTATACTATATTGTGATTTTTAATTCAGCATGTCACTATTGTTTCCAATTTTCTTTTTTTAGCTATTAGTTATTTCCCCTTACTTTCAATCTAATTTATTCTTCGTATTATGTTTACCTACAGTGTTATGCCTAATTTCCATATTTATTTGTCTGTTATTTATTTCTCGTTAATTCTTATGGTATATTGCCATATATACTTATTTTACTATTCTGTTAATATTCTTTATTGTTTATTTATAGATATTCAGTCCACCTATATTGTGTTAAACGTTATGCTTATTCTAACAGCGGCTACGGTATACCCTTGACTTCATTTATAGTCTATTAACTTGTTCGTCCTTTCACCTTCATATTTACTATATTTATATTTGCATATCATTTCTCTTATTTATAATATTTATAATGTTTCCTCTATATGTCAGTATTTCAACTGGGTCTGTAATACATAAATTACATCTTTTTTGTTTATTCGGTTAATACTTAGTTTTTATATGTCTCTGAGTTCCCTTATGTATGCTGCTAAGGAAGCAGTAGATTTGTTAACTCCTGCCTTACAGTCTTTTCTGATAGTTGCCCTATGGTTATTAAACTTATATTTAAAAGGTCCTATATATATATATATATATATTTTAGAGGAAGCATTATTAAAATCAATGAAACAGACGAGTGGAAAAAAAAATAAAAGGAAAATTGTTAAAATTACCTTAAGGCCTTATCGTCTGACCCTCTGAGATTTACCCTTTTTTTTTTTTTTTTTTCCTCTCAATCGTTTCCTCCAACTAAATAAGTTTTCTCCCCTCATATCTCATTCGACTTTTAGTTTTTAATTTACCATTCTGACGTTTCCTCTCAGAGGGTCAGACGATAAGGCCTTAAGGTAATTTTAACAATTTTCCTTTTATTTATTTTTTCCACTCGTCTGTTTCATTGATTTTAATAATGCTTCCTCTAAAATTAATCCTACGATTCTGTTGTACACGAAATTTACTTATATATATATATATATATATATATATATATATATATATATATATATATATAGAGAGAGAGAGAGAGAGAGAGAGAGAGAGAGAGAGAGAGAGGGGGAGAGAGAGAGAGAGAGAGAGCTACCCATCTTCTGTCAGCAATTAATCTAGTTGTAGCCTTCTTTACATAAAAACAAAGACACAATTTTCATTTCACATTTTGGTAAGCTGGTGAAAATCAACAAAAACATTATTGTCATGGTGTCATTTGATATATTCCAATGTTGAGGAAATTTATTAATTAGGAAAAAATAACAAGCAGATTATTTCATATGATCTTTTGGGTATTCAAAGTCAAGGCATTTGATTTTGTATAAGTATAAAAACGAAAATGAATTCCCTGATTATATGATGGACGGAATTTTTTTAAAAACCGGAACGTTAATTGGTCAAATAAAATAATTTATAATTGTTTTATTTGACCAATTAACGTTCCGGTTTTGCTTTTTCCTGAGTAATTTAAAATGGTAAATTTGTGTTTTACACTTTTATTACTAAAAAAAAATAAAACTTAATAAAGATTTTTTTAAATATGATTTTTCTTTTGTAATTCAGAAAGATGAGAAGAGGGGAGATATTCTTTTTTACTTTTTCATGGCAAATGTAATGGTTGTTATCAGCAGCAGCAGCAGCAGCAGCAGCATAATCATCATCACCGCTACCACCACCAACTACAATAAAATTAGTTTAAAAATAAACCTATCTATTTAATTATTTTTTTTTAAATTGTTAGTCATTGAGTTCAATGCAGTTTTTTTTAGGGAATTATTCCAAGGTAATCTAATGTTTGTGTGTGTGTGTAAATCTACGCGTGCGTAAACATAACCGGAAATAATCATTAGAATTTCAAAATAATCATTTTGAATGTTAAACATTTTTCATAAATCCATTGAATTAATGCTACTACTAATACTAATATGAACAAAACTTATAAGTATATATATAAAAGAACAAAATTAGAAAGTAATCGTACAGAATAGTAATTTATTAGAAATTGCATTATCATCTGGATAATTGTTTTGGGGAGTGTTCAGATCAGTATATGCAGGGCATTTGAAAATAGTTTTATATATATATATATATATATATATATATATATATATATATATATATATATATATATATATAAGGTGTTTTGATATAAATATAGTTCGAAGCAATGGGAAAAACGTTCGCATTTACTTATTTAGATATATAAGAGTATTCGAAATATCGATAGAATAACTTCAGTATTATGTTCTATATGTGTAACTAATGAAAAATTTATCATAAATAAACATAAGTCTGAAAACGCTTGGAAACGCTTTAAAATGTAATTGAAACAAATACTGATCACTATTCTTTATTAGTAGTAATGGAGTGCTATTACAAAAACCACCGCCACGCAAAGAGGCTCCTTTACACATCTAGTGTGTGTGTGTGTTTGTGTGTGTGTTTTTGTGTGTGTGTTTGTGTGGGTTTGTGTGAGTGTGGGGGTGTCCTACGGTCATATCACATTAAAACAGTTCTTGTTGAGGAAAGTTTAGCCTGCTTTCTGTATGTATGCACGCATGAATCAAGGGAGGCGCAAGAGCGCTCTATCCCTTAATAGACTTCACGAATGGCCTATGCTGGAAATCTCATTTCTTTGATCAATCATAACTCAAAAGGCAATAAACTAAATTAGTTAAATCTTTGCACAAAATTTTTATTTGATAGATTCTATAAGTGTGTAGAATTTCAGCATCATTAGTCAAGGCAACCCAGAGATCCAGAAAGTTCAATCATGAAATCGTGTTATCTGTGTGTACGTACGTACGTACGTACGTATGTGCCACCCTGTATCTCATCAACTATTTGATGGATTCAGCTGATTTTTGGCAGAGATAGAGGTTCTAGGGTCTAGTTGATGGCATTTTACTTTCAGTTTACCATATACCTTAGTTTTCCAGAAAATTCCAAAAAAAGCTTTTAAATAACCAGTATTCATACACTTTATTCTATATCTTATCGACCATTTGATGGATTCAGCTGATTTTTGGCAAAGATAGAGGTTCTAGTGTCTAATTGATGGCATTTTAATTTCAGTTTACCATATACCTTGATTAGTCAAACTACCAACTATATCAGTTATGAGAAGGTATTGTATTGAGGCATAGTCTTTACAAAAGTAGTGACATTCTATGAAAAATGCCAGTATACTGAAATCATATGGCCTTAATAGGGGTAAGATGAAAATGCATATACACTAAATGTACAAAAGCAAGGAAATTCCCAAATTTTTACACTTTTATAGTCATTAAGGGTATGCGAGCACAACAGGGCTATGTATTTTACTGGTAGGAATTTTTCTTCAGCGCACCTCACACACTTCATCCACTCATTCATAGAGATTTATACTGTAGTGATGTGATAATGAAATGGTTTGGTTGATATGTAGTCATACCCTTAATGACAATAAAAGTGTAAAAATTTGGGAATTTCCTTGCTTTTGTATATTTAGTGTATATGAATTTTCATCTTAACCCTATTAAGGGCATATGATTTCAGTATACTGGCATTTTTCATGGAATATATATATATATATATATATATATATATATATATATATATATATATATATATATATATATATATATATATATTCCGATATTATTGTCTGTAGTTTGACGTCTTACCACCAGATTATAACAGCTTGCCGAAATATAGACGATTTTTTATCGCCATAATGTTAAATTAAGTAGGTTTTTTATTGTTTTATATATATATATATATATATGGGAAATTTGGGAATTTCCTTGCTTTTGTATATTTAGTGTATATGAATTTTCATCTTAACCCTATTAAGGGCATATGATGGAATATTCGTGACACTTTAAATATGTGGACTGAAGTTCAGTCGTTTACAATTGTATTGGTTTTTTATGCTCTACAAAATAATTCTTGAAGTTGCGGGAGTGACATTTGGGACTCATTTTCCATAACCTGGGCAGAAAAATCTCCGATTTCTGAACAAACTTTGTTAATATATCACCAAAGAAAACCTTAAAGCTAATGTTGTCTCCTGGCGAAAGGTAATTAAACCAACCTTTCAAATGTCTGTCTTGTTTTTATTTGTTTTCTTTCCTTTTTGTTTATCTCGCCTACTCAAATGGATTACCGGCTAAAAATAAATCAGACTTCTCTACATTCCAATAAGCAAGAGATATTTAACAGCTAATTCTCCAATAAATTTCATGATCCAGTCATGGCAAATCGCATTCAGATATAATCTGTCAGCGTTTCATCGCGTTTTCTTTGTCGCGCCGCTACCGCGCACAGAAAACGAGTTAACTGTAAGCGTATCTGTTTCGCCCGGAAACGAACCGAAGGCCAGAAAACATCCAACCAAGATAACATGTATACTTTTCCAAACAAGATCCTTAGAAAGTTTCTCGGTCAACTGATGGCAGACTTTGTTCGGGTGTTTCTTCATTCTCATTCATTGATCTCAATCGTTAAACGTCCGCCATTGCCGAGAACAGGAAAAGCCAGAGTTTTGATTGCATTTCCTTCCAAACGAATGAAAAAAAAGAAAAGATAGATTAACCTAAAACGTTGGAATCAAGTTACAGACGTGAATTGACGAGATGCAATGATAAAAAAAAAACAGTGTCTGAAGTAAATGACGATGGGGACGAAAATGCCTGCTGCTGCTGCTGCTGCTGCTGCTGTTGAGGTTGTTGTTGTTGTTATTATTATTTTTTTTTTTTTTTTTTTTTTTTTTAATCCCCGGATTATCTACAGATTAGTATCGATTAAGCGTCAACTTTTCAGATTATGTTTGTTATTTTAAACCCGACTTGTTCGATTTTTAGCAGGGTGTTCAGTTAACTGTGTAAGTTTGACGTAAACTGATCCCTTTCGAGTTGATATTTCCCGATGATTTAACCACCCCATTTTACTCATGTATTTCATTTGTTTAGCTTTATATCACTACATCGACTACCAAACAAATTCTCTAAGAATAAAAAAAGAAGTTTACAAAGTTTTTTTTGTTTAATTCAATTTGCTACGTAAGTTTAGTGTAAAATGATCTTCCAGCTCGAATTTCCGATAAAAGCGTTTGAAAACATAATTATTGTGGCTAAACGCTGTTAGGGAACAAGCTGATTACATAAGAATACATATAAAACTTAATCCCCTGCTAAGAATTGAATACATAAATTTATCAAAAAAAATTTTTAATCTGAAAATGTGATGTTTAATCTCTCTCTCTCTCTCTCTCTCTCTCTCTCTCTATATATATATATATATATATATATATATATATATATATATATTATTAATGTCAATATATGTACAAGCATATACGATCAGTGCACTTTTACTTTGCAGTCTCCTTAAAAGTGTCAGCTCGATGATTGTCAATTTGTGACAAGAGAGAACATATAAGTCAGGTTCATATTATATTCCAATAACCATGTTTTTATTTTATTATTTTTATTTTTATATTTTCACATTTCCAAAAAAACATAACATTCCTGTGAGCTATATTTTTACGGTCCGTTTCATTTGTCTTATGCCAGACAACATTTTTATGTCAATATCGTCTCTGCAACATTACAAAATGATCAGAAAAATTCACAAAGAGTGAAAAGTTATTGGATTAAAAATGTTGTCTGGCACAAGACAAATGAAACGGACTGTAAAAAATATATCTCACAGAAATGTTTTGTTTTTTGGAAATGTGAAAAGATAAAAATAATAAAATAAAAACATGGTTATTGGAATATAATATGAACCGGACTTATATGTTCTCCCTTGTCACTATATATATATATATATATATATATATATATATATATATATATATATATATATATATATATATATATATGATTAACTTGTTACAAATATCCAGGGGGTATGAATCCGAAGGAAGTTGAAACCGGGTTTATGAGAGTGCTCAATGAAAATTCAGAGCAAAATATATATTTTTTGATTTTATTCCATTAGTTGCGACAAAACAAGTTTTGTTTCATTGGTGCAAAATAGCGACCAACTCATCGGGCCGGCGAAAGGAATTCAAATGGCATAAAATTTTAACTTCACTTTAACGGGAGATTGAAAATTTAAA
>OY744517.1:5634787-5642287 GCA_963556195.1 Sepiola atlantica | reverse complement strand
TTTTTCATATATATATATATATATGGGGGTGTATGTGTATATATATAAATAAAATGTGCCAGCTTGTGTGTATGTGTCAAGGAATCAGTTTAAACGGTTGATGTCCTAGCAACACTAATGACATATTTGTAATCAGCAGGTTACTCGGTATATTCAATCATATGTTAATGGTTTGGGGGTCATAAAAGTAACTCAACACTCCACGCCACTCTAAAAAAAAACAAATATCTGCGATTTGCATAGAATTTAAGCAATAGGAAAGATTTTAAAGTTTTCAATTTCTGAGACACACAAAAAGGTGCGGTGCTTAGGTAAAAAGGTAAAGGTAAAGGTCGCATAGCCTGGATGCGCACGAGTGTCGTTGCCGACATCGCACACTGCCCATGGCCGTAGCGGCGGTGATTTGTTAAGAATCACCGTGTTTAGGGCACAGCATATGGAAGGCGGAGCCTATCCCTCTCCTTCTGCTGCCTTGAACCTTCCCTGAGTTTTAGTCAGGTACCCACTTACTGCTGGGTGGACAGTAAGGGAGGGCCTGTGGATGAGTGGTTATAGCACTTGTCTTTGGGCTGGATGACCCGGGTTCGATCCCACTCACGGCATGCGAATTTTCGGGTCTGAAAACTCCCTCTGTCCACCCAGCAGCGGTGCTTAGGTTCTAAATTATAACGCAAACTCTTTGAAAATTGAAATAGTCCAGATTTGCATAAACTATTACATAATAATAATATTACGTAGTTGTTACACTTTTTAATGGAATATTCATTCGTTTTAAGTAAATTCTTTCGATTGTTATGATATTCTTCTTTTTTTCCTCTTTTTCTTTCTTTCTATGATAGCAAGAATGGGAATGAATAAGAGAAAACGAGAAGGGAGAGAAAGTGGAGTTCTTATCGTCTTTTAATGTGAGGAAAATCCAGTTTCCTAAAAAGGAGAGTTCTCTGAATATAAACACACATTCCTGGATAGCCCCGTTAGGCACTTATTCCTGAATGATGGAGCCTCGGGCGACAGACAATAAATCCGTCCCCCATCAGATTTATTTTTAGCAGAACATAAGGGTCAGAACGACCCTGCCTGAAGATAAATGTATCCATGGATTCAAAAACTATTGGGCAGATTTTTATGGCATTTGTAACATAAATAGAAGACGTCATAGGAAATGTAATGAGCTATGTTTGATTTGTTTGTGAGGGGAGCAATATACCCAGGCAACGCCGGATAACCCTGTTAGTCAATAATAATCCGAAGATATTTTAATTAGAATGTGGGGGGTTCATTAATTCCGTAAATACTTCTTTTTTAGTTTTTATTAAACATTTCTCCCATGAGTCCAAGAGTTATTGTGAAGATGGCAAAATAGCATTTCCAAAAGTGCCTTTATTCTAGTGTAAATGTTTACTTCCGCCACGTCGAGCTTGTCACAGCCCAGCGTCCACATCGCTTGACCAATCGTCACCAAACTTGGTCAAAATATCGGCATGGTCTAACTTAGAACTGATTTAATTAAGTAAGAAAGATAAGCCCATATAATTACAAAAATAATATCCATATTTATATATGGGAAAAAAACGCACCGTAAATAAACAATAAACCAGAAGAAGGACGGATAGCATATCGGCCGAAAAATAAATAACGGGTCGAAATAGTCCGAAAAATTATTGCAAATAAGTTGTATTTGATAAGTTATTATTTGAGGGCGTCATTATGGACGAAATAGATGTTACAGATTGATGCTACTAATTTATCGGAACGAATCTTTTAACTTGTTGGTTAATGGAAGCGCACTAAAATGGAGCTAAGATGAGTTTAACATTCAAAACAGAAATAGAGGCCTTTAAGTCATTTAGGAATATTTTCCCAAGTGGTAGATTCGAAGTTAGAATTTGTAAAACAGTCAGGCTTCGGCGATGTTTGGTAATTGAGCTGATCGAGTGAAGCCATGGAAGCTGCATGGATTCTTACTGAAAATCCTCTTGCCAATTCAGAAACAGAGGGAGAAGGGTGGATGAAACAAAATGGGCATTCTGTGTGTGGGAGGAGGGGGGGTTGTGAGTGCGTGCGTGTATGCGTGTGTTCAGGAGAGGGATGCTGATATAATCTCGTCTCATTGTCGGCTCGTTTTTTAAGGAGGGGAAAGATTTATTAAGCTTTATTAAGATTTATTAAGATTTATTAAGCAAGATTTATTAAGCAAGATTTATTAAGCAAGATTTATTAAGCAAGATTTATTAAGCAAGATTTATTAAGCAAGATTTATTAAGCAAGATTTATTAAGCTTGCCAACACAACACAACAAAGTCGTACACGATGCTCTTTCGTAAAACATTGCCATTTGGAAACTATTATTTTTTTCGGTGCTTCTTGCTTAAAAGTCCGAAAAAAAGATTTCTTTGTCTTTTACTGTTTAAGAGGTAAATAAGGGGCTGTAACTCTTATCAACTGTTGTTATTACATGTAACGTAATTTACAGAAAATTAATTAGTAATAAATGAACAACAAAGTATACAGCAATGGAAAATTTAAGAATTTATTGTGTTTATACTTGGGTTTTATACTGAATAAAATTCAGCAATTTGTTTGCAAATTTGGGCAATTTCTGCCGCCACATGAATTCTGCGAGATAGGAATCCACCATTTGCGTGTGGGTGCCACATTCAATTTTATTTATTTCTTTTTTGCTTCACACCACATACGTTCAACGTGGTTGGTGGTGGCCCCGGTTTGTGGATCAACAAAATTGTACTTGTGATTCACACGCAAATGATGGAATCCTTCGGCACCAAGGCGATCGTATGCTCGTAAAATCTGGCTCAAAATTACAATTAAGAGTTACTGCCCCTTATTTACCTCTTAAACAGTAAAAGACAAATAAATCTTTTTTTCGGACTTTTAAGCAAGAAGCACCTTTTTTTCTATTGTAAGTACCCTATTCTGAGTGGCGAGAGATTATAAGAAAAAAAAGTTACTTATAATTGTAATAAATGTTGAAGTGGCCGAAAGTGTTGGTGATCCGTAATAAGCTGGATATTCCCACGAAATTGATACTGACGGGACACCTTTCCTTTCGGATTAGAAGCCGATTTTGCTGAGCAAAAAAGTGTGTATGATTGTTAAAAAAGAGACGATAATTATCGGTGAAATATTTGTTTTTCCATAAACAAAACAAGTAAATTATATAAAAAATATAAAATACTTAATAATAAATAGATATGATATATATTTTTATTTATACAAACATTTTTAGCTACACATTTGCAAACATGTGACAGTAATAGCTAAGGATCAGCTGAAACTCGTTAGACCAAATTCTTAGTACAAAAGCGGAGATAAAAATGAAAGAACGTTCGTTGGGAGAGGTTACAAGTGACAAAGGTTACATATCATGGCTTTAAGTTTAAAAGTTTGACCATTACCTTTGACCATTACGTTTGACTATTACGTTTGACCATTACGTTTGACTATTACGTTTGACCATTACGTTTGACCATTACCTTTGACCATTACGTTTGACTATTACGTTTGACCATTACGTTTGACTATTACGTTTGACTATTACGTTTGACCATTACGTTTGACTATTACGTTTGACCATTACGTTTGACTATTACGTTTGACTATTACGTTTGACCATTACGTTTGACTATTACGTTTGACTATTACCTTTGACCATTACGTTTGACTATTACGTTTGACCATTACGTTTGACTATTACGTTTGACTATTACGTTTGACCATTACGTTTGACCATTACGTTTGACTATTACCTTTGACCATTACGTTTGACTATTACGTTTGACCATTACGTTTGACTATTACGTTTGACCACTACGTTTGACCATTACGTTTGACTATTACGTTTGACCATTACGTTTGACCATTACGTTTGACTATTACGTTTGACCATTACGTTTGACTATTACGTTTGACCACTACGTTTGACCATTACGTTTGACTATTACGTTTGACTATTACGTTTGACCATTACGTTTGACTATTACGTTTGACCATTACGTTTGACCATTACGTTTGACCATTACGTTTGACTATTACCTTTGACCATTACGTTTGACTATTACGTTTGACCATTACGTTTGACTATTACGTTTGACCATTACGTTTGACTATTACGTTTGACCATTACGTTTGACCATTACGTTTAACAATATCAACCAAACGGTTGATATGTTTTTTTGTTTTTGTTTTGTTTTTTTTTCTACTTTATGTTTTGATTTCATTCTTGGAAACGAGAAAAAGAATCGTTTCAATTCTCCTGTCTTTCAACTGGAACTGTAAGCGACTACCAACGAATTGATCATTAAATCCAATTTGGACACCTAAAATTTTTACTCCAACCAAATCCTCCTAGAAACGGGAAAAATTATGACGCAAACATACGATACTAAACCTTCAATAACCATATAGATTCAGATATTTCATTTTTGTATCGGTATACACGTATATTCGCTCGCCATGCGAATTGGGTCCACAATTAAATCATATATATATATATATATATCAAAGAAGGCGCGAGAGTCCTCTATCCCTAAATAGACCTCACAAATGGCCTATGCTGGAAATCTCATTTCTTTGATCAATCATAACTCAACAAACCAATAAACCAAATTAGTTAAAACTTTGCACAAAATTGTTATTTGATAGGTTCTATAAGTGTGTAGAATTTCAGCATCCCAAGGCAACCCAGAGATCCAGAAAGTTCAATCATAAAATCATGTTATCTGTGTGTACGTACATACGTACGTACGTGCCACCCTGTATCTCATCAACTATGTGATGAATTCAGCTGATTTTTGGCAGAGATAGAGGTTCTATGGTCTAGTTGATGGCATTTTACTTTCAGTTTACCATATACCTTAGTTTTCCACAAAATTCAAAAAAACCTTATGAGAAGGCATTGTATTGAGGCATAGCCTTTACAAAGTAGTGACATTCCATGAAAAATGCCAGTATACTGAAATCGTATGCCCTTAATAGGGTTAAGATGAAAATTCATATGCACTAAATGCACAAAAGCAAGGAAATTCACAAATTTTTACACTTTTATTGTCATTAAGGGTATGACTACATATCAACCAAACCATTTCATTATCACATAACTGCAGTATAAATCTCTATGAGTGAGTGGATGAAGTGTGTGAGGTGCTCTGAAGAAAAATTCCTACCAGTAAAATACATAGTCCTGTTGTGCTCGCATGCCCCTAATGACAATAAAAGTGTAAAAATTTGGGAATTTCCTTGCTTTTGTACATTTAGTGTATATGAATTTTCATATTAACCCTATTAAGGGCATATGATTTCAGTATACTGGCATTTTTCATGGAATATATATATATATATATATATATATATATATATATATATATATATATATATATATATATATATATATATATATATATATATATGGGAAATGAAAAAGGAAAAACAAGAGATATTTCTATATATTCATCAACGTTTCGTCTTTATTGTAAAACCTCCTCAGGATGATAATTTTAAGAAAAATGTCATGCAAGTACATCGAAATATTGGGTTGACATGATGGGTTGATGAGAAGAAGTAGTAGCCGTGGCTACTAAGAGCGCTGGACCAAGGTCCGGGCTAAGAGAAGTCAGTCAGTGCAGAGAGTGAAATGAATGTGGACAGCTGTGAGTGAAAAGGGGAGGGGTGGGAGTGTTAGTCAATTTGTCTTAGGGTGGGAGAGAGGGGAGGGGTGCTGAGGTTTTTGTTGTGGTGAGGTGTAGCATGGATTTTGAGACCACGGAGTTCTCTCTCTTCGCGATCTTTCTTGCCAATTTCTCGACGCGGCGAGCGATTCTTCAAACATGTAAAAACGTCTCATTATAGACATTTTTGTAATTGTATGTAATATGTCTGAAGTGAATTTGTGGTTATTATGAGACATGGAACGAATATAAAGAATGAATTGAATAAAAATGCTTCTGTATAGATCAATACAAATTGTCTGCTGTCTGGAATGATGCAAGGGGCATAACTCTTCTCCAAATCTCTTTGAGACAAAGGAGATAACTCTAGAGTAAAGAGACAATTCTCCTTTAAATACAAAATGTTCTCCATATATATTTTCTAGGTGAAATCTGTCCGTTTAACACTCTTACTTTGAGCTTGTGTTATTTCTGTTTTGTTGTGTCCTGACATACATTGGATTTCCACAATTTTACATGCGAACCGACCTCCTTGATAGGATCTTAAGTTGAGTCATACATTGTTCCTTTGGCCTAACTGAAGTTGTTGAGGAAAATCAAATGTGTCTAAGAGTATCTTCAGTGGTAAAGTATCATCCTGCGTGCCCTGCATATTGTTTTTTGTGAGATACGAGGGTCAAAACTGATTCGCATGTCGAACTCAAACAGAAGACTGCACACTGACGTCATAAATGACATTTCCGCTTTGGCGCAAGATGCAATCTTGTGTCCACTTCTCTTTGCCATTCCGATAGTCATTTGCTAAGACTTTTTGGACCCGGTTTGAAAGTGCGACTTACTGCTCCATGATGACGGTTGAACTGCCGTTCCATTTTATATGTTTCTCTTGTGAGAAGTTTGTGTGCAGCTGGACGAATGGCATCCATTGGCAAACGGACTTTCCGGTTCAATAGTGCTTCAGCCGGTGAACTACCGTTAGGAGCATTTGGGGGGGGGGGTGTAGCTCTATAACTTCTAACGCATATCTCAAGGATTTCTCGAGTAGTCCTCACCCCATTTGAGTTTTATGAGTTATCTCTTAAATGTATCGACAAAACGCTCTACATGGCAGTCGAATTGAAAGTTGAAAAGGTGGCGTATGGTTGGTACTATTATTCTTGCAGAAATCTTAGCATTTCATTGTCAGAGATTATGCTCTCTGGGACTCCAAATCGACTAAAAGTTGTAATTTTGAAATAGTTTCCTCATTTATTAGTAGTATAAAATAGTTTCCTCATTTATTAGTAGTATAAAATAGTTTCCTCATTTATTAGTAGTATAAAATAGTTTCCTCATTTATTAGTAGTATAAAATAGTTTCCTCATTTATTAGTAGTATAAAATAGTTTCCTCATTTATTAGTAGTATAAAATAGTTTCCTCATTTATTAGTAGTATAAAATAGTTTCCTCATTTATTAGTAGTATAAAATAGTTTCCTCATTTATTAGTAGTATAAAATAGTTTCCTCATTTATTAGTAGATAAAATAGTTTCCTCGTTTATTAGTAGTATAAAATAGTTTCCTCGTTTATTAGTAGTATAAAATAGTTTCCTCGTTTATTAGTAGTATAAAATAGTTTCCTCGTTTATTAGTAGTATAAAATAGTTTCCTCGTTTATTAGTAGTATAAAATAGTTTCCTCGTTTATTAGTAGTATAAAATAGTTTCCTCGTTTATTAGTAGTATAAAATAGTTTC
This sequence comes from Sepiola atlantica, assembly GCA_963556195.1. Lineage (NCBI taxonomy): Eukaryota > Metazoa > Mollusca > Cephalopoda > Sepiida > Sepiolidae > Sepiola > Sepiola atlantica. Next base: position 5,634,868 of record OY744517.1, on the reverse strand, counting down.
CTCATTTATTAGTAGTATAAAATAGTTTCCTCATTTATTAGTAGTATAAAATAGTTTCCTCATTTATTAGTAGTATAAAAT
>OY744517.1:5187287-5629787 GCA_963556195.1 Sepiola atlantica | reverse complement strand
TATATATATATATATATATATATATATATATATATATCATAGTTACAGATTAATTAAAGAACATAGCCATCTTCCCTTCTCTCTCTTCGTATTCGGCTAGAATCTTATGAGAAAATTATGTTGAAATATTTATTTTGTGTCAGAAAAGTATTATATACGAGGGGGCCCTGAAAATTCCATGGTTAATTATATAGGTTAGTTTTGGCAAGCATTTTACGGCTTCTCAACTCTTTTTGCATTATATGATGCCGAAACACAATATATGCTGTACGTATTCCGCATTGTATATGTTGTGGCTGTTTTTTATCATGAAGGAGTATTTAACCCAATCTGTGGCTCCGGATCCACCTCAACACTGACGAAACATGTTTGACAACAGGGAAAACTGACCTTGGTCAATTACTGTCTCTTACATTTACGACCTTCGATTGTAGAGTCCTAAGTGGTTGGAGATCGCATAGTTATTCGTCGGAAACGATGTAACATGGGCGACAATCATTTGAGATGTCATACGGATTAAGAAAGGGGTCGGCTTAATCGAAGCCATCGTTAAGCAGGCCTGGTCACTGAGTTTCGTTTTTCTGTTGACGTCAGAGTAGTTCGTATCAGCAGTCATTTCAGATTTGAGCACGTGTTATTAAAAGGGGGATTTACCTCAATAAACACAGATAAGTAAGTGAAAATATTTGTATTTTTTTAAGTGTATGTAATTAAAAATTGATTAAGGTAACTTGTTGGAACTTTCCTGTTCCAACAAGGGATGAAACCTCTAGTCGGCTGTGTTGGAAATACAAAGGCTTAAAAGGTGACAAGAAAGAGAAAAAAAAACAACGACGGTTTAGTTGATATAGAGATTTCATATAACTAAAGAAAAAAGAAAGAAAGAAAAATGTTGGTTGTTCACTTCACTTTTTGGTTTCATCTTGTTAACAGGGTCTCCTGGTTTGGTGTGATCTTTGATGAAAAGGTATAATTAAAGTACCTTTGAATAAGGGAGCTTTTCTTCGCTCAAGTACGCAAAATACACACAATATACATACATACTTGTTGGATCAAGCATGGTATGTATAGACACAGAGTTGTGTTTCTTTATCGGCAGGAAGGGAAATGCGAATTGCTTCTGTCGGTTCAAGTTGGAAAAAGAGCTTTTAAAAAAAAGTAAAACGCTGACGTAGGTTCGGTAGTGATGGGGAAAGGTGGCCTGTTTTTGGTTGGAGTTGGAGCCGCTGGAAAGGTGCTGGAGTAGGCAAGGCGAGGAGGTGGAGGTGCTGGTAGGAGTCGGAACAGAAGCAGGAACTGGAGAGGCAGGCTGCGGTAAGGTGGGCATCTCAGGAAACAGATAGCAGCAAAGAGTGAAAGTTAAATCGCATTCTAAGTTTCCCTAAAAAGGGCAGTTTTGTTTGCTGCTGCTGCTGACACCTCTTCTGGACACGACGACTGATCACAATCGGGGGGGGGGTCCTTAACCCCTGGGGTTGGAAGGAATTTATTTATCTTGAAATATACATTCTTTTTTACATCGAGATATAAAAATATGAAAATATATAAAAAGATGTGGCACAAGACTAAAAGTTGATATGGGGTAAAAAGGGGGGTCGGCGGTCGTCCACGTGTCTATGGCCAAAAACTAGTTTCAATCACCAAAATACCACATTCACTCTATGGACTAAGCTACTTGAAATATTATCAGGGTGTCTTATGTTTTTTATTAACAAACATTTTTACAATGTTGATGATAAGGATGGGAGAAGCCTAAAAACATCCCCAAAAAAATAAATAAAAATAAAAAGGATAGTAAAATAAATGAACTAAATAAAATGCTAATTATGGTGAGTTAGTGGGACTGTCCCATCCTATCTAACGTATGAACTGCTCGCTGTCTTCCGGGGAGACTGAAAGCAAGAAAGTCAGTTCATGAGTGGGAGTGGGCGTTGCCTAAGGAACAAAAGAAATGCAGAAAGGGGTTATTTAGGAATGTGCGGTGTCCTCCAAGATAAATACCATTAGGGCGGGTCAGGGATTAAGTAAATCGGGGAGCGGGCACCTTGAGGAATTTCTGACACTTAAAATAAAGACAGGGGGACAAAACACATTTGTACTACTAGCTAGAGGGACTGATCCAATTCTGGATTCTCTAAGATCAAAACAGACCTACGGTCGACGTTGTTGATATCTGTAACATCATCATCATCATCATCATCATATAGTACATATACAAGACAATTAGCGTTTCCCAGTTATTTCCCTTGTTACAGAGACAATCGGAACTCTCCTGTTGGTGTAAACTTCAGTCTAATAAAAAAAATCTCTTATCTTATAGCACGTCTTTACATCTTCCTCTCTCGTTCTCGATCTTTCAATACTATTACTTTCTAGTCATGTTTGATACACAACATGGTGTCAGAAGACTAAAAGAACCTATCCTAGAATAAGAAAAGAAAATAGAAGTTGAAATCACACTTCGGAAAAAAACGAAATGGAAAATTTACCACATCTTAAATACTTGGATTTTAATCAAGAAAACCTAGCTGCAGCATGGAAAATATGGGAAAACGGATTCAACCTTTTTTTGATAGCAACGGAAAGCGACACAAAGCCAGACAAAGTAAAAACCTCAATGTTTTTAACTTGTGTCGGTTCTAAAGGCCGTGGCATTCATTCTACTATAGATTTCGATTCACTCGATGAAGAAATGAACCTTCAAGCTGTAATCGAAAAATTTTATGCATTTTGTAAACCTAGAAAAAATATAACTTTCCTGAGAAACAAATTCTTCACGTGTGTACAAGCGGATCATCAAAAATTTGACGAGTACGTGGTAGAATTGCGCCAAAAGGCACAACGGTGCGAATTTGGCGATTTCACAGACTGTCTCACCAGAGATATTCTAATATGTCGAATCAGAGACATGAGATTACGCGAAAGTTTATTGAGAGAACTAATTTAGACCTGCAAAAAACAATTCAGGCAGGTCAGAACGCAGAAAAAAAACAAGACGCCAATCAAGGATGCTGAATGCCACATCCGAAACAAGAGATAACGAAATGTCAGCGGTACATCGTCACAACAGAAATGACGCAAAAGCTTATACAAAAAGCTATATGCACTCGAGACGACTAAACGAGCGGAAGTCATAGAAAGCCGGCGAAATTTCAAGCGCCAACTCAACACTACGTCACCAACTGTCACTATTGTGGTTACAATCACCAAAGCAATCACGATATATGAACAATGCAAGGAAAAAGGACACTATGCAAAAATGTGCAAATCAAGAAAATGTGTGCATAAAGTGGATACATATTCCGACGATGAATCAGACGACAACGCACACGAACTCAAAATGATCACTTCAAATAAATCCCGTGTGCACAAAATTGAAAAGTTTGAGACTCCGAAAGACATTTGGACAGTCGAATTAAAAGTAAATGACTCAAACAAAAAATTCAAAATTGATACTGGAGCTGACGTGACAGTTTTGCCATTCCGAGTATATAAAAATATTAGACCAAAAACCCAACTACAAAAAGCAGCGACTTGATTGTCAGCATACACCACAGCAATAAAAGTGCTAGGGAAATGCACAGCAAGTGTTAAACACAAGGGAGTAACGAAGCAAGAAAAATTCATTGTTGCTGAAACTAAATCGGACGCTGTTATAGATGCAAAGGCAGCTCAAGATCTAAACCTAATTCATAGAATCTTAAAAAATAAATTCGTCCAACGCAAACGACATAACAATAAAAAACGCGAAGACTGCTTCGGAGAAATCGGCATGTTGCCAATTACCCATCATATTACAGTGAGTCCACATATAACTCCTGTAATTCATCCACCAACGATCGGTACCTTTTTCCATAAAAGAAAAAATTAAAAAAGGAATTAAAAAATATGACAGAATTGGGTATCAGAAAACCCGTTAATGAACCAACAGACTGGATGAATTCACTAGTCATCGTTGAAAAAGCGAACGGAAAACTCCGACTCTGTTTAGACCCTAAAAATCTAAAGAAAGCCATAAAAAGGCAACACTTCAAGTTCCCTACAGCGGAGGATATCTTTGCACAGATGCATAATCCAAAATATTTTTCGAAACTCGATGCATCTAATAAATGTTGGCAAATTTCAGTTGACGAGGAAAGCTCCCACCTACTAACATTTAACACATATTTTGGAAGATTTCAGTTCACTCGATTACCTTATGGAATTCACTGCACCAGTGAAGTTTTCCAAAAAGAAATCGCAAAAATAATAGAAGGCATAGAAGGAGTAAGAAATTCACAGGATGATATTATAATCTGGTCCAGCATTTTAGAAGAACACACAAACAGACTACAACAAGTTTTCGAACGAATCCGAAAACACGGATTAAAATTAAATAAATCGAAGTGTATCTTCACTGTATCACAAATAACGTACCTTAGACATCTATTAACCAGCGAAGGGATAAAACAAGATCCAACCAAAGTAGAAGCGATCATTTACATGTCACTACCTACAGGCAAAAAAGAACTACAAAGATTCCTACGTATAACAAATTACATATGTAAATTCTTACCAAACTACTCCGAAGTTACAGCACCATAACGACAGCTTCTGCAGAATAATACGTTATGATCATTTGACAAACTACAAATTGAAGCAATAAAAAAGATAAAAGAAATGATTACCAGAAAACCGGTACTACAATTCTATGATCCTAATCTACCAGTAAAAATAACTACAGATGCTAGTAAGCATGGACTAGGAGCCATACTTGAGCAGAAACACAACGAAAAATGGTTTCCTGTTTCGTTTGCATCTCGTGCAACAACTCAAGCGGAACAAAACGACCGTCCGACAGAAAGAGAAGCTCTCAGTATAGTTTTTGCATGCAAAAAATTTCATTAGTTCATATATGGAACTCGTTTCACAATCGAAAACGACTATAAACCGTTGAAACAAATATTTAAAAAATCAATTACTAAATGCCCCCCCCCCCAGGATCCAAAGATTTCTACTAGCATTACAAAGATACGATTTTGATCTGAATGACATATACCTGGTAAAGAATCAATTTTTGCAGATACTCTATCTCGTGCATACCTCGAACAAAGGACTTTAGAAGTATCAGACTATGATATGAAATCGCACATACATGCAGTAATAAAAAATTACCCCATAACCAACACTAAACTAAACGAGTATAAAGAAGCCACTGCAGATGACCCGTCACTTCAAACACTCATAATATATACTAGAACAGAATGGCCCTCAAAGGATAAAATACCAACAAACATTACACCATTCGCCTCTGTTCGTGATGAGATATCAATCGTCAATGGTCTTGTTTTGAAAGGTTCAAGAATCATTGTACCTAAGTCATTACGTAGAGAAGCTCTACAGGAAATACATACCGGATATATGGTATCAAAATGTGCACAGAGCGAGCAAAGGAATGCATATACTGGCCCGGAATTAACGCTCAAATCAAAGTGTCTTTAATCTGATAGGTCCTTCACTATCCACCAAATTCCAGCCTCTGTCCCATCGCCACAATGTTGCATGCTTGTGCTTGTTTTACAAGTACTTCAATGGAATGTGCTTCAATGAACTTGCTGCTCTAGTGGCCCCTCGACGTAAATACACTCGACCAACCCGACAATCAGCTAAATCCCATCCATTCACTGTGGAGGTCCTTAGGTGCCAGAGAGCCTTCTACTCCAATAACTTCTGTCCTCGAGCTGCCGGCCTTTGGAGCTCCCTCCCTGATTCCTGTTTCCCCGTCTGTATCGACATGCAGAAATTTAAAACTAATGTGAACAAACAGTTAGCTGCGCAGCTCCCAACTTAGGATGATCCCCTAAACTTTCACCCTAATTCCCTTACGTCTACAGTGACAACTTGCCTTGTTTGGGGTGAACTAACTTTGTTTTTTTTAAAAGGTGTTGAAAAGTGTTGTAACTTTTGGTGTATGCATTGTGGTAGGTATTTATTGAGAGTCCAATCAGTCAAAGATAAAATTGTAATTTTTCACTGTTGTAAAGTATGGAAGATGTCCCTCCAACGTCCGTCACTGTTTACTACTCAATAAACAAGATGGCCGCCTCCACCGATTGCTATATACCATAATAAGGGGGAGATAACTCCCGTTTACTCTTTCAACACAGGAGTAGATAACTCCTTTACCTATACATGCCCCTTCCCCACGTGACCACAGTATGAATTGGCATGGTCATCTTCGTATGCATCGGAGAACCCGTGCGATTTTCCACGCATTTGTGGGGGCAAGTTTCTTGGCGCTCTTGTTCTGCAACATGACGGTTATCTCAATGGTGGCGGACTAATCGGGTGTGTATATCTTCCTGTGTTGTTTTCCAACACCCCTGCAGTATCATCAATTTCCATTTCTTCCTCCTCAGGTTCACTGGGTGGTCTGACATTGATGTTTCGTTCGACATCCATTGCTTCCTCAGTGGTTCGTTCTTGTGGGGGTTCAGGATTTGTGGACGGATTTGAGATCCCTGGAGTGGCATAATGTGGACCATCCATAACTGGGTGGATTTTACAGAGAAACCGACGGTTGCACAGCATTATTCGATTGCTCTCATCCCGGTTACCATGTGTCTCCATGATCCTTCCTGTTTTCATCCATCAACGAGGGTAATTACCATCCTGGTTCTGGATCTGGACGAATTCCCAACTTGGAGTTCCCGGAGTGGGCAACAATGCTGATTATAGAACTGCTCGTTCCGCATATGCCTCTTGACCATTACCAACTCCCTTTGTTTGCCTATCTTTTTCCATTGTTTCCGGGTTTGATATTTATCCCATAGGACTGGAAGGTGGTCTTTAATGATTCGACCATATAGTATTACGGCTGGAGACATGTTAAGGTCCTGGATAGCAGTATTTCAATGGGTTAGTAGCACCCGAGCAGTCCGATCATGGCATAGACGTCCATAGCTGTCCATATTGTCAGCTAGTATTCATTTGCTGTCTTAACGGCTAACTCTGCATGGCCGTTGCTCTGAGCGTAGTATGCTGATGAGGTACGTTTTCATATACCCCAGTTCCTTAAAAAGGAGTCATACTCCTGTGACTCAAACAGTGGTCCTCTGTCTGAAGAGATTTCCTCCGGTGACCCATAAGTACAGAAGCAAGTTCTCAAGGTATTGCATACAGTTTTGGCCCTTCCCGGTGTCATTAGGGCCACTTCCACCCATCCCGTATATCGATCAGCGTATACTAGATACTTCCCGCCCTGTATATCAACAAAGTCTACGACAACTTGTTGGAATGGAAGAACCGAGTCTGGTGATGACACCAAGGGATCCTTGATCTGAGATGGCGCAATCGTGTTGCATGTGCGGCACTGGGATCTGGTTTGTCGGATGCTAGCATCCAGACCCGGCCAGAACAATCGTTGTCTCGTGTTCACCAGCATACCGTTTATGCCCTGATGCGCAGAATGAAGGGATTCCAGTACATCTGCACGAAGTTGCTGAAGTATTAGGATTTTGTTGCTCTTTATAATGACTCCCTCTAGGCAATATATTTCTTCCTGCTTAGGCCATAAAACCCGAGCTATGGGTGGGAGGTCATTGCGTGATTGGGGGAAATCATTTTGGATCAGATCTCTTAAGGTCCTGCATTCTTCATCTGTGGCTGCCGCGGCAACAATTCTTTCCCATGTAATAGCTTTCATACATCGACGTGAAGGCGGTTTTGACTGCAGTGTCGATCATTTGGTCAAGGTTTCTTGATGGGGTACCTGCTGGGTATCGGGATGCGCAATCCGGGGCTAAATTAAGTTTTCCAGGGCGATGTTTTACTTGGAAGCGGTACATCAGTGTCCTTTCCTTGAAGTTCAACAGGCGAGTTTTTTTAATATTTTCCAGGGCCTGGTTAGAAAATATTTTTATTAATGGCAGGTGATCCACTGTCACCAGCAAATCCGGACATCCAAGTATGAACATTCGGCATGATTCTAATCCGTAGACAAAGGCTAATGCCTCTCCTTCCACTGGTGCATATCGCGATTCTGCATCGTTGGTAAAACGGGACCAAGCCAGAATGAGTTTCCAGTGGCCATCCCCACAACTCATGTTTACTTCACTCTCACATCTACAGTGTTTCTGAAATAGGAAGTACGATATTTCTGTGTTGCTGTAATCTGTTGCCAGCCCTGTCACTCTGTTCATTTTGAATGTTTTGACACCCTTTTCAATTCCTTTCACTATCACTCTCTTCGATTCTTAGAATATGCTCTCCAGTGTCTCGTCCCAATAGAATTTTCTGTTCTTTATCCTCAATAGTTCTTGGAAGAGGGTCATAATTTCTGCTTGTGAAAAGGCAAACGACACCTGATTTATAAGTCTAAACCAGAATCTAACCCCAGTGATATTTGTGGGAGTAAGGAATTTAAGGATGATTTCTGTCATCTTTTTTGTGGGCTGAACACCATTTGTGGTGACCAGAAATCCTGCAAATCTATCTCTATTTCAGCAAAATGAAAGTTATCCGGATTAAATAAAATCTCCTTGTCTGCGCAGCGACTGATATAGTCAACCATGTGCCAGAACGATCACTCTATTGAATCGTCCCATACGAGGCTGTCATTTATGCATCGGGTTTTACGAGCCATATCCACTGTAATGTCATCAAACCGACGGGTGTATCCGTCTTCTGATCCATGGAATCCTTGAGAGGCCCGACAGTACCTATATCGGCCCCACTCGGTGATGAATGTAGTGGCATCCCGTACGGCTGCAGATAGCGGTAGACTGTGGTATCCATTCCATGCGTCAAGGATCGTTTTCGTGGTGTATCATCGAAACCTGATTGAATGGTGATACAGTGTGGTGTGTTTCTCTCATAGTAGCATCATTCAACTTTTGTAGGTACAACTGTGCGCCTTGGAGACCCATCTTTTCTCGGCGTGACCACTATCCTTGAACACCAGGTAGTAGGTGTGCCTACCGGTACCGGTTCTATTATCCCCAGTGCGACGTCTCTGTCCAGGTCCTCCTTCACCTTCTTCTTCCAGTGATGAGAAACAGGTATTGATGTGGGCATATGTTAAATGCGCTTGACTTAAAATGTTCCACTAACCATTGTTCGAGTTCGTGTCTATTGGCTTATGTTGGTTTGAATGGGATGGTTTCTGGTTTCATCGGGACAATTGTTCTGTGTGGGCATCCACATGGGGCAATTTCCTTTATGTTCCTTAACGAGCTATTCTGCAACAATACAGTTGGGAAATTGTAAGGCAACAAACCCAGATCCTTCAAGGCAGTTTGTGACAAATAAAATCCTGATGTATTGTCTGATACATATACTGCCTGTCGTGTCCTTTTTGTTCCCACTTTTATGCATAGAAACAAAACACCTCTGATCTGTAATCGGTTGTCTGTTATGCCCCATATCCAATGGGTAGTTGACATGAGGTACCCATCTGGGTATCTAAAGAGTTTCTGAATCTCAGGTCCACTCAAACAAGTCTGCACCCCTGTGTCTGCAAATGCGATGACCATACTGGCTCACCGGTTTCTTTGGTATTCGTCCAAATTTTTCATGAGTTCCAGGCATCATGGTGACTTCCACTGTCACCGAAGAGGGTAGCTCTGGGACACTCATCTGAAATTGTTCCCCATCTCACTCGAGGTGAGGCCCGTTTGTCGATTGTGTTTTGTTGTACCTGCTGTCCTTGCGAGCAGAACAACTATCTAGAGCAGTGTTGATGAACATGAACGACTCCCCACTTCTTGATATTTTACTTGTAGCTTCCGTTTTGGACCCATCAAGTTTACGGCATACTTTTTTCATGTGCCCCATCACTCCACAAAAGTAGCATTTGAGTCCAACTGTCGGGCAATCCTTCCGGTTCATTGACTCTCTGGGATGTGAAGTCTCTCCACATCCATTGCAAGGTTTGATGTATCGTGAAGTTGGGAGGGCCCTGGTCCCCTGGTACTGCTGTTCTGTGTTCAACCTTTGTACGTTGGATAACGTAAGAGAGGGTGTGGCATTGTAGAAGTGAGGGGTTGATTTGTCTGTTGCCTCTAGACAGACCAACCGTGTGAACTTCTGGTCCAACGTGTCAAGTGACGCTACCTCCACCAGTACCTTCCTTTTGTGTTCTATGTTGCTAAGTCCTGCTATCATTTGTCCGGCGACCATTTCATCTGAGTAGTTTACTTGCTGCCTGCAAGTTTGTTCATTTGGACAGCGAACCCTGAATTCGCAGAACTTAGCATGGCCACGTAGTCTCAATAAAAACTGCGTTATCGACTCACCCTCTTTCTGCCTCATGGAGTGGAATTTCTGTCGGCGAACTTCTTTGTGTAATCCTCTTACTGCCACAAGTTGTATCTGACGTAAAAGGTACTCCTCCGTGGCAGAGTTGAGCGTTTCTGGCATTACTAATTCGAAGAGTAGCCTGTTCGTATCTGGTGTACATGTCTCCTGTAGCTCGTTCCGGATTGCAGATGGTTCTTCCAATCCACATACATCCTTGTATCGGGCCTATGTTACCAAAAAACAATGCCCATTCTCCGTCTGTGGTATCCAATCCTATTGAGGGTCGTTCTTGTCTTTTAACCCGCAATGTATTAGACGGACCACAAAGCATTTCTTTTCAGAGCTCGATATTTTCTTTTTGCAGCTCGATAAGTTGTTTCATTAACAGTACACTTTCATGCTCCATGGTGGCTGGTGGTAGGTAACTTCAATGTCCGACGTAGTGCTTGACAAAAAAAATTCCACGTTTACAGTATTTATAATCCTGTTCATAGCGCCATGTAGAAGATATCCCTTCCAACGTCTGTCCCTGTTTACTACTCAAAAACAAGATGGCCGCCTCCGCCGATTGCTATATACCATAATAAGGGGGAGATAACTCCCGTTTACTCTTTCAACACAGGAGTAGATAACTCCTTTACCTATACAACTGTAATTTTGATGAGTGCTGTACGCACGAGAATAAGTTGCACAGGGAATAGGGAAAGCTTACACAAGTATAGCTGTTCTGATTTAGTGGCATTGTCAAGTAGAGAAAGGGGAGATGAAGCTAGTTGCTTTCGTTGTTTGTAATGATAGTATATCCTTCTGTTTGGATGGAAGAAAAGGCATGATGGTTATTTTGGGGACGTTAATGCAACTCAAGAGTATTGTAGCTTTATGTGGCCGTGTACACATCTTGGCACGGACAAATTTGATTGGTCAATACAATGAGTAGATGCGCCCTTAATTTGACTTCCCATTCTCGAGATGAGAACAACTCAAGTATATGAAGCAAAAAATAAGTGAATTTCGACAAAATTGGTGTAAATAAAATTAACTAACTGAACAAATCAAATAACGATGAAATGAACAAAGAAACAAAAACTGGAGTAAAGAAAAGAATTAAATAAATAGTCAAATAAATTTGTCATGGGAGTAATTTAAATAAATTAAAAAGAAAATGAAAATAAAATGCAATAAAAGGAATTAAATGTAAAAAAAAAAAACAGAATAAGGCATAACTGTTATTTTTTCAGAAGTACAAAAACAAATAATATTTCTATGACATTTAAATAAACGGACTTCCTCGAGTGCAGCAATGTTAAACTTATAGAGAACCAATTTCTTCACAATTATACCAGTTTGCCGTTCAGGATTTTTTACTCCTTGTGATCAAGAAGTATTTGCACGTTCCAGGTTTTTTTTTTCTTTGTAATGTTTTGTTTTGGTCCTGTGTGAACAGCTACCAACAAGTTAGTGGCAAGCTTAAAAAATGAACAGGCTTTTAGTATGATCCCCTTTGTCAGATTTCTGGGTGAGCAGTGCTACCCTCGAAAGGGTTGCTTAGTCTGTGACGTGGTCCCTTACTTGGCATCTTTGAGATTTTACCAAGAACCATGTCGATAATTAATACAAATTATAAGATGGGGGTTGTAAATGGCTAAGGAAGGAAATGGGGAGATATACGGGCGTGAATGCATATTAAATAGAAATAGAAAGAAATTAAATATTGAGAGTCACCAGCTAGCAAGTGCTAACTTAACATGAACAGAGTTTTGTGAATGAAAAATCAAGGAAAACATTATTAAATAACAAAACATTTATATAACCACAAGTTTACAAGAAGCTAAAAGTCATTTTTAGTGAAGAAATGTTCATTAAGTAAAGTTTATACAATTCGAGTTTTTCGTGGGAAAATGTTCAGTGAATATCAGACACTAAGAATATGTTTGTCTATATATATTTGTTAGTGTTAATATGTGTGGGTGAGTAATATGCGTATGTGTGTATTAGACAATGTGGCACTGTGTAAGTATGTGTAGGTTTATCTTGTTCTGTTAGTGTGTGTATATGTACGCCAAGTGACGAAGCTTGTACGTGAGTTTTGAAGTGTTCCCTTCTTTTTGCCTCCCCAGGCAAAGGTGCGGGGAGGCGGAGGGGGTGAGCATACATTCTTTGGTCCTTTTGAGGTGCGCTGGGTTGGAGAACTCTGATTTCGTTGACCAGGTTACTGGTTTTATATCGTTTGTTAATTTGACATCGGCTTACTAGATGTTGGGTTTGAAACGATGTTCATTGGTTGAAAAATATTGAGTTACCAGGTTCCTGTGAAAACTGACTTGCCTTTTGGAAGTAAAGGGAGAGTATGATCTAAACAAACCAGAAAAAGAAATTCAAGCCATTCTCTTTTTGGTGTGGACCTAAATCGCATCTAGATCCACCACAAGTCATACAAAACCTTGCCGAAGCATGTTTCTGTTCGATCAACAGGGCAGCAACGTTAGATGGACTATGAGCCGCATTATGTGTAAAATAATGGATGTGTGCTTCCAGCCTGTCAAACCTGCACATGTCGTCACATGGGACATGCAGATAACCATGTTATGCATTTGAAAGTTTACTATCAATGACAAAATAACTGAAAGTTAGTTTTTGCATTACTGATATGTAATGGGGCCCAATTTCCGCCAACTTTACATCAGCATCTTCCGGTAGTTTACGCAATGCGAATACTGACATGCGCTAAGACAAGATTAGCCAATCAGCTGTCAGATGTCAGCAGACGACCAATTTTCAAGAAATCTCGATATCAAGTAAATCAAGAAAAATTTGTCAAATGAATTTTAACGATCTAGCTGAGCGAATTCAATCTTCCGAACGAGTCATCTTCTTCTGCAAAGAACGATGTCTAATAGTTTTTTTTAAAAATGCAGAAACTGGGAATATATGTGCAGGTTAACCCCAAGGAGCAAGCTGACGTCAAAAAGTTACAAAAAAAATCATTTATTCAAACTTTTCTCGAAAAACATTTGTGTTTAGCTATGTTTCGTTCTGTAGATATAAAAAAATAGACTTTTTACCAGTTTTCTATGTATATAAAAAAAAAACAATTTAAAAAATAGACTGTTTACGAGTTGACTATGTTTTATTTCTTGGACAAAAAATAATTATTAGAAACTTTTCTTGAAAAAAGAAATTGTTTATTAGCGATGCTTTCTTCGTTTTATAATAAAAAAAAAAACTTTTATTGAGAAAAGTTGTTATTATTATTTATTATTTTTGTCCATGTTATATATTTGACCGGCTGTTTAGTTTTAGTTTTCTAAGTATAAACAAACAAATTTGTGATTTTGTCTATTTTTTTTTTTTTATTGAGCTGGCTTTGAAAACTCACTTTTTCCTGATACAAACAATCTAACCCGAGTTGAATGGGTGACCCAAACGGGTTAATTTATTTTCTAGTCCTATATTAAAATACAATAACGTATAAGAATAATTATTACAGGTTTTTGGTGGAACATTAATCAATCACTTCAAGAGATGAAAGTTCTACCAAATTTCTGACATTCGCATTGTAAAGATTTTGTTTACCCAATTCAATGCAGACGCTGACCAATTATAAATCCCTCTACTTTGAGAATTGTTAGTAGCTGAAAAGAAAATTGGAATTGCCACGTTCCCCACCAGGTATTGGTTGATTCTCAGTCATATTACCCGGCTTTAGGTCCAAGAAAAGTAAGGAAGATAAGTTTTTCCTTTTAACTCTACACAACAAATAAAGTGTTGTGAAGTTGTAAATTTACCTAATCAGTTGCAAGTGTACTTCTCTGCTAGCTATACTTAAGGAGATACTTATATAGTAATCTATTTTTACTTATGCTAATTATGCATATTAATTAGCCAATATCACCACATCTCCCTGAAAGGTATAGGCTTTATACCCCTAGTGCATCTTGCTCTTATCTCTTCCCCTTACTTTTTTCTCTGGAAGATCTCGACCTATCTTGCAGTAAACTGTAACCAGGGTTGTCCCCTTTCATAACTTGATCCGAATCAAACTTCTCATTTTGACCTGCTTGATCTTGCATTGTTTCATCTTCTGACATTTCATTCTGTACAGATTGTTTTAATAATTCAATAACGGAAGGAGTCGTAGCAATTCGTTCATTTTGCTCTTCATATTTACCCTTGGACCTTATTTGATCTGAATGGGCCAACACTCTGTTTCCGTTTTCTCTATTTATTATAGCTGTATTGTAGCCTTTTTGCACGATAAATTCTGTCTTTTCTGGATTTGATTCTTTGTTCTTTTTGTACCAGATTTTTTCATTTGTAGAATACGACATAGTTAACGGAGCTCTAATTTGTCTTCCCATTAAAGCTGATGGGCTTTCTAATCTTCTCACATGCGGTATTGTTCGATAGCTTAAAAGCAGACTTGGTAAAAAAACTTCTATTTTTTCTTTTTGCTGAGAACATGCTTTTAGTCCCGTGTGTACGGTCTGCACCATTCTTTCCACCAACCCATTTGATTGAGGGTGATATGGCGGTGTCTTATACGATTTACATCCTATTTTTCCAACCATAAATTAAGACCTTCATCACAAAACTCTAGAGCATAGGGTTTTTGTGATATCTATTCTAGAAAATATGACACTTAGAATCTGTTTTATGGTAGAACTTTTCTTGTCCGGCACACGGACTACTTCAGGTCAGGCTGAAAAAGAGCCTACTAATATTAATAAAACTACCACTCCAGAAATGTACGCATGATCCATATGCACACGACTCCATGGCTCTACTTCTCTGGGCTATGAATATAAAGTATTCTGTGTAAAATTTCTTAATTCTCTACATTTTTTGCATCTTTTTATATATTCTTCGATATCTCGTGAATATCCCGGTCACCATGCTTCTAGTTTTATTCTTTTTTGTGTGGCCGCTACTCCACAGTGTATATCATCATGTACACTTTTTATCACCAAATTTCTTTGTGTTTCTGGAGGAATTACCAGATTTCCATTACAAATCACTCCATTTTCTATAATTAATTCATGCCTTATTTCTTTGTAAGGTCTCTCTGCCTTGGAACAATTTCCCCATTTTTTCTTATTCTCGATGTTATCCTACTTAGTACTGGATCATGTCTAGTTTCCATAGCCATTCTATCTAAAGATAAAGTCTCTACCCAATGTAAGAATGTATCTTCAAATTCTTCTTCTGTTTTATCTTTTGACGTCTTGTAAAATCGCAACCTTGATAGTGCATCTACGTGCGGAATTGAATTTCATTTGACATATTCTATATCAAAGTCAAATGCCATTAATTTTATTGCCCACCTTAATATTCTCAATGTCGTAACTTTAGGTAATTCTTTTCTTGGATTGAATATAAATTCCAATGGTCTATAATCACTTCTCAAGAGAAATTTTTTCCCAATTAGAAATTGTCTAGCCCTGGTGGTGCACCATACAATGGCCAATGCTTCTTTCTCTATATTTGAATAATTAAATTCAGTGTTTATTAGTCTTCTTGATAAATACATTATCGGATGTCCTTCTTGTGATAACATTCCAGATATCGAATGTTCACTTGCATTCTTGAATAATGTTATGTCCTTTTTGGGGATAAAAAGTTTTACTACTGTTTTCTTTGCCATAACTAATTTCAATCTCTCAAAAGCTTTTTGTTGTTTTTCTTACCAAATAAATTCAACATTCCTTTTTCTTAAATTTGCAAACGGTTCAGTCAGGTCTGTATATTTTGGTAAATATCGCCTGTAGAAATTGACCAATCCCCAAAAAGATTCAAATTCTTTTTTGTTTGTAGGTATAGATATTTTTAATATTTTTTCTATTAAAGCTTGATCTGGTGATATACCATCTTTTGAAATGGAATACCCGAAAATGATACTATTGTTTATGCATTTTTTTTTCATTTATAGTCATTCCCGCATTTCTTAATTTGTTCAAGACAATGTCGGTTTTCTTTTTTAATTCAATTTCATTATTTGCTCCTATGCAAATATCGTCTTGGTAACAGACCATATTTTTTATATCTTCTCCTAAAACCTGTTCGATGACCTTTTGAAATATGGCGCTTGCTGTTTTTATTTCATATGACATTTTTTTTCATTCAAGCAATCCTATTGGCGTGTTTATCGGTGTTACTTCTTTGAAATTATCATCTATTGGAATTTGGTGGTATGTCGTTTTCACATCTATTTTTGTAAAAACGCTCATTTCTGCCAGCGCATGTAATGCAACCTCCACATTAGGTATAGGATACGAATCTGAGCTAACTTTGTGGTTTACGCCTATTTTATAATCCCCAAATATACGTATGTCTCCGTCTGCCTTTCTAAAAGCTACAATGGGTTATGCCCACTTGCTACCTCCAGGTGAAACATGTTCAATATGGTCCTGTTCAATTAATTTTCATAGTTTTGCTACTACTGATGGCAACAAATGTACTGGTGATTTTCGTGCTTCATAATAAGAGGGGGTAACATTTTTTTAATTTTAAACTAACTTTATAGTTTTTCAATTTTCTAGTTTTTTCCATTTTTATCTCATTAATTAGTTTGGTAGAATTTATTTTAAGCACATCGTTTTCCCACGAGTCTGTGGTTCTTTTTACAATTTGTGACAATTATAGGTATTACTTCGAATTTGTTTTTTTTTAACTCTGAGGAACTTTCAAAGTATCCTAAAGTTTTTATGACCGATCCATCAAATTGGCGGAGTTGTACACTGCTCTTTTGTAAAGTCGGCTTTCCAATGCGTTCCCAGAAATGTTTTGGTATAAGTGTTACCTTACTGCCGCTATCCATTTGCATATCCAAATCGACATTGTTAATTTTGACTTTAAATATAATATCTTTTTTCTTTTGTTCAATTTTTTCAACATTCTTATTTTTGTCTTTTAATGTAAAGACTTCCCTATTGGTTTCATTTCCTTCAAGTCTTTCAACGTTTTTCTTTTTGAATTTGCATACTGTTTGAAAATGGTTCATTTTTAAGCAATTTGTACAAGTTTTTCCAAATGTTGGTCATTTTTCTCTTTTTATTTCGTGTTCAAGTCCACAATACCAACATTTTTTTTCTTTTTTAACATGCACGTATCGGTGACTATTTGTTCGCCGGGTTGACCTTTATGATCGTTGTATTTCTGTATTAATTCTTGTTGCTGTTCTATTATTTTATTCCTGTGTGACGCATTGCACATATACCTTTAATTAATCTTAATTGAATTAAACTTTCTTCGATAATCTATTCTTCTTGTCTGAGTTTTTCAAACTCACAATATCTACTCGTATTTCATAGACGGTGTAGATATTTGATGATTGGGTCGTCAATTTCTTGGTTCATTGACATACACTTTGTTTATTCTGCCACGACTAACCTTTTCTTACGTCTCATATTTCTTTTTATAGTCTGACTTATTCTTCTGAAAGTCAGGTCTTCTAGGTTCATGGGATACACCATGGTTGAGACTTTCATGATGGCCTCGCATCCAGCTGTAGCCAAAAATAAATCTGTTATTTCATTTTCTCCTCCCGTTTCCTTGTTGTCTTTTAACTTTTTAGTCCTTACACTCGCAGCGAAGCATCTTATCCATGTGTCCACAAAGTCGGGGTCCTTGATAGACAATTGGGATCCTATCGGCGACGCCATTGTTGTGAAGTTGTAAATTTACCTAGTCGATTGCTAGTGTATTTTCACTGCTAGTTATACAGGGTGGGCAAAAATAAGGGTCCTATTTTTAAAAATTCATAACTTTTTTATTTATTGATTTTTTTTTATTTTTTTTTTTTTTTTTTTAGAATAAGTAAAGGACCCCTTCCGAAGCCAGCATGAGCCGTATTAGCCCTAAGGAACGTACCCTCATTTAGAAAACATTATTTTTGCTTAAAAAACTCAAAACAGTGTAAAAAACAATACTTTAGTTTTTGTAAGTTTTAAGAAGTGTTTTTCGGCTAAAATTTGTTTTGTTTATTTCAAAAAATCTCGGAAGGGTCAGTCTACACACACATAAAGTTTCGTGAGTTTAACTTTTATTTTGTGGAAGTTATTCAAATTCAAGTTATTCAAATTTAAAGATAGGACCCTTATTTTGGCCCACCCTGTACTTAAGCAGAGACTTATATAGTAATCTATTTCTACTTATGCTAATTATGCATATCAATTAGCCAGTATCACCACATAAAGTTTGTTTGCTTTTTTATAAATATTTTATTTTTCATTTTTTTTTTTGTTTGTACACTTGAACGTATTATAAAATTTACAAATTGTAATTTACAATACGTTCAAGTGTAAAAAGTTTAAGTAAATTGAACAAATATACACCACCTCAGTTTCCGATATATGCTGTACTTGTCTTGCGTACTAATAAAATATTATTTAGTGATAAAAAGTAATTTGTAATTGTTGTTACTCGAATTTAAAATAAAGACATATTTTTCCAGTTGAATTGATAAATGCAAATTCGTTCTAAAAAATAAAAAAAAGCTAAGAGTGACCTTGACAAAAAATATTTAACAAGGGAGGTAACTTTCCCTGAATTGTCTCCCTTCAATTTAACATTTTTTTATAAGCTAGTATTAAATTAACTTATAAAATCGGAAATTATTTTTGTAGTGCGATTGTTTCAAAATGTCTAAAATGTGGGACTCGCTCAGAAATGTGGGCACATGTTCGTCTTTAACCACTGTCCGTTTTTCACAACTTTTTACTGACCATTATTCTTTTCTTTTTTCGGTGTACACTTATCTATCAGGCTGCTAGAGAATTCCGGCGTTTTTGGAATTTTTTTTCAAATATTTTAAATTTTAGGAGGGGGGATCAGTTTCCAATGTTAATTCAACGTAGACTGATCCCCCTCTTTTTCTCTAGCAGCCTGATAGATAAGTGTACACCGAAAAAAGAAAAGAAAAATGGTCAGTAAAAAGTTGTGAAAAACGGACAGTGGTTAAAGACGAACATGTGCCGAAATGTGTAATAATATTGATTTTAGGAGTAGGATAAACAAAGTTTGATTGCCAATCCGAACTTAGGGTTAGTGTTTGGGCATGTTTTATTTTGCTTAAAAAATGGAATCTTTTTAAGGAGCTCCCACTAAATAAAGCCCCGCTATTCAAGGGAGACAACTTTTCAGCCACTTTTGCTTAAAAAAATTAACAAAATAAGAATGTATAAGGCATGTTTTTTTTTATTGAGGGGGATAAAAACTACAGCAAACTCCTTATCGTGGACCAGGGTTGTGAGTCTTAGAAAATTCATAAGAAAAGGTGCACTCAAACACGTATGTAAGGGTTAACGCGTAAAGAATTTAGCAAGCCGAAAAGTTGTCTCCCTTGGCAGCGGGGTTATTCTTAGCGGTCGACTAACTTTAGCACTAGTGGCGGGAGCTTCTTAAAAAGATCCAAAAAAATGTTGTTTTGGGGGGAGGGGGAGAAAAAATACAAAAAAACAAACAATCACAAAACATGGACTACCCCTAAATCCGGATTGGCAATAACGTCCGAGATAACGATACGAAAATAAAATAACGGGACCGTTAAAAGTCAATTTCACCTCTTTCAGCAATTGCATCTGCCTTTTAACAATTTTCTCAATTTTAGTTTGCAGCTGGAATGTAAATATTGACTTTGGTTTTTACACATTTGTTATTGATTTACAAAATGCTTACTAAAATAAATAGAAAACAGTTCCAGTTATTGTAGATTAGCGCCCCCAACTAAATCATACCCACACCACCCCAAAAAACGAAATTCTACTTTCTTAGGAGATTACGTGCGAACACGCTGAAAAACTTGGCGAAAAGGAAAAACATATTTTTTTATTATTTTAGAATATAGAGTAGGTTATCAGTTTCGCTTTAAATTCTTAATAAACACATTAAACACATTATATTTACATTAAATAAGTATTTAATTTGAAATGTTGTTTTTTTTTTGTTTTTGTTTTTTTTACAAAAATTCTTTTTTATTATTATTACACATAAAATTCACGTATTGAATATAGAATATTTCCGAAAAAGTTCGATTTCATTCGCAGAGAATTTCTTGCAGAAAATAGTTCTTACAAAAAGGCGAATTCGTTTAAGTATCTGAAAACTAAAAAAAAAACTTCTACATTTTCAATTATACAAGAAATACGTGTAATAAAAAAAAGTTCCGGTTGAAGTAAAGATTTTTTTTTTACATAAGAGAAACATTTTCAACGCTGCACCGGCTTTCGATCCGCAGAAAACGGAAGTCACAAAAAGGGATGAATTTTTAAAATTACCTTTAATTTTTAGATTATTTTTAAATTATCATATTCTATCAATAAGTTTTGGATTAATTTTATCATTTATAAATAACAAAATTCATTTCCATTCGAAATTGCCGTAGTTTCGTAAAAGAAATTACGAAACTACTGCAATTTTATATGAAAGACAGTTAATAAAAATCGTGAGAGACACCGGAAGATAACTTTGATTAACAATCGAAATGAATTCTTCGCAGAAAACTCCTAATGAAATTTTGTTTACAACGGATGCTTCCGGACAATTATGGAATACATGTGCCTGGGATTTCAATTTGGGGACAGTTTTACAAACTTATAAAGGTGGAAGTGCAGCATGTCGAGGTTTAGAGCTAATCGGCGGTGAGTACCTTGTGACTGCCAGTAATGCCCGGCGTGTGTTAAATGTGTGGTCATTACGTCGTAGGCATCAAATTCAAAGTACGATAATACTTCCCCAAAAAGTTACTGCGTTGGCTCTTTCAAAAGATGGCTGTTACTGCGTGGCCGGAATTGAAGAAAAACTGTACGTGTGGCAAGTTAATTCCGGTGTGCTGCATGCCATTATCCAACGACATTACCAAACGGTAACGTGTATAAAATTCATTGACAACATGAGTTTTGTGAGTGGAGCGGAAGACAATTTAGTCCTTGTTTGGACAATACCGAGCGTTGTTTCTATCTGGAAGGATTCCTACTCAAATCCGGAACCGAAGTTTGTATGGAGCAACCATTCTCTGCCCATCACAGATATCCATGTCAGCGCCGGTGGGATACGAGCACGTGTTATTTCCTCATCACTGGATCAAACTTGTAAAATGTGGGACGTGAGTACCGGTCAACTCTTGTGCAATTTTGTGTTCCCAGTCAGCATCACGTCTGTCGTAATGGACGCAGGGGAAAGCTGGCTGTTTGCCGGTGGTAAAAACGGCCATATTTATGCGGTGGATCTCTTCGAAGATACAACGAATCGCGAACGGCATGTCGCCTACAACACCGGCGTGATTAAGAGAGGCAGTGGATTTTACGGACACGATCAGCAAATCACCTGCTTGGCTATCTCGAAAGATTGCGAACGGCTCGTCTCTGGCTCGAATGATTTTAACGTGAAGGTCTGGGACGTAAGCAGCGGCCAGTGTCTCCGGACGCTTCCCCACAAAGGACCCGTTACCAATGTGGCCATTATCGGCACCCCACCGGCAATGCTTGACAACAAGAATTCGAAATCGACATTTCCACTTGGAAACTTCCAAACAACAATGTTGTCAGACAACAACACATCGAAAAGCATAATTTTCAACAAAGTTAAAACCGCGGAGTTTCCTGTTTCCGATTTGGAAGACGGCACCGTTCTTCTGATGCGAAACAAGGGCTGGAAAAACAAGGCGTACAACGGCAATCAATCGAATGACCAATGTTTGAATAATAATGAAGTAAATGAGATTGAGAAAACAGAAATGATACAGAAATTAAATCGAGAATTAAAACAAGTGAAAGCAGTCAATGAAAAACTTTTTGCATTTGCAATGCAAAGATGTTCGGAAAAAAAATAAACATAAAAAGGATTTGGCTATTTTGATGCAGTTCGCTCCCAAAGAGGCTGCTATATTTTATCGACTAGTTGTTCGCTGTGGTGACGTATACAAAAGTCCACCGTGCGAAAAAAAAAAAGTTTTTTTTGCCACCCGGACTTAGGGTTAGTAAAAAAACGTGGGGTATATGTTACGACGCTCAGCAGAGGCGCGAACGGGGTCCAAAAAAAGAACGAGAAAGAGTTTAAAAACATAAATTTGCAACAAGTAAAGTTGACTAGAATAGACATTTTTCTACTTACCTATGTAATTTGTTTGTATTTTTACGTAGTATTAAATGGCTTTATATTAGATGTTAAAAAAAAAAATTCTTGTTTTTTAAAACATCTAGTTTCTCAAACAAAAATGACGGCCAGTCCCTCTATATTATTACGTAGAGCGGCCATTTTGAATTCTTCGAAAACCGTCTGTCGAACTTAAATTTCTAATAAATAGCACTTCAAACGGGTTTAAAATACAAACAAATAGCACATGCAAGTTTGAAACTAACTTTTACAGCTTACAGTTACTTTTATTTGTTGTATATTTGTTTTTTTAGCGTTTTTACTCTGCTGAGTCTCGTAAAAGATGCCCAAATAATAAAATTAAATCGTGTTTATTAAAAATGAAATTGAAATATATTAAAAATTAAACATCATAAGGGCATTTCCAATATAGAATATTGCTGAAAAAAAATGTCTTTTATGCAATAAATGGTGCCAGCGAAATTCCTGAAAGTGACTGTTGAAATTTGCCCCTCTCGTAGCACGGAATTTTACCTTACAAAGACCCCAGCTGCTTTCCACGTGGATTGTGGGATTTTTTTAGTCAACAAAGTTGTATCTGTGATTTATCATTTCATGCTGCGGTAGGGAATTGTAGGCTGGACATAAATCCATCACAATGAAGCTGGCTGCACGCACGTATTGACCAATGATAAGTAAAAGAGTTGCTGCATCTCTTTTGTCCACAGACACCATCATTGTCACATTTGTCTCGCTTGATCTATACCAAGAACCCATTGGCCAGTTTTAAATAATTTGCAGTGATGCTTCCGATCCATAAATTTACTTTTGTCAATTTCCAGGATTACCCATCTCCACGAGATTATCAAATACAAGTGTGCAAATGTCGCAAATAAAATTATTGCTAAATCATCGAAAGTATCAGCTGATATGCTGGATACTTGTATTTGGGACTGTTCCGATGACTACCAATATAATATTTCTGCTATTTGGGTTAAAATGATAACGGAACCTTGAAAGAAGAACTAAAGTGTGTATGGCAATCATGTAGTATGGTTAAGAGCTGAGAATCCAAAATCGACAACGAATAACTTTTACCAAACGCATTAAAATTTAACTTTCTACCTATCTGTATAGTTTTAAAATCATGAAACTAAAAGTTTTATTTTAAAAAATGGAGGCTGATTTTATTTTTTATGTATTAACTAATTTCAGTCTTAAAAGATTGTTAAAAAAAATGGCTTACCCTAATCCGACTGGCAACCACCCCCGAACCTAGGGTTAGTGGTACTGTAAGCCTTTTTTAACTATCTTTTTTATATCTGAAATTAGCAACCATTTCTAAAAAACAACTTTGATTGACTCGTATTCGGCTAAGTGAAAGTAACAAAACAAATTTTGAAATTGCAGAATTAATAAACAGTTTCAGAACTTTAAAACTATACAGATAGAAAATAAAATTTTTGGTGAAAGTTATTTGTATGTTTTCTTTGTGTATTCTATTTACAGCAACATTTTCTGCAAGCCCAGCAATACCCATCAATGTCACATTTGTATCTCCTTTTCTAGCTTGGAATGACCTCGCCAGTTGGCATTTATCGCAAATACATTGATTGGTGATTAGGCGACCATGTGCAGCAAACCATCTTATAATATTGGCAGAAGTTTGTACGGATAAATCTCTTATCAAAAGATTTAGAAAACCAAGTTCTAAGAAAGCTGGTACAACATCTTCACAAATATAATCCATAATTATGTTTATCACGTGAGCATAAAGACAAAAGTAAAACTAAGAAACCCCCTTCTCCCCCTGAGGGAGGGGGTTATGAGAAAGGAGTGCAAATGGGTAATTTGCATGGTGGACTAATTTGACCTGTCACTGATGCGAAAAAGACAAAACTAGTCATAAAATATAGCAGCCTCTTTGGGAGCTAATCGCTTCAAGATAGCCAAGGGTTTTTTATTGATAATAATTTGGGGTGGAAGTTTGAAATAGAGGTTGCATCGTATGGTTTTCTTTTTTTCCATGTTCTTTTATTGTCGATTAATGTACATTTAAGAGCACGATTATCAAAAAATAAATTTCATAAATGTTTTCATAAAACATTTTTAGTTTCATTCTAAAATGGATGCTGACTTTATTACATATGATATATATATATTACATATGATATATATATATTACATATGATATATATATATTATATATGATATATATATATTATATATGATATATATATATTATATATGATATATATATATTATATATGATATATATATATTATATATGATATATATATATTATATATGATATATATATATTATATATGATATATATATTATATATATATTATATATGATATATATATTATATATGATATATATACACAGACATGAACGAAGTAAATAAACACCCCCACAAAAATCCTACATGTTTAATTCCGTCCAACACATGCCAGTGTGTAAAACGGACGTTAAACCGAATCGGATGTGTGTGTATATCCTTAATTTCTACATTAAAAGCAACAGAAACTGTGTTTTATATTCTAAATGAGGGATTTCACTTACACAGGTTTTAAAGTCAGTGTCCATTTTACAATGAAAATAAATAAGTTTTTTACTTTTTGTTTTCGCTTATTGTGGTAATCAACAATAACCTGTTATATATATTATTTTTATTTTAAGAAAAAAGCCAAAAAACGTACCAAAATAAAGATATTCAAAAGCAATTTTTATGCCTTTAAAATACCAAATATAAACTAATTTCTGTCTTGAATTAAAGTCAAGTTTTTCAACTTTGCCAAACAGACGTGATTCAAAAGAGAATTGGCAACATAGTTGTTCCCAAACTAAAATAAAAGGCAACATAAAAAGATGGATAATTTGAGCGCCTTGTGGGATCAGTGGCTGTCACACATTTCACGGCTGGGACCTTCCAAAAAATAACACATTTTATTCAAATAGTCCATATTCATTCACATTTGAACATAAGAGACACTAACAGAAATGACAATTTAGCATGAATTTATCACATCAAGAATGTCAACCTCATAAAAGTTGATGTTAAATGCTCATTAACGTAAAGTTATTTGGTATATCTGCTTTCTTCAATATTGAAAAAATGATCTTTCTCCAATACAATTGGTCACCATAAGTTAGTGGGAGAAGTGTAGAGCGATTTCTACATTTGGTTCGAAATAATGATTTTTTTTTTTTTTGTCTCTGTGCACTTATGATGCAACTACAATTCTAAAACGTCTTTTGTGGGATCTCTGAGCGATGCGCTATCAGTTCTGAGTAATGCTGATGATGAGAAGTGAACAAAAAAATAAAACCAGACTTTTGTTTCTTGACTTTCGCATCCACGGCCGCTCTCTCATTTGTCTTAGAAACAGTTTCCTTATTTTCCAACTTCACTTTCTTTGCTTCTCATGGAATAATTCATCAACAAAAAAATAAAATTGCCAAAATTACCAAAAAGTTAATTTATTTTTCTATTTTTTTTATATTCATAAGTTCAGTCATATCTTCTTTCTAAATTTGCGTAAAGGTTTTCCTGAATTGAAAGAAAATAAACTCTTTTCTATTTTGTGAAAATTGTCTGCAAATTCTGAAAATAAAAGCGTTTAAATGGAGTTGAGTTATTTCTGTTTTGTTCATAATCAATTGATTATTCGTGCCGACATTGGGCATCTCGCTGAACCCACTGGAAATCTGCAGAATCTCAATATGTTTTACATGTGGAAAAAATGGAATTGTCAACAAAAATTGTTTCATAATTTTTGAGATGAGCATTAATAACACTGGTCAACAACAACAAAAATTTTTTTGCTCTGCTGTCTGGAAAAAAAGTAGGTGATTCTGGGCAACTTCAAAATGCTGAATTGCCCAATCCGGTCAAGGTTTCTTGCTTTTGAAATTGCTATTTTTTCATGTTTTGGCTTATTGTATGATATTCAATTCTTTAAGACGACTGTATAATGTGTGTTTAAGTAAGTTTTCACTGATTCCCAATATGTTTCATATGAATCAAATCAAGTTAAATTGTATAATTTCCATGATTCCTGTAGATATTTTCATTAGGAGATTGTATTAACATGAACAACTTCTTAGCACTTGAGGCACATTTTTCATGTGATTCCCCCTCAGTTGTGTAAGGAAAAGATATTAAGTTAATATAGTTCTTTCAGCTTGATGAACATTTTCTTTGAGATCTCAATTAGTAAAGTTATTTATTCTATAAATTCTTTTAACTCTTTAATTCGTTGCTTACAGGTGACCAGAGGAATTTTTATTCTTGAAATAAGTTGTACAATGAATATGGAAACATCAAACCAGAAACGCTTGAATAATCCTGATGTGTTCTGTTATATTTATGGTTAATTTTCTTTGATAGAAAACAATGAAAACTAACGATTTAGTAAAAACATTTTATTTTGCATATTTTTATGTGATGCCAAAGATCAGAAAAAATTATGGGCACCTCACATAGTATGCAAAGAATGATTAAGACAGTGTACTAAAGGTTTACGGAAAGGTTTAACATTTGTCGTGCCAATGGTTTAGAGAGAGCAGAAAAACATTATGATTTACTTTTATTGTGTCAATTTGAAAGGTATAAACACAATTGTTACTAAAAAAATATGATATTAATGTATAATCTATGATTAATTATTAGTGATGTTGGGTATGATAACTAGATAAAAAGAAAATAGTAAGATTTTTTTCTCTTTAATTTGAGGAAATAGAAATCTATACAGCTCAAATTTCATGAAAAGAGATTTAAAAAATGAAATAATTCCATTTCCGGTACACTAAAAATCTGACCTGATGAGAAAAAAATGGTCTGTATTTTTGGATTGAGCTATTTAAATTATCCCAAACCACTTATTAGTTTCCTGACAACAGAATATGTGTTGACCAGTGTAATTTGTATTATTTGGTGTTCATTTAATAATCAGTTCTAAGGTCTTCTAAAAGTTCAATCCTTATTAAATGCAATAACTAAGAATAACATAGTTAACACTTCTATCCTGATGGAACAAGGAAAATGTACTCCCATGGATTAAATAAAGGGATCAGATCGAAATTCTGTATAGATTCCCAAATTCGAAACGATCCACTTGAAGAAGGTTCGAGGTTACATTAGTCGAAACGTTGTGAAAAATAACAACCAAGATGAGAATAGTCGTCTGAATAATACTAACTGAATTTTTTTTTTTTTTTTCTACTTTTGCTTTCTTTGCCACATCAGATAAAGTTAAAATTTTGAAAGAGGGGGGGGGGGTGAGAGGAACTGTTATGACATCACAAGTTTCGAAATAATTTGAAAATTCCAAATATTTTCTCATTTGTCCAAAACTTGCTTGTCTTTTTATAAAATTGAGTTGGACGTTTTGTTATATTATTTTGCCATTATTTTGTAATTCAGACATTTCCATTTTTTATTTTCACTTCGAATCATTCACTTGAATAATTTTGGGTAAAGCACCTCAATATCAAAATTGTCTGAACCTATGCTTAGAATTCTGATACTCTTTCCATCGACATGTATACGGGACTTTTCAATCTCTACTCATAAGTCGAAGTTCAGGAGTAAAAACTTGATGCTGAAAAGTGACGTTTGTGCTGTATTGAGAAATTAATCTTGGGGAAAACACTTAAAAACACGCATTGAGAATGTCAAATACGATATAGATGAAAAGCTGAGTTAATCAGAATTTGTTTCCCCTAAGGTATTTTTCCTATATATTTTAATCACAAAATACATGTTAAAATATTCCTCAGTTTTGGAATTGAGTTACGTTTGAAAAACCATTCATTTTAATTATTCTAATTAGCCGTAATTTGCAAATAACTAATCAAGTGACCCATCAGGTTAATGAGTATCACTTTCACCCTCTCTAGCTGAATGTTGTCTCTTATTCTATACATTGTCTATTACTTTCGTTTACGTCACTCTCTCTTTATTAACACTCATAGGTAATAGAGGAAAAAATAAAAAGATTTGAATAGTCCATTATAAATAAAAGAGAATATCACTACACTAGTAATATTATTTAATTCAAAGGTGGAGAGAGAGATAGTGAGCAGAAAAAGGATAATTTTGAATTTAATTTTTAACTGGTTTTGCAAACTCACATTTTTCTGATTGAAACAGTTTAACCCAAGCTCAATGGCTGACTGAACGCATCAGTTTTTCTATAATTATAACTAGTCTTGTGTTGCTTTGGAATTGTCTTAAGAAGACGTAATGAAAGACGGGATTAGGAAGTCGATCACTCGAACTCCAAAGCTCCGTTCAACTGGATGAAACCAACGATCTCTCTGATGCTTCAATAAAAAAAAATAATGCGGCTCACAAATAACTCAACGTCGTCTCTCACTTCTCTCTTTTCTTCTTTCTTCTTTATTTCCCGAAGTCACCAGATGTCAGACATTAAATAATCTCAGTGAATTCCTTTTGACCAATAAGAACACAATCGCGCAGTTTCTCATGGGGCATGAGTTCGATCCTTGCTAGCAACCTTTTTCAAACTACATGTCAAGCAAAGACGGATTCTTTTATGGCGAGGACGAAGCAAGTCTGGGCCGTTTCCACCGTTCGATCCTGGCTCAGGACCATCACTTTCTTCACACTCTCTCCAGATCACACAAATGACACTGCGGGCGCGGTCTTTTGTTTCGGATGCTCCTCCGAAGGGAGACTGGTTGAATTTCTTCTTCCTCAGAGGTACGTCAAAATCTGCCAACAAAATACTGACACCAGAGGGATTATTTGGTGAACCCGACCTCAAGTAGATTGGCCGCTCACTATCCTCCGTATCTGTATATGTTAATTTGAAAACTATTTACATTCTTGACAAATGCCGACAACTTGCTAAATTTAATTATTTTTTTACTTTGAGAAAAAAAATGATTTTGAAATTATTTAGTGTCATAATTTCTGTTTTGTGAAGTAGATTCAATTATGGCAGATGATTATTTTTAAAATCTGAATGCTGGCTATATTTTTTCATTTAGACTTTATTTTCTTCTCTATAAACGTCTTTGTTGGTCAGTCTGTCGTGCTTCAGTTTGAAATGTCATTTTCATTGGTCTGTCGTGCTTCAGTTTGAAATGTCATTTTCATTGGTCTGTCGTGCTTCAGTTTGAAATGTCATTTTCATTGGTCTGTCGTGCTCCAGTTTGAAATGTCATTTTCATTGGTCTGTCGTGCTTCAGTTTGAAATGTCATTTTCATTGGTCTGTCGTGCTTCAGTTTGAAATGTCATTTTCATTGGTCTGTCGTGCTTCAAGTTTGAAATGTCATTTTCATCGGCAAACAATAAAAGAACGCATTTTACATGTGTCCAAGGATTTCTATTCTCTGTCCGTCACTCCGTTACGTTTCATTTTGAAACTAAATCTACAGATTGAACATGGGTCTTAATGATGTTCTTGTTATATTTGAAAATGTTTTTTTAACTTTCATCCAGTTTTATGAAAGCTGCGTAAGAGCTAGATTAAGATAAAGTGGAAAAAAATAACACCAAATGATCTGGGAAAGTTTTTAAAATATCTTAATTAAAATTTGATTTCATTTGAATTGAATACAATTGTGTACCCATTTAAGTTACAGTGATCCTTTGTAATATTTGTTAATTTCTATTTTTAACTGCGTTCCTGGGTGAATCATTTTTGGAAAAAATGTTTCATTTGAATGAATTTTTTTGTTAAAGTGAAACCTCTGAGTTGAAACTAAAAGGAAAAAAAATATTTTCTCTCCATACACCATGGACGGATAAACGACTACTTTGTACCCCCACATATGTACACTACAAAAAATATTGATTATGCTAAGAAACACAATATATATATACAGGGTGGGCAAAAATAAGGGTCCTATTTTAAAAAATTCATAACTTTTTTATTTATTGATTTTTTTTTATTTTTTTTTTTTAGAATAAGTAAAGGACCCCTTCCGAAGCAAGCATGAGCCGTATTAGCCCTAAGGAACGTACCCTCATTTAGAAAACATTATTTTTGCTTAAAAAACTCAAAACAGTGTAAAAAACAATACTTTAGTTTTTGTAAGTTTTAAGAAGTGTTTTTCGGCTAAAATTTGTTTTGTTTATTTCAAAAAATTTCGGAAGGGTCAGTCTACACACAGATAAAGTTTGGTGAGTTTAACTTTTATTTTGTGGAAGTTATTCAAATTCAAGTTATTCAAATTTAAAGATAGGACCCTTATTTTGGCCCACCCTGTATAAATAAAATGTGTAACTCTTATACTTTATCCACATATTACAACAATCTTTTATATTTGTTAAAATGCATCTCTTGCTTGTTCTTTTGCATTGAAGTAAGTGACAGTTATGCCACAATTTAGGCGAGCATTTCCTTGAATAAACGACAAATTAACTTTTTGGAATGAGAGTGCATAAAGGGAGCGAACCACATTTCTAAAAGGAGACTTTGTAAACTTTTTTGAAAAGTGATGGTTTCATGCAGATGTGACGTCTCGAATTGTTAGCAAATGAAAGGGAACATTGTAATATTGTGTTCCAGCTAGGTTATCTGGTGATATCAGATCAGGCTGCCCTGTAGCTCCCCTTTTTTATTTTTTTTTCCTACCCTACTCCCGGTCCTGGATATGACCTTAAACTACATCCGATGGTGAGATCCGGCTTACAGACTTTGGGGAATGTGGAGCCTCCTCTTAATTACCATTGCTCCCAGGTCCACCCTGACCCGGAGTGGTAGTACCTGTTAGGGTCCCAACTATGGGTTAAATAGAAACAGATAAACCAAACCAAACACCATCAATAAATATTTGAACATATAAACAACTTGAAGCATAAAAACTTTCACCAAAATGACTGCATTCGGCATTGAATAGCCTGAAAAGGGTTGATATGCCGTAAAACAAAACAACCAAACTAAACACCATGAATAAATATTTGAAGATATAAACAACTTGAAGCATAAAAACTTTCACCAAAATGACTGCATTCGGCATTAAATAACCTGAAAAGGGTTGATATGCCGTAAAACAAAACAACCAAACCAGCTAGGTTATTTTATTTCCTCATTAAATTGCTGGATATTTCCTAGACAATCAATCATGTGGTTTTTGTTTGGGTGTGTTCATTGTCTTCGTCCGAATTCTGTGCTTGATTTCAACATTGGCCTTAGTGTCAATGATGTGGTCTCAGTCAGTTTGTTACAACAA
The DNA here is from genome assembly GCA_963556195.1 of Sepiola atlantica. NCBI lineage: Eukaryota > Metazoa > Mollusca > Cephalopoda > Sepiida > Sepiolidae > Sepiola > Sepiola atlantica. The sequence goes on along the minus strand of OY744517.1, from coordinate 5,598,208 downwards.
TAGATTTCCATTCCAAATAAAATTACAACTTTACAACAACAATATTTTATTTTTTCAAGTTACAATGATACTTAATTTCTCTACTAAACGACATGCTTGCAATCAGAATGACAGTCACCTCTAACCGAACTGAAAATAACAGACCTGTCTACTTAAATTCCTGACTGTACCCAGAGCCTGACCAAAACAAAAACACTCCCGTCAAGCAGAGTCCACAGCCTACTTGCCAGTTGACTCAAATGCCAAATTAACCCTCTTTTGATTTGATAAGAATATACAGATGGAAGGTCGCCTCATCGCTAAAAACAAGCTGGTCATCAAAGCCGTTATCTTCCAACTTCTCTTGCATTACAATGCAAAAGTCACGGCGAAGTGGCTTATCAGTGTTCTTCAACTTTTGGACAAACTTGAGCTTGTAAGGTACCATTTGCAGTCGTTTCCTTAAGACACGCCAGACAGTTGCTGGAGCAAGCTGAAGTTCCCTGCTGGCTCTTCTCACTGATTTACGGGGGCTCCGCTGAAAGGCTGTCCGAACTTGCTCAACTGCATCTTCTGAAGTTGAAGGGCGACCTGTTCGCTTACTTGGGCACAAACACCCATCTTTCACAAATTTAGCATGCCATCTGACAATGGATTTCCTTTCAGGGGCTTCTTTTTTAAATTTCCTGCGAAATGCACGCTGAACACATGTCCACGATTCAGTCTTTGCAAATTGGAGGACGCAAAATGCCTTGTCTTGTTTAGAGAACGCCATTACTGCACCTGGAAAGATAACACGAAAATCATTAGTATGACCAAAAACTTGATTAAGCAAGCTTTAAAATGGCACCAGTTTCATTTTTCTACCTGGAATAGTTCATGAGATATACGCATTTGTAATGTTCTCAAGACTTTTGAAACACCCTGTATATAGACATTACTGTGATTTGGAGTAGGCCACACAGCAAGCCCACTTGAAAATTATTGGCTGTTTTATCTATGGACATAAAAAACGACTGACCAGGGAGTCTACTATCTGAAGTGCACATTAATTCTGTAGGATTTCAAGTGGTCTGATTTCTCAGCATGGACCTCCGTTTTTAAGAAGTCATTACTTTTTCAAAGAGCCTAACCAATTTCTTGGATGGTCTCTTCTCTTAGCTAAATATTTTTCCTATTGCATGCCTGCCGTTTGTAGCATGCACCTAAGTACACCACAAAATATGCAGCATTGTGTATGCTTACAATATGTGTGTGTGTTTGTATGCGCAGCTTTGGGTTTTTTTTCAGCCATCAGGATAATGTTTATATTATGTCAGTGTCAGGATATACAAACTCAGTCACATAAACATACGAATTCCTAATCAATCATGTTGTCAGCGAATTGAATACATTATTTTTGACTTGCTCAAAATTTGAGAATTTAGCTTTTAATATTAAGGAAAGTTTAAAGAAAACAAGTTTGTCTTTTAGAGAAAAACTGAGTAGACAGTTTGATAGTTGGCAATCATAAATACTCATGAACTTATTAAAACCAGTTTGAAAAACATCATTGTTAATTAGCCATACAATTGCCTGTATTATGATTTTGTTGCATCTATAAATTGAATTGAGTATTAAATTAGATGGAATATTTAAATAATATATAGCATCATTTTTGAGGATTAAAAATAAATCATCTGACATAAGAGGTTATTTTTTGTTTTTATCTCACGGAGAATTGTTACGGAAGTAGTGATATTGTTTCAGTTAGACAGACACGTAGTAAGATGAATGCATATTGCTTACTGTCAACAATAGAATTTTCTAGGTTTAAAGCTGGGAATTATTTTATGTATAAATATTGGGGAGGAGGGTTGTTAAAAATGCAATGGACTCCCTCCCTACCTCCGGAGATGTCTTGTATTTTGATCATTTTCATTTGAGAAAGACACAAAATCTCTAGAAAATACGGATGTTACAAAATGGAATGGTAATGTCATATTTCGTGTTTTTTTCCATCTTGCTGCATCATTATGACACACAAACAAGAGCTGCCTCGAGAATATTATAGTTTTGGTAACAAAGGGTGACACAGAGTCGGGAGTAGAAATTATAGTACTATCTTGACTTGAAATTATACAAGTTTTCTTTTGTTTACTATTTTCCTTACCAAATAATTCTTCTTCTTCGAGAAAACAAAACATGAGTTGTTGAAGACTATGTTCTTTCTATTATTTCACTTGTTCTGCTTGAAATGACCCTTTGCTTCGCAGCAGTACTAAGTTGCTGACCCAATCCCGATAATTACCCACTGATCTATCAATCACAACGTGAGAGTGTGGTAATCGCTGGACCAGGCTTTTCAACATCTGTGGCCTTCATCAGAGCAGCAACCTTTCCCCGAACAGTACCGTGTGACGTCACTGCCGACGCTGTGAACGACAAGGTTACACGACCATCTTCAACTTGAGAAAAGCGAAGAGTAATATTATTTAGTTTGGTGGAGAGAGACACTGAAGAGGTAATAATCTTTTACTGAATGGAGAAGGAAATAGAAACGATGAAGAGAACAATGAAACATGTTTGATGATAACAAAATAATATATGTATGTGAGGAAATACACTTATATAAAAGAATTCAAGGAGAGAGAGAGTTTGTGTATGTAACTGGATTTGTTATCTGTAGTAATAACGAAGGTCGCAAATCACTGTTAACCTCCAAAGCAGCTCTCACTACTCGACACGTGCACTCGCTTCGCACACTCCGTTTTCTCCTGAGAATATCCAGTCACACCTAATTTCCATACGTGCAACGAGACTTTGCGAGATTTTGAACTGTATGTAATAAACATTCAGGGACGCCATGTTGGATTTCTTTCCTTCTTTCTTTCTTTCACTCGCAGCGCACAGGACAAGCAAACCCGAGGACGTTTCGCAAGTAAGCCCTCTTCATGTTCATGTTCCCTACATTATCTACATTGTTGAGAAGGGAGAGAATGAATAACACATCACTCAATAAGTTCCGGGATTAAATAATAAAAACAAATTTTAGAGAAAATTCAATTTTATTCATCAACATAGTCTCCTTTTAGGGGGATACACTGATACCAACGCTTCTGACAATTCGATGCATTTTTTGTAGAACAATTTGTCTTTGGCCTCAAAATACTTCTTCATTGGAGTCGAATCTCTTTCCCTGGCACATTCTTTTGAGGTCTGGAAACAGTCAGATCTGGGGGTCTAAATTTGTAGAACAGAGTGGGTGGGAAAGCAATTAAAACTGCAATTCATGTAGTTCTTCCATTGTTGTGATCGACTTATGACACGGTGCATTGTCTTTGTGAACGAACACTTTATCCTTCATTTGTGGTTTTTGTTTTTGGTGATTTCTTCCTTCGAACGCACCAATAATGCTATATAATATTTGCTATTAACGGTTCTTCCTTTCTGAACAAAATACGCAGATCAAAACGTTGAACTGAAACAGTTAAAACGCTCTGAACAGTCAACACTTTTGATCAACAGTGAGCAAACGCAAAACCTTCTCTGAATGCAGCTTTCTCATTGACAAATGGTCATTCACAAAATGGTGAATACACTTTCGCCTTTTGATATCTTCAACTCCTCTGCTATCTCACAACCTGAATTTACGAATGGTCGAAATCAGTTTGTGGACTTTTTTATATTTTACGAGGCAAGTGCCAAACTTGGGCAACCTGAGCATTCAGCACCATTTGTGTATGTACGACCGCGTTTAAATCTGCATACCACCTCTTAATTATTGTTTCCGACAGAGTAAAGTCGTGACCCAAATAAGTTATCAAACAGTATTTTTCCCATCAGAAATCAATGCTTTATCAACACATGAAATTCTGATGTTTTCATTGTTTTAAAAATTTACAACAGTAGCTTCACTTAAATAACTGAAATTTGTAAACTAATAATCTGATTGGGCTCAAATTTTAACACGTACCATTTGAAGGTTAGTACTTTATAAAAATCATATGGATTTTTTTATTAGTGGTGCCATCTAAATGTCAGGTCCTGGACTTATCGTATGATGTGTTATGCCTGTGTGGATATAATAGGAAGAGTGAAAGCATAGACGAGATATCCATCTCGCTCGGATGTTACATTTTGAAGAAGACTAGAAAAAGGAAGATGTTGGAAAGAAGGAGTCAGCTTGCCCTTCGATTTCATCGGGAAAGAGAGAGAAAGATATTTATATAATGGTGACTCATCAGCATCATCATCATCATCATCATATTCGGTTTAACGTCCATTTTACATGCTCGTTAGTAACAAATATATATATATATGTAGAATTTGGTATATTCGGACTACTGTTCTCATCTTGGGTGTTTTTATCACAACGTTTCGGCCGATGTAACCTCTGACCTTCTTCAGATGTACTTTGCCGAACTCGGGAATCTGGACGGAATTTCGAAGGTAAGTCTTCAGTAATTCGCAATTCTTCGTATCGCCCGCATCGAGGATTGAACCTTCAACCTTCAGATGACTGTCACTTAGAACTGAATTACACTTAGTACTATTTTTGTTTTTGATCTAACTACTTATCACTATAGATCACTACTTATCTATTATTTATAATTATAGATTCCCATATTGTATTGAATTCTATACTAGGTCTGCTTAGTAAGTCATTGTCGCCTAACATATGCGCTGCTTCTTTGAGTTGTCTGACTCTCCACCATTCTTCTTTATCTATAATTTTTACTTCATCCCATAAGTGTAGATGGTTTTCTTTTTTCCTTCCATATGTGGTCAGCCATACCCGACTTTTCGATTTCTTCACGTATTACGGCTTTCTGGTATTCTTCGAGTCTTACCTTTAGTGGACGACATGTCTCACCTTTGTATACTTTTCCACACTTACATGGAATCACATACACACAGTTCTAAGTCATGACTTTTTCCGTAGGGGGTTTGACTCTCACAAGATGCTTTCGGAGAGTTGAGTCGCTCCTGAATACTATCCTAATGTTATATGGATTGCATATTCTTTGGATTTTTTCCAACAAGCCCCACATATATGGTATACAAACTGTGGTGAGTTCTCGGGTGGTGTCCTTTGGTGTTGAGTCTAGATTTGTTGGAGCTGATGTCATGCTCTCTGGGTTGCTGTTTTAGTGGAGGATTTCTCTTAAACTATCCATTTCCTCTTGATATGTATCATTGTTACTACATATTGTCTTTGCTCGATGTTGTAGGCACCGGACAATTCCTTTCTTTACATTATATGGATGGTGGGAGTTGAAATGTAGATATTGTCCAGTGAAAGTTGGCTTTCGATACACAGATGACTTAAACGCCAGTACTGGGGTCAATGGTGAACATATAGCTAGACCTTCTTCCTGTCGGTAGATATCAGATCCCATCACAAAGTATGTGGTTTCTATGCAGAAGGTCAACATCACCATTAGATTATCAATTGGGATACAAGTGCGTTCCTTCAGTGAAGCATCTGAAGTCAACCTATCTCGTACCACCCTCAGGGTCTCATTGTGAGTACTTTTGTAAACATACTCACTACATCTAGACTCACCATCTGGTTGGAATGAATGGGAGCATTGTTGATTTCTTCCACGAAATGAGATGAATTCTTGACATACCATAGAGATTTGCCTGTGAGTGGAGTGGAAGAAAGTCGGAGGTTACATCGGCCGAAACGTGATAAAAACACCCAAGATGAGAACAGTAGTCTGAATATACCAAATTATCAACCCTCATCTAAAAAATTCTGAAACATATATATCAATTATTGTTTGTTACTTTTTAGAGTAACAACCCCTATATTTGATAGTTCAAGTCACACAAAAAATAGCTCCATAGTTATATTACTTTTTAATAATAAATTTATCAGCTTAAAAGAAAAAAAATTTGAATAAAGAAAAAAGAAAAGGAACTTCTTTATTCTATATAAGAAGTAAATTTTAAAACCACTAAAAGAATTATTCTTTGTTAAATAGATTCTATACATAACACGTATAAATATTTTTAATTAAGAAAAATATTTGGGGAAAAAAATACATGTAGCAAAATATGTATTAACAAAAACAATATAAACGCTTTTGTATTTAAAATTCCAAAAGTTTTTTTCGTTTAAATGGTTTTCACTTTTTGAATAAAATAAATAAGATCAAATTTTAATATCTAAATTTATCAAATCGACAATAAGAAAACTAAATCAGTTGTCTTGAATACAAACATTTTCAAAACTCTGTTCACATATTTTTTAAATTATGCTTAGTTGAGAAAATTAATAAAACTCAAGTTACTTAAATTGGGCAAAAAATAATTAAGATGTATACAGGGTGTCTCAAAAAAATGTACTCACTCTTAGAATGACGAGAAAACCTTTATTTATGAACATAGAGAGAAATGAAATGTTTGAACAATAATGGTCATCAGTTTGAACATTTGCGAACATGATTCTTCAATTACATCTGTCTCATGTATTCGATGCTATTTCATTTCACTCTATGTTCATAAATAAAAGTTTTCTCGTCATTCTACGAGTGAGTACATTTTTTTGAGACACCCTGTATTTAAAAATAATATTATTTTTGCCAAATTATTTTTTATGTAATCAATTTTTTTTTCATTATTTATGTATATTATTTTTTTAAATTCTAATAAGAAAATCACTTTCTAATTATTACACATATGATATCTATATTTTGAGTATTGATAGCATATTGATTTTAAATTTGGTTTTCTTTTTAATTATTTTGAAAAATCCTATCAAAATTTATGGTATAATTATACTATATTATTAATAGTATGTTAATAATGTCAGTTTTTAATGTATATAAGTTGACAAAACCAAAAACTCAAAAAGAAAACTTCAGTCTAGCTCCTGTAGAGCATTTTTAATTGTATTACATCTAGCACCTCAACGGCTTTTTGCTCCAATTTTGGTGCAATTTTACCCAATAATTTTGGAGCCTATAAATGTTTATAATTATTAGTATATTAATATTACCCTCCACTACCATAGTATCCTGATGGCTTTTCATTCTAAATTTAGTCAAACTGTACCCAATTCTCTTGGAGCCTATAAATGTTTATAATTATTAGTATATTAATATTACCCTCCACTACCATAGTATCCTGATGGCTTTTCATTCTAAATTTAGTCAAACTGTACCCAATTCTCTTGGAGGTTCGCTGCTGCCTTTGTTTTTGTTGGTAGTAGTAAAATATTGATTTCTTATGACACCTATGGGAATTTTCTGAACAATAGTTTTTGAGCCTATAAAGTATTATTATTATTTTTAGTGTTTTTATATAGTAGCAGTAATAATATTAACATTTTTACCTATATACTACCAGACTCCACTTCCATCAAAAGAACTATTCTGGATCAGTGGCATCACTCAAGTGACATTGTTATCAAACTTAGCTAAACAAAAAAATTCAATTAGTTTCAGAATAACATTTTTTTAGATTCAAAGACCCAAAAGTCGTCTCAAACCTTTTAGAATCAGTTTGTAGCAGAATAATCGAAACTAAAATGTTTTAATATCAATTTTTGTACGAGAAAATCATTTTAGACTTTCATTTCGATTCTTTCACTTTTTCTACGTCATTTTTTTTTATTAATATTGAAAACAACTGTGGATAAGTGTTTTTTTATATTATTGTAATGAGTTTTATTGTCTGTCTTTCGTGGGTCAGGAATGTGTATAGTCTTTTGATTATTTTTTCGTGAAGCAGGTAAGACAATGAGTTTTAACTTAAACAGACTTTGAATTACTTAAAAGCTTAATTTTCTAATCTAAGAATTGCTCTTGGTTGGAACATCCATACACGAGGAATGGATGTGGGGGTGGAGTGGGGTTCTTGGTGGCCCTATTTATCAACATCTTGCATTACATCTAACTAATCCAAAATTTTTGCAACTGGCTTTAATTAATCTAATGTCACATGATGAACTTGATCAACTATATGGAGCCTCAGCTGACCAAAGGATTATTCCCCATCAATCACACCATATAATCCTGGAGATTTGTATCTACACATAACTTTGAAAATCTATAGGTACGTGCAAATATGGTCGTGTCTTGTATGATTATTAAAAAGCGCTTATTATTTTTTTAAATTAGTTTTTGTGTAAACTTTGATTGTGTTTGAAAGATAAAAGTCTAAACTTAATCTCTAAAAGGAAAAAAATATATATTTACGTGTGAAAAAAAAATTATAATGAAAAATGTTATCACGACGGCTAAAAACAAAAATTCAGTGAATTTTAAAGAAATTACTTGTAAAAATCCCTTGAAAGATAAATATAAGTTTCCTGGAACTATTTCAAAGATAATTATTAAATTAAAGTCATAAGATACTGAATTAAAATGAAAATTTCCTACGTTTTACTAAAAATTAGCTAAATTATCTCTCCAAAATGTCATAGTTTATTAAAATTCGGCATTCAGCCAATCTGTAAACAAAGTCGCTTTGCTATGCAGAATATATGGAAGACAAAAATGTAATAATTCATCATTTTTAACTTTATGTATAAAAATAGTTTGTAATAGTTTATAGAAATTGAAAAATTATTAATTTCTTTACTCTTTTTAAGGTTATAAAGAAATTTAATTAATTTAGGTACTCTCATTTTGTTGTAATAAAAAAAGAAATGCTTATTTAATTAAAATATTTGTGATTGTACGCAATTAAGATTTTATTTATTTTTAACTAAAAAGATTCATATTTAACTTGATATTAGTTTTTAATTCAGTAATACTCTGAAATTATTAATGACGTCTGTTTACCAATGTTTTTCCTTAGAATTTGAAGTAAAACTTTTTAAATGTTGTTAAAAATTATTTTTACGTTACGAACTGCGTAAATTTTATCAATTTTTTTTTACATGATGATTAAAAAAAACTTTAGTTACTTGATTTATTCTTAACGTGTCCTAACGATAAATTACATTAATTCTTTATAAAATAAAGCTAAAAGTGTGTTTTTTTTATTTTAAGTGAAAAAAATAAATTAAAGTCAATGACTACACTGGCCATTTATTCATTGAAAAAAAAAAAGTTAAAACAATTATTTATTAATGAATAAATAAAATTCAATTTTGAAAGAAAATGTCATATTTGAATTTTATTTATTTATTTATTAATAAATAATTGTTTTAAACTGTTTAAATGATATTTATTAATGAAAAAATGACAAAACAAATAAAAACTTACGTTTTTTCTTTCCAAATAATTGCTGATGAATTGTGAAATTAACGAAATTTTTGAATCTCTACAAATAACATTTTGAGGGCGGTGTGTGTGTGTGGGGGGGGGGGGGTAAGTAGTGGTTGTAGGGCTAATCACACCTGTTTATTACAAAACAGGACCACCATACCTATCCAAGTTAATCGTTAGTAGAAATTATCCAATTTTTTAAATTCTTTTTTTCGTAATGATTCTGATCCTCATTTTTTTTCAATTTTTTGTTTATTTTCAAGATTATAAAAAGAATTTCTAACGCTGATGATAACACGTTCATGTGCGAAAGAGAAATATAATTATATCGTATTTTTAATTTTCACAGAAACTCTAATCATTACATGAATTAGTTTTTGCAATTATATTATTTTGGGGTGAAAATATTGATTAAACAATGCTTTATTGAATGATAACATCGCTAATTCAAGAAATTAATTTTTCTTCGAGTTATAGTGATTTTTCGTAATACAGGGTGACTCGAAAAAAACGGGCCCCGTGTACATTTTATGTGATATCTCCTTTATTTATTCACCAATTGCCCTTATATTACAGGACATGGCAGAATCACCGACCGTGTGTACACCAACACCTCAGTGGAAGCTGGGACAAAGAATACACTGTTAAATTTTAATAAAAGACAGGGTCGTTTAAGAAAACCCAGGACAGTGTCATGCATCAGTTCAGATGTGAAAAGGCTCCACCCAAAAGCAGAATTCAGAACTGGGTGGACCACTTCGAGAAGTATGGGACCATGGAGAACTTCAATGCTGCCAGTGAGAACCGTCCAAGCCACTCGGCACGTCCCAAGAAGCGGACAGTCGAGCTGGTCGAAAGTGTGAGAGAGTCTCTCCAGGAGCGTCCGAAACGCTCTGTGCGTAAGCGAAGTCAGTCCCTCTGTATCTCCCGTGAGACTGGCAGGAGAGTGCTGGGGAACAATATCAGGGCTTACCCATACAGAATACAGATGCTGCAGACCCTTACAGCCTCAGACAAGAAGCAGAGGAGCGCTATGGCAGTCAAGATGCTCGATAAGATCGAGGAGACACCAGGTTTCCTTAACCTCCTTTGGACCTCAGATGAAGCCCACTTCCATCTTGACGGAAAGGCGAACTTCAAGACAAATGTTTCTGGGGGTCCTCCAGACCCAATGAAGTAGCCACCAAGCCCCTGTACTCTCCTAATTGCACGGTGTGGGCTGCAATCTCGGTCAGAGGCATCATCGGACCAATCTTCATCAAAGAATCTGGCGCAGCAGTGACAGTCACCAAGGAGCGGTATGTGGAGGTCCTCAAAACCTGCAAGAGTGAACTCCAGACCCTCTACCCATCACTCATGAGCAAGTGCTGGTTCCAGCAAGACGGAGCAAGTTCTCACACCTCAAACCTGTCCTGAGATTGGCTGAAAGAGAACTTCGGAGGCCGAGTGATCAGTCTCAAGACTAATTTTGAGTGGCCACCCCATAGCCTGGACCTAAGCCCCCCAGATTATTTCCTTTGGGGCTATCTTAAGGACAGAATGTACGCAAGGAAACCCAGAACCATTACGGAACTCAAGGAAGACATCAGGGAGGAGATGAGAGCCATTCCCAATTCAGTCTGTAAGAACGTATGGACAACTTCGTTCTGCGCCTCAAGAAATGCACGGAGCTAAAAGGAGTCCATCTAGAACACATGCTGTAGAACGGAGAAAAAAAGGCCAAATAACCTAGTGTTTTGATATGATGTTGTGAATATAATAAACTAGTTATGCCCCAAAATTCATTTCATTCGGACGAAACACTAAGAAACAGGGCCTAATTAGATTTGGGGCCCGTTTTTTGGGAGGGGGGGTCACCCTGTATATATGAAATATTAAAAAAAATTCTGATTGTTAACATCTAGAGTGCTTTATTTTCATTAAAAAAAATTTTTTAATTCATACATTTTTATTATTAATACTTAAAAGTATAACTTTAGTAAAAGTGTATTTTGTTTTCAAAAAATAATATATTTTACTAAGATTTTAAGAAAAATAATGGTTTCATTATATTCCGTGATCGTGTATTAATAAATACTGAAAATTTCATTAAAATTGGTTGATTTCCTGCATTTTGGGGAATTTTTAAGTGAAGGGAAGGTCAAAGTGTTTTTACAATTTTGGAATCGCCCATTGATTTTGCACGTACCTAATTACTGGCAAATAGAATTTTTTTCAGGTTAGCAACTCAAATTAAAATCATTGATTTTATTTTTAATTTGAGTTGCTAACCTGAAAAAATTCTACTTGGCGCTATCAATAAATAAATTTTAAAAATAATCTAGAAATGCAATCTAAGATTAATTTTGATTTTTTTAAATCTCACAAAAAGAACAATCTAGATGCTCTATAAACTTTTTCATATAATAAAAAGTTAATCTTCCTGATAAGATTCTACTTATTAATAACAAATAATCAAAGGGCAACAACTCTAATTGAATTAAGTTATTCCCCTTGACACTCAAGCGCGACATTCACGACCAAGTTTATTTAATCTTTTCAATTCGTTAATTAACATTGTTCGATTGATTAATTGTAATAGAAATTGTTTCATTGATCAAGTATCCGTGTATTTATTACACTTTTCAGCGTCCGAATTGAATATTAATTAGTTTTAAACATATCTTTATCTTTAATAATTAAAAAAACATAAAATTTACGATCCTAATGCTTTTTTTATACTTATTTGATTATAACTCAGTTATCTAAAAAAGAAATAAATTTTTTTTTTTTTTTAATGGATACTTATATCGAATATGAATCATGCTACGTAAACACCCGAGAGATGCCGAGCAATTAGCCAATCAGCTGTCAGTAACCAGCCGACAAATTTCCTAATCCATATTGAAATTGATCAAAGCCAGTGCATATTTATTTACTTTTACTGTTACCCCCCCCCCCCCCCAAAAAAAAAGAATTACTAAAAGCTGTGTAGTAGTGTCGAATCTCCCGAAGGAGTCATTCCTTTCTGTCAGGAAAGAAAGATGTTGGCAAAAAGAAAAACATGTCAGAAATGTTATTACATGTGCCGGTTGATAGAAAGAAAAGGAATAACGGACAAGTAGTCATGGAGGTGTATACTGTACAAACACTAAATGTACAGCTTGGAATTCCGTAAAAAATTACACTTTTTTTAATTTTTCATCTTTCTTGAAAATAAAACTGGAAAAAAAAATACGATGCAGCAGCGTATCGAAGTTATCGTCTCCCACCATTCGCCTCGTCATCTCTCGGGTGTTTAAGTAACATGCCGAACACCGCCGACGCGAAGTTCACGGAAACTGGTTCATATTCGATATAAGTGCCAAAAAATTTAATCACTCACCAAGTCAGAAGCCTTTTAAAATGATGTATTTTTTTCTTATTAAAAGGTAAAAAATATGTTCAATTCATTCGTCTAATAAATTGCGTACGTTGTCCACAAACCGTTTTTCCAAACTTTTTTACTAACCAAATGTTATTCTTTTTTTTCGGTGTACAATTACCTATCAGGTCGCTAGAGAATTCAGTGGTTTTTCGGAATTTTTTTCTTCAAATATTTCAGATCTTAGGTGGTGGTGGTGGGGGGGGGATCAGTTTCCTATATAAATTTAACGTAAACTGATCACCTACTTTTTGACCATATTGCATGTTTGTTCACCCATTTTTTCACCTTTTTTACGGATCAAATTTTTTTCTGTGTACAATTACCTATCATAGCGCTAGAGAATTCTAGGTTGTTTGGAAATTTTGGGAAAAATGTGTGATGCTCAAAAAGTGGGGAGTCAGTTTACGTTATACTTCAAAAAAATTTTAAAACCCGGAATTCTATAGCGAAATGATAGGTAATTGTACACAGAAAAAGATTATTTTTTTTTAATTTGTGACGGTCAAAAAGTGGATGATCAGTTTACGTTAAATTTATATAGGAAAATGATCCCCCCCCCTCCTAAAATTTAAAATATTTTCCAAAAAACACGGAATTCTCTAGCGACCTGATAGGTACACCAAAAAAAGAATAAAATTTGGTCAGTAAAAAAGTTGGGGAAAACGGGTTGTGGACAATTACGAACAAGCGCCAAATTCTCTTTTCGTTTTATGCTTATTTTCTTACGCATGCATTGGAGGCATTCATCAAAACAAAATTAGTCAAAAAACATTTTTTGATTTTAAATAAATAAATTAATAAATAAAGACTAAAAAAAAAAAAAACCCACCTGTGAATAGGTGGGTTTTTTTTGTTTTTTTTAGTCTTTATTTATTAATTTATTTATGTGAATATGTTTGCATCAGAGGAAAAATAAGGGTGAATGAGATGGAAAGATTGTCAGTCAAATGATGATGTGTGGTCCTGGGTATGACCTTAAAAGATATCCAGTGGTGAGGCCTCCATTTGGGAGCTGTGGGGAATGTGGAGTTACCCCTTAGTTGCCATTGCTCCCAGGTCCACTCTGGCCCGGAGTGGTAGTACCTGTAAGGGCCTCACCTATGGGTCAAATAGAACCTACTAGCGCTACCAGATCAGGTTGTCTGAAGTTATTGACTTCCTGGCTCAAAATGCACCAAACATTGATGTTTTATTGTTTTTTTATTTTTCTTTGCAAAACTCAATCACGTTCTGCAAAATCCAAAACAACAATTTCCCTCCCTTCCCCTTCTCCTCACCCTTTCACTCAACCAAACACCATGAAGAAATATTTGAACATATAAAGAACTTGAAGCATAAAAACTTTCATCAAAATGACCGGATTTGGCATTAAATAACCTGAAAAGGGTTGATATACCACAAAACAAAACCAAATGATGACGAATATTTTGACAGGATTGAAAATAATGAATCAAGTGAATAAAACTTGATGACTTATGAGGACGGTTTATGACAAGTATTTATTAACATTGGATTTAAAGATGACCATGTTGTAATCTGCAGGGAAGTAATTCCATGGTAACATATTCAACAGATGGAAATTCCGCTTAATGTTAAGCACAAAAAAGGAAAGGTTTTTTTTTCCGTTGTGGTAGGAAAATGAGTTCTTGCTGTGAATGTCTTACAAGGAGGAACCAGAGATTGGAGCTCAGTCGAGCAGCTTCCATGAAAATAATGATAGAGTAGAGAACGACTAACAACCTCTATGCTGTGAGAAAGGGGCTGTAAAGAACAGAAGAAAGCATTCCTCACTAGATATCAGAAGTCGATTTTGAACTGTCAAGGCAAGAAAGAGTACTTTGAGCGGCACTTCCCCAGATAATGTGGCAGCAGTTCTCCATCTGAGCAAGGAATAGAATTTTGTTTTATTGCAAGCCATCAAAATTATTAGATAAAATTCCTTCCCTGACAATTAATCTGCAGCGTTTCTCATTGCAATAATAAAACGATCGTAAAGAGTCATTATTTTTTTCATTGAAAATTGTTTATTGCATTTGGTTAAATTTTTTCAATGATGGAAATTCAAATTTTTTTATGAAAATCGCTCCAGACAAGGCATGAAGCCTTTTGATGTTACGGAGCTAAAAAGAACGAAATATAATTATCGCAAAGACAGGAGATGCCTATTGGTCTTAGTCTTGAAAAGACCAAGACTATAGATAGGAGGAAAACAGTCAGCAAGAAGAGTTTCACAAGCCTGCAGTTCTTGGAAAGAAGCTATTGGAATAGGAAGCTGTATTATAATGAGGTATCAAAACAGCAAATTGATGGAGACCACTAGACCAACGAGCTGGAACAAAAGAAGCATAATTCTGAAGAACACGTGCCATAATAATATTTATAGAAAAGACTGAGACTAGCAACATCACGTCTGTGAGAAAGAGAGGGTGCAGAGATGAAGAAAGGATAGGGCCAATCAAATTACAGACACGTTTCTGCACCTTATCAAGCACCCTCAAATGGGACAGAGATTCACCAACCCAAATATAACAACAGTACTCCATACATGATCTGATAGTAGATTTGTAGAGATAGAGAATAGCCTCAGGTGTGAGAAAGTGTTTGGAACGATAGAGAAAACCGACTTTATGAGAAGCAGAAAGAGCAATGGATCCAATGTATGAACTCCAAGATTTGATGAGAAGTTTCAAAGTCGATTCCCCAAGAATAGAGCCATCTATGAGAATCTTAGGAAGAAAAGGGACACGCCTACGATTGAAAGACACAAGCTGAGTCTTAACAGGATTAAACGAAATAAGCCATTTTGTACCCCAATCCACAACTGAACCCAAATCAACTTCTAGATCAGCTGCATATTTCAACTGATCAGAGGGAGATGAGCGAGAAGCAACACCAGAATAGAGTGGTATCATCAGTATAGATGTTAATTTTCCGAATAATATTCTCTGGAAGATCATTTATATAGAAAAGAAACAATGTTGGGCCTAGAATAGAGGTTTGAGAAACACCATCATGATAGGAAAAGAGAATGAAGAGACATCGTCCAAAGTTACTCGCAAGCTTCGATCAGAAAGTAAAGACCTAATAATGTCAAGAACCTCACCACCAATACCATAACCCTGAACTTTGTGTAGGAGACCAGAATGCCACACTGTCAAACGCCTTCAAAATGTTAAACGCAATGGCTCTACCCTCTCCCGAATTACCCATAAACCAACAGATCCATTCAGTTACAACAGTTAAAAGATCAGCAATTGAACGAAAACCACAAAAGCCATATTGAACATCACTTAAGAGGCCCAGACTTTCCAGAAAATGAACAAGCTTGCCGTTGACCAACTTTTCAAAAGCCTTGCTAATAACGGAGAGGATACTAACCGGACGATACTTATTTGGGTCAGATCGATCAGTAGCATTTATTTTTCTTTATTTGTTTGGTTTGTCAGTTTTACAGCTAATCAACTCTTTTGGGGGTTATCTAATGTTTAAACAAAATATTGAATACAATTAATTTAACATACATTATTTTATGAAGAAAAATTACAGATTTATACATTTCTCAACAGAATGCGTAAATTACAATATATCCAACAGTGGTTGTGTTTGAAAAATAAATAAATAACTATTATAAATGAAAAGTCTTGATGGGGGAGAAGTAAAATAAAAAATAAAAAAATAAAATCTTGTTGATGAGAAGTTAAAATAATACTACCTCCGGTTTGAAACAGTTGGTGCACTGTCAGAAAAACGTTTCGGATTTTAGTGTTTTTATGCCAACTCATGTGTGTAATAAAAATTAGTGCTGAAACTGAAACATTCACTGTTCTTTATTCAAAATCCTTTGATAATAAATCACGACTATTTCTACCAGATGATATTTAAGGATTTTTTTTTTAAAAAGATTAAATAAAAATTCTTTTAGATTTGTGGGAAAAACTCAAGGAAATATCAACTCCAGTGACACCCAAAATAATAAGTATAGATTCTTATTAATAAAATATCAAAGCGTAATCTAGTAGGGAAAGATCTAGTCTGTTCTCTACAGCCGTTTCTCACAGAAAAGATGTTGCTAGTCTTTCTCTACTCTAATT
This sequence comes from Sepiola atlantica, assembly GCA_963556195.1. Lineage (NCBI taxonomy): Eukaryota > Metazoa > Mollusca > Cephalopoda > Sepiida > Sepiolidae > Sepiola > Sepiola atlantica. The sequence continues at coordinate 5,581,526 of OY744517.1, read as the reverse complement.
AAGTTAAAGTGTTCTTTTCTCTCTCAACACCTAACCAAATAAATGGCAAAAGTTGTATGCACTGTTTCTGACTAGAGGGAGTATAACAATAAAATTACGAGTTTTATAGAAATTGCACTGAATATGAATCATTAACAGCAATCGCACCAATCAGACAAGAGATCATTTTTTTTATTTTTTTTTTTTATATTATTTTGATGAATGTCAATGTGAAAGATTTAAGTGGCAGCCATTGTTGATGAATTTAATTGCTGTAATGTTTAGTGCAAAGTAAAACTAAAATATGGGATGAATAGAGAGATTTTTAAGCCAATGAAAATATCCTCAACTGGAAATTGAAGGAATTTGGGGGAATGATGATGATGATTAAAGAAATCAAGAAGACTGATTTGTTTGTAAAAAATTTTTAAATATTAAAAAACAGTACAGAATAAAATAAAAGTATATCTTTTTTTGTATTCCACTAAAAACAAAGTTTTTTCTAACTTAATTATATTTGTATACACTATAAACAGCAAGAAATTTAAGACAACTGAGGATAATAATTTAAAAAAAGAGCTTCCTCAGTTGTCGTGAAGTGGAATGCATACACTGAAATGAGTAAAATAAAAGAACAAACAAAAACATTTGTAAATTAGCATTAGGTATTGGAAAAGAAATACTCAATGAAATGAATATAATAGAAGCAAGTCCTCTAAAATGTCTAGAGGTTTTTCTGTGAAAAAGATGAGAATTGAAAATAGCTTCACAATTGTTTTACTAGTTACACCACAATATTTCTGCCATTCTCAATTCTGATGCTTTGCTGGATTGATCGTTTTGCCAAAATAATTAGACTCCCCCTCACCTCAAAGACCCGATACCATATAAGTTCTCATAAAGTGAGGAATTTTCTCTCTCTCATATACAGTCAACAATGAAATTATGTTTGTAACCATTTCTTAGAATTTAATAATTGTATGATGCTAGACTTTTTATATGTTATTAAGTACAAAAGAAAAAGGAATATAAAACTCAATTTTGAGAAGGATACGTTAAAATACTGTTGCCAGTAACTTGATAGTCTAATTGTACAAATTAATTAGAAGGTATGAACTGGATATTTCAGAATAATTTGTTTTTTTTGTTTTTTTTTTCTTTGAAAGTTGTTGTGAAGAGTGATAATCTCTACTGAGAAATATTGAAATTACAAAAATTCTATTTCCAAAGATTAGGAGAAATTAACTTCTTTTTGTTCAATCTAAGAAATTTATTTTGGAATTTTTAAGATGAGGATTGATAATTTGGATTATTCGGACTACTGTTCTCATCTTGGATGTTATTCTCACGTTTCAGGCGATGTAATCTTCAACCTTCTTCAGGTGAATCTTGTCAAAGTTGGAAATCTATAAGGAATTTCCAACCTTTACTTAATTCACAGAAAGATTCTTGGGTTCGACAAGATACACCTGAAGAAGATGAGAACAGTAATTGAGTAATCCAAATAATTCTAAGAAATTTATGTTTTCGATTTTAAAAAAATTTGCTTTCAGATTCAAATGAAATCCATTTATTAGTAGAAGAGGTACCTGGCGCTACAATTTCCATGAATTACTTAAGGTTACAGAAAAAAAAGTTAAAGTAAAAAAAAAAGGTCCACTTAATTATTGTAATTTGAAATGGCTAAGTTCAATTTGGGAGAAAATTAGAGTAAACAGTGAAGTTGAAACCTTTCTGTAAATGCAATCCACTGATCTATGTCATCAGGCACAAATGTTTACTTCCTTTAAACATGTAACGTATACATGTTGCTTTTCTTTTCTTTCTTTAGCATCGAAAGTAAGTCAGAGGCGAGGGAGAAGCTACTGTTTCGATTTGTCCTATTTTCTCCCATCACCATCTCCATCTCTCCTCTTTCTATATTGACAAGGAGAGACAGCAATAAGCTAAGAGAGCAGCGAAGCAAAGGTATCAACTACTGCAACTATAAAACTCAAGATTGGAATCGTCCATTATAAACGAAAGGAAATATCACCACAAGTAGTAACACTATTTAGCCTGTGTGATACTATGGGTACGGGGAGGGGGGGAGGGGCAAAGCCCCGAATGGCAATGTGACATGATTCACGGTAGGAGGGGGGAGCCGTTGGGGGTAGGATGGGTGGAAAGACAATGGGGGTAAATGATTTACTAACTCACACAAAGACAATCGGAAATAGGATGGGTGGAAGTGGCCGAAGAGACAGAAAAAGCCGAATAGAGAATTTCCGATATGACTAAAAGATGTTTGGGGGTGAAAGTTTTATGACATTTGACGAGTACGTTAGTTTATGGGACAGTTTACGACTCAGAGAAAAAACAGTCAGTTTGAATTCAATCTCGGGTGAGAGCGGATCGGGACGGATCGAACCGAGAAAGCGACAAGACAGCTAACTATGGACAACGCCTGGGGGACTTCTTATCGCGCTGATGATATCACACATGCATCCCGAGCTTAACTGAGTTATACAAACAATTTGGCTTGTGTTGTTTTATCATAGTGCGACCACAAGGAAGATCATCGGACTACAATTGGTGCCGTCTAGACCAGTGATTCTACCCTGGGTTCTTTTCCCGACACGGCTAAGATGATAGATATTGGTCAAATGTGACTAAGATTGGCGCTAACAAGCAAGAAGAAAAGAAAAAAAAATTGAGATAACGGACACGCAAAAAAAAAAAAAAAAAAACAACAAAAAAAAAAGAACTAGGAAGAAAGAGAAACGCAAGTAGATTGCTGTGCTTTTCTAACGTCGTCGTAGAATAGAGAGAAAAGGAAAGATAAGAAAAACAGGACGGACGAACACACAGACATAGGGAGAAGGCAAAAAAAAATGTTTTTATAAACAAAAGCAGCTTATGTCGATAGTGCTTGAAGGGGCTGGAGCAATTTACTATGGCCGACCTAGATGATATTCTGATTTTCTCGAGCAATGCCAAGGAGATACCAATAACGTCAAAGTAATCTGGGCGATGCCTGCACCTTGTACGACCAAGGTCAGGGGATTCGTAGGTGCACAAGGCGCTACAAAACAGAGGAGTGAATCAGTGTCACAATGAGTTGGGACAATATATTGCCTTTAACTTAGCTAGGACTAAATTCATGTTGCTTACCCCGGGCGAGGCAGAGGGATGCAAACGAGACATATTTGGAACCTGTTCATCTAAGTCCCATATACATTAGCAGTAACCACAGACTGTTCCTTGCTGAAATTATTTAGAGATGACCAGGAGAGGGGAGAAAACAAAATGGTGGAATGCCTGTTTATTTGAGAGGTGTAGATAAAGTCCTCTTGAGAGGAGGTGAAAAAAAGAGATCCTCCCGATTTGTTTTTTAGGGGCAGGGGAAGCTAAATGGCCGAATGCCTGTTTATATAAGAGGTGATTTGAAAATCCTCTTGGTAGAAGGTGTGTCAAAAGTCCTTCTGTGGGAGGTGAGTTTAAAATTCCTCCTGTTTTTTTTTCTACCTCGATGGAGGAGCGAGGTTGATTTCCTCTCACTGGTACGGGAAGCATGTACCAGTGGGCAGGAGCCTGTTCAAAAAGGAATTGCTTTGTTGTATTTTCATAAGAGTACTCAAATACCCTTGGGCTGGTGAGAGAGTTAAATGCACCCTTATGATTCCAGTTCGGAGATCACCCAGTCGGTGTTTGTTTTGTTGTTTTTGATTGTCTGTCACGTGTCTGCCGTTTTCTTAACTCATGTAATATGAATGTATGATTTTGTTTCTTAATTTATGTAATATGATTTTTGTTGCCCATGAGAGATGTGGCTAAGCCCTGAACGGCAATGTGAAATGATTCAAGGGAAGAGAAAGCCGTTGGGGGTAGGATGGGTGAAAAGACAATGGGGGTAAATGATTTACTAACTCACACAAAGACAATCGGAAATAAAGTGGCTGAAGACACAAAAAGGCCGGATATAGGATTTCCGATATGACTAAAGATGTTTGGGGGGGTGAAAGTTTTATAACATTTGATGGAGTACATTAGTTTATGGCAGTTGACGACTCAGAGAAAAAAACAGTCAGTTTGAATTCAACCTCAGACTGAGAAAGTGACGAATGTAAGTACAGAATTATTTTGAAAAATGTGTTGTAGTTTGTTTTTTTATCTCATCTTTATTGTCTGCTAAAATAAGGATATCATCAACGTAGCGGGCATAAATAGAGGGTTTAGTAATTATATTAAATATTTTATTTTCGAGGTCAGCCATGTAAAAATTACTAAAGGTCGGTCCGAGGACTGATCCCATAGATACACTGTCAATTTAGGTATAGATGTTTCCCTTATGGTCGTAGAAAGGGACTTCGGTTGTGCAAATTAATAGTAACTTTTAAGTATTTTAGGAGAATGTATCTCCGACAATAACAATAAAACTAATTCTTACATCGGTTTCACAACCACAACACTTTCCCGAAGATTAACCTTACATCTCTCTGATACTAGCTCCATTTGCCAACACCTAAAAAAACATGACTGCCCCCTTCTCAATATAGACACATACTAGTTAACAATACTACGATACTAACACCAAAAAATTAAAAATTCTTGAAGCCCTCTACATAAAAACTAAACATCCCACAATCAATAATGTGAATTATGAAACTAGTCAGAATATTTTAAAGTGTCTAGCATAGTAATAAACGTTACCAAATTCTTAGCCATTAAGCAATTATACGTTTGAATCTTGAACGTGCTCAGAACGTAATAAAATTCTTAACAGTGAAACAATCAAACTTTTGAATCTTGCACGCTCTTAGAATGTAATCACGCTCTCATGTAACATCAATATTATAGACGCTCATTTTAAGTTGTAAATTACTGGCCGTTATAATAATAAAAACAACTTAACAGTAAAGACGTATTTTTTTAAGAAACCAAAATTAACACCGCCTGAAGATGATTTGAGAAATCAAATCGAAAGTACTCGCAAAAAAGGAAAGAAAATAGAACAAGAAACACATGGAACTTACATACAGCAATTTGACCGAAACACTAAATGGACCATTCGGAAAATTGAAAAAGGAAAAAAAAGTCTTATCAAGCAAAAACACTTATTTAATAATGTTTGCCTAAATATATATATATATATATATATATATATATATATATATGATGAAAGCGGGCCACCGCTTGAAACGCGTTATATATAAAATCATAAAATGGTAAAACAACAAAATAATAAATAAATGTTGAAAAAAACAACAAAATAATAAATAAATGTTGAAAAAAACAACAAAATAATAAATAAATGTTGAAAAAAACATTCTACAAATGTTGGTAGCCTTACTCCTTTACATATATACTTTTCTCTCGTTGGAACTGCACTAATACTGCACTACCCTCTTTTCTATATATATATATATATATATATGTATATATACACACGTGAATGAAGTAAATAAACACCCTTATTATCATAAATAATGAAGACTGCTGTCAGAGGGTCCTGATGAACCTAGGCAAGATAATATTGATTATTTTCCCTCGCTGATGAATTGGGCAATCACTATGTTAACAGTGGGAAGTTGAATCTCAGAGTTTGTGGCGATTTGATGCTGATTTAATCCATCTAAAATATGGCTCCTAGAAAATGAGAATTTTAATGCTTCTTTGGTCTGTGCCATACTTAAATGGCGATATTTGATAGGCATACTGATAGCTGAAACATAAAAATGTCAATTGGTATAAAATATCGATGTTTCAAACTTTTACTGCTGCTTTATATGGCTCTGAGTGCTGGCTATCGACAAAGGAAGTAGAAACTTTAAACATTTATGAATTATTTTTGTGAGTATCTATTTACTTCTTTCATGTGTGTGTGTATATATATGTATATGTGCGTATGTGTATATGTGTGTGTGTGTGTGCTTTGGGTATGAGGGGTTTTCATGATTATAATTTTTAGACTGGTTTCTTCATCTTGGTTGTTGTCATCACATTTCAACCATTTTGATCTCCAGCCTTCTTCAGATGCCTTGTGCTCAACTTGGGAACTCATCATGTATGGAAGGAAAAGGGTGACTATGTTGTTGAGATAACAGACAGTGAGCAGCATTGAAAAATGAGGAGCTTAAAGAAACAACTTGCATGCAAGAAGATACCAATCTTCTCAGCAGGCCGATGATAGAGATGAATACAATAAAAACAAGGAAAAGGTTATTTGTAAAGAAAATAAAGCATAGTTATTACTTGAAAAATTAAAATAGAAAGTTGATTGAACTTGAAAGTTTATTTTTTTTACTTTTGATTGCGTTTGGATTTTGAAGAAGTACGAGGAGGAGCATTTCATTTTCATAATTTTTATATTAAAATAAATAAATTCACATTTATAAAAAGAAAATTTAAAAATATTTTCACTGTAAATTTGTTACTTTTTTCATATTTTTCCTTATGGAAAACTAAAATTAAAATGGCTCCAGTTATTTCCTTTGAAATTGCAATAATGTTCCTCTTAGCAAAAAAACTAACCAAAATTTATTTCTTTTTCAAAGAAACATTAATTTTTTTTTTTAAATGGTTATCTGTTTGTACTTGATCCTGTTAAGAGGTTGATGAGTACATTACAAATCCATATATTTTGATGTGCATTTCAACATTTTTTTAAAGATCAAGGGTTTTCTAACTTAGTTACAATCATTTTTGCATGCGTATTTAAAAAGTATTATTCATTTTCTTTTGTTGTCTCTGGTTTCTAAGTTGTGTTTATCTTTTATTTCAGCATTTCCCCCCCCCCCCCTACAAAAATAGTGCCATTATCCAAGCGTTTATGAACTCTGTTTTTTGTTTTTGCCAGAGGATCATGGGCAACTTTAAATAATTTGTTTTTTCTTTTTAATAAAACCTATTAGGATGGTTCTTACACTTCCGATCTGTGGTAAAACAAATTTAGACTCAAGTCTAAATTTGTTTTACCACAGATCGGAAGTGTAAGAACCATCCTAATAGGTTTTATTACATCTACGCTTATCGGATGGTTGTAGACCGTTAAGTAAAACTCATGGATTGCGTGAAGAAGACATATGCATACTTAGGAGTCAAATATCCATGAGCAGCTTCTTTTTTGTCTTGTCCTCTTCTTGGAATCTTTTAGAAATATTCTGTAAAACTTGTGTGAATAAATCAATCCAACATTTGTTTTCATGTTTCATTCACCTTCAAATAAATCGGAATATAGGAATTTCTGGTATGTGCTTATATTTTATAAATTTTACCTGATTAAGTCAAATGAGCATAATTTTCAGATTCAGCACAAAAAAACTGACCTAAAATCAAATGTTTTCTGTTAGATCTTGAAAAACATGCAGATCAATAAAATAGTTAAATTTTTCAAGCAGGACATTTTAGTGAATATAATGGTTTAAAATATACAATAGACAATATAAGTGAACAATATCTAATAGTTTTATAACAATGTATTTTGAATTAATATAAAAGGTCTTTGGTTTGTTGGTTCTTTTTATTTAGGATTTTTTTTAACAGAATGATACAGCCAAACCTGTTTTTCATCATATTTGACATTAGCTTTTGAACAACAAGACTCTTCTGAGAAATGCAACATCATTACATATGAGTTCAATTACAAAGATTATTACTATGTTTCATGGTAAGAACTGGAAGAATTCTTTAAACAGCAAATAAAAAATATTTTTGAACAGGAGTTTTTTTTTTCTCCCTTTTTCTTTGGTTAATAGTTTTTCTTAATAATCAAATATTAAGACATTGTAAAACAAAAAAAAGGCAAAATTGCGGTTTTCAAATTTCTTTTCTTAATGATTTAGGACCTTATTCATACTAATATTCTTACCATGCTTTTGGTCTATTATATAGGTATTCGATAGATAATCTCTAATTATTACCTGGCCTTTTCTTTTTTCATGAGGTTCATAGATTCATTCTTATAATCTTTACTTATTACCCTACAAGCATTTATAAAAATCAGACTTTTTTTTTTTTTTTTACATATGGAAGGCCCTAATAACTTATAATATACTGAACATTAATCTCAGCCTAATAATTTGAAATCAACAGTGATAATGGCATATATGTCAGATATTTTCACACATTCCATTTTGCACCGTTTTTCTCTTCATTCTTTCTGCTGACATCAATTTTGCCCTTTTTTCTGCATCACTTTATATCCTATGCCTATACCTTTATTGTCACTGATAATTTAGTATTATTAGACTGGGCTAGTGTTCAGGAGAGATAGAAATAAATAATTATAGGTTACTTGAGACATCTAATTATAAAAGTCTGATTTCCATAAATGAATGCTTGTCGGGTATGTACTTTTTTTTATGATTAAATTTGAAGTTTATTTTTAGTCGACATTTTTAGTGAAAATGTTTTTTTTAAAACATGCAACATTTTATAAGACAAAGATGAGATATTAGTTTGAACAAGTCCCTGAGTTGAAACAAACAAAAAATATCAAGCCACTTTTTTCATTTTCTTTGGTCATTGAAATTAAGCTGAACTTGAATTATATTTTATCCATTCAATTCTGGATAAACATGAGAAACAAAAAATTTAAATAATAGTTTCAGGAAATCAGTTTAAGAAAAGTTCACCGTTTGATTTCCGATTGCATAATTAGCAGCCTTTTCTGATTTTAAGAATGAAGGTCTTTTTAACACGTTCATTCAATATTCATTATCAACAAAAATATAGAAGTAAATTAACAAATTAAAAATAAAGAAACAAAATTATCAATTATGAGTAGATTTAACATTTTAGATGTATTTAAAAATTCAATATTACCCAAGAAGGATAAATTAGGCAGTAGTTTGTTTTTTTGTTGTATTTTTAATCAATAGGCAAAGCTCTTACTTCTGATCACAGATTTTAAAAGTTGTAGCAGTTAATAAATTGAAACAATCTTTCATATAAATTATCCTTAAGAGCAAATTTGCAAATGGCAATGAAACAGGCCATTTCATTGTGTGCAGCTGAGAAGAAAGAACTGAAAGCTTTTAAAAATGTTTGATTTTCAGAGATTTTTTAAGGAAATTAACTCAACTATGTTTTAAAATACATAGAATAACATTCTGGCCTGAGGATAAGAAGATGTGTTGGCATAAATAAATGAAAATACGTATTTCTGCTGTGGAAACTGATAGCATTAAAGAAAATAAAAAGGTAATTAAGATGTCTGGTAAAAGATATGATCCACATACGTATGTGTCAGAATGTAATTTTATCTATTTTTCTTCAAACATGGTCTCCAGTCATTCTTCTCAGTCTGTAGTATAGAATGCCATACAATAAGACAAATTTCATCAAATAAAATCTAAATTGATTACTTATTAACTTTTTCAGAATTAGACATTTTTAGGAAGCTGGGCCATTTTAATGGCCATTCATATTCATTTGGGACAATTCCATCGCATTTTGATTCAAAGAAAGAAAAGAGAGGAAACCAAATTTTTGTTCGTTTTGAATCTTTTTGCATTAAAGCACGGTTGTTTGCTAACGTATGATAATAAAGGAAAAGTCGAGTTGTGATGTAGAAAGCTATGAAGACATCAATGGAATAATGTTCATGAGCTGCCAAGATAAAGAATATACCAAACAGATTTAGAACCCAAGTGATGGTGTGAATGTAATAAAATCTTTGGCGTGATGTATCTGAAAAGAAAAAGAAAAAATTGGGAAGAAACAATTACAATGGAGAAGAAATCGGTATTTTAGATTAATTTAAAAGGAAATTACTTTGTTCTTTAAAACACTCACTTTTGCACGAGCATTATAAAATCATTTTGCAGTTTATTTTGTTACTAATGAGTAACCACTTGAGGATAAAGGTTAATGAGATGGATGGATTGTCAGTTGAATGATGGAGAATATTATGAGAGGATTGAAAATGATGAATGGAATGAACAAAGTTTGATTATTTATGAGTCAGTGAAAAATTCTGTTTTATTTTTATTAATGGGTCACCACTTGTCAAGGCCAAAAGCCACTCGAGGATAAAGGTTAATGAGACTGATGGATTGTCAGTTGAATGATGGAGAATATTATGAGAGGATTGAAAACGATGAATGGAATGAACAAAGTTTGATTACTTATGGGGACGGTTTATGGCAAGTATTTGTTGACATTGAATTTGAAGACAGCTATGTTGTAGTCTGCAGGGAGGCAGTCCCATGATAATGTGCTCAGCAGATGAGAAGTTCTTGGAAAGAAACTCTGGAGGAAAAGGGAAAATTCTTTTCAGTTATGGTAATAAGAAAAGTTCTTGTTGTGAATATCTTACAAGGAGAAACAAGAGATTGGAGTTTAGTTGAGCACCTACCATGGAATGAAAATAATAATAAAGTAGAGTAAGACTAGCAACATCTTTCCCGTGAGAAAGGGGCTGTAGAAAAACATGACAGATCTTCCTCTACTAGATTACGCTTTGATATTTTATTAATAAGAATCTATACTTATTATTTGAGGTATCACTGGAGTTGATTTTCCATGAGTTTTTTTCTAAAAGAATTTTTATTTAATCTTTTTGAAAAAGGAATCTTCAGATTACAATATTGATTGTAGAGAAAATCTTCAGATCACTAAAAACATTTTTATTAAAAGTTTTTGTTCAATTTTTACTCGTGTTCAGTTTACTACGCACGTGTAATGCAAGATTGTGAAAAAAGTTTGTAAGAATTGAACGATTTTTTCAAACTTCTTTTTTATAATCAGAAAATGCTTAATAGAAGAAAAAGAAATTCAGTAACAGACATTTTAGGAGGTGAGAGTGGGTGAGCGTTATATACATCCACAAAATTTTAAGTTATATTAAGAATAACATAAAATTATTAAATCGGATCAAACAAATTATCTTGGAGTGAATCAAAGATTAACTTGATATGTACTTTTTAAATAAGTGCAGAGTTATTTCCCTTTGAATAGGAAACCAAAGCAGGACATGACACGTCTGAGAAACTTTAGTTTGAAATTAGATTCTTTATCCGCACATTAAAGATTCTGTATGTGACATCACAAAACGCACAGATTGAATGAATGCGTCTTCAGAATATCCATTCTTGTTTTGTTTTTGTTTTTGTTTTTTACTTTAGGACATTTTGATTTTCTGTTTTTTTTTTTTTTTTTAAACAATTCTGGTGCATTTATATTGAGACTCAAGTGAAATATAGCAGTTCAAAATAAAGTAACCGGAAAACTTCTGAATATACATATTTATCAGTGAAAAATATTAATGTACACCAAAAATTACAGCAAAATCTCGAGTAGAATCTTAATAAAAAATAAAATTAATTTACTATTCAAAGACCACGAACTCTGAACGATATTTGCGTCAAGCCAAGCTTGTTGTAGAAGATTATATCCCTTCTAATATGAAGACCACACGCTGGCTTGTCGTTCAGAGTTTGTGGACTCTGAATAGTAAATTAATTTTATTTTTTATCAAGAATCTACTCGCTTATTTTCCGTAATTTTTGGTGTACACTAGTATTTTTCACTGATAAGTAAGTATATCCATAAGTTTTCCTGTTATTTTATTTTGAACTGCCATATTGAGTCAATATAAATTAGCACCACAATTCTTTGTTTTAGGTTTGTTTGGAAGTAAATATCTTACAGACGCATGACAGCATGTAAAACAGACATTAAACCAAATATGATGATGATGATTTTTAACTAAATCAAAGCTAAAAACAATAAAATGGATGCGAATTAAAACGTTATTGATGAATTTGTGGACAAACAGATATTTTCTTTAAAAAATATTTCAATTTTTTTAAATCAACTTTATTCTTTGATATTTTTATCAACAAATGTTATTTATAACGATTGAATTAAAGCAAAAAACTAACTTTATACAGTTAACATTTTTAGCAATGAATTTATGTGAAAAAACGTATTTTATTTTGAAAAGCACTTTTGGAATTCATTTTATTCTTAAATATTTTTTTTTAAACAAATATACTATTGAATTAACCAATGTAATTTTTTTTTAAAATCAGATTTATATCTAATAGTTTTCTTTCTTTAAATTCTGATAGCTGAAGTGTTTTGCTGTAATAAGGTTATGTGAAGTCTCTAATTACCGTCTATGTGTCTGGATGTGACATGGTCAGTTTTTACTGTGAAGGATGTTTAGCTCCCCAAAAAGGGGCACTATGGATGGGGCAAAAAAAATTTGTCGCAATCTAGGAGAAGACAGAACAGATAAACTTTGAATTATTTATTTGTTAAAAAATATTAATACAAATTAACAAATTAGGCACACAACCCTTAAAAGTCTGGGAAGTGATGGGGGGGGGGGGCAATCCTCTGTTTATCTTACTCTTAACAGCATGCATTTTGACTCATTCTTTCATCTATCACTTTCACTTCAGTAGTTACCACAATACTATATTTACTCTCGGGACTACCCTACTTAAAATATCCACAATATTTGAATTTAATTTTATTTATACTACACTTCCATTCTGGCCCAAAGATAGTTACTATAATGGCACATATTAAAGATTTATAGTAATTAAGGCAGTCTTCAATACTACACTGTATGGTCTATTGAAAAAAATTATTATAAAGGGAAACTTATGTCACATTGTACGATTATTCGAACTTAAGATTTTACAAGCACATTTTATCAGACAAAATACAAACAAAGCGCATGGATACATTTTTATATTTTATTTTCTTATTTCAGTTTGTGAGCAGGAAGCCGATATATGATTTCGAGGCAAGCACACTATTTCCTGTAAACATCCCTATGTCTCATCAATCCCATATTGTCGCCGACCACACGTCGATTTCGTTACTTTACCAAGTAACGGTCGACATACTCAGCGATCTTGGTTCTAAGTACAACGGCCACACAAATCCACTCACGCACTCAGTCACATGAGCGACAGCTATATAAGTCCCAAAGGTGGGAACTTAGACAGGGTTTTCACAGTTTCTTACTAAACATTGGTCGAAGCACATCTATGAAGAAGAAAAAGAAAAGATGAAGAGAAAGAAAGAAAAAAGCCTTTATCGTCTTATGCAAAAGATTGGGCAAAAAGTGCCCAGAAGAAAACGGATTTTCAAGTTAACAAAAACACTGATATGAACAATTTAAATATTCTGATTCTTTTCCATTGTGAATGAGAAAAAGTTGAATTTGAATTATCGAAAGGATTTCAGAACCTGCAAACTCGTTCCATTGATAGAAAAAGCCATTGTCATTCTCATCCAACAAATTGGAGTGAATGCATCATACTCCAAATCGTTTCCTACTGCCTGTGATTATTAACCTGATAATCTGACTTGTTATCAAAAACTCGACCTCTCTGTGTCTATACTGATCGGACTCACATTTACTTTGCTTATTGACTGACTCATTTTACCAGCATTCTCATACGGAGAGAACATTATTACATTTTGACTATTTAACTCTTATGTGGATTACCTTCTGAATTGTAACTGTAAGTCAAAACTCATCTTTCTCTCATAAACTGATATTGTATATTCAAATTTGTGTTCTTTGCTCGTCTGTTAGCTATTCTTTAAACCTCTATTTTCCCATGTTAGATTTTGATCTTTTGTTTTATATTTCTTTCCTGTAAATAAATATTTGTATTTGAATTTCTAACTTGGTTGTCTTATGTTATTTCGCACTTGTTTGTTTATTGCTTTTCCTTTACTTTTTACTTCCTGGTGTCTCGAATTGGAGAATCCATCCAGTGTTCTTTTTTTTTTTTTTGCTATTTAAATCAGAACCCTGGGACCTCGACTTTTACTTTATCTTTTTTTTATTATTGTGTTGCGTAAAAGCTTTTCTAGTGTTATAAAAGTGTAGCGTAACACTTATCACATTCATTGACCATATTTTTGTTTTGATACAGGGTGGGCAAAAATAAGCGTCCTATTTTTAAAAATTCATAACTTTTTTATTTATTGATTTAAAAAAAATTTTTTTTTAGAATAAGTAAAGGACCCCTTCCGAAGCAAGCATGAGCCGTATTAGCCCTAAGGAACGTACCCTCATTTAGAAAACATTATTTTTGCTTAAAAAACTCAAAACAGTGTAAAAAACAATACTTTAGTTTTTGTAAGTTTTAAGAAGTGTTTTTCGGCTAAAATTTGTTTTGTTTATTTCAAAAAATCTCGGAAGGGTCAGTCTACACACACATAAAGTTTGGTGAGTTTAACTTTTATTTTGTGGAAGTTATTCAAATTCAAGTTATTCAAATTTAAAGATAGGACCCTTATTTTGGCCCACCCTATATAATCAATTTGAATAGTATGTGTACTATTCAAAAAATAGCATTTTTCTTTCTTGAGATGTGAATTGTAGTCACCAAATATTTTACATTATCATAAACTTTACATACAGATATGAAAAAGGATAAACATTGGGGGAACTGTTCTATTCGTGACCATTTAGAAAATTATAATTCAACAAAATAAAATTACATACTTTAAATATCTTTCTGGAAATTTACAGTAGTGAATAACAATGTCTATTGTGTTACTGATATGAAAAAAGACAACTGCTTTTATACTTACATTCAGATATAAAAAAGTTCAACATTGTTATACACACAGTATGACCACTAAACATATAGTCACCACAAGTTCTCACTCCTTGTAATGTCATACCAAATCCAGTCGCTATTTCAAGAGTGCGTTTCATTTTGGCCCATACATCACTGTACTGTGGAAATAGAAAAACAAAAGAGGAGAAATTAGCTTTATAAAGGAAAATCCAGAAAAAAATATCAAATCACTATGAAGCAATCGAAAAGCACGTATTTATGAAAATCAGACCGTTATAGTTACAGATACTCCAAATAAAGTATACTTTTTCTTCATCTCGAACACTTGGTGAGTATAAACTAAACTAAGTGACAATGGGGAATAGAATATAGATTGAAATATGTAATCTTAAGAGCCGCATCAATCAATTCAATCAATTTTATTGACAAAACAATAGCAAAATGTAGCAAGCCATGTAAAAAGACAAGATATTACATCTATATACCGTCTGAATGTTTATCCAAGATGACTTTGAACATGGATATAATAGCCATCATCGCATCAGACTGCTGCCTTTCTTGTTAGGATGAAAGCAACGACGGTACATCTCCTGCGGAGACAGCGACTAGGCGTTGAGGTGAAAAACTCATCTGTCAATGTGTTAAATAGAAAAATAAGATGGGATGGGGGGGGGTAACATAAAAAACCAGAAGAGAAAAACGGTGTGAAAGGAGTGAAAAAGACTATGTAGTACATATATTTGTCATTGCTACTGGTTCAGTATTATTAGACTGGGCTAATGTTTAGGAAGGCTGGAAAGATTATAAGCTAATAGGGCCTTCCATTATTAAAAAATTCTGATTTTCGTAAAAGGCAAATAAAATGATTGGTTGGATGATTATAAATTTTATTTCAAAAGATGCAAATGTTTTTATAAGAATATTTAAGACTCCAATCAGATGTCTGCATTGAATATTATACGGGTACGAGTAACAAGACATGGGAATTGGAATATAATATTCACATTAAAAGGTATACACATAAGTAACTAAACTTATGGAAGAAATAAAATATCAAATATAAAAATAGCTTCGAATCTTTGAGTTTAACTACTTTACTAAAGAGAGGAGGGTGATAGGACCTTCAAAATAATTAATTATCCAAATTGATTTAAAGAATTTTAACAATTACAATTTAAGAACAATTAAACTAATAATGGGATTTCAAAATATTGGACCACACATTTTTAATATCTCTCCACGCACTGGAAATTTATTGGCAAGACAGATTTTAAAAACTAAATCTATCAGACGATTAGAGTTTTTTTTATAATCGAGTAATACATTTGAGAAAATTCAGTTAAAAATAGCACTAGTCTAAAACATTTTAAGAATAAACCAGGTGAATTCTGAAATAAGGATAAAAAATGAACTTAACAAGGACATTTTGAGGGGCTATCTGATGAAATATTTAAAAGAATTTGATCTATTACATAATTGTAGATATTTGTTAGTCAAAATGATCTATTTCAATTCAACTTATATACAATAGATGCACCATCTTTTTTTATATACTGCTTATGTATATGCGATATAAGAGTCACAAGGTTAACTAATTTGCATATTGGTTTTGAAAAAGTTAAATCTTACTGTAAAAACCAAAACAACTAATTGAGGTAAAACTTAAAAAAAAAAAAAAAAAAAAAAAAAAAATACACAAGTTAAATTTTACTTAAAAAATACATGAGTAAAGCTAAAAAGAAAGAAAAAATTGCCAGATAAGTGTTACATAAAAAATAAACTAATCCTCTCATCTGTAAATAAAATATCTGATTAATTCCTATTTTAGTCACAAAAATATTAAGGGAATTTTTTTTTGGTGTCTATTAAAAGTGAAAGAAATTATTTCCTGTTATTTTCTACTAGCAGGACCCATATCCCGGCGTTGCCCGAGGGGAATATAAAATAATGATTTGAACTATAAAAAAAAGAAATTTAAAAAGAAAAAAATAAATATTTTAGCTTTTAGAGTGGGAGATCACTTTTCTATATGAATTTAACGTAAAATGAGCACCCCTTCCAGGCCATTTAGAGGTAATATAGAGATATGGAACCAAATTTTTTTTTTCAATTCCTACAATAAAATCAAGTGCAGAAACCATATTTAATGTTGTAGTTTTTTTGTGTTTTTTACGAATATTTATCCAGAAATTTTCAGTTGTGATGTTAGCAATTTCGACTTTCCGGAGAAAGCTGAATCAAGTTCTGATGCTTCCACACAATACGAACTGAACTGAACCGACTTTGCAAACTAAAACTTAGTTTAGGGTTAAGTTAGGATTAAGTTAGGGTAAAAATTTAAAAAGACAAAACAGTTTGGTTCGTATTGTGTAGATTGTTCGCAGAAGTTCACTTTTACTTAGTGAAATACAAGTATTTTCCATCATGGTTGATTTTTTTTTTTTGTCAAGTGGTCGCTAATTTCAGAATTTATAAAAAGCACCAAATTTTAAAAAAAATAAAAATCGAAAATTTTTAAAAGTAAAATCCCATATGTGCATTCACTTTTACTACTTTAAATTAATGTTTCAAGTAGCAAAGTTTGTGAATTCTTGAATTCTGGTCACATGATCCCTTTTGAGGTGGGGGATAAATCACATTTATACTTTTTGTGTCTTCGAAGCATTGTCCAGGGAGTTTTGTACAGCTTGTCTGGAAAAGATGCTATATGCTGATGATTTAGTACTTGTCTGTGAGACAATGAAGGTCTACTTGTTAAGGACTTGGAAGAATGCTATGGAAAGTAACCAATTTGTGTGCAAGAAGTGTAAGACAATGGAGATGAATGAGAACTCAGAAAGTATATCTGGATGGCAAAGACATTAAGGTTGTCCAGAAGTTTTGTTAACTTAGTGATACCATTGGAGCACAGGGTGGAGCAGGTGCTAGTGTGATTGCAAGAGTTAGGAGTGGATAGAGTAAGTTCAGGGAACTTCTACAATTACTAACCAGCAGAGCGTTACCACTGTCGACCAATGGAAGAGTCTATCAGGCATGTGTACACAATGTGATGATATATGGAAGTTAAATGTGGCTAGTGAAAGTTGAGGACATGCATTGCATGGAGAGAATGATATGAGAATAATATGATAGATGTGTAATGTGAGTCTTCAAGCCACGCTTAGATCTGATGACGTCAGAGGAAGATTAAATTTGGACGGTATAGGGAGATGTGTGTAGAACAGACTTCGATAGTATGAAACAATGGATGAGAATTCTTGGGTTAGTAGATGTAGAACAGTTGAGATAGCAGGTTCATTTCACAGGAGAAGACCAAAGTAACCATGAAAGGAAGTGATAAGAATGGACTTGAGAGAAAGAGGGATAAATAAAGACTTGGCCAGAGATAGTTTAGTTTGGAATTCAATTTCTAATAGCCGTCCAATGCATGCCAACATGTAAAACGGACATTAAACTGATGATGATGATGATGATGATGATGATCTTTCATTTCTGTTAATCATTCAATTCAGGTACATCTGCTTAGGAATGCAAATTCTATTGGAAATTTAAAGATAGAAAATTAAATACAATTATTTTATGATGAAGCAATCATTAAAACTTTGCTGTCAGAAATTAAAAAAGGATTGATCAATAATCAATAAATAAAAACTGTCAACATTAAAAATATTTATGAAGAGATGTTCTACTGCAGGGACTTCAAGTACAGGACACAAACAGACCATTAAGTGATGAGGAGGGCATGCGGACGAGGACAGCATTTTTTGGTCAGATACTGAAATCAATGACAGAAGCAAAACGCTTTTTTTAAAATATTTTGTTGAACTTTTTATTGACATCTGATCTAGTAAATACAGTATTAATGTTTAATAAGTTTAAATATTGATTACATTTTTTTAATAGGAAACTAATTTTTAAATCCTAATAAAGGAAAACAAAAATAATTTTATAAGAAATAATAATTTTCAATTTCAATATTTGAATATTTCCAAGAAAATGAAAATATTTGCAAATACTTAATTTGTCCTAGTTTTTTTTCATATTTAGGTTTGAATAATCGGTGAAATTTGTAGAAGTCTGCATCTATTCATAGACTTTTCTAAACAATTGGTGCTATCCAAAGTTATTTGGCGCATCCTTTATGGAAATAACTATATATATTCTGATACTGTATTACCTAGAATCCTTGGATAGGTATATTTTATTTTGAACAAAGGGGGTACATTACCGTGGAGTTTGTGCTCATGCTTGATATCCATGAAAAAGAAATATAATGTTCTTTCTTTTATTTAAAACATTAAAATTATAGAAATTAAACAAAATTCCATAATTATAAAAGTCCATAATTATTTCCCCCTTTATAGAAATTATTAAATAATATTGTTCTATGGCAATTGTAATGTTTTTTTGTTTAATTTCTTCATATGACATTTAATACCAACATCCTTTGAAAATGAAATAATATTGACCAGATTCTATAACATTCTAGAGAATGTGCGAGTAAAACCAAACATGATGACTCATTCATTTTGCAATCCTGGCAAAGATGACTTAACTTGACAAAAACTTTGAAGACAGTTGATACATACAAATAATGTGATGGTAGAGAGTACTTTAAAAGCAAATATCCCTAGATCAACAATTTGGAGCATTATCAAGTACAAGATTCATTGTGCTTAGAGAATGGAAAGGAAAATTATTAGGTCTTGAAAACTTCTCACTTAATGACAAAAGACTTTGTGAAAGAGAGAATGAGGTTGATTCTGTTGCCGATGAGACCAAACTAGAATCATTTAGTTACATGAACTGTTGGTATGTATAAAGGAAAAAGAAGGAAACTCACAAATTTAACATGATTTTACAATAAAGTAAGGTAGCAAGAACATTATGTTTTAAATATGGTTTTCTATTTCTCCACCAAAAGAACTAATGAGCACACAGAGTGTTATGAAAAGTAGCATTTGGGTATTTTGAAATATATAAAACAAAAGTTTTCTTTGGAGCACCACTGAAGTTTCCAAACTGACAATGACCCGAAACCCATGGCACAAATTGTTACCAAACAATTAGACGTCAGCAAAATTAAGATATTGTCATAAGGATCACCTTGCCTATATTGCATATTTATAGACATATTTGAAGAGAAAGATCCTTTCAATTTGGAGGAAGCAGAAGTTATTGCCAGAGAAGCATGGAACAAAATACCCGTCAGTCCATGTAGTGACCCGGTAAGAAACTCAAAAACGATTCAAAGGCAATAATCTTATAAAGTATTTCATCCACTTCCATAAGCAGAAGATTCATATAGAATCTTATAAAGTATTTCATCCACTTCCATAAGCAGAAGATTCATATAGAATCTTATAAAGTATTTCATCCACTTCCATAAGCAGAAGATTCATATAGAATCTTATAAAGTATTTCATCCACTTCCATAAGCAGAAGATTCATATAGAATTCTGTTTTGTATGCACTTTAGTCTGATTATTGGTATTTGCTTGAAATTTTTAGTTTTGTTCGAATTCAGCGTTGTTTTCTCTTTGTTTAGTTATTTCAGTGCGGGAGTAAGAGTGACTAATCCCCCCACACACACACACACAGTAATTAGTCTTCATCTTTTGACTAAAAATACTCTAAAAGAAATAGGGTAAAAACTAATTAGGATCACTTTTTCATATTATACCTTCCGTTTGCTCATTTCATATTAATCACCTGGTGATACCAGATCAGGCTGCCCTGTGGCTCCCCGAGACGAAATTCACCTACATTGACTTTTTTTTTTGTTTTTGTTTTTTTGTTTGTAAAACTTAATTATGTTCTACAAAACCAAAAACAAAAACAACAGCCCCTCTCCCTTTCTCCCTCCCCTTTTTTATTTTTCCTACCCTACTCCCGGTCCTGGATATGACCTTAAACTACATCCGATGGTGAGATCCGGCTTACGGACTTTGGGGAATGTGGAGCCTCCTCTTAATTACCATTGCTCCCAGGTCCACCCTGACCCGGAGTGGTAGTACCTGTTAGGGTCCCAACTATGGGTTAAATAGAAACAGATATTAAAAGGGGAAAGAAACAAAAAAAGAGAAGAAAACAAGACCAGATTCGGCATTAAATAACCCAAAAAGGGTTGATATGCCGTAAAACAAAACTACCAAACCAAACCATATTAATCACTGCACATATTAGCAATTATGTGGCTCATAAAAAAATACTTTCTAAAGTTACCTTTTCAGATTACAAATAATACAAATATTCGGAATCTATTTTTTCCATAAATATACAAAACAAAACGTCCCATATAATTGTTTGTTTTAAACTCATATTTAATAACCATTACATATTATGTATGAGTGTTTCGGTTCTTGGTCTACTTACTAAGAGAAAGGATGCACATTCATCGTAGTTGTAGTTACTTGCTTTGTGCATGAGTGTTCTTTTCGCACCATTTCAAGCTAGCAAATACCAGTTAATTAGGATAGACACTAGCATAGTCGTCGCGTCGCGTGAGAAATAGGTCTGTTACCATTGAAACGTATGTTGATGCGAGGATGTCTATTCTTAGTTATAAAATGACATGAAGGTTTCAATGTTCATTTTTATTTATTTTTCATTTTAATTTCTCTTTTTAATTATTGTTCAAATCCAGAATTATTTCTTGCACCAAATATTTGCTTACTGTTGTTAAATATTAGACGGATAGATCAACTAGTGTATATTGCTTTGAGAATAACAGGAAGTGTGACAGGCAAAGGGACAGAAGAGGTCAACTCGCTGACCTGAAGTGAAATTAGCTAAGCCGTGGAAATATATTATCTACCAGATTTATTTAAAAACCACAGATTGCTGTTTCAGTTACTGCAACTTGTTGAGCAGCGTGAATGCGCACGTTGTACTGGAGCAAGAGTGCACCTGCATTCAGCTTAAATCTTTTGCATTACAACTCGATTCTCCGTTCGATAGTCTTAATTCTGATGCATATAACACTATTCATCAATAGACTACCTGGAAAAGACGTAAAACTATTCAGATTATGCGTTCGGAATCTCCAAAAAGACAGAAGACATCATCTTGCCAACAGATAATGTCCACTTGAACTTCTTCGGGGGTGAAGAAGACACAAAGTGTTTCCATCAGTTGCTTTGAATTCAAAATGGTAGAACGAGGTTTCATGTCGAATTACTAATCTGTGGTGGAAATTGTTAGGGTTAGCCTGGAAGAAAAGAGTGAGAAGAGTCCCGGAAATTCCAAGTCCCTTTTCAGCTTGTGCATTCTTCAGACACGTCTTGCGCATCTCTAAGATCTAAATTAAAGCAGTATGGACCAAACCCAAACTAATGCCGATGGAATTAACTATCTATTTCTGAATTTTTGAGATGAGGATTGATAACTTGTATTATTCAGACTACTGTTCTCACAGCATTTCGGCTGATGTAACCTCCGACCTTCTTCCGGTGCATCTTGTTAAACTCAGGAATCTGTATGGAATTAATTATAAATAAAAGATACGGTCACCATTAAAAAAATATATATATATAGTAATAAGTAGTGATCTATAGTGATACGTAGTAAGACTGCACATCTAAAAACAAGAATAGGTTTAAGGCTTTCTTGGTGTCGTAACTTTCTGACTACTTAGGCCTATTTTCGCACGTCTTACCTTTGTGCAAGTCTTACCTGGACAGAAGTCTTAATAAGTTTTATGAGAAGTGGTAGTGTTGACACAACAAAAATGTTCAGCTATGGCTCTTCTTTCTGAGTGAGGCTTAGAACTTTTTGAACAGCTCTAGTATATATACGTACATACTCGACTGAGAAATATGATATCTCAACCTGTAGACATCATATAGGATGTGACATTTAACAAACTATAAATTCAAACCTATTCTCTACAATTATGCTTAGTTATAAGAAAATAAATCTTCAAAATAAAGTCATATGCATCTGTTTTAATTAATCTAAGTATCATATACATTGCTGTAAGCAACAACACAAACAGGTGAACATCTTAAAATAATTTTTTTTTAAATATTCAGACCAAGTGCATTTTCAGCATTCCAATTACATTAGAAATTGAAAGGAACAGGTTTCGCATAAAGATTCCTAACTTTGAAAAGATGCCACCCAAACTATCATGCCTTTCCCAAACTAAACAAAATACATATGTTCAAATTTACTCAATCTCAGAATGAAAAAAAGAATTCCATTAAAAAATATATATATATATATACAGGGTGGGCCAAAATAAGGGTCCTATCTTTAAATTTGAATAACTTGAATTTGAATAACTTCCACAAAATAAAAGTTAAACTCACCAAACTTTATGTGTGTGTAGACTGACGCTTCCGAGATTTTTTGAAATAAACAAAACAAATTTTAGCCGAAAAACACTTCTTAAAACTTACAAAAACTAAAGTATTGTTTTTTACACTGTTTTGAGTTTTTTAAGCAAAAATAATGTTTTCTAAATGAGGGTACGTTCCTTAGGGCTAATACGGCTCATGCTTGCTTCGGAAGGGGTCCTTTACTATTCTAAAAAAAAATTAAAAAAAAAAAAAAAAAAAAAAAAAAAAAAAAATCAATAAATAAAAAAGTTATGAATTTTTAAAAATAGGACCCTTATTTTTGCCCACCCTGTATAACCATTTACATAATTTGGATTATTTGGGCTACTTTTCTTATCTTGGTTGTTATTTTCACAACGTTTCAGATAATGTTCAGGTGCATCTTTTTGAACTTAGGAACCTATATGAAGGTTCAATCCTTGCTACAGGCAATAATAACTAAAAATGACACAAAATAATTAACACTTCTATCCACTCATGGCTTACGAAATAAGAAAAATCTATCCCTGTGAATTAAATAAAGGTTCAGTTCGAAATTTCCTATACGTTCCGGAATTCGATATAAAGATTCCCAAGTTTGAAAAGATGCACCTGAAAGAAGGTCGAAAGTTATATCGACTGAAACTTTGTAAAATTAACAACTAAGATAAGAATAGTAGTCCAAATAATACAAATTATAAATCCTCATCTAAAAAATTCCAAAATATTTATATTTACTTTTTATAATATATATTATAAAAAATAATACTGGTATCTTTCTTAACTTTAAAACGTAAAATCACAAAAATTAACTTTTGTTTATCCTTTATCAATAGTATGTAATATCCATCTATATCCCATAACGTCTAGGGACGTTGTTGGGGAGTCAGGCAGATACTCTATCCGTCCTAACTTTTCTGTGAGCACAATAGAACCTGGTGGAGGCCATGTCCTCTCCAGGCCACATACAGCACTTGGTATTCCAAAATGGTCACCATTTAGTACTGGCCAGGCTCAATGTCGCTTAACTTTGGTAATCTAATGGGAATCGGTGTGGCAACATGATTGTGTCGCATATATTATTATTATGCCGATGTAATATGCAAATTAATTTATCAACAAATATTATTATGCCGTATGTAATATGAAAATTAATTTATCAACAAAAAAGTAAATAAAAACTATAGTTTTCATTTTTTTTTTCAGTGAATAAAATTTCTTTTCATAGTAATGTATTGAAGGTATAATATTTACCTCCCCAGGAGGTTAGGCACAAGGCCAGTTTTATCTTACTCCCACAAGGTAAGATGTGACCCAAGGTCGGGTCGGGAAAGTGGGGCTTGAAAAGCCAGCGCCCGAGAAGATGAGCACTCTGGCCGTTAAAAATTGCCTGGGCAGCCCCGTCGGCATTCCCCGGTAAGAGCGTCTCAGGCAGTAAGCAATAAACTTACTCCTCCCCAAAGAGGGGAGGCAAAGCCTTGGAGGGTGGACCTCCTAGAACTGCACAGGACAAATTGAAGGTATTATCAGGTCATATCTTTGTTTGTTTTATTACCTTTGAATAAAAATAACTTGTTATTTTTAGATATTTATGCATTTCTATTTAATAATTTTGTACAGCAATATTTGTGCTTTGATTAAATTAACTTTATCAAATTGAAACAGCATATATTTTTAAGAAAAAAAAAATTGTAAAAAAATAAACAAATTGTTTGGAATCGTTAAAGGAAAAAATATACTGAGAAGAGAAGTCAATTTAAACAAAATATTTTTATTTGAAAAGTGTGTCAAATCGGATACCAACATAATTAGGTGCTGAAAATACACTTAATCCAAACATTTCTTATGTGAGTGAATTATAAAAGCTTCTGTAAATAAATTTCTAAGAATATACAGGGTGCCCCCTCAAATGCCATTTATAGAATCATTAATAAAACCCACAATCTTTTCTGCAATCCAACCATATTTGGTACAAATAAACTTCAATCTATGCCTGACTTGTCCATCAAATTTCAATTATGAATGGGCAACAGTGTTTGTTATATTACCGTTGCAAGCACACCTAGATAAGACATGCAAAATAGTATATAAATAACCCATTTCTTTTGGGACTGCTCTGATTTCGACATGTGACCCTCTTCAGTTCAGAAATAGTTTGAGGATTGTTTCGATAGACACCATCTTTAAGATGACCCCATTGATAAAAAATCGGGAGGTTAAAGTCTGGTGAGTGTGAAGCCCATTCAGGATCACACCTACTGATGAGATGATCACTAAAGTCCCCCCCCCCATATCATTAAACAACAACATGGCTGGATTCCAGAAAGGACATTGAATTTTCTTAACGATTCCATAGATGGCAGTTTTTTGGGAGGTCACCCTGTATTTGAAGATATTGCCAAGATGAGGTATTGTTATTTACATGTTTTGGACTTTCTTCTTCATCTATGTTGTTGCCTTTTTCACAATATTTCGACAGTTGCACTCTCTGGCCTTCTTCATGTGCCTTTTGTTGTAGTCAAACTTCCAAGAATTTAAAAGCAAACCTTTTATTTAACAAACTGGAATTGAACTCATAATCTCCAAGTAGAATTAATTCTAGGATATCTCTTAACCAACACTTGTATCTTTTAGGCTATGTGTCCAGTTGAACAACATGAGATGATTTTAGGGGGATTTATGAACCTATCTATCTCGTATCATTTTTTACATGTATCCAAGCAACTCTAAGAGGCTTTGTCTATCAATTGGTCCATCAGTTAAGTTTGAAATAGAATTTTTAGATTCATCCATTTATTTTTAGAAAAGGTTCAATCCGCTGAACATTGAATGGATGCATCTCAAGAACGGATTCATTCTTCTTTACCTAATATTGCATATGCTATGTTGTGAAAATGAGGAGAAAAAAACAGTCCAAAACATGTAAATATTGTAAGAATGTGTTCCTAATAATGGTGGACGGTGGTGTGCGTGTGTGTAGGCAATGACAATCTAGGAAGATGCTATGTAGAGTAGCAGTCACAGCAGCAGTTGGCGACATCATAAAGCATTTCATGTAGATCTCAGCCAACTCACCACAGAACCAATGAGAAACAATAGCAGCAAACACTGTCATCACGTTTCGTTTCTTCATTTCTTTCTTCAACATATATCGTCTGTAGATTTCTTGACCGATTTTCTTTTCATGGCCTGCTAAGAGATTGAAGTACAATGAGAAAAATCAAGACTTCTTCAGTTCATACAGTTAGTGATGATGATGATGATGATGATGATGCTATAGCTCTCTGATGCTTGTTCTACACAAAAATCATACAAAAGATGGTTTTTTTTGTCAGAGATTTTACAAATGACTAACATTGTATGTTTCAAATTTATTTTTTAGATGAGGATTGATAATTTAGATTATTCGGACTACTATTCTCATCTTAGTTGTTTCTATTTATCTTCCTCCCACAAGGTAAGATGTGACACACGGTCGGGAAAGTGGGATTTGAAAAACCAGCGCCCGAGAATTTGAGCGCTCTGGTCATTAAAAATTACCTGGGCAGCCCCGTCGGCATTCCCTGGTAGGGGCGCCTCAGGTGATTAGCAATAAACTAACCCCTTCTCAAAGGGTGAGAACGCAAAGCCTGGGAGGGTGCACCTCCTAGAACTGCACAGAACAGCCAACCGATAGACCGGCGTAAATCAAGACCCAAAGGCCCAGACAATACCGGTCTATGGGGTGTAGTATCCATCGGAACAGATACTACACTTTGATCTTGGCCAAAAGTTGTTATTTTAACACCGTTTCAACTGATGTAACCTCTAACCTTCTTCAGGTGCATTTTTTCAAACTTAGAAATCTTATGTCAAACTTGAGAATCTATACAGCATTTCAGACTGAACCCTTTTTTTTCTTCTTTTTTTTTTAAATGCTGGGTTTTCAAGGTGGCTACAACTTCTTCGATGTGTTTTGATGCCCACATTGAAAACCGTCCTCGACCTCAGTCTGACACTGACTTTGTTGCTGTCGGACTGAGGTCCTGTCTAGTCTCAGGACGTCCACCCTCCCAGGCTTTACCTTCTCTTTGAGAAGGGATTAGTTTATTGCTAATCCCCTGAGGCGCACTTAGCAGGAAAATGCCGACAGGGCTGCTCAGGCATTTTTTGTCGGCCAGCGCACACTAATAATAGTGCGCTGGCTTTCCACACCTGACCTTGTGTCTAGCCTCGTGTAGAGGAGGTAAATAAAAATACTTGTCATTATGAAAAAAAGATTGTCAAGACTGTTCTGATGTTAATGAAATAATGTACACTAGTTGGTTAGATGAATAAGTTAGACATACTTCGATTTTTGTTTTAACTTTTTTTGAACAACGAATGCTGAACTAGGAAGTCAAAAAAAATTTTTATGTCTCATAATTTTATAACCATGACAAAGTTGAAAATCTATTATTATACTAAAGCTGAGTTAATCACGGCTTTTTATCCGATATATTTTAACCATACAAAATACATGCTAAAATATTCGTTAGTTTTGCGATAAAGTTAGGTTTGAAAAAAAGTTCCATTTTAATTGTTCTAATTAGACATAAATTGCAATTAACTCACCAAGTGAACCTTCCAAAGTTTCTATCACTTTCACCCTCTCTCGATCTATGCTGTTTGACCACCACCATCCACCATCTTATTTTATACAGTACCTATCACTTTAACAACTGAAGGTAAGAATAACAAGATTGAAATAGTCTATTATAAAAAGGAATATCACCACAAGTAGTAATACTATTAAAATCGTAGCTGGAGAGAGAGGAGTGGGGTATAGTGAGCAGACAGAAACTAATTTTTGAGTTTGTTTTTATTTTTTATATTTAATTGGCTTTACCAACTCACTCTCCCCCCCCCCCCCCCATTCAAATAATCTAACCAGAGCGTAATGGGTGACCCAACAGGTGAAAAATCTAATACAACATAAAAGTATTTTTAATGCACTAGAATTCTTTTCAAAACATCGACACGTTCAAAATCAAAAAGGATTCTCATAGTATTTAGTATTGTTGATGCAATCACAGAAATTATCGAGATTTAAAAGTTTACAAACCAATCTGATAGAATGTGAATAAAATGTTTTAAATGATTAAACCACAAAGTATGGATTTTGATCAAATATTCTTCCAGCTTATCTTTACGATGGCTTACTCTTGAGCATGAAACAGGCGGCAGAATCTCAAATTATCACGTATCACAACCCCCCCATACTGAGGATGCAAAAAGTGGTAAACTAGTGAAATTCCCCTCAATTTCAACTTGCAATATCTCATTTATTTTGGGGTTATTTTGATAAAATTTGGACTTTTCAGGGACAGGTTTTTATTTTTGCCAAAAACTGTTGGTGTTTTTTCCAATTTGGTGTCCCCAATTTTGTGTATCTCTACACATAATAAATGCTGACTCCGGTCATTTTAGTAAAAGTTTTTATGCTTCAAGTTCTTTATATGTTCACATATTTATTAATGATGTTTGGTTTAATTGTTTTGTAGAGGAAAAATGTTTTTGTTTATAGCTTTGCAGAACATGATTGAGTTTTGCAAAAGGGAAAGGAAAAAAACAATAAACTTAATGTTTGGGGCATTTTTTATATCTTCAGAGGGCCTGATCTGGTAGCACCAGGGAAAATAAAGAAAATGAGGGATAGAGAGAGAAAATACTAAGTGGAGAAAGGAGAAAGAAAATAAAAAGTGGGGAAGAGAGAGAGAAAGAAAATTAAAAGAAAGTGGGGGAGAGAGAGAGAAAGAAAATGAAAAGAAAGTGGGGGAGAGAGAGAGAAAGAAAATGAAAAGAAAGTGGGGGAGAGAGAGAGAAAGAAAATGAAAAGAAAGTGGGGGAGAGAGAGAGAAAGAAAATGAAAAGAAAGTGGGGGAGAGAGAGAGAAAGAAAATGAAAAGAAAGTGGGGGAGAGAGAGAAAGAAAATGAAAAGAAAGTGGGGGAGAGAGAGAAAGAAAATGAAAAGAAAGTGGGGGAGAGAGAGAAAGAAAATTAAAAGAAAGTGGGGGAGAGAGAGAAAGAAAATTAAAAGAAAGTGGGGGAGAGAGAGAAAATTGGCTTAAAATTCTATACTTCAATCACCAAATTGAAGAATAACCTTCCTTTAATGAGATAGAAATATTTTTCAAAGTGAATTAATTAACAGTGTGAACGGTACAGATGTTTAAAAGTCAGAACTAAAAATTTGTTAAAAAAAAAACAACTAAACGCATTTGTCATTAAAATAGTTACATAATCCAAATCAACTTGCAAAAAATAAACTAATCGGCATACAAATAAAGAACTGATATCATTAGAAAGAGGAAAGATTAAATTTTATTTACATACTAATTTGATAGATATAACCTGAAAAATAGCCGAAACATTTGTAAGTTAAACTTTACAAAAATGTCAGTTTTTACCCATGTTCGCAGCATAAACAGGCTAGTTTGGCATTGCTAGTTTTAGCCTTGCTACTAGATCTAGCAACAGATCAGGAGAAGTACAGTTTGATCATGCAACCCTTGCTTAACTTTAAACTCATCATGCAGGCATCCTTTTAGTGATATTGTCTCTTGAGACACAAGGAGCTGGCCTTGGCCAGTTTTTAACAATACTTAGCAAAACAGTATTCATCATTTTCTTGAAAAAACCCTATTTATCTTCTTTCTAATTACTTATTTTTCTCTTCAAGGTGATTAATATCTTACAAAACATCCCAAATTAATGATTTGACTGTAGCTACAATAAGAGGGAATTACAGCCATTGTGCTTCCAGCAACTCAAATAGACAGAGTAATTGAGGTGATGATTTTTGCATAGAAAACGGCTATCATTTTCATCATTCATCTTCTTTGACGATTTCCTTAATCCTGTCTGATAAGTACAACTTGTGATATGAATAAGGTGTTTGATGGATGTGAACTGAAGATGTGCAAATGGTCAGATTTGTTTAATATGCAAATATAATATATATGAAATGATTGTGTAAGAAATTTTTTATGAAATTTTATTAAGGAATCAAATGTTTAAAATTTTTTTAGAAATTAGTTGTGCCAATCTTTATTTTCTTCAGAAAGCATTGTTTTTTTAGAATCTTAAATTTTGTGAACAAAAAAATGATGGGTCACAAGCAAATTTGAGACATTTGAACAATATTTTGAGGTCATAACACACGTCATGTCTTAATTAGATTATTTATAACAGTTTTCTAGAGATTTAATACATACCGATTTTAATTCCTCTGTGAAATCTAAATTATTTAATTTGTTGTGCAATATTTTGTTCGTAACTCAACAATGTTCCAATATGAAAACATATCCTAATCTCAAGAATAGCTTATGTTATAAAAACCTGACATTTTAAGGATTTCAAAGAGTGAAATGTTAAAATATCAAATGAGATTTGTAAAATGATTTAATATTATTTTGGAGATTGCCTGTTCCTAGATAGTTTGCCTACCATGGGTTGACAGTCTAGTCTATCCTACTATTTCATCTCTAGCTCAGGGATTCTAAACCAAACAAGCTTAGCTATCCCTGATAGCACTTGAACCCTGCTGCCAAGCTCACCGTTTTGCCAGTTTTAAAATTCAATACAGTTGAATTTCTATATTCACACAACATTTTATTAGAACAATCCAATTTGCAAACCAATATTTGAACATTAGCTTGAATACGCCTAAACCAATATTTGAACATTAGCTTGAATAAGCCTAAACCAATATTTGAACATTAGCTTGAATAAGCCTAAACCAATATTTGAACATTAGCTTGAATAAGCCTAAACCAATATTTGAACATTAGCTTGAATAAGCCTAAACCAATATTTGAACATTAGATTGAATAAGCCTAAACCAATATTTGAACATTAGCTTTAACAAGCAAACCAATATTTGAACATACGGGGTAGCATGCTCTTGTTCCGTCAGCCATGACTGGGAGAAGTCTTCAGTAACTCGCAATTCTTTGTATCGCCCGCACCGAGGATTGCCCCTTTCAAGCTTCAGCTGACAGAACAAGAGCATGCTACCGCCGTGGATTAAATAAAGGGTTCTGTTCGAAATTCGGTCCATATTCCAGAGTTCGAAAGAAATATTCCTGAGTTCGAAGAGATACACTTGAAAAAGGCCAGAGGTTACAGCGTCCGAAACATTGTGATGATTACACTCAAGATGAGAAATGTAGTCCAAATAACAAAAATTATAGCTTTAATAAGCCTAAGCCAATATTTGAATATAGCTTTAATAAGCCTAAGCCAATATTTGAATATAGCTTTAATAAGCCTAAGCCAATATTTGAATATAGCTTTAATAAGCCTAAGCCAATATTTGAATATAGCTTTAATAAGCCTAAACCAATATTTGAATATAGCTTTAATAAGCCTAAACCAATATTTGAATATAGCTTTAATAAGCCTAAACCAATATTTGAATATAGCTTTAATAAGCCTAAACCAATATTTGAATATAGCTTTAATAAGCCTAAACCAATATTTGAATATAGCTTTAATAAGCCTAAACCAATATTTGAATATAGCTTTAATAAGCCTAAACCAATATTTGAATATAGCTTTAATAAGCCTAAACCAATATTTGAATATAGCTTTAATAAGCCTAAGCCAATATTTGAATATAGCTTTAATAAGCCTAAACCAATATTTGAATATAGCTTTAATAAGCCTAAACCAATATTTGAATATAGCTTTAATAAGCCTAAACCAATATTTGAATATAGCTTTAATAAGCCTAAACCAAAGGTGACCATACACAACAAGAACAAAACTTTTATAATTTACTCGCAGATTTATCCAGCCTTGTGTTGAACATAACTACTAATCTCTGTTTCAATAAAACTATCAAAAAGAAAGATCTCATGTGTCTACATTTCTCCATTACATGTAACTTTGATAAATGCACATCGAGTTATTTGGTTTCTTATTTAGCATTAATTAATCGAATATTTATTAAAATAAAAAATAAGATCTAAAATTAAATTTTTTAAATCCTATGTAAAAAAATTGTAAATATAACATTTTTCTTTTTTTTTTACCTGGTAACATGTCTTCACATGGGCAATGCCGGATAAATATAGCTAGTACTTAACAAAATGGGATAGATCATTACATATTCCCATCATTTATTTGTTAGTACAATTACTATTCTTCTAACATTTCGTTTACAAAAGAAAAACAAAGGTTCCCAGCATTAAATGACCAGATGGGTAATTTTGTTCATTAATATTATAACCCTCTGTTAATGTGCTGTTAAACAAAATAACCCTTTATTATGCATTAAGCACAGCAAAATACAGCGCCACAGTTAGTAAGATTTGTCGGAGAATATCCATTTCTGAGCAATACCCTACTCTTACTTTCAAATAAGAAAAAAACGTATCATCTTTGGCACTAAATAAAATCAAAACTCCATATTCTTGCTACTAAAAATCACATACAATTGAAGAAATAGAAAGAAAAAGAAAATGACAATAACGGCATTCATTGTTTTATCTTATTTTTTAAAATACCAAAAAATCTAAGAATTATCCAAGTTTAATGAAATGTTCTGCATTTTTTCAATAACTTATATATTTTATAAGGAATACAAGTTAATTTAGCATCCAATCGATTTTAGATAGATGGAAGTTTGACAGAATTTAAATTTCAACCAAATTAACAGATATGCAAAATAAATTTTTTTTTTATATATTGTTACTGTTAAAAACGACTATATAAATTTTTCCAGGAAAAATTTTAAGTAAGGCGATAAAAAGAATTTAATCTTTGTTGTTATTTTTCTTCCATTCCCAAAATGAAATTCATATATTTACTTTGTCTACTGAAAATGTTTCAACTAACTATTACATGAACAGACTCTTTTTAAAGTCTTATCTCTATCTATATAAAGTTAGGTTAGCCATGCTGATGACGGATGATAGCCAGAAACACGTGTCCATGGATTCCTTTTATGTACGTAAAAATTAATTAATAAATATATAAAGTTAGGTATATTTATATATTTGTATGTACATGATCCACTCCTAAACTAATTAACCTATCATTATAAATTTTGGAAGAGGTCCAAATGTGGGCTATATTTAGCTTAATTTAGTTCAGTTTAATCTAAAGGAGGTAAAAAAGGGGATGAAAGCCTTTTGTGAAAATTCAGATACCTCTGATTTTTGTGAAATTTTAACAATGGGTATGAGACATCAATTAATAAATATTCCCCAAATATCAGTTTCTTTGGAATATTTTAAAGGGTTTTAGGGAGCATAATATGGGCACAAGCTCCCAGTTGAAAATTCAAATATTTCAGATTTGCATTGAATTTGATCCATGGTCATACAACACCAATTAAGCAAAATTCTCTGAATTTCAGTTTCTTCTTAAGACCCCTTATGTTTAAGCCTTAAATTTTAGGCATTTTCTAGAATCAAAATCATATAATGGATTTTGATCAAAATTGGAATAAGGATTCTAGACATAAGGTTTAGTATCATTATATCTTGATTTTAATCTTTGTAAGGAGATATAAAAGAAGTGCCAAACTGTTCTGTTTGAGGAATTAAGTTTACCCATCCTGGGACGGGTATTTTTCTAGTTGTTACATAATGAAAGCCTTCATTCAGATAGACAGAAAGAGTGATAGAGCTGGTGGAATGATTGACAGATCCGGAGTCCAAAAAGATGATCCCAGCAGGTAAGCGAAAGTTAAGCTGACGTAATTTCCGAAAAAGTAAATTCTAGTCTGTTCCCTGACAGCTCTTCTAGTCAGCGGTTACAAAAAACTGTGCTCGTCACAAAACCCCTAGACGAACATTATAATCTCTATATAGCTCTCTCTTAACACAGTGAAGATCTTTTAATTTCTCTCTCGGATCCCTATAATTGTATAATTACTATGTCCTCAAGCTAATAAATTTTCCATTTAAAAGAAGCCTTGTGTGTCTTGTGAAGCAATCAAAGATGACGATAATGACACACAGGGTATCAGCAATGGTGTGTATAATGAGTTATACATGTCTTAGACGAACAACCTGCAAGATTATTCTCTGGTTCTGCTTTCTATCAATTGTTATCCACATTACCATAACTTAACCTCTGAAGAAGGATGGAAGGCACATCAACTAAAACATAGTACAAACAACATCGGTAAGTTGGTTTAGTGAGAAAAAAAAACAAAAAAAACAGAAACAATGGAAATATCTAATATAAAGGTTCCACAATATTTTGCTTAATATGCATTAAGCTTCTTAGACATAAATTAATGAAATTAAAAATTAAACATGAAAATAATTCCTGATTGTGGATGTAGGAGGGTTTTCAATATTTGAATCCTTGAAACACTAAAGATAAAATGTTACTCACCTTAGCCTCACACTGCAGATGCACTCCAGGCACAGATAAAGATGTAATCAGCATTGTGACACAACGTAATAAAAATACAGTTCCCATCAAAGAGAATAAACGTCTCATCAATATAAACCTAAAAAGATACAAGTTTTTGAATGAAAAATAAAAATTAAAAAACTGATAAAATACACAACATTGTTATAGTTACCATTTTAATACTATTTTTATAAAGTTTAGAATTTACTGGAACTCCCAAATTAACAATGGGCAACACATTTCCAAAAAGCTTGTGCCACATGAAATCATATTAATCAAA
Organism: Sepiola atlantica; assembly: GCA_963556195.1. Taxonomy (NCBI): domain Eukaryota; kingdom Metazoa; phylum Mollusca; class Cephalopoda; order Sepiida; family Sepiolidae; genus Sepiola; species Sepiola atlantica. Next base: position 5,547,008 of record OY744517.1, on the reverse strand, counting down.
CATAAAAACTAGATTATCTGATTTTTTTAAAAATATCATATAATTAAAAAATTAAAGTTAGTGCTGATTTACTTTTACAAAGCTATATTTCCATAAAAGTTTTGTTAAAAAATTGAGACAAATATACAGTGAACTTTATTTGGGGGAAATTGAATAATTAGGTGATTGGTAGATTTCATATTGGCTTTTGCTCAAAAACAAACATCCTACCTTATTTTATTGAGTAAATAAGTTTTGCCTAATTAACATAAACAACTTTTACAAACAAAAACGTAAAAATTTACTCATTAAAAGTAGGTAATCTGTATAAGTTTCTTTTTTCCACAGATGCACAATTAAATTTTTTTTTTTTTAAATGAACAATTTAATAGGCAATAAAGATGATATTCTTTGAGGAAAAAATTATTTGTTTTTTTTTTACTATAGAAAATGTAATTTTGATTTTTAATTAAAATATTTGGTCATGGAAACAAGTTAATTAGCAAGATGGGATAATTAGTTAATTGTCTGTCTCAACTAGATTATTTTAGTTATTCCAGTTTAACTACGTAAATCACATATACTAGGATTTATTTGCTATGTTTGTATGGGCAATGGCATATTGACTATCTTTGTTCGTTATCTAATGCCAAGGCACAATATCTTATTAACTAGCTGTAGTTACTTGGCGTTGCCTGGGCATCTGTACTTTCATTTTTGTTTAGCTTCTTTTTTATTTTTTATTCCTTTGTTATGGTAATGTTTTAATCTTTATGAAATTATTTGATGTAAATAGTGTCCAAAACTGTCAATGTTAATACCTGATGATTTGCTAAAAATAACTTACTATTCAACAGTTTAAATGCTTCCAAATTCCAAAATTAGTAATTCATTTTTTTTTCCAACAATTAACAAAAGATTGAAATGGTTAAAAAAAAAAACAGAAATGCATCCTAAGGAATTGAATTCCATAATTCCATTAATTTTTGTAAACCTGATTTTTATTTTAAGAATTCATATTTTATGCTATTACATTTTTGATTTCAAGAAATAATTGATTAAAAAAATGAAAAGTTAAGTGTAAATCACGTGGAGGCAAGAAACACACAAATAAATAAAAACAAAGAATGGAAACGTTTGTGTTTTTGTCTTTAAGAAAATGTGTCTTACTTTAGTAAAACAAGAAAAGAAAATAATAAAAGACAGATATCTCTAATTGTTTTGGTGAAGAAACTGCCTAGTTTAACTTTGCCGACAAAGAAACATTTATGAACCTCCCTTGATTCGTTTTGAAATTCACATGAATCATGACACCATCATGATTGTGTATTTGTTACATGAGCATAACCAACATCACATACAGGTCGACACTGTTAATTACAAGCAATGCACATGTAAAGGGTTTAAGTTGAGTGTAACTTGCATAACACTACACCGACTCACTAGCAATGCGAAAAAGTCTAGAGATGCAAAGTGTATGAAATCCAGCTAAGTAAAGTGCGTGCGTTTTATATGAATTAGCCTTCTCGTTTCTACATCTCAGCGTATAATAGTGTGATGTGACCCTCATAACTATTATTAGAATTTTATTAAGAACTAGCGGGGCCCATGCACGGGAAAAATTGAAGGACACAGGAAACTTATGCTCTCACCTCTGAACTCCATATAAGTATTTTCTAATCCATATTTTACTTAGCTATAATTAGTAATTGTAGTGTTCTGTAAATATTAAATTAATACTAACATTTAAAAAAAAACATACTTGCAGCAACGTACTTACGTAATGGCAAGGAATTGGGGGAGGGGTAAGTAATTGTGTTTATACACAAACACTGGAAGAAAAAAAATATGTGCCGTTCAGTAACCCTTAATCCAGGAGGAAATACAAAAAAAAATAAAGACGGAAACGGTATGCACGCAGTTAGCGTAACAAAATCGGTTAAAGTCAATTTATAGTTCGAGAAATTGTTAAGTCAATTTTGCTCCAAAATATCCTGATCAGTCTCTCTCAGATGAAAACTTATCAGGAGTCAGGCAATATACCCATCCTCTCTCCGAAAGAGGGTAGTAATGCTTAAGAGGATGGACTCGTGTTACCTTAGTATTTGTGATGAATTTTAAATAACATAAAAGCGCTGTATTTCTTTTTATCCTAACAATAATCCTAAAGCAGTATATAAAAAACAGAAGAAAAAATGAAAACAGTGCGCGTACAGTTGTCGTACGAGAACCATGAAAAGTCAATTTATAGTCTAAGGTTCTGATAAAAGTCAAAATGAGGTTGACACAAGTGCGAAATTCCAGTTTCTCAGCTGAGACTGAGGAGGTATAAAAAGGTGTTTTTGGTTAAGAGGCAATTTCGTTTCTGGGACTGGTGCAGACAAGACACGTCGTTCGGAAAGAGAGACCAAGAGAAAAGGAACAGCAAAGTGAAAGATACAGAAAAAGAGAGTCCAGTTACAAGCTACCTCGGCAAATATCATGCTTTTCATAATGATCTGCAAGGTCTTTGATTTCTGTCCGATTCCAAAAACTGACATGCCAATCGTGGAGCGGATAGAAAACATGGTCTGCGAATTCTGCACCATGAACAAATTGAGCGTATCCTGCTACTATGACTTACCACAACATGTAAAGCAACTTCTCTGTGCCTCATTCAGGAAACCATGACTATGTACAGGAGTACACTGTGACTGACCATGCCCAGGATGCATACGAGAAAGAACTCGTGCTATACCAAAAGGAAAAACTTTTTTCACCCAAGAGTCTAATTCTCTTAATAGCAGTCATGTAAAAGCCCAAGCGTTCAACTACCAAAAATTGAACATTTTGTTGAGGTATTCATTGCCAGTGCAGAAGTGTGTACACAAAATCTTAGAGAATGGTGCAGACAAGGATTCGACGTGTCACTCTTAGATCTGCGAAATGCTTACCTGCAAATCCATGTTGACCAAGTGTTTCAGTCATTTCAAACAGTCATCTTCAAAGGTAAACGCTTTTGCCATACATTGTTGGGGTTTGGCCTAAATGTGGTGCCAGTCGTCATGATATTTGTCGTCAAGAAAGTTATAATGAAATGTCACAGCACATGCGTCTTGCGAGGCTGACTCACGTGCGAGATTCCCATTTCTTAGACAAGACTAAGGAGTTCAATTGGTTCATCGGTCTCGAAGTACGTCCAATCTGAAGATGCCACCTCAGATGACCTTTGACAACCTGTCAAGTGTAACCTCCAATCAAGATGTCTGAGATGCTCGGAACCACCAAGTGAAAAGACAAAGATTGGATCTCGGGTCAAAGAATTGAAATTGCTGAAAAAGCAAATCAAGGCCTTGTAATAAATCTGACAACTACGCCGTAAAGCTACCCGCTCTGCTCGCGCTGATCGAAATACATTCTGGAGGAAAGTGTCAGAAGACATGAAACGTGCCTCAGCTATTGGGGATTCCCATAAACTTTACAGCAGCCTCTGTTCGACCACAAAGACAAGCTGGGGTGGTAACTAAACCATCTTGAACCAGAATGGCGAGCTAATCACCAATCTTAATGAACGTCTCATCTGTTAAACCATGACTAACAGCCCTCATTAACTGCTCTTATGAATAACGTCGATCAAACTCCTTATGACTGCCAAACAACTACCCCCACTCACCCCCACGCTTGAAGAGGATGCTATAAAACGTATCAAAACTAAAGCTGCAGGCAGAGATAACATCGCTGCTGAGATCCTCAAACATAGTGCTAAAATACTAGGGCCTGCCATTCATCACATTATCAATCAAGTCTGGGAGACTGAAATTCTCCCTCAAGACCAGAGCGATGTCACACTGGTACGATTCTTTAAAATCGGTGATAAGCGCTACTTCCGCAACTATCAGAGTGTCAGCGCGATTGATGTATTTGCTTAGAATATTCACTTCGATTCTTCTGAAACGATTCCAATCCGAATGCAACTCCAAAACGAGGCCAAACCAATGTAGCTTTCATGCGGGCCGTGAATGCAGCGATCAAACGTTCACCCGAAGACAAATCTTCGAACATTGTTGGTGCTTCCAGCAAAGAACAATCATCGGTTTCATTGATCTTACTGTTGCATTTGGCTGTTTACTGTGGCACCTTCTGGAAGTTTATGCAAGCAGATGGTATTTCATCTAAGCTACTCAGTCCTCTTTAAGTATACTACTGCTCAATACGATCCTGCATATGCATGTATGATGAAGTTTTGGAACCCTTCGAAATATGGTCTGGCGTTCGGCAAGGATGTGTTCTTTAACCAACCCTTTTCAATTACCCCCTTGACTGGATCACCTCGAATGCCTTAAAAGTTTCCCCGTGTTACTGTTGGTTTGCAATTTTGCCGTCAAGGACTTAGATTACGCAGATGATATCGCACTTCTCAGTGATACATTTGCTGATGTCAAGTCTGCTATTAATGAGCTTCAGCACGTTGCATTGCAGATTGGCATGAAAATTAAAGCCTCAAAGATAAAAAAAATACTCGCTGCCAGCTTCACCCTCAGCAGACAAAACACCCATCGTCCTCAATGGTGATGTTCTTGATGAGGTTGAGAGTTTCAAATATCTTGGCGCCATCATCACAGCCACAGGTCAAGGTGGAGCTAACATCAAAGCGCAAATTGACCTTGCACATCATGCCTTCTGCCAACTTAATTCCCGGCTCTGGTCAAGATCTGCGTCCCATCCTGTGTCCGATGGTAGCACTTCCTCTCAAACAACACAGCATGTTTCTCTTGCAAAATTAACTCCCACCGACAAATCATCCTCACGAGATGTCGAGACTGGCTGGGTCATGCCTTTCGCTGTCAACCAGGAGAGTTCATTTACGAAGCAATTGCCCCAGCTCCATGGCTGATGAAGGTTAAAGCTGACTTGGAACTCAACCTGAGCCCCTTAAAGCTATGGCGTTCGTAGTTGAAACAGTGAGTGGCTAGAGATCACCCAATCGTTGACTTCAAACTGTCAGGCTTGGTCAGCCTTCGTGAGGCCACAGTGTCAAGGATGAATGGAGCCAGCTCAACCCACCTCAGGAAGTGAATGCTGTTTCAAGTACAAGTAAGTATTGAAGAGTTATAAAAAAGAGGTGGTTGGGGAAGGGCAGTTTTATCTCTGGGGCTGCTGCAGACAAGAGATGTTTGGAGAAAGAGAGAGAGAGAAATAAAGTGGGTTTTTTTTTTTACATGTTAACCAACACTAGATGAAAAACAAATATAGACAGACAAGATTCTTTGAAAACTTTGTGCTTACAAAAATCACTGAAAGAACCAATATTCCTATGCTTTGTCCAGTCAAATATTTTCACATTTCTACAAAGATCCAGAACACTAACTCAAAATCCTTCATACTGCTAAGAGAACTGTATACTATTACTCAATTTTGAACATTCATTCATGAATGTTATGAGTTCTACACCAATTGTGTTAGCTAATTGTGATTCCTTTGTTGCACTTATTAGTTATTCTCTCTCCCTCAAAACAGATTCTTGAGAAAGAAACCCACATCTTCCCATTTAAATTTACTTTTCTGAATCTGAGGATTCGCCATTTTGTCTTTTGTGGAAGCATGCCACTGCATGTGATTTTGCATTCATAACAATAGAAAGAAATGTTATGTCAAAGGAACAACGACAACAAAAAATGTTTTCCTTGAGAAATTTACTCTGGGAACACTGTGTCTTGCCAAATTTGCAAGTAAACTTGTATGATATGTAAAATAAAATCAAGGAATTACTATAGTGGTGATTTGGTGTGGCTGTAACTGAAACTATGAAAATATTAATAATTATGGCAATGTTGCTTTTTTTTTTTTTTTTTGCTTTTTAAATCTCAAAAGATTGTAAATTATTTTCCCATTATAATATTGATGCTGCTAGTCTTTCCTACATTTATGGTTCATTAAATATTCATGTTATAGGCATAATTATAGGAACTAGCAAAATATATGCTCCTCTAGTCGCATATTGCTAGTAAATGTGATGCTTACTTTAAATATTTTATTAATAAAATTAAGCAATTTGATTAAATATAATGCTTACTTATAGGAATAGTAATAGCATTTAAAACTGGTTATTTTTGTTCATAAAGTTATAATAAATTATTCAGTTGACTATTAACATTCATTCAATTCTGTTATCCAAAAGCAGAAGGTAACGTTATTGAAATATATCATTAATATTTACTCCCAAGTCACATTCTTCAGTTACTTTTGATTCTCCTGTTGTTTAATTGATTTTTTTTTGTTCCAATATGTAAAACTTTACACTTAAATTTCAATTTCCAATTTGATAAACTTAATAATTAAGGACAAAAAATACTAACATACAAAACTTTATCATTTAAAATTAAACTTACAGGCCATATTTAGTTGAAATCACAGGCTACTTAAATAAAAAAAAAAAATTAAAATAATATTCCGTTAAATACATAGATAACAAAAAAAGGCTTATCTTTAAGCATTACTGATTGAAGTTGAAGAGAAAACATTTCTGGCTTACAAAAACAGTGAACCATTTATGATGGAGTGTAACCCCCCCCCCCCACACTAAAAATATTTGCATATACTTTTTACTAATATCTTCTATCCTTTTCTTGTAATAGCAAAAGTTTACCAGTACAATTCCAAAAGAGGCCCTGAGTTGCATGTGTATGTGTGTTTGTCAAAAACGGAAAGAATAGGTAAACAAAATGGTGGTAGAAATGAAACCTCTTACAGCGAAGTTTTTTGGCTGTTAGTCATATCTGGGCTTTCTTCACCAGCAGCAGCAACTGCAGTCAGCTGTGGCGCATACTTTCATTTATGGGTTTTCTAACATTTAACTCATCCAAGGAGTTTTGTCAGCGGTAGAAAACCTTGACATCTCATCTTTTTGAAAGGCTCTTCACATATGGCTACTCATCAAGTTCTTTCCAAAATCTTAACTTTATTGGAAGTAATAGTAAGGGTGTCAGTTGCGTTTCTATCAACTTTAATTCAGTTATCTATTTGGAGAATCTGTGTTTAATTTGAAGGTGTTCACATCAAATTTGTAGGGAACGGTAGGGAAGTTACAAGTTATCAAGTGTTGCTCGCTAGTGAATGCTTGTATCAGATCTCATGAGAGACTTGTTTCTTCTTTCTTTCCCAGTTGCTTCAGTTTTATTTAAGAAATTGTCACCTGTCCGTGATCCCTAATTCTAAATATCCATGGGTTTCTGTAACGGAGAGCGTCCGATTGACGTAGATACAGACACTTGTCGGCGCCGTTCAAAGAGGCAGCATCTGGTATGCTGTGTGTGTGGGGCGAACCCGAAAACACTCGCTGCCGACAAAAAAAAAAGAGGAGTGGGAGGAGAAAGGCGTCAGAAAGTGAAATAAGCTTTTTATTTGAAAATCCGGGCAGCTGTGTTCATGCAAATTAGGTTGTTTTGCATGCGTCGGATTTTCGTTTCAATAAGAGAGCGAAAGTGAAGAGTCAGTCAGTTTTTTTCGTGGAGATCGTTCTGAACGCGTATTGGAAAGCGAACAAAAGAAAAGAAGAGTGATGGATTTTCTTTCATGTTGATTTGAACGACTTCTTTTTTTTTTTATACAGTTGAGAGAGACGGTTTTTTTTCCCCTGCCATTTGGACTTGATCTTGGCGACATCTGTTTAAAGATTATTTTGTTATTTTTTTTCTCTAAAGTTTCATCTCAATTATCGACAGATTTTGTTTTATAATTTTGTTCCTTTATATTACCTACTAAAAAACTGCCCAACTGGTTGGTGGCTTTTAGTCTAACTCCACTGAAAAGCTGTTGAAGTTTTATTTAAGCATCATAATTAGTATTAATTTCATTACATTTGACATCCCAAGGACCCTATGTCAAATTTGGTGTAATTCTAAAGAAGTTTTGGAGTATGCCATCATTTTTGATGACACGGACCCCCTCGTCCATATCATAATTAATAACTTTTTGTGTTTACTATTACTAAATGATATTTGTAAACACTTATAGTTTACAAATATCATTTAGTAATAGTAAGGACAAAAAGTTATCAATTATGATATGGACGAGGGGTCTGTGTCATCAAAAATGATGGCATACTTTTTCATGGCTTCCAAACTTACCTACAAATTTTAGCATTAACATCAGTTGCCTTGTTTAGAAACAATACTAATACTTCAAGTTAGCTGTTGCTTGGTATGATATCACATAGTGAACAGATAAACATAAAACATTTTGCCACTAGTCACATGATTTGTAACTCCACTTTAGCCCTTACTTGGGCTAGACGAGAGGTTGGAGAGACCCAATTCTACTAAGTGGCTAGTCACAACATGCCTTTGCAGAAAAAAAAAAAAAAAAAAAAAAAAAAAGAAAGAAAAGCTAATCTCGATTGTACTATTAAACCTGATCTTTTAATCACCCCTCTGTAACTTGTAGATTTTAGAAGGCAATGACTGAGAGTCAACTGTACAAAGGAAACAAAAGGCTTGATCACTGCTTCATGTTACTAAATATTAGTTTTTAGGTACTAATTCTGAAACTAACAGTGACTCAAAACTGTACTTGATGAAAGTATACTGGTTGTATATCTCCATCTCACAGTAGGCGTTTGGAATTCCCGCTTTGTATATTCCAAACAGAAGTTGGAATTCCCGCTTTGTATATTCCAAACAGAAGTTGGAATTCCCGCTTTGTACATTCCAAACAGAAGTTGGAATTCCCGCTTTGTACATTCCAAACAGAAGTTGGAATTCCCGCTTTGTATATTCCAAACAGAAGTTGGAATTCCCGCTTTGTATATTCCAAACAGAAGTTGGAATTCCCGCTTTGTATATTCCAAACAGAAGTTGGAATTCCCGCTTTGTATATTCCAAACAGAAGTTGGAATTCCCGCTTTGTATATTCCAAACAGAAGTTGGAATTCCCGCTTTGTATATTCCAAACAGAAGTTGGAATTCCCGCTTTGTATATTCCAAACAGAAGTTGGAATTCCCGCTTTGTATATTCCAAACAGAAGTTGGAATTCCCGCTTTGTATATTCCAAACAGAAGTTGGAATTCCCGCTTTGTATATTCCAAACAGAAGTTGGAATTCCCGCTTTGTATATTCCAAACAGAAGTTGGACTCCACCGTGGGTGGAAGAGCACAGAACCAGTGAATAATTCTACTTTTTTTTTTATGGAAAAACAAATTTAAAAAAAAACAAAAAGAGCAGGTGAAACATTTTTTAGCATTGGTAGGCAATCACCTTTGCCTTTAAACTTTTTTTCATGGAGCCGCATTATTTTTTTTACCTTGGTTTAAAAAAAAAAAATTTTCTGTTATCAGTTTTTGATAATTTGTTATGGCGATGGCTACTAGTAGCCTGAAGACATTGATTGCACCTGAAATTTCTGAATGGAGTAAGCCTCCTAAAGTTATTATCAATGTAGATGAATTTATTGAGAAGGCGAAAAAGGGCCTTCATTTAGTCACAGAAACGGCTTGTTGATATTCTTAAATTAGAGGAAATTAAGAAAAGAAGTATTATTATGTTTGTCGCAGACAAAAGGACTAAGAAAGTCATCAGAGCAACAACTGAATTAATATCCTTGGACATCTAGGCGGGGCTCCGGTTCAGTACAACTTTCGAGTTATATTGACCGATTCTTAATTAAGAGAGTCAACGTAGAATTATTAGAAGGCCATAGTTTTCATAATATAGTTTACTCGAATCATAGACTTGTTCGGGTCTGTGTAAACTTAGATAGACCTAGACCTAGATTGGCTGGTTACTTGAAGCTCAACACTTCGTTGTTCGATGTGAACGGCTACCGGAAACAGCTATTACTAACCTTAAAGCGGGAATTGACGGAGGCTGTAATTGGGAATAGGAAGTGGGTTCACTTTAAGAAAGTAATTAGGTCCTTTACTGCCGATTTTAGCCGACGACTCAATCTAGCAAGTAGGGCAGCTAAAGTGACACTTGAATCTAGATTAGATCGGGCGGTGGAGGCGGGGGATAGTGCTAAAGTTACTATAATTAAGGTGAAGATGGCCTCCTTGGCTATCCAAGAACACCAAGCTGTAGTAATTAGGGCTAGGTTAAAGAGAAAGCCTAAGGAAGCAACAAATATGGCAGCTGAATTGCGTGTAGAAGAGCGTTGACAAGCTACTGATCGACATTACCGGATGGCATCTTGTGACCACAAACGAAGGTATTCTGAAGGCATTTCGTTCTCATTTCCAGGATCTTTTTACCAGGAAACCCGGTCTGTCTTTAGCATAATTCGACCCCTATTTAGCTGACTTCTCTTGTCTCGAGGCGACCGAAGCAGCTAGGTGCGAAGGTTGCATAACAGAGGAAGAAGTTCAGGAAGCCTTAAAGTAGGTCGGCCTTAACAAGCCTCCTGGGATTAATGGTTTGCCCAACGAGGTATATTTGAGAATGTCGCACATTTTTGTTCCCTTGCTGACAGTTTTATTTAACCCGTGGTTTAGGAATGGGTTTATTCCCCAGTATCTAACCATGGGTATAGTGAAGTTGTTACGCAAAAAAAAAAATGGTGGGGATGAGTTAGATAATTTTCGGCCCTTAACGATGCTAAATGCCAAGTTGAAGATTTTGGCCAAGATCTTAGGCAATCAACTGCAACTTGTTTTGGCTGGTCTAATTAGCCTTGAACAGACTTGTGCTGTAAAGGATCGGAATATTCAGGATAATTTGCACTCAATATGCTTGATCATAGATAAAGTCGACACAGAAGCTGCGTTGATCAATTTAGATAAGTCCAAAGCATTCGATAGGAGGGACCATCATTACTTGGAGACTGTTTTGTTTGTGGCCGGTTTTGGCCCGCAATTTCACTCTTGGATTCGCCTCTTGTATGCGAACCCCGGTGTGCTGGTGGAGGTGAATGGTCTGAGGTCTGAGCACTTCAGATTAACCAGATCTCTTTGTCAGGGATGTCTGCTTTCACCAATGCTCTATGTGCTTGTATTGAAGCCATTCCTTCACAGGCTAAGGGTGAATCCGATCCACCTAGATCAGATGAGTTCACAAACGGAGGGAAACGGTGGCTTCTGGAAGGAAAACACTTTTTAAAGCCTTTCCGGCTTGAAAAAGTGTGCTCTTGGATGAGCGGAAGGAACACAGATTGCCCCGAGGCGAGTGCTCCTTTTATCGTGAATGTAGACATGCTTTGAAGTTCTTACGGGTGAAAGAAAGCCTCTCTGACACCTTGCTGTTGTCCCGAAAGGCATTATATCGGGTTATGGTGAGGGGGACTGTTCGAGATGATAATTGAGGGGTTTGCTCTGGCAAGGGGGGAGCTACACTCAATCTGGCCTTGGGTGCCTGGGTTACGGTGCTTCGATAACGACGAGGCAACTCTGGCCTGGCTGGTGATAAGAAATGCACTTTGGGTCGGCAAGAAGCTTCATTCAGCTGGCTTGGTGAATTCACCAACTTGTGTTAGATACGGAGATGAAGAGGAGACTGAGTCATGCCTTTTTTTTTTTTATTGTTGCATCATTGTGCCACTGATTATGGTCTGCATACTTAACGTATCGTCTTTTGACCTGGAACCTATCAATGTATATAGCAACTGGGCTCCGACAACAGATAGGCAGAAACGTTTTGCGTTTTTAAGCATACTAGCTGTGATGAGTGACGCGATATGGAAAACTCGTATGAAGGCAGTCTACGGAGCTGAGACCTACACTACTCTCGACCTTATTGTGATTTGAAAATATTACCTGAAAGCCTGCATTAAGGCTGAGAGAGTGAGACTCTCTCCGGCAGATTTTGTGAAAGGTGGGTGAAAAGTGTGCGACTGTAGAGTGACTGGAGCTAGATTGGAGTGGTATTTAGACGTACTTTAGGTATAGGATATTGGGCTGTAAAAACGAACATCGATTATGACCCGGTTAGAAGTTGACTAGAAACATGTTTTTTGTTCATTTTAGTTCATAACTTTGCTAGTGTATGAATGATTTCATTATTGTCCTTTTATTTTGTCTCCCCCCCCCCTTTTTTTTTTCTTCGCCCAGTATCTGGTCCAGCTATAAGAATTAAGAAAAAATAGTACAGGAAGCTGTGAGTAGGTTTGGTTATTTTGTTTTGTTTTACAGCATATTAACCCTTTTTGGGTTATTTAATGCCGAATCCAGTAATTTTAGTAAAAGTTTTTATGCTTCAAGTTCTTTATATCTTCAAATATTTATTCATGGTGTTTGGTTTGGTTGTTTTGTAGAGGAAAAATGTTTTTGTTTTTAGCTTTACAGACTAGCAAAGGAAGAGAGAAAAAACAACAACATCAATGTTTGGTGCATTTTAAGTCAGGAAGCCGGTATCTTCAGACAGCCTGATCTGGTAGCACTGAAGCTCTGAGTAACATGAAGGGTAAAGCTGGAGAACCCTCAGGCATTGTTGCAGAAATGATGAAGGCTGCGGGTGAAACAGGCATTAAGATGATCACAGACTTGACAAATCAGATAAAAGAAAAGGTTATCGCGAAAGACTGAACTTAGTACAACTGTGAATCATTACAAGAGTAAAGAGAAAGCACTAGATGGAGGTAATTACAAAGGTCAAAAATTGATAGATCAGATTCTGATAGTGATTGAGAGAATAATTGAGCAGCAAATAAGTCAGATTAGCATAGATAAAAGCAATTTGGTTTTATGCCTGAGCAATGTACCCTGAGAAAAATGCAAGAGAAGTACCTTCATAAGAACCTGTATCTTTTGCCTTTGTGGATATGGTGAAAGCTTTTGACTGAATGCCAAGAGATGTTGTCTGATGGGTTTTGTGTAAACTAGGGGCAAACGAGTGGTTGGTGAAGGTTGTTCAAACAATGTACAGAAATGCTAAAAGTCGTATTAGTATTAACAGCACATTTAGTGAAAGCTTTAATGCTAAAGTGGAAGTACATCAAGGTTCTTTAATGAGTTTGTTGCTTTTCGTTTGTGTCTTAGAAGCATTTGTGTCCACAGAGTTTTGTATGGGTTGGTCTGAAGAGATGCTGTATACTGATGATTTTATACTTGTTTGTGAAACAATGGATGACCTACTTGTTAAGTTAAAGACTTGGATGAATGCTATGCAAAGTAACGGTCTGAGAGTAAATGCTACCAACACCAAAGTGATGATCAGTCGTTGTAGTGTTGGAAAGCTCCCAAAAAGAGGAAAGTTCTCCTGCCGAGTTTATGGAAAGGGAGTCGGGTGCAATTCAATTTTTTGTGGTACCTGTAAGCATTGAGTACACAAGAAGTGCAGTAGAATTACTGTTAAGTTGAGACAGGATAACCAATTTGTGTGCGAGAAGTGTAAGACAATGAAGATGAATGAGAACTCAGATGTGAACAAAGTATATCTGGATGGCAAAGAAATTGAGGTTGTCCAGAAGTTTTGTTACCTTAGTGATACCACTGGAGCACAAGGTGGGGCAGGTCCTAGTGTGATTGCAAGAATTAGGAATGGATGGAGTAAGTTCAGAGAACTTCTGCCATTACTAACCAGCAGAGCGTTACCACTGTCGACCAGGGAAGAGTCTATCAGGCACGTGTACGCACTGTGATGATGTATGGAAGTGAAACCTGACCAGTGAGAGTTGCGGACATGCGTTGCATGGAGAGAAATGATATGAGAATGATACGATGGATCTGTAATGTAAGTCTTATAGACAGGTTTAGTTCTGATGATTAAAGGAAGATTAAATCTGGAGAGTATAGAGAGATGCGTGTAGAAGAGTTAACTTTGATGGTACGGCCACATCGAAAGAATGGATGAGAGTTCTTGGGCTAGTACATGTAGAACAGTTGAAGTAGCAGATTTAGTTTGCAGGGGAAGGGCAAGGAAAACACGGGAAGAAGTGATAAAAAGGAACCTGAGGGAAAGAGGAGAAAAGACCTGGTCAGAGATAGGTTACTTTGGAAATCAATTTCTTAAAGCCATTCAACACATGCCAGCATGTAAAATGGATGTTGATGCTTACATTCACTGAAATTTATATTGAATTACCTCCCTTAGTTTTACAGGTAAAGGAATAGTTATTTACATGTCTCTGTTTCAATATCTATATGTATAGATACTGAAACAGAAACATGTAATTATATTAGAGATTTGTCATAATTTTTTAGTTTATCCTGTGAGAATGGATTCCATTAAAATAATATTCAGAAATAATTAAAAGATTTAGAAGGTAGATTAAAACTTTAGATTTCAATTTACATTTTTTATTAAATTCATAAAAAAATGTTTAAATAAAAAATAGAATTTCATCAAAACTCCATCACTTGAATGTCTATTTAATTATGTAACCTGTTATATTTTTAAAGCAATATCTTTCTTTTCCCTTCTAAGAAAAAATAATCAAAATAACTAAAAATAGTTTAATTAAAGAAAAAACACAATGAAGAAACTAATCTGTAAAATAACCTATCTATATGCTGTCAAAAACTTCTGTTTTGGGAGTTTGTTCGTATGCAAATACAAACATATGATAAGTTGACAAAAAAGGAATAGGCAGAGTACACATTACTTAGGCAGTAGTTTTACGATGTCAAAACCAGAGTTTGAATCTCAATTAAGTCTAAAGGATTTTTTTTGTAACTGGATGCATGTTTTATAAATTTAAAGAAATTAACATAACATGATCTCATTTTCGCCTACAATCTCCTCCTCAATGGCCATTATGATCTCCCTCAGGACCTACCATTCATTCTTGCACCAGAAAAAGGTCTATACAGACATTACCAGAAACTATTTCACCACTGATTTCGATTGAACTGAAAAAGGGTCACTTTCTTGATCAGGATCTCTGAACCTTGGAATGGACTTCCAGGTGTAGTAAAGGCATCAACGACACAGCAATTCAAGTCGCAAATGGACAGGTGCTGGGGCACTGTATATTCTGTGTAACACCCACCCCCCTCCCCTACATGACAACTAAAACATGCTTATTTTTAGTTATGCCAAATTTATTGAATGGAACTGAATAACAAACAAAAAAAACATTACATAAATATTTTTCAATACATAAATAGATTCAACATAGTTACTTACTCTCATGAAAATACTAATAATAAAGAAATGCTCTGCTGAACTGGCCCCTGTCCTCTCCAAACTCTACAATAAATCTTGCTTCCCCGATAGCTGGAAAATTTCCTCTGTGGTACCAGTCTACAAGAATTCTGGAAATAGAACCGATTCTCAAAACTACCGCCCAATCAGTCTACTCCCGATCTTTGCTAAAATCTTTGGATCCTTAATCAATCTAGAGATAGTCCGGCACTTAGTTAATGCTAAACTTCTTTCTGACCGCCAGTATGGATTTAGACGAACACGATTTACTGCAGACATCCTAACGGTCATCTCAGAACGCATGTATCATACACTCGACAAGGCAGGTGAAGCTAGGGCAGTAGCGCTTGATATATCCAAGGCCTTTGACAAGGTATGGCATAAAGGGCTTCTCCTGAAAATATGCTCATACGGTATTACTGGGCAATTACTTAATATAATTAGATCCTTCCTAACCAAAAGAAAAATCCAGACGCGATCATATCCGAGGCAATGGCTGAATTCTTAGAAAATGACCTCCAGGCTGTAGTGGATTGGGGTCATAAATGGTTGGTAACTTTTAATGCTGCAAAGACAAAGCTCCTTTCCTTCAATAACTACAAGAAACCTCTCCAACCACCGATTGTCGTGGCAAATAACACCCTACCTGAGAGTTCATCATTCAAACTCCTCGGCCTAACCTTCACAGGTAACATGAATTGGAACAAATACATTGAAGACATTGCCAAGGCTGCCGCAAAGTAGGTTGGCTCCCTCTACCGTGCTAGTAAACTCCTCACACCTGACATTATCCTGTATCTCTACAAAGTCACCATCCGCCATGCATGGAGTATTGTTGCCACATCTGGGCTGGTGCATCATCTACTACTCTTTCCCTCCTTGACAAGGTCCAAAAAAAGTCGCCAACCTAGTAGGTCCCTCACTATCAACCAAGTTCCAGTCCCTGTCCCATCGCCGCAATGTAGCTTCCTTGTGCTTGTTTTACAAATACTTCAATGGATCATGCTCTGATGAATTGGCTACTCTGGTGCCCCCCCTCGACGTAAATTCACTAGACCAACTCGACAATTAACTAAATCCCATCCATTCACTGTGGAGGTCCCCAGATGCCGGGGAGCTTTCTACTCAAATAGCTTCTTTCCTCGTGCTGCTGACCTCTGGAACTCCCTCCCTGCCCCCCCCCCCCCGTTTCCCCGACAGTACTGACATGCAGAAATTTAAAATTAATGTAAACAGACATCTTGCTGCGTAGATCCCAGTTTAGGTTGACCTCCCCAACCTTCTCCCCTTTTCTTTCTTGTCAGTAGCCCCTTACGTCTACAGTGGCGGCCTGCGTTGTTTGGGGTGAACTACGTTAAAAAAAAAAAAATTTTTTTTAAAGTACCAAATTCTTTTCAACAAAATTTTAAATATTTTTCTTTGTACTAGCTATAAAGCAGGTAAAGATGGAAATTAACATATCCATGTACTGTACCAACACCGCTCAAGGAGCGGGTATAAACTAATGGAGATGATTTATATTTCTCTGGCAAAGATTACCTGCCGTTACTTGAGAATAAAGTAATTAATAACGAATATAATAGTGTCTCCCTGCTACTAGTCCATATACGACTTTTAATACAACAAAATATTCTACCATCCATACAGAATGCTTACCAATAAAGTGCATCATTATTATAGGAGTTTACATGCCGGTGTGATTCCAGGTAGATAGGTTGCACTTCCCAGAGATTGCTTAGTTGAGAACTTATTCAACAACCAGGAATACGCACAGGACAAGAATTGGTTGAAAATTAAGTTTTGGACGATATTTACATCAAAGCTTTGAGCCGGCCTTGTGTAAAGAAAAGGAACTTATCTTTGTGCTGAAGTTATTCAACTAATGTGATGGTTTTCCTACAGTCAAACTCTTT
Organism: Sepiola atlantica; assembly: GCA_963556195.1. Lineage (NCBI taxonomy): Eukaryota > Metazoa > Mollusca > Cephalopoda > Sepiida > Sepiolidae > Sepiola > Sepiola atlantica. Next base: position 5,530,067 of record OY744517.1, on the reverse strand, counting down.
AATCTCACTTGAACATTTCAGTTTTCTTTTTCAAATATCGTTTTCATTTGTCAGGGGGAAAATGGGCACATGATGCAACAGATAATAACAATCAGTTCTAAGTGACAGTCTTACTATATATATATATATATATATATATATATATAGTAATAAGTAGTAATACTACACATCTAGACAAAATAAGGTTTACGCCCTAACTCAAATTCATATTATAATTATTCTCATGGACATATGGCATAACAGGTAAATGTGTTGGTTCACAATCAGTTCTAAGTGACAGTCTTCTGGAGGTTGAAAGTTAAATCTTCACTTCAGGTGATAATAACCAAGAATAACTTAACAATTAAATTAACAATTCTACCAGGCCATATCTGACAGAACGAGAACAATCTACCTCTGTGGATTAAATAAAGGATTCAATTCGAAATTCCATATAGGTTTGACAAAGATTTCCAAGTTCGAAGGGATACACCTGAAGTACATTGGAGGTTAGATTGGCGAAACATTAAAATAACCAAGATGCAACCCCCCGCTTCCCTACATGGCAACTGAAGCATGCTTAGTTTTGCCAAATTTATTGAATGGAATTGAATAACATAAAAAAAAACATTACATAAATATTTTACAATACAGAAATAGATTCAAATGAGATTGAAAAATAGTAGTCTAAATAATACGAACAGAAATTTTTTTTAAAATGTTTAATTCTTGTGATGTATCTGCATATACAGGCAATTCTATAGAAAGCCAAAATATCTGTGCATCTCTGTCCATGCACCAGTTGTCAATGGTTGATTTCCGAGCTAAACCAGTGACTTATTTGTAGTCAGCAGGTTCCCGTGGATGTTTTTTCTATTATAATTTAAGAAAAAACATTTTTTAGTCAGAGCATATTGTCAGTCCACTGTAGTTTCCTCCAAAAAGCAAAAGTTAACAGACATTTAGATGAATCGAAAAAAAAGATGCACTGCGCATGTTTATCGCAAAATACTTCAAACCAATCACATTATTTGCAAGCTGTTTTCTCAATGATTGAGAATATATAAGCAGAGTAGCAAACGCTTACTCCACATTCTGGCAGTTGGCTCAAAGTACGACAGTGTCATCATAATTGCAACCCACAATTAAGCTAGAATTGCAAAAGACATCAACTTGCCAAAGTAACTGGTGACACAAAATGTGATCCAGACTAAATCTAGGCTATAAAAAACTTTCCATGTAGACATGAAGAAGGATTATCACATATCATGAATAATGACCAAATAGCAGAAACAATAGATTGCTCGATGACACAACAAACGATCATTATCATCGCAACAAGAAAAATAATCACTGGTTTTCCACTTTTTAACTAAGCTGGTGAATGCTACTCGAAACGAGCAAGCACACATGCAGTTAGCAACAGGCTTCCACACGTATACATCCAAACGTGGACTTCACATATGCGCACACACAAAATTTTGCTCTGTCTCTCCCAGGCGAAATATATAAACAACCAGAACTTCTCATGATACAACACTGTATTAAAAGTGGAATTTTACACACTTTACATCGATTTTCGGATGGAGATTTTTGCTACTACAAAAGTATACAAAACCAAAACTTTTAACTGGAAGCAAACACTGGCATGCATGGAGACGATGCGACAGATTATTTTATGAAAGTTGTCCACCAATTAGCAGATTAAGGATTGTTTTATCGATTAATCAATGCCAAGATGGTAACCAATTGCATTTTTCTTTTTATAAAAAAATAAGACAAAATTGGCATTACTCTGGTGATCTAAAATAGCACATTTTTACAACTGAATCATCTGAATAAATTATTTAATATTTGGTTTTATTAATGATATTTCATTGTTCTAGGTATCCCCTGGGGCAAAGTCAGGTAGCCCCACTAGTTTAAAACGTTTTGTGGAAAGTTGGAGTACTCAAGGTGTATGTTTAGGTAGAATCTAATTTCCTTTTTAATTACAGTTCAAACACCAATAATATTAAAAAAGCAAAACTAAAAATATAAAATTGATTTGCTTTTTAAGTGAACTGAATGTAAAAAAGAAAACAAATAAACTTCTTATAACTAAACATCAAATCACTTATTGTGTATATGGAGTCGTGTAAAATATATTATAATCTATTCATTCAATATTACCACTGCGATTTTATTCATAGTTTGAGGAAAAATTGGTGGTTCATATGTTCCCAACAGTATTATTAGTGCATGTCAATTTTACAATAAACATTAGAAACTGTTTCTTCGTGGAAAAATTAAACATAAATTAAGAAAAAGAAAACAAAAATATTTTTACCAATCATCTAAAATGATTGGTAAAAATATTTTACCAAAGGATTGATAGTAATTTGATGTAATTGAAACTGAAAAGTTAGGATTCTTAACTTCCTCTCTAAATCTGATTAATACTTAATGATTTTCTTTCACATTAAATTATTTTCTATTAAACTGTTTATAAATGAAGGCGAATAAGATGAAGAAAATGTCACTGCAGTAATCAATTAGCAAATATTTTATTTGACCTTTTTAGATATATTTTTATCATCTACTGATTATGCTTTTTTGAGGGTTTGATCTGAATCTCAACGAAATGTCATAATCTCACTGGCAATCCTGTTTAATTTGATGGGATGCACAGACATAATTGAATAAGAGGGAATATTGTGTTGAATAATCTTTATTCTGAATTGATACATTATTGGTATTACTTTATTTATATACTAAAAGGACCCATGTTCCGATGGGAAATTAGAGGAACCCAAGAAACCCATGATCCCAATTTTTATTATTTTTTAAATTTTTATGACCATATTATTATTTGAAGTTATAAATGAAAGAAAGTACACCGACTTTATTGCTGTTTATGGATGTCTGCTGCAATCTCAGATCCAAGGATAATATTGTAAAACAGTCACAGGTAAATTAAAGTAGCAATACACATCGACCAGAAAACTGTTTATATAATCACAGATTTCAGGGTAGTTCTATTAAAATAGTCATATCTTAAAAACTAAAGCACTTTAAGTGCTCAAAATACCATCATTTTGTTAGGAAATGAATATCCTTTCAGGTGCATTCATGAATAATAATATACATTATATATTTTTAAGAGTTTTGAGCAAAAAGGCAAAAAATGTTAACGCTATTTTCAGCAATTTACGTCACTTTTTTTTTAACCCCCCCCCCTTCATTTAAAAGTCTCGTACCATTGCTGTATGTGGAATTTCGTCCTGAAATTTGGAAACTAATCAGGAAAAGTATCACTTTTAATGTTTGTCGGTGTACAAAGTAATTCGGCTCATTCATTTTTTTGAAATTTTAAAAATAAGACTTCAACTCGACGTCGGTTGAACATTTTTGAAAAATACATTTCCGTCGCCCAATTAGTAAGTAAATCAATCATTTTACTTTTTTATGCATTAAAATTATAATTGTATATATGTGTTCTCTTTTGGTAGTTATGATATTTCATGACCCTATCCGGAAAAAAAAAAAACGTTTTCTATTTATAGTTTGAAAAACATTGTAGTAGCAGCTATAAACACGAGGCGATTTTTGTTTATTTTCATTCTAGAACGAATTTAAAAAATTTTTAAATATGAATATAGAAAATGTTACATTTTTCATACCCAACTAGTAAATAAATTAATCTTTTATCTTTTTTTATGCATTAAAATTATAATTGTATGTTGTTTTGTCTTTCCGTAGTAGTAATTTTAAATTACCTTATCCGAAAAAATATTGTCCTTTTTTTTGAGCGAAAATCAACAATGGCTGCTAGTATTGCTGATATAACAATCAATCAGCAGCAGCTAACTAATCTTGTAAAGCTTTGTAAAAATAAGACAAAAATACTTGTGCTTAAAAAAGTTAATCCTATTTGGTTCTTTTATAAAAAATAGTTTAAAAAATACTGGTTTTCACTCAACTTTCGAACTTCTAGTAGTAATGACTTTCTAGTCGCCAATTTTAAAAATAAAATTAAGATTCTACATTTTTAGGCGATTACGTGTGAACACCCTTAAAGTCTTGGCGAAAAAAAGAAAAAAACAAAACAAAAAATAATTTAAAATTTAGAGTGGGGGATCAGTTTCGCATATAAATTAAATGTAAAATGATCTCCGATTTCCCGGCCATTCTTGCCTTTTAGTGAAATTTATAAAATAAATAATTACTCTACCATTAACTCTAGGTACGACTAACAAGCCCACCTCCTAAAAATGCCTTCTTGAACGTATCGTACCATTAACCTTAAATATGAGTGGCAAGCCACCCCCTAAAAAATTCCCTCAACCCTAACACTAAGTCCGAATGGCAACCTCCATCCAAAACAAAACCCCTTCCTTAACCTTATCACTAACCCTAAGTCCGAGTAGGAAGCCCTAATCCTACAAAAAAGCCCATTAAAACCAAACATAATCGTCTAAAAAAAAATAAATAAAAAATAAAAAATAAGCAGACCCCCATAAAAAAAAAACGCACAGGATTTATTTGCCATAGAAAAAAATTGATTAATGCCCTAAAACGCTAGAATGGCCCGGAAATGGTGAATTATTCTACATTAAATATATGTGAAACTAATCCCCCACTCGAAATTCTAAATGAATTCTTTTTTTTTCTTTCTGCTAAGTTTTCAGGGTGTTCACACTTAATTGCCCCTAGCCTTACCACCAACCTGAAGTTCAAGTGGTAAGCCCCCCCCCCTCCTCCCACAAAGACCCTCATAATCGTCTAAAAAAAAAAAAAAAGAAAAAAAAAAAGAAAAACGCACAGGATTTATCTCCCATAGAAAAAATAATTAACTGTCCTAAAACGCTAGAATGGCCTTGAAATGGGGGATTATTTTATGTGAAACTGATCCCCACTCTAAATTCTAAAATAATTGTTTTTGTTTCTTTCTTTCTGCCAAGTTTTTCAGGGTGTTAACATGTAATTGCCTAAATAAAAAAAGTAGAATCTCATATTTTGGGGAGGTAAGGGAGTGAGTTAGCAGAAGGTGTTAATCTACAATAATGCCAAAGAAATCTTGCAATATATTCATTTTTAAACAGTCCTAGTATTAGATTTTAGTTTCTTGTACATAAAATGTATTACAATTCAACTTTTGAGTTTTCTAACTTCTTTCTTTTAATGGATACATGGTATTTTTAAAGTATTGCAGCATATTTATGTGCACTTAGTGCAGATTACTTGGAAACCATTAATTTCTGGAGATTTTCAGTGGCACATTCTGATTCCTTGTACAAAAATACATTTATATGGTAAATTTCATTGCTTAATCTTGTATTTTAACAAAGATATAACATTTTTACTGAAAAATTAGTGTAAAAAATGTGACGAAACGCATATGGTCTTAAAGAGGGGAAAATATCCAATCGTGTGAAGCACAAAAATAGTCATAACTTCCTTATTTTTAGTCAGATTTAAAAAATTTAAAAAGATTCTTTCTTAGATCATCAAGCTCTTTCTATATATGCCATTATTGAGATATTTTAAGCAATTTAAATTTTTTCATGTGTATTGCTAATTAAAGAACAAACTGTAAATAGGAACGTTTGAAATTGAATAATGACCGCTAGTTCGTAATTTATGTGTAGGAAAATGAAAATGCATTACAAGTACAAAATATTTACTTTCTCTTTACAACCAAAAAGAAATGTGTAATGGTCAAGTGTTATGACGCCGAGTTGTATGCATTGAGAAAAAAGTTAGTGAACAAAACACTAATATCTCTTAAATAAGAATAGATGTTAAAAAAGTCAGAATGCAAACTGTAATTATGAAATATATTTTCATAATTACAGTTTGTGTTCTGACTTTTTTAACATCTATTAAACGAGTAATTTATAGACGAATGGGAAAAGGCAATTAAAAGAAACAAAAGCAAAACAAAACTAATTAATAAAACTAATGCAATCGTCATGACCAAACCGAACCAGAAGTGATGCTGCATATTTTATTTTTTTTACTGTAGTATTTTTTTTGTTTTTGTAAAAGGTCGAGCTCTGAACAGAAAATGTTTAGGTTTTGTAAAAAGACATACTTAGAAGTGAAAGTCAATTTTGATATGTATTTTTTTTTCAGTTTATGGCAAGAAGAAAAAAAATCTAATATAGTATATTTAATTATGATAAAACTTTCTTTAGGAATTTTGTGTATAATTCCAACCAAGATGTCACATATTGTGAAAACATTCTTAGTTTTATTCTTCTTTTACTGTAATGCTATCTGAACTTTTTTTTTTGTAAGTAGAAACACATATTTGTATACAGGTAGTAAAATCACATGTTAACGTAAGGTGTTGGACATTATGATAGTACTGCCACTTGTATTGTTGGATAATGGCCATGTAGAACGGACGCATCTTGAGGTGGGCGTATCTGTTGGAAATCGTTTGGTTTGGCTTGCGCGATTTAGTACGGGTGGACCCGTACAGTCGAGTGCAGAATAGGGCTGTTCTCACGGTTGGAGCTCACAAACGTGACAGGTCACCATTTTGATGAGACCTTTTAGGTCGAGGAGTTCAAAAGAGTCACGCTGTGACGAATGCACCTGCGCATGGGGATTTTGTGACGTCACAGGCTTTTGCGTGGGAAGCAGAGTTTTTGCAAGTCTGGGTTTTGGAGGCGAGCCGAACAGACGTGTTTCACGATGTAGTCTGCAACATGATTAGGGGAATTAAATTCCTTAAGAAAATACAGGCGTGAGATCTCTTTCCCCCCTCCACAAATGGCTAAAGACTTAATTGATAAGTAATTACGATAAAGCAGTAATTTGGTTTCTCTCTCGACGTTAGTGGATATCTCCAAGCCGACGGATAACTAACGCTTGAAATAAAACAGAACTTAAAAGTTTAAAAGATTGTTTGTCTCCTTTTTGTTGTAGTGGCGTGGTTCACGGCAGAAGGAAAGAAAGAATTCAACCACTGAACGACGCACCCCTCGACGCGAATAAATTTAAAGGTATGCAACATATACATATTTGGTGTTAAAAATGACGTGTTGTTTAAATGAGAACTGCCACGGCCCATTCCCGGGACGGCGCTATGCAACAGCATCATTTCACTCTAACAACATTTTAAGTAGTCGTCCGAAATAAAATAATTTAAAGAAATAAATAGGCTAATATTTAATTTAGACGCATAATTTTTCATCTGATAGCGGAAAGATAGAACAATGTCAATATATTTTTTTATTACTCAATGTTATAAGCTCACTTTTTTTTTAGGTCAGTAAGACAAAAAGTGTACATTTTAACAATATTCCTAGCTGGAATAAGTATTTTCAGAAAGAAACAAAAATGGAATACATAATGTATTCATGTAAAGAACATGGTAGAAAATTTTAAAAGAGGTCAGAATGAAATATTGATTTGCCCGATGCAATGCTATCAATGTCTAACTTCAAGAAATAGACCAACTTAATTTTATATATCTAAATGAATAAATGCAAAAGTTTTTTCCACCTATCCTAACTATATTAACATCAAAACAGGTATACAACATTTTGTAATAACGTATATACATAGTAATCTGCAAACACTCAAACAACTTTAGGTATTCCTAATTTGCATATTTACCTCCTTTTTTAAGGGGTGGGGGTAATCCTCACAGGTATTACATTATTAAATCTAAGTCAAAATGGTAATTCTGTCTCACCTATGTATCCACTATTTGGACATTTGGTGAAAAAGATGTAATATATATCATTGGGGCTATCATTAGATATATATATATATACACACACACACACCTGGGTGTGAAATATGTTAAATATAAATAATTTTATCCTTTCACTTTAATAAAATCATATTTTACTTTTTATTTCTGTTAGAAAATAGGTTTGTTTTTTGCTGAACCTGTTTCATGCTTTTTCTAATAAAATTTTACAATATTGTATAATGTGTTGCATTTATTCTATAAATAAACACTATTGAAAAATGAAGTAAAACAAATTCATGTAAATGTACTCTCAAAATATATGCATAATATGAAAATCTAATATTGAATATTTTTTCTTTTATATTTGTTTATAGTGCGGATTCATATCACCTCTCAAAAGAGAGCGGAAAGAGAGGAGGAAACCAAGGCAAAAGAAGAGCTGTGTAAACACTTCCTTTGGTTGTTTTACGGCATATCAACCCTTTTTGGATTATTTAATGCTGAATCTGGTCATTTTGGTAAAAAGGGGAAGAGAAGAAGGAAGGAAATTGTTTTTTATTTTTTGGCTTTGCAGAACAGTTTTGTAAAGAGAAAAAAATAATAAAACATCAATGTTTGGTGCATTTTGGGTCAGGAAGCCAATATCTTTAGACAGCCTGATCTGGTAGGATAAGTACATATTTTAAATTCATTAATTAATATTAAAATTTTTAAATAAAATGTACAAGTTTTCAGAATTTTTGAGATGAGGGTTGATAATTTGTAGAATTTGGTATATTCAGACTACTGTTCTCATCTTGGGTGTTTTTATCATTAGAATTGTTCGGTGCCTACAACATCGAGCAAAGACAATATGTAGTAACAATGATACATATCCAGAAGAAATAGATAGTTTAAGAGAAACCCTCCACCGAAACACCTATCCAGAGAGCAAGACATCAGCTCCAACAAGTAGCACTTGATATATCCAAAGCCTTTCACAAGGTCTGGCATAGAGGTCTACTTATAAAAATTAATTCACATGGTATTACTGGATGAATATTTTATATAATTAGATCCTTCCTATCCAAAAGAAAGATTCAGGTTGTCCTCGATGGCCATTCATCAAAACAACATGACATAAATGCAGGTGTACCCCAGGGATCGATCCTTGGACCTTTATTGTTCCTGATCTTCATAAACGATCTCCCTGATGACATTGTGTCTGAGATGGCTATATTTGCTGACGACACCACACTCTACTCTGGTCATGTGGGTAAAACTGACGCACACATATCCGAGGCAACGGCTGAATCCTTAGAAAGTGACATCCAGTCATGGGGTCATAAATGGATGGTAACATTTAATGCTGCTAAGACAAAACTCCTTTTCTTCAACAACTTACAAGAAGCCTCTTTAACCACCGATTGCCATGGCAAATAACACCTTACCTGAGAGTCCAACGTTCAAAATCCTTGTTCTAACATAATACATAGATTATATTGCCAAGGCTGCTGCAATGAAAGTGGGCTCCCTCTACCGTGCTAGAAAACTCCTCACAGTATCCTATATCTCTACAAACCCACCATCCGCCCATGCATGGAGTATTGTTGTAACATATGAGTTGGTACATCATCCACTATTCTCTCCCTCTGAGACAAGGTCCAAAAAGGAGTCTAATCTAATAGGTCCTTCACAATCACCAGCCCGTGTCCCATCGCTGCAATGTTGCATCCTTGTGCTTGTTTTACAAGTACTTCAATTGAATGTGCTCTGATGAACTTGCTGCTCTGGTGCCCCCTCGACATAAATACACTAGACCAAGCCGACAATCAGCTAAATCCCATCCATTCACTGTGGAGGTCCCCAGATGCCAGAGAGCATTCTACTCCAATAGCCTCTTCTTTGAGCTGCCGGCTTTTGAAACTACTTCTCTGCTCCCTGTTTCCCTAACTGTACCGACATGCAGAAATTTAAAACTAATGTGAACAAGCATCTCTGCACAGCTCCCAATTTAGGATGACCCCCTAAACTTTCACCCTAATTCTCAGTAGCCCCTTACGTCTACAGTGGCAACTTGTCTTGTTTGCGATGAACTAAGTTTAAAAGAAACTGGTATAATTCTGTCTCCCTGTAGTGCAGGCACACTTCAGTCATGGCCGATCAGGCCTCCGAACTCAGCCAATTAGAGCAAGGCAGCACTTCCAGAATCCTACCTCAAACAATTATTTAAATGAGTTTATTTTAGACTCTCAACACCGTGATTCTTAGCATCAATACTTAAAGTTTAATCTCTTGACACACCGTTTACTCGGTGATGACATTTCCAGCAGCAACCCCTCGAACTGTGAACACTTCTGACGACTTCATCATCATTTGACATCCAGGCAATGCCAGCTAAATTCACTCGATTTTTCAGTTCATTAAGTTATTGTTCTTAATTTTTTTTTTATGGAAATCGTTCCCGACAAGGCATGAAGCCACTTGATGTAAGGAGCTAACAAGAACGAAATATGATTATCGCAAAGACAGGAGATAACTATTGGCCTTAGTGTTGAAAAGACCAAGGCTATAGGTAGGAGGAAAACAGTCAGCAGGAAGAGAGTTCCACAAGCCTGCAGTTCTTGGAAAGAAGCTACTGAAATAGGAAGCTATCAAAACAGCAAATTGATGGAGATCACTAAACCAACGAGTCGAACAAGCTGTAACAAAAGAAGCAGGGAATAATTATTATATCAATTGTTATTTTTCTTATATATTCCTTACTTTCCATAAAGGTTTTTTTCTTTTTAAATGGAATAAGCAATGATTATTAATAAAAAAATTTTTCTTAAAAGTATATTTTTCTTATAATAATAATAATAATAATAAAATACAAGCATAAAAGAAAAGAATAAATAAAACCAACTTACCTGTGTTTATGAAAGAAAAGTACAATGCACCACATAGTCACTAGAATTATGCCGATCATTTCACAAACTTCAAATGCCCATGGAACATAAGGCATATTGTCCAAAAATATATCAGGAAGTGGTGGATATTTGCGCATGTCTGGAACACGTTCATGAACTATTACCATGACAAAAGAAGTGATCAGAAAAACGGTAAAAATATATAAAAAGCTTAACATGGTTTTCCAAATTTCTGGATCAAGATGTTGAGATTGGGTTCCATTCAGTTCATCACAGTCTTCGATTATGGGATTGTCATGGGATTGTCTTTCCTTTGGTTTATGGTTATGTCTGGAACGCTGGCGTACAACTTGTTCAAGGTGCAAGGAATTAGATACAATAGCAGCAGCATCTGCATACAATTCCGGATGATTACATCCTTGGATAGAGTTAGCAGCAGCAGTGTCAAGTTGAAGTCTTTGAATGTGAAGCATTAGTCTTTTAATGTCTCCCAAAACTGGAATGGATATTGGTTGTTGTTTCAAATCATTTTCACTCAGAGTCAACAATACTTGGCCATCAATTCGATGGATATCACATAATAAGTGAACGTAATCACCAAAGTGATTCTCTTTCAACCAAGATGCAACTTGATCACAGCTCCACTTCGAAACATCCATTGTTTTTAATTAGAATTCTGAAAAAGAAAGGAAAGAAACTCGAATCAGAAAAGGTAATTTAATTACAGGCTGTCACAAAATCAATCCTGATAAACAATTTTAAATAAACCCAAAAGGAGTTGTGTGGAAGAGTAACCGATAGTTAAGCACTGCTCCCACTAACATTTGTATATTTTTATATTTTAAAATTATTAAATCAAGACGTATTATTGTTATTAATAAATCAAAAGTTGTCTCTTAATTTAGTTATCATGAAAATATCATTGAAATATTGGTAAAATATTTATCTTTAATAAAAACTTATGTCCATAATCTCAAGAATCAACCTGCCTAGTTTTGGGGAGTAATCATTAACAGTAAAGTTAGGTGGTATGAGAATTTTAGTTTTGCTATTGGTTTCGCCTACACCCCCACCCTTATATCTCAGTTTTTGGTTCAGTTTTTATTTAATACTTTTTTTCTTTCTAAGGAAGCCATGTCTCAATAAATTCTGCCACTATTTCAAAAAGGATTTGCTCAATCATTTGCCTATTTAAGTAGTTAAACTACAACCTTCTATGATTCATTTTTGACAATTATTTTCTTAAAACAATGACGTCATGAAAGATTTCATGAAGAATAAAACTTTGAATCTTCATTCTGTTCTAATTCTTTAACCCCCTTATTTTAGCAAGCTATTTGCTTTTTTGTGAGAAGGGTCATACCTAAACAGCAGAAAACAAAAACAGTTGAAACTTTGAAATAAAAAAATTAAAAAATAAAAAAATTAAGCATGCGCTCTGTTGATGCGTTTTTCTTTTTAGTAAAATAATCCTTTTTTATTATTATTATGGTACAATTTACTTTAAAATGACATTAAAAAGCAGTAAGAATTTGTCAATAAAAGTTTTTTTTTTTAACTTAATTGAATAAAACTGATTAATGCAGCTTGAAATGATATTGTAAATAACTGTTTTAAATGTTGAGTTTCTTGTTTTTAATTTTAAAGTTTATTTAAAAACTTCGAGAGAAAAATATATTATACAAGGGTACAAGTTTAAATATATTTATGTTGTTTCGCTTCTTATTTGTATTTTATTTAGGAGGATTGTACCATAATTAAAAAGTCTAATAAAATTATTTTCGCAATAAAAGCATATGTAAAGAGCACACACAGAAGTATGTTTAATATTTGGCCATGTGAAATCTTAAGGAGCTGAAATTAATATTACAGCAGACATCTCATTTTTTTTGTTTTGTTATAGATGTAGATGACAAAATGCTGTCAGTCCGCGTATACATATTACCCAAATGATTGTAAAAGGAAATCGGCGTAGTGCATGCAAGTAGATTTTTTTTTTTTTTTTTAATATGAAGAGATGATAGTGAATTCTTGTAAAGATTTTCTTGAATACTATCAATTCTGCTAATGGATAAGTTAATAAAGTGTGTCTCTATATCTAATGATTTTGAAATGTTTTGTAGTTAGAATTATAAAAGTAAATAATTTGTAAAGATTATTTGTATTCATAATGTAGTTATGGTTGAACAAAATACACTTGAAAGAACAAAAGTTGCCTAACTACATAATACATATATATATATATATAGCAATCCAGGTAAGGTTTGTATTATCAAGTGAAAAAATACAGAGAATCTTTACTGTTTTTATATAATAGTGCTCAATAATATATAGAACTATTTGATCCCCCGATTTATAAAATCGGGGGACTTATGTTTTGAGGCATGTCCGTCTGGATTTTTCTCTGCAACCATCCATTGAATTTCTCTGAAATTTTGCATGAAGTTGTAACTTTGGTCAGGTTAGAAAGTGACATTCTTCAATTTTTGAAAAAAAATCTGGTTAGCCCCCCAGATCCAGGGGGTCAAAAGGCCCCGAAATGGCAAAAAATGACATTTTTTGCCCCATAACTTTTCATCCATCCATTCAATTTTTCTGAAACTTGGCCAAAATGTAGAGGCAATTGTTCTGGATATAAAATGAGCATCCTTGACCTCAGAAAAATTCTGGTTCGCGGTCAAAGGGGGTAAAAAATGCCCCAAATTGCCCCAATTTATTGCATTTTACACTCGCCACATCGAGTCACATACATAGGGGGACCATGCACGCACGGCTTGTTATATATAATAGAAGTTTATTTATACAAACATATCATGGCTACATATCCATAACATGTTTCAATTGTAACTTCGATAAGCTTAATTTTCTCAGGCTAAAAAAGTAAGTGTCCGTTCTCTATGGATATGTAGCCATGATATGTTAGTACAAATAAAACTTACATTATATAAAAATATATAACACACCTCTTAGGTAGGGTGAACACTCTCTGTAGGCTTACTATGTTAAATGAATAATAAGAATACTTCCCTTCTCTGTCTCAGCAGATGTGTGAGTAAGGGCGTCAGATAGAAGTCAAAGGTGACTTTAGTCCAGTGTTCGGATCCTGCAACCGATGGTACAGTTATATATAGTCACACTGATGAGTCTTGGAAAAAAAGGGAGATAAGCCCCCACCTTTTTTTATAATTTCAAGTTGTCTACATGAAGAAATGTATAAACATAGTCAACTTATAGTATTTTTTCTGTTCTGTTTTAAACAATCAAGCACTCTCGCTTTTCCCTTTTTTTTTTTCATATTACTTCAGTGTAAGTTCTCAGAAATCAAGGGACCCCTTTCTGGGGCTAACACTTGATGTCTATATGAGATACTTAGATATCCGAGTATTCAACTAAAGTTCTCCTTTACTTCTCAAATGTTGTGTTAGTAAAGAAGTGAAGAGCATTAATTTCCCTCTCCCCAATTGACCAGTTAACTATGTTATAGTATGTCTTTCTCGTGGCCTCTTGGTCTTAACGGATTCCAGGACAAGAATTCATCTAGTCTGGTGGAGTATCCAGCTTAGTTCTGTTATTTGAGGTAACATGAGCCAGTGTGTAGCCATACCAAGGGGATCTTATTTGGGCTTCAAATACTATGTTATTTTTAATATTTGGTCAGGGTTTACTTGTAAGGGTAAAGTATCCCCATACCAGGTTGTCCTGACAAACCCCTGTACAGAGAGACCTTAGATATTCGAGGATGATGTTTCGTAGGCATTTAAATTCTCTCCTTTTCCTTACAAGTAAAAGTGCTAACCCAAATGATATAATTGTACTTTTACAACAATTGTAAATAATCTAACAAATGTTAAGTACCTCTGTCAGGTCGTATTTACCACTTGAAAAGCTTAAGAAAATCAATCATTCCCTTGTACAAAAAAGATCAATAGCTAAATATTTATTACATTTGTTTTGTTTTTTGTTTTTTCATCTCATTAAGCAGTTCAATAGATTTTCTGCATATTTGAGTGGTTAAAAAGAAAAAATGTCAGAATAACAATGTCACCAGGAGAAACAGTTCTTGAATATTAGATTGAGGTCTTCTTTGCATAAAAAAAATGAGAACACACCTTAACAAAACAAAGAGTTCTTTCTCAAAACCAGTTCGACACCATCCTATCTTAAAAGTTTATAAAATGATTGGCAACATCCATTGTAGTTAAAAGGGAAATACATTGTTTAGTAAGTTTTTCTAAATTCAGTAAAGAAGAGACCTATTTTGGAAAAACAAAAACTTTGATTGGCAATAAAATTAATAGGGCAATAAAGAAACTTTCTAAACTTAATAAATCAGTTAAGAGACAGAAAAATGTCATTGAAAGCAAGACGTAGAAAAAGAAAATTATAATTTGAAAAAATATAATTGCAAAATACTTGCAGAAAATAAAGTAGTAAGAAAAAAGTAAAGTTCTTGGAGAATGAGGGACTAAAATTGAACAAGGAAAAAGTATCTTTGCAAAAGACAAAGTTTCTTGGGGGGGAAAAAAAAATTAAAAAATGAGGCCTCTCTAATTCATGACTTATTTTAACCTGTATCGGAGGAAAGAAAAATCACAATAGCCAGGAACAAGGTTTTCAATCGCTTCACTGACAAAATCTGGCTGACTGTTATAGGTCTTCAAGAAATTTATAAGCTTCTTTTTTTAAATTGACCGCCGATTTCTTTTCTATAACAGATTTCACGGTTTCGATGGCAATCCGTTTTTATTTTTTTTACATGCCGAAAGTTGGATAACTCTGCAAAAACTTCCAATATTAGAAAGAAAACTTTTTTTTTTTTTTTTTTTTTTTTTTTTTTTTAATTCCTCATCCTAAAATTAATCAAGTATGAAAGTTTCAGGCTTGTATCTTTAATAGGTAACTTTTTACAAAAAGTTTAGTATGGTGTACATTCAACCCATTTTTCTGCCCAACTGCCAAATTGGGCCTCGGGCCATGTTTACATGTTAGAAATAAGGTTTTTATGCATGTACTAATAAAAAAATTTTTTTAGCTTCATCTGTATGTTATGAATCATAATAATAAGTTTCCATGTGTTAGCTGTTAAAATAAAACTTATATGAACAGTCAAAGTTGCTCTTCTGTATCGTTTCGCACAATTTTTGTGACGCCATGTGATTTTCACCAATGTTTAAGACTGGGTATATCTAAAAATGATTAATTGCATCTATATTATCTTTCTTTTAATGAACTATGGCATTATATGTATACAGAGTTTTCATTTATTTAAAGTTTTTATCTTCAGTTATACACTGATTAAGTTGGCCTTTTGTTCAGTATCACACAAAACGCGATGTCCAACCAATAACTCGGGTACTAATTGAGATACAAAGATAAATTTGGTATTTTTTTTTTTTTTATCTTGCAGTACTATATATGCATACCTAAAAAGATTTTTGTATATTGCTAAAAAAAATAAAAAATAAAAAATAGATCAGTTTGGAATACCTAGTAATATTCACTATGGATGGTTCTTCCTTTCTCAAGGTAATCGATGAACAAAATACCTTTCTTATCCAAAAATACGGAGGCCAAAACCTTGCGTCTGGTCGCTTTGGACGGCTTTCACCTGCTTCAAAGTTTCATCCAGTTGCAAACAATGCTCTTAATCATCGACACGTTTTTGTTTTTGATCAACTGTGAGCAAACACGGCACCCTCTTTGAACACAGCTTTCTAATTGACAAATGTTTATGCAAAATGATGAATATGCTGCCTTCTCATATGTTTAACCCCTCTGCTATTTCACAAAACTTCAATTTACGTTTGGACAAAACAAGTTTATGGACTTTTTTTTATGTTTTCTAGGACAGCAGCCGAATTTGGGTGATCCCTTTTCTTTTATGTACTAATGAGTCACCGCTGATCAAGGTCCACAGGCCATTCGAGGATAAGGGTCAGTGAGTTTTGTCAGGAGGACAATAAAAACAATAATGTGAGGATTGATAACAATGGTTGAGACTGGTCAGAATTAGATTATTTAAAAGGACGGCTCAACAAGAATTTGTTAACATTGGACTTGAAAATGACCATGTTGTAGTCAGATGGGAAGCAGCCCTGTGGTATTGTGTTCTACAAACTGATAGTTCTTGGAAAGAAACTTTGCTCATGGAAGTTCCGTTTAATTTTATATACACAGAGGGAGAAAGGAAAATTATTTACAATGGTTGTAGCTAGACGAGTTTTTGCTGTGAAAGTTTTACAGGGGGAACCCTATATCAGAGCTCAGTCGAGCATCTATCATGAAAATAACGATAGAGTAGAGAAAGACTAACAACCTCTCTTCTGTGAGAAAGAGGCGGCAGGGAAGAAAAGAGGACATGCCCCGCGAGATTTCAAAGTCGCTTGTTTACTGTCAAGGCAGGAAAGGGTGTTCTGAGTGCCATTCCCCAAATGTGGCAACAGAACTCCATTTTAGGACCGATTTGACTCTTAGAGGATTGCGTCAGGAGTGAGATAAAAAGGTCCAACCATTTTTCCAGTTACCTTAGCAACGGATTTGATGTAAGTCTTCCACTTCAGGTTTGGAGTGAAGGTCAGTCCTCGAAGCTTATCAAAGCAGAAGGCTTCTTCAAGCCATTCACT
This sequence comes from Sepiola atlantica, assembly GCA_963556195.1. NCBI lineage: Eukaryota > Metazoa > Mollusca > Cephalopoda > Sepiida > Sepiolidae > Sepiola > Sepiola atlantica. Next base: position 5,512,881 of record OY744517.1, on the reverse strand, counting down.
TCAATTTGGGCAAATTGAGGATCCGAGCGTTAGTGGGGAAAGGAGAGAAGCTTGGTTTTAGACGTATTAAAAGTAACCAGACACATATTTTCCTATTGCACTACATGCTTAAGGTTGGAAGAGAGAGAATCAGCATCATTTTTTGATGAAGATTGATTGAATATGCAATTTTTATAAAATACATTTTCAACTTTGTAACGGTCATTTAAAATGTTCTTAGATAACATTTCTTTGTCTTAACGCATATATCAGTTCCACTTGAAACTATACATTTAAATCATCATCATATTCGGTTTAACGTCCATGTTACATACTGGCATGCGTTGGACAGCTTTTAGAAATTGACTTCCAAACAACCTATCTCTTTTTTTCAAGTCCATTTTTATCACTTCCTCCCATATTTTCCTTGAACTTCCACTATGAACTGAATCTACTACCTTAACTGTAGTTACTACTAACCCAAGAACTTCCATCATTTTTTTCAATGTGGCCATACTATTGAAGTCTCCTGTTCTGCACACATCTTCCTATACTGTCTAGATTTAATCTTCCTCGGAGGTCATCAGATTCAAAATCTGTCAACAAAGACTGCCAGCCAGAATATTAGAATTCTGTCAACAATTTAAAGATCATCCAAGTCTCTCCGAACCACCCAACCAGCTCTGTTCAAAGCACTCTACTACCTTCATACTTTAATTTTAAGGTCATTTTACAAATTTCCTAAATTTTTTTAGTCCTCATTTTAATTAATTTACATAATATTCACGAAAATAATTTATTTTTTGAAGTGTAACATGATTATCTTGACAAATTAAACATGAGTAATTACAAATAACCAGATTAATGTCATCGTACAGAAAAATCAATTTAATCTCTATTTTTCAAATATTAATTTGTATGCATTAAGATATCAGAAACTGTGTCATAAGCTGTTTAACTTGAATTCATACATTTCTTTTATGGTTCTCGTAGTACAAAACAATACTATTATGGTAAGATGTGTAGTAGTAATAATAGGAAACAAAATGTATGCGTATGTGCATTTAAAAATAGTTATGTGTGAATGCTTCTTTCCTGCTAAAACTATTAAGCTTATTGTCTTAATATTTTGCATAAGTACTCAGAATGCAGTTTTGATAAGCTACCTTAATTTTTTATTTTTTAAATGGAAATCCCTCCAGACAAGGCATGAAGACACTTGATGTAAGGAGCTAAAAAAAAAAAATACTACTTCAAGGTCAAAAACTAGCCAACAATAAGTGTTATATGAATACATTCCGACCTAGAAAACAGCAATTCTTTCCCCTTTTTCAGAAACATCGCTCATGAAATGTGAGGATTAACAGACAAAATAAGAGCAGCAAGAGTTACAAGGCTGCCGAAAATAAACCCAAGGTCCACTTTCTACTTTCCTTAGTATCAGGTCATCAGAGGTTAGACTAAGATTTGTTCATAATTATTAGAAACACTTTCTTTTTTTTCAGAATTATGTCCAATTTTTTTTTCAGTGACAATAACATTATTTTTTTACAGAAAAATGTTATAAAAATATATATATAGTGTTTGTAGGGTTGTTAGTTCATAGGTGTTAATCCCATGAAGCTACGATGTTTATAAGATAGTGCTCAATAACAAGTAGAGCTGTATTTAAATATTAATTATTTATAGAAAATATTTTGGCTACATATGTGCATACATGTTTCATCTACAACTTTTGTCAAGCCACCAAGAAGAAAAATATTTTAAAATCTCAGTGTGCATGCAGCAGTTATTATTAAATTAATGTTAAAGTAAGACAATAATGTAATTGAGAAATATGATATAGTTTCGGTTACATACAGACTTCAAATCTCCATTATAAGAGTTTTTTAATGAATGTATGACATGATTAAAGCATTTATTTAGTATTCGATAAGAGGCAACTTCTTTAATATTGAGATTCATGCAGAAAATTTTTTTCAGTGCTATAAATACATTTTCAAAATGCACACAAAAAAAAAAAAATGTAGAAAATCTAAAATCAAGAACGAATCCATTCTTAAGGTGCATCCATTCAATCTGTGCTTTTTGCAATAAAAATGCTATTTCAAACATGACAAATCAACAGACAGTCTCTTACAGAGATTTCTAAAAATAACATTCTGAACAAAGAAATACACAAGAATGTAATACCCAACTTATTTTTGCATTTTGGAGTCAAATTTCTGATTTCCTTCAGTTTTATAAATATAAAGAGAAATGCTGTGAGTGTCCCTGTGGAGAAACCAAAAGAGCCATGCATGCGTGTCCATCTCAAAGGAAAATAAGTTTTTCAGTAATACATATACAAAGTCTCTGCTCATCACCTACAGTCAATCAGTAAAGTCTAAGGTTTTATAAAAACAGACACTTTCAAAGACAGAGCAACATATGCTTTCTCTTGCTCACTGTACGTTAAAGGATTGGCCGGGTATTAGAAGTTTTCATGGGTGATTTATGCTGTTCGTTATTGCTCATAGTTCATTGCAGCGTCTGTTGTATTGTTCTGACTTGTTTGGTAGGTCTATACTTCAATCCATTTTTAATTCAGTTTCTAGCTTCTTCCACTAGAATAAAACTAATACATATTTCAATACCTTAATTCGAAATTTAGACACCTTCCATATATACACTCACGTAGTTTCTTTTTTCTCACACTCATGTTAGCATTGTAAAAGATATCAGGGATGAGAGTGGCCAATGGCAAAAAAAGCTGAAATCGAGATGAATTTCCCAACCAATTTCTTAACTTGAAATGTGAAATTTAACGTAAAACACTCCCACATTTCCGGGCCATCGTAGCTTTTTACGGCAGTTAACAAAAAATATTTTTGCCGTGGAAGATAAATTCTGTGCTTTATTTGGGAGAGGGGGGTATTTTTTCATGATGAAAAGTTAATAAAAAATTTTTTTTTTAAGTAATTACTTACATTACTACTAACCGCAGGTCCGAGTGGTAATCCCCATAAAAAAATACTTTCATTAACCTTAAATCCGAGTGGTAACCCCCCAAACAAAAAGAACACTTGTAAAACCACACATAATCGCCAAAAAGTGTAGACACCACAAAAAAAAAAAAAATGCACAGAATTTATCTTCCATAGTAAAAAAAAAAAAAAAAAAAAAAAAAAAAAAATTGTTTAACTGCTCTAAAACACTAGAATGACCAGAAGGAGGTGTGTGTGTGTGTGTGTGGGGGGGGGGGGGAATGTTGCGTTAAATTCATATGCGAAACTGATACCCCCACTATAAATTCTAAAATAATTGGGTTTTTTCTTCTGCCAAAAAGTAGAATCTCATTTTGGGGGAGATAACGAAGGGTGTTAATCTAATTTAAACAAATAAAGGTATTAGCCTTATTTTCTTTTCCGTAAGAGTCCTTCCTGGTCTTGTTGAAGTGACGTTCGATGTGTGGACTAACAGTGTAATGTCTCTTTTAAACATGAACTTAAAATCACGCATGGTCACAAGTAGGTATAAATTTTGGCGAGTTCATTTTTTTTAAGCATCTCTGAAATTTAAAACTTAAAGAGGCAAAATGCCTTAAAAAACCATGTGTTAAGATGTAAATATTTTTATTTGTTTAAATCTGACGAGGCTCGTTATACGGAGCAAAATTAGAAAAAAAGTCAAGATGAAAAAAGAATTATTTTGATTTTAATAAAAATATCTGCATCTAACACATGGTTTTTGAAGGCATTTTGCCTCTTTCTTTAAGTATTAAATTGCTAACATGTTTTTATTAATTTTTGTTTAATATTTAAACATATTTTAATGTATCTTTGTAGAAATTAAATAGATTCTTTTACCATATAAGAGCTTAATCACTCATCTAAACAAAAATGAGATTCTACTTTTTTAGGCGATTACATGTGAACACCCTGAAAAACTTAAAGGGAAGAAAAAAGATCAATTTATTCAGAATTCAGAGTGGGGGATCAGTTTCACATAAATTTAATGTAAACAGTTCTCATTTCCAGGACATTCTAACATTTTAGACCAGTTAACCAAAAGATGTTATTTTGCTTTGGGAGATAAATTATGTGCATTTATTATGGGGAGAGGCGGCGTGGGGGGGATTGGGCGACCAAGTCTACTTTTTTAAGCGATTATGCATAGTTTTACGACCTAACCAGTAGAACTTCGGTTTAGTGGTAAAAATATTTAGTGAACATCACTAAGATAGAATGGCCCAGAAATGATGATTATTTTATGTTAAATTATCTATTACTGTAAATTTTAAAATTATTTTTTATCTACCAAGTTTTTCAAGGTGTTCACATCTAATCAACTAAAAAAAAAAAAGTAGAATCTTATTGGGGGGATGATTTAGCTGATGGTGTTAATCTACAAATATACCATTATTAGTAGTAGTATATATTAATACGATAGCGTGTGTGTTCGTGTGTCACGCTTCCGGCAAAAGCTCTGCGCATGCGTGCCGCTCCTAGATTTTGAAAAACATTCAACTCGCCTAATTTTCGAAACATTTTCAAGTATTTCCCTTTGGCGCAACGGTTAGCGACGTAGTATTTTTGACTTCGGCCCGACTGGTTTATAGTTCGATCCCAATCAACCTCTAAGATTTTTTTTCTACATTTCGAGGGGAAGGAGAAGAGAGGTAGGAGGGGGAAGACACATATTAATACAATAGCGTGTGTGATTTTGTGTGTCATGCTTACATCAAAAGCAACGAAGATCAAAGTGTAGTATCTGTTCCGATGGATGCTGCACCCCATAGACTGGTATTGTCTTGGTCTTCGGGGCTTGATTTACACCAGTCTATGGGTCTGTCCTGTGCAGTTCTAGGAGGGCCATCATCCCAGGCTTTGCCTCCCCTCTTTGGAGAGGAGTAAGTTTATTGCTTACTGCCCGAGGCGCCCCTACCGGGAATGCCGACGGGGCTGCCCAGGCAATTTTTAAACCCCACTTTCCCGACCCGACCTTGGGTCACATCTTACTTGTGGGAGTAAGATAAAAACTGGCCTTGTGCCTAACTCCTGGAGAGGAGTAAATCAATACTCTTGGCTCTTTTGGCTAAGATCAAAGTGTAGTATCTGTTCCGATGGATACTGCACTCCATAGACTGGTATTGTCTTGGCCTTCGAGGCTTGATTTACACCAGTCTATGGGTCTGTCCTGTGCAGTTCTAGGAGGTCCACCCTCCCAGGCTTCGCCTCCCCTCTTTGGAAAGGAATAAGTTTATTGCTTACTGCCAGAGAATGCCAACGGGCTGCCTAGGCAATTTTTAATGGCCAGAGTGCTCACCTTCTCGAGCGCTGGCTTTTCAAACCCCACTTTCCCGACCGACCTTGGTTCACATCTTACTTGTGGGAGTAAGATAAAACTGGCCTTGTGCCTAACTCCTGGAGAGGAGTAAATAAATATTCATGAATTGGAGCCAAATTTAATTTAATCGAAAACATTTACAAATTAAGGTTTAGTCGTCGAAATATTACCTTCACTAGAAATATTGTATATAAAGAAGTTTTGTAAATTGTTTCAGGTATTGTTCATTTTTTTTAAATAATTATACAAGTCCAAATCTTATCATATTTTATTCAAACATGTATAGGTTAGGAACAAGATAATTAGTATTAAAACATCATTTCGTGTAATTTACACGGGTCCTGCTAGTTACTATTATTATTATTATTATCTGTCTTGTTTTACTTTTTACAGTAAAACAAATCAATCGACTACATATCTGTTATATTGACAGTAGCAATGACCGAGCAAATCTTTATAATTAGGGTAAAAACATGAACATTATTTTATAGAGGGAAGGTACAGAATAGTTAACATAGCATTCCTGCCCAGCCCCATTCCTCATGGTTTTCTAAAAGTAACATTATTATTTAGAAACTCGTTCTTAACATGAGGAGGGAGCTTTGTTAACTATTATGTCCCTACATTGTCTTATTTTGCATACAAATTGTCGACTATTTTTAATTATTTATGAAAAATTCAAATAGCATTTTGTCAACTAACGAGGAACTAGTGCAAATCTTCTTTGTTTAAAAAAAGAGAAATAAATCTTTAGTTGCCTAACTATTTTCAATCAATTACAGGAAAACATTTGAGAAAAAATATTTAGAAAAAACTACTCATGTAATATACGCCCACAAGTGTATTTTTTTACGTTTGTGAAAATATAAGCGGACATTACACGGGGGTTTTATAGTAATTCAAAAATAAATAAAAAAGCAACAAATCTCTAATTAAATACTTAGAAATTTAAAAAGAATTAGAATCGGTAATTGTATTGGACTCAAGAATTTAGAACAGAATCGATAAAAATTTTGGAATCGTCCCATCATCAGTATTAAGATACAAATTTTTTTTTAAAATGTATCTACTTTTTACTAAAAATTGCATAATTATCAAAAAAAAGTGAGAGTTTAAGAAAATATGGTCTTCGGTTAAATAATAAACTAACTGCAATAATATTTTGTTTCATTATTTTTAACTTTATATAGAAGAATGATTTTGTAATAGTTTATATAAATTGAAAAATTATTATACCCTAATTCCTTTATTTTTGAAGGTTATAAAAAATTTTATTAATCTAAGTACCCTTATTTTGTTGTAATAAAAAAGGAAATGCTTATTTAATTAGAATATTTTTGAATGTACACAAGATTTTATTTATTTTTATCTAAAAAGATTCATATTTAACTTGGTATTAGTTTTAATTACTGAATACTCTGAAATTATTGAAAATGTCAGTTTTTCCCCTTAAAATTTCAAAGAAAACTTTTGCATAATTTTGTTCAAAACTTATTTTTCAGAACGAAATGCCTACTGTATCATTTTTTGTTTACATAATTAAAAACTTTAGTAAACGATATTACCAGAATTATTCTTAAACATGTAACGATAAATTCTTTTTAATTAAAGCTAAAAGCGCATTCTAAGTGTGAAAAGGTAAATTAAATTCAGTAACTACACTGACAATTTTATTATTCATTGAAAAAAACATTTATTAATAATTAAATAGAATTCAAATTTGAAAAAAAATGATTATTTATTAATGCTGTATATTGAGAGTGAACTGTGAAACTGCCAGGGTTGTTGATTCTCTGAAAATAAAATTTGGATGACAGCGGGGTGGTAGGTAGTTAGTGGGGTGCAAATAAATACCTTCTATTTATTGTACAGTCCATCTATAGATTTTCAAGTTAATCATTAGTAGGAATTATCCCACTTTTTTTTTCTCTTTACTTAGTTTTTCAGAATAGTCCTGAACCTCAATTTTTTCAATTTTTTTTTTTTGTTTTCAAGATTAAAAAAAATAATTTCTTATGCACAAAAGAGAAATATTATAAAATCATGTACTAATTTCAATAAAATGTTATTAAAATCATATTTTTGCAATAATATTTTTTGGTGAAAAGATTAAATAAACAATGTGTTATTAAATAATATTGTTAATTCGAGAAATTATTTTTTCTTCGAGTTATATTGATTTTTATTAACACAGAATTTAGGGGCTTTTTTCGTAATATATAATAACTATATTTTTATTTTTATTTTTTATTGTTAACATCTAAAGTGCTTTATTTTCATAAAACAATAAAATAATTCATGCGTTTTTTTTTTTAGTATCTGAGATATAACTTTAGTAAAGGTGTTTGTTTACACGAAATACATTTTCACTAAGATTTTAATAAAATAATGGGTTCATTATATTCAGTGATCGTTAATTAATAAATGGTACTGAAAATTTCATTAAAATTAGTTGATTTCCTGAATTTTGGTGAATATTTAACTGAAGAAAGGGGTTAAAATGTTTTTAAATTTTGGGGATTGGCCATTCATTTTTCCCATACCTAATAAATGTCTGTATGGTGTTATTTTTAATTTGATTTGTTTTTTTATTCATACATAATGTTTTGTGGAAAACACTTTTTAAAGTCATATTGTTGTACAGAAAGAATTTAATTCTGCATTAAATTCAGCCATATTTTTACTTTGATTTCTTTTTTTATTCATACATAATGTTTTGTGGAAAACACTTTTTAAAGTCATATTGTTGTACAGAAAGAATTTAATTCTGCATTAAATTCAGCCATATTCCTAATACAATTATTAAGCTTATTTTGACATGCATGAAATAAAAATAATAAATTCTGATTGATTTTTATAAACAAACTATTTAAAATGTTAAGCCCAGAATAATTAGCAACCATTTGTGTAACCTTTATTCTTTCTTATTACGAATAATTGATTTTTAAGGAACTTTTTTGAAAGCTTGGTAGCATTAATAACTATTTGTTTATCTACTGAGTCTAGCTTTATTCCTTTTTGCTACAAATTATTTGTTGAGTGTAGATGAAAACAAACTACAGAATTCAAATATAAATTAAATTTTGTTAAATTATTTAAACTAGCAAAAACATGCGACCAGAGAAAGTATATTTTTGCTAGTAGATATGACGAACGAACATACTACACTGCCAAAAGAGGTAATGTCTGGGAGGAGGGTTTCATGACAGAACACATTAACCCCCCCCCCCCCTAGAATTGAACATTGAAAGATAGTAATAGCATAGTTTGGATTCAGACAGACTGATACCAAATCTCCATTAGATAAGTAAAAAAGGAAATGTTATTAAACATTAATAACTTATTAGAATAAATACAAATAATGTGTTGAATCAAGTACATTTACAAATTTATTTACACATTACTGAATTATCAAATTTCACATTTTTACTTAATTCTTCACAGGTGTTAAGCTAGTTTAATGATAAGATTACTAATCTTCCAATTTGTTAAAGTTTAAAAAATCAGACAAAAAAGATCCACCTTCGTTCAAAATAAACATTTTCATAATACGTGAATAGAATAATCATATTTAAAATTCCATTAAGAAAGAAAGATATTTTGAAACAACTTAAATTGCTCAACACAGAAGCATAAAATGCATCTGTCAGCAACACAAGTATCAAGTTTCACTTTTTTTATGTTATTTTTCATTTAGAATATTCTAGAACATAAAGTCTGATATTAACAGCCAGAGAGAAAAGCCTATACAACAAAATCTCTTATCACAGCCAATGTTACATTCTCATGCCCCCCCCCCACCTTCAATCTACGATACGATGGAGGAGGAACATAGGGTGACTACTCTTTCTAAACAAACAATGAATTAATTTTAATGAAACTTACATTTTTCAATCAATTATTATTTAAGTTTTCATATTTAACAAAGATTTTTAAAAGAGTTTGATGGAATTGGGCCAAATAAGTACACATGTGCAGTAAGATTTTTTTTTTTGTATGTTGTTACTATTAAAAATTACAGGATTTTAAGTGAGTGTGGGAGGGGTAAAATACTACTAAGGAGGCCTTCAGAGCACTACTGAAACAACTTCTTCCTGCCAACGCCAGCTCGGTCTCGGATCATAATTCCAGAAGTAAATGGTTCTGAAAAGACTCGAAAGACCAAGATGCTAATTTTCTTTGCACGATATAAAAATATGTGTTAATAGAACTGTGTGTAAATTTTGTAAAACGGGTTCAGAAGTGAGAGTTTGCATTTTCTAACACAGCAGGGAATAGATGATTTTTTATTTTAAGTATACTTTTTTAAATAACTGTTATATATCTATTACCTGGACCCGTCCCCTGGCGTTGCATGGGAGAAATAGAAAAGAATGAATTAAAATTTGTCAACATCCGACCGAACGCAGAATAGATAAAGTACTACATATTACATTGATTTCTCTTTAAATGCCTACATAATAACGTGGATTTTTAAAAATCCGGCCCATAGTCCTCTCTTACCCCCCTCACTCATAGGCAGAAGTTTAAAAAATTTTGTAAATAATAAAATAAAAAAACTTGTGCGAGACGACTGGAGTCCAACCATAAACCTCTCGATCTTGAATCTACACTGCTAATGTTTCGATCACGAAAGCGAGTATGAAATCTACGAAAAATAGATGATTTACGTGTTATTGTACGATCCGCCGTAGGGCGACCGAATGTAGGGTCCACCAGTCACATGTTTTGGGTCATTTCTATACCAAGAAATCGATGTTTTTTTTTTCAATTTTTGGATATCATGCATGTGAAAGATGTAGGAATCAAAAAATGTACACTTTATGGAGTCTGTCGTGTATCTTGGCGTATAGTGACTTAATTCAGAAGTCGAGTCGTTGATAAAATTGTAGCCGCCATGTTGAAAGATGAAATACTACAAAGAACTATTTTCGTTAATTGCATTCTCTAAAAACCGGAATGACTATAAATGTATATGTAATAGGTAGAAATAACGTAATCTGATATTCTTGAAATCTCCTCTGGAATTAGCAGGAGGATTCATTAAATGTGTGTGTAATGTTTTGTATTATGTAGTAAATTAATAGCAGACAAATAGGAAATAATAACGGACAATTTTTTTAAAAGTAGATGTTTATTAATTCCAACTGTCGATGGCGGGAGTGTCAGTACTAAAGTGTTAGGGGGGGTAAAGTTTTTGCTACCACCTATATGGAGTCGAAGATGGTGGGGCAAAAGTAATATTTAGTGTTAGCTTGAGAAAAATAATAAATTTACTAAAACACGTTCGAGTGAATAAGCATAATATAGTGGTGAGTTTAGTAGCCTGTGATGAATGTGGCTATTTTCCTATTGTTCAAAAAGGTACAGGGGAAAAATCGTGTTAACTTTATATATTAGATATACAAGTAAGGCCTGTATCCTAGCATTGGTCAGAAAAATTGAAGAAATCAAGAATCCCCAGAAGTAACTAACCAGGAAGGACCAGAAAGACTCACAAAAATGCTAAACTGTAATTTATGATTTGTTTGCTTGGTCACAGCGTGCATGCGTGTGTGTGTTTATTTTGTACTTTGTAGGAATAGGTATCCAAAAAAATTGCAGCACTTACGTCATCAATTCAGAGTTTCACCGAACACTTCAGAGACTGGATAAAGTTAACAAACTTCACCGAACAATCTACACAATACTCCCCAAATTAAAAAAAATTTTTTTTTATTTTTACCCTAACCCTAAACTAAGTTTTAGTTTGCAAAGTCGGCTTAGTTCGGTTTGTATTGTTGTAGAAGCCTCGGAACTTGATTCAGCTTTCTCTGTTCGTAGTCGGAATTGACGTCACGACTGCAAATTTCTGGATACCTATTCCTAAAAAGCACCTATTTAGGGGGGGGGGAGTATTTAATTTACAATTTAACAAAATAAAATGGCTGACTTGTCTATAAATGAACCAAAATGCATTATGATGGAATTTAATTTTTTAATGAAATTAATGTGGGAATATTCATTGGCATGTTTGCTTCGTCGCAGTGTATCTGTAGGGTTGTTTTTGTTTTGTTTTTTTTGGGGGGGGGAGGGTTAATTTGCAACGTAGAAACGGATCACATTATTTACTTCTGGAGGTCCAGAAGTAAATAGTCCTGAAAAGACTTGAAAGATCAAGATGCTAATTTTCTATGCACTGTTAGAAATTGCAGCGTTAAATATTCACACTCGCCCCCTCCTACTGAAAGGAGTAAGTGACTTTTGGCAGTTGACCATAGGGATATATTTTGGCACCTTTTTTTAAACACGTGCGGTGCCAGACAACCATCTTTTTATCAGTTGAGATTTCGCCGGTTAAGGGTCAACCTCGTCTCAACTCAATGGATTTAATATCGAATTTTTCCTATGAACTTTAAAAGCATCTTTTTATTAGTTGACCTATTCGAGCAATGCAATAACCTCGTAGCAACTGAATTGAATTTTCAAGAAATTCCAACTACGTGATAACCAAACTAAAAGGTTTTGGGTAGTGCGGAACGCATCGTTCGGCAAGATGGAATCACAGTACCCAGGTTTCTACTAATAAAGTAAGTGTGTCTTTTAACGGTTGCGTTTGGTCCCCCATAGCCTTCATCTGTGTGAGAAGGAATTCTTGAAGCACGATATAAAAATATGCGTTAATAGAACTGCATAATAAAATAATATTAGAAAGTAATGAGAACGAATAGTGAATTAAGAAGATGTTCTTTTAGGGAGACAGAGTTCCATACATATTTGCATAACATTGGTTAAAATTTTGGGAAAATCCAGATCCCAAAAAGCTGCACTCTGAATAGAAACAAAAGTACCTGCATAGTCCCATCGGCACTCCTCTGGGAATGAGGGAGGTTCAAGTGACAGGCAATAAATTCATTTCCCTTCATATTTATTTCCGAGTGAAGCAAAAGGGGTAAAACACTCTTTTCCAAAACATAAAAGCCGTTATACATATGTAATGAGCTATGCTTGATCTATTTGTGAGTGGAACAAAGGAGTAAAAATCCATCCTTTGAACATAGATGTACCCAAAAAGTTACTTACTATACTGTTGCGTGTGGTGTTATCCCCCATCCTGGGCAATGTCGAGTAACCCAGCTAGTATATATATGTAAAGCAAAGATGCGTGTCTGTCCATGCATTACTAGTCAATGGTTGTTTCCCAAGCAAAACCAATGGCATATTTGGAATCGGCACACTCCTGCAGATGCCTGTTTTTAAATGATTAAACTTATAGAATTGTCCATTTGTGAATCGAGGAAACTGGTCTATTCACCTTATTGTGCATCTATATTAGGAACTAACAGCCCCCCCCCCCCCGGTGTTGCCCTGGAATGAATGAATATATTCTGGTTTACATATTTTTTTTACATATTTTTTTTTAATTTTTAAGTTATAAATGAAATAAAGTAAAATGTCATATTTGCTGTTATAGATGTCTGGCACACATTGTAAAAACTGTAATACAAAATCATTACCACTATTGTATTTCTCGTGAAAATAATCTTGGTATATAGCTTTGTTTTCAATTGCATCCTCGGCCAGAGAGACAAAGATCCTACATTAATATTATCGATTAATGATGATTACCTGGCTTGCTCTAGGTATCCCTAGGATCATAAAATAATGGTAAACAAGCAAATTCTGAATGAGTGAATAATTTATTCGATTATTCAGACGTAAAAATGTGCTGTTATCGTTCAACCAGAGAAAAATGCCAATTTGTCTGCTTTTATGATAAAAAGATGGAATTTAGTGACAATTTTCAAATCAATTAAATAGAATTTCACTTATGAACAGACAATTCTCATCCATATTCTTAAACAAAAAATTTGTTGGAATGACCTATAGCATGCCAGTATGTAAAACAGACGTTAAACTGAATATGATGATAATCATGACGACAATATGCACACCATAGAGAGAAATAATATCAGAATGATACAATGGTGTGTAATGTGAGTTTTAAAGACAGGTTTAGATCTGATGACCTCAGAGGAAAATTAAATCTGGGCAGTATAGGGAGATGTGTCTCCCACTATCAAACCACAATGATGTTGTCGCATGGCAACTGATAAGGCTGAACTACTTGCCCAGCGTTTCACCTCAAACTCCACTTTGGACTCAGAAAACCACCCCCTCCCTAAATTCCCATTGTGGACCAAAACCACACTTGATAACCTGGTCATCATCCCATCCCAGAGACATCATAAAAAATCTTGACACCTCCAAAGCTTGTGGGCCTGATCTTATACCTGTAATAGTAATAAAGAAATGCTCTGCTGAACTCGCCCCTGTCCTCTCCAAACTCTACAACAAATGCCTAGCTGAATCTTGCTTCCCCGATAGCTGGAAAATTGCCTCTGTGGTACCAGTCTTCAAGAATTCTGGGGATAGAACTGATCCTCAGAACTACCGCCCAATCAGTCTACTCCCAATCTTTGCTAAAATCTTTGAATCCTTAATCAATCTAGAGATTGTCAGGCACTAAGTTAATGCTAAACTTCTATCTGACCGCCAGTATGGATTTAGACACGCACGATCTACTGCAGACATCCTACGATCATCTCTGAACGCATGTATCATACACTCGACAAGGCAGGAGAAGCTAGAGCAGTAGCGCTTGATATATCCAAGGCCTTTGACAAGGTATGGCATAAAGAGCTTCTCCTGAAAATACGCTCATACGGTATTACTGGGCAAATACTTAATATAATTAGATCCTTTCTAACTAAAAGAAAGATCCAGGTTGTCCTCGATAGCTGTTCATCTAAGCAGCATGACATAAATGCTGGTGTACCCCAGGGATCTATCCTTGGACCTTTATTGTTTTTGATCTTCATAAACGATCTCCCTGATGACATTGAGTCTGAGATTGGTATATTTGCTGACAAGACCACGCTTTACTCTCGTCATGTGGGCAAAACGGACGCGATCATATCCGAGGCAATGGCTGAATCCTTGAAAATGACCTCCAGGCTGTAGTGGATTGTGATCATAAATGGTTGGTAATGTTTAATGCCGCAAAAACAAAGCTTCTTTCCTTCAATAACTACAAGAAACCTCTCCAACCACCGATTGTCATGGCAAATAACACACTACCTGAGAGTTCAACATTCAAACTACTCAGCCTAATCTTCACAGGTAATATGAATTGAAACAAATACATTGAAGATATTGCCAAGGCTGCTGCAAAGAAGGTGGGATCCCTCTACCGTGTTAGTAAACTCCTAACACCTGACATTATCCTGTATCTTTACAAAGCTACCACCCGCCCATGCATGGAGTATTGTTGCCACATCTGGGCTGGTGCATCATCTACTAGTCTCTCCCTCCTAGACAAAGTCCAAAAAAGAGTCGCCAACTTAATAGATCCCTCACTATCAACTAAGCTCCAGCCCCATCGCCGCAATGTAGCATCCTTGTGCTTGTTTTACAAATACTTCAATGGATTGTGCTCCGATGAGCTGGCTACTCTGGTGCCCCCTCGACGTAAATTCACTAGACCAACTCGACAATCAGCTAAACCCCATCCATTCACTGTGGAGGTTTAAAACTAATGTAAACAGACATCTTGCTACACAACTGCTCCCAACTTGGGGTGACACCCAAAACCTACACTAATTGTCAGTAACCCCTTACGTCTGCCTTGTTTGGGGTGAAATATGTAAAAAATAAAATATATATTTTAAACCTACTAAGCAAAACACTTGGAAGAAAAATAAAAGGTATGTGATTTTAGATATTTGAGAAATAGTTCAATTTTTGCCCATTTGGGGTATATTTTTTGTCCTCTTAAAGAGCAAACCAGAGTTTTCCTGAGAATCACCATTATTTTGATTCTAATCCACTAATGCTAACTTTTTGGTTGAGTTTTAGCAAGAACTAATAATGGGAAAATTTTTTCAATTTGCAAAAAAAAAAAAAAAAAAGTTTCATTTTAGCCCACTCGGAGAAAAAGTAGGTTTTTTGCACACATGGTCATGTATAACTTTATACAAATTTTAGTATAAAATTTTTAAAACTCATGCACCAATTGTTTAGAAAACTAACCTATTTTCATCCATCAACTGTATCAGATCTGTATTTGACCTACGTTCTGTCACTCCAAACAAAAAATGCATAAACAGATGAAATATGTATCTCTTGTAGGCAGGTGCAGCTTTATACCAATTACAATAAAAACATATGGTGTTAGTTTTTTTGGGTTTTTTTTGACATTAAGATTTTAGGCCTAACAGCAATATTTTGACTCAACTGCAACGCACTCATCATCTTTTGTATGGAAAAATTAGCCCAAAGTTCCAGCACAAAACATCAATCTCATATAAAGCTAAAAGAAAACTTTCTTCTAACTACCCGGGAAACAATATTGACAATCTTGATAACATTTTTAGCTTTGCCTGTAGGTAAAATCTCAAAACCATTCATCATAGCTGAAGACCTACTACTCTCAACTGGCAGATAAATTTTAATAAGTGTCTTTGTCAAATAAGACTATTTGTTGGAGAATAGACAATTCGAAAGACATAAATCAAGGGTTCTGAAAACACAATGAATCCTTTTCACTCATTGACAGCAGATATATAATTGGCCATTGTTTGAGAGATACATTCATACTGACAGCATTTCAGAATATATACTTCTATACAAGAGTGTTTCAATGTGAAAACAATAAAAGGGGGCACAAATCCTTATATAAACGTCTGAGTTCGTAAACAGACGCAAAAACAAAGTTACAAATCCAGAGTCAAATATCAGTGGCATAAATGTAAATATCAAAAGGTGGTAAGAAAAAGATTCACAAATCACAACCCACAATCGTTCGCCTTTTGACGAGGAGCAAAGTGTAGTATCTGTTCCGATACTACACTAAATCTTTTGTCCTTGGTCAGTGAAGGAGAAATCCTTCTAGACTGAGGCAATTTTCATTTTTGTTCCAATACAGTGCCCCTTTTTGAGGAGCTCGATTTTTCACACATTGAAAACCTTTGTGTCTAACTGCCCTTGTGTGGAGGCAAATAAATAGGAACTCACAATCACTCGCCTAAGAACTCAACGATCTTGCCCTTTATAAAAAGAAACAACACTTTATGATTGATTTTGACAGACACGCATGAGTGAGATTTATCAGTATTCAACACACCTTAGTGACTTATTTTTTGCTAGACACTATACAGAATATGGAATCTTTTGAGATAAGATATTTTCTTTGAACAGTTTTAAAAAAGAAAATTACTGTTTTGTCAAAACGACCTGCGTTGGTGCAGCCGTGTGAAGAACAAGTGATATGAAAACTTTTTACATACAAATGGACGTACTATGGAAGCTCTGATTTCTAAGAAAATTAGTTTTGCATTGTATGTAGTTTTGAACAACCATCAATTCAAAATAATAAACAATTAATAATAGTCAATCTATATTTGTGGTTGCTCCATCTCTGTTCGGGATTCAAGTGAAAACAAAGATTAAATAAATAACGGAGTAAAATTTTACAAGGAATACAATGGTGGCATTAATGTTCTATTAGATTTTTGTTTTTGCTTACAGTAATATTGCGGGGAATGCGTTCATGTCTGACATGATATTTACATGTTTACAGTAATAGTTCTTTTTTTTCTGTTTAAGGTAATATTGTGGGAAATTAGGGTTTATTATTATTTTTTGTTATGCCTCCTTGGGCATCTCCCCTTTAACTATTTTCTCAATTCAACTGTTAAAAAAAAATAATAATTAAACTCTTAGTACAGTATTGATATCCAGATCAAATTCTGTTAAATATTTCATTTGACAACTCCCAAAAGTGTCCTCAATTAATCCCTCCTACCACTTTTTCTGAATTCATCCAACCTTATCTTAAACTGATCAATGTTATTGCTGTTCTTAATCCGATCTGGCAACCTATTCCAAAAACATTACTCTGTGAGCAAAAAAACTTAACTGGTTAACAGATCTAATTTTTGAAAACTGCCTTGACAATAACCTTCCAAATCTAAGAGAAATATTATAAAAATGCCCACCATAGTTAGAAATGTGATTAATTATCTTGAAAGTCTCAATCATATCACCTTTCATTCTTCTCTCCAGCAAAGTAGTCAATCCCAATTAGTCCAATCTCTCCCTGTAACTGCACTCCTTTACTTTTTAGTTTTGTCACCCTTCTTTGTACGCCTTCCAGTTTCAATATTACATTCCAATTTCCATGTCTAGTCGCTGGAGCCCAGGTCTGGGTGCAGTATTCTATATGAGTCTTATTAGAGCTTTATATATCCTTAACATTTGTCTCCCTCGAAATAATATCCCTACCCATCCACTCGATCATACTATTTGCCCTCGATACAATGGTCAAAATATGATTATTTGCCCTAAATGTATTATCAAACCCCACTCCCAAATGACACTCTCCATCTACTTCTTTGATTTCTCTGTTGTTTAGTACATATTCAACTCCAACATTATTAGATCCTACATGTAGTACTTTACATTTGTCTAGGTTAAATCATAATTTCTAAATGTCCTCCCAATATAATAATTTATTTAGATCTATCTGTGTTATTTCACAAGTAGTTTAACATCATCAGCAAACAGTTCTATTTCTGAATTTATATTATTAGGTATGTCATTTATGAATATCAAAAACAACAAAGGACCCAATACTGAATCCTGCGGAACAGAATAATTGCTGCCAACCTTTACTTTCATAGTCTTATCCTTCAAAAACTCCCTCACAATATTTATCATTTTGTCAGTAATACCAAAATGTTTCATTTTCACTAGTAAACAATAATGAGATACCGTATCAAATGCTTGCTAAAATCCAAATATATGATATCCGCACTATCCTCCTTCATCAAATATTCATTTATAATGTCAATACTTTCCAAAATATTAGATAATGTTGATTTACCATGGACAAAGCCATGTTGGTTACAATTTATATCATCTTTTATAAAATTTAATATGTGGTTTCTAATTATTTTTTCAAATACCTTACACAAAATACATGTTAGAGAAATTGGTCTGTAATTACTTTTTAAATGTATTGAACTTTTGTGTAGCGGTATTACTATAGCTGTTTCCCAAATATATGGAATCTCTTCATTGTTCATACATTTCTTAAACAAATTGGTTATTGCATTGATAAAGCCTTCATTTGATAAGTATTTCAATATTTTAGGATGAATTTCATCAGGTCTCATACTTTTACTAACATCCAACTTGGATAGTAATAGTGTTATGTGTTTAGGTTCTATTTTTAGTTCATCCATAATTTTTGCTATACCCTCCCCATAACAACTCTCCTGTAGTGGAACAAATTCTTCAAAAGAATGAACAGATTGAAAAAAAAACTACTGCTGTGTGTTAAATCCCCTGTCTCATCTCTTACTGTAGTCACGCTTTTTTGAATTTTAGTTTTTGCTTTAACATATTTGAACAATGATTTTACAGTTGTATTTAATATTTCTAACAATCTTATTTTCGTGTTTCAACTTTTCTTTTATTTCTAGTGTTTCAACTTCATTTTGTTTACTTACAGCATTTTGATAAAATTCCATACTTGGTATAATTCCAAATTTTCTCCAAGCTTTTTCTTTCCTTTTACGAGATAGACGATTACTGTCCTAAGGTAATTTTTCTAATGGATCCCATTGTTTGGAGAATTTTATAATAACTTCTAGAATATTTCTTATTATAGATTTTATCTTCCCATTTAATTCCTCCCACATTTCATTAACATCAGATGTTTTCAAGCTATAATTCCAATCGATATTTTCTCTTTTCTCTGACACAAAATCTTTTGTAATCTTAGACCAGTTCCTCTGTTTTTTGTTTATATAATCAAACTCTGCCTTCTTTTCAACTTCGATTTCAATACATGCATGATCAGATTTACCTAACGGTGCTTTCAAACTTACATCTCCTATTATGCATTCATTATTTGAAAAAATCTGATTCAATGTACCTTTTTCTGATCTATTTCCCACTAGTTTATATCTAGTATCTTTTTCTATATATCAATGCAAATCGTCTGTTGTAAATAACTCCAAATATTCGTTCTGCATTCTAAAGTGTTGACTAATTGAATTCATAGGAAATGCAATTAACCCCTTTGTTCAATTTAAATTTGGCAAATTAAAATCCCCGACCATTATAATATCTTCAGATTCATCTGATGTAAATGGTATCTATTCAGAGATCTGTATATACATACTACGACGAAAACTGTTATTAGCATTGATTATTCTCAACGCCAAAGATTCAGTTTTATCAAACCAATCCAGAAGCCTTTAACGCATTATGGACATAAATAGCAGAACCCCCCCCCCCAAACTTTG
Source organism: Sepiola atlantica (assembly GCA_963556195.1). Classification (NCBI taxonomy): domain Eukaryota; kingdom Metazoa; phylum Mollusca; class Cephalopoda; order Sepiida; family Sepiolidae; genus Sepiola; species Sepiola atlantica. Next base: position 5,493,220 of record OY744517.1, on the reverse strand, counting down.
TATTATTTTTCCTATCTTCCCATATTAATCTAAAATTTGATATTGCCAATTCTGCCTCTTCTACACTCCCCGTAGACAAATGTGTTTCTGTAATATAAATTATTTTATATTTGTTAGCAATCAATTTTAGTTCCATTATTTTATTTCTCAACGAGTTTGCGTTAGTATACAGTATTTTCAAATGTTCTCTATTTTTCTTTACTCGTTTAAATTGATTTCCTTGGACACTTTTTTGTTGTTGTTTTTGATTCTCAGTGGTTTTGCTTTTACTATTTTCTTTTTCTTATCTGCTTTTTTTTTTCAAAAGCAGCTTCCCTTTCTGTTGTTGTCAAATCTGGATTTATCCATATAACTTATTTTCTTTCATTTTATATTTTTCTACCAAATTTGTAGTTGTGCCACCACTTTGCATCTTCCTCATCTCTTAGTGTGACCATTATCAATCGGTCTTTGTTATTAACTTGTTTTCCAAGTCTAACTGTTCTGATAATTGTTTTTTTGTGGTATTCCCTTCTCTTTATTTATTAAACAGAAAACTCTTTCATTTAGGTTTTCTTCTTTCATGTTAGAAATTATGACGTTGTTAGTACGTTTTTTTTTTGCTCTAAAATATTTGTTTCTATTGTTTATACTTTTTAAATAACATTTCCAATGTACTTTCCATTATTTCTTTTTGACCCTTTTTTGCTATATCAGCCCAAGTTTTATTCATTTCTTTTTTTTTGTTTCAACAAACTGTTTGTTAGAGACAACTCAATTTTTTTTATTATCTCTGGTATGAAGTTCGTAATTTCTGTTTTATTACATTCTTCATACCTTTTTCATCCTCTTCTGTTCAAATAATTTTTAAATTTTATTTTTGCTCCAAATTCAAAACAACTTGGACATCTCCATTCCTTTATTTTTCCTCCAAATTCAAAACAACTTGGACATCTCCATTCCTTTATTTTTCCTCCAAATCCAAAACAACTTCGACATCTCCATTCCTTTATTTTTTCACATTTCGACTTTGTGAATCCATCCAAACCGACACACTTAGAATGATACCATTTCTCGCAACATCCACAATTAATTAGATTTTTTTATAATTTCGGTCTGTCATTGCACGAACAAGGGGTCACTCCTTTTTTTCCATTTGGTGTAATTGCAGCCATTTGTTTTTTGCTGATGTTTTTGTGTTTTGGCTGTTTTTTTTGCATTTTTTTAAATAAAAACAGCTCCGCATCCCCGCACACATCGAAGGAACAAACGAAAATGTGGGACATACATAAACAGCTAAGATATTCTACTTCATTTGTAACTCGAAAATTCAAAAATTATAGAAATTAAAAATAATAAAAATAGTAACAGAGCTGGGAATAATACAGAGCTGGTTCTTATCAATTTCCAGACAATGCCAGGATAGCTGCTCGTTTCTAATAAATTCAAAATAATGTCAAAACTTATGCATTTGTATTGTGCATACTGTTAAAAGATGCGAGTTCAAAATACAAATACATAGAAATATATTTTATTTCTCAGGATAAAATATTAAACAGTATCTTGGAAGTGAATATGATTGTCAATGCATGGATCTTTTCAAAGGCATTTTCTTTGTAGACACAAGCTAACTTGCAAATCAAACTGCATATGTATTTCACAAAACAAATATACCAACATTCTAAAGCTGTATAACATGGTGGGTGGAATGCTTAAAGATAAGGAAAATAATGCAACACTTTGGTTTAAAGGGACAGATATGCAAGTTTCCTCAAATGAATGCTCAAGAATTAGGTTCTCATGATCATGCCGTTAAGGTTGATTTTTCGGTGAAGTCTTCTATTGATCGTCTCTTCCGTAGGAAAATGTTCAACTACAGGAAGACTGATTGGGATGGACTTTGCAGCTTCCTATGTGACATTCCATGTGGTCCTATCATTGGTATGTCTCCAAATGCTGCTGTTAGAGAGGTTACTGACTGGCTTCTTGTTAGAATTGACACCGTCATTCCTCACCGTAAGTTTCAAACCAAACCTCATTCTCCTCCATGGTTTTCATCTGTTTGTGCTTCTGTCATTGCCCATCATAACCATTACTTTAATCAATATCGTCGGGATGGTTCTGAGGCTTCTAAACAATCCTACAGAAGAGCTAGCAATGCCTGCAAGAAAGCAATCTCTGAGGCTAGGTCTAGCTATTCTCAAAGGATTTGTGACTATCTCAAAGGGTTGGCTCTCGTCATTTGGAGAATCTACAATAGTGTTATTAATAATGACAAATTTGCTATTCCTCCTCTTTTTAATGATCTTCAAATTATTTCATCTTCTAAGGATAAGGCTGATCCCTTTGCTCGTCTTTTTGTTGACAATTCTTCTCTTGATGATTCTGGTGCTGTTCTTCCTGATTTTCCTTTGAAAACTGATCAGTCTCTTGATTCTGTCATTATCATTCCAAAGATGTTTGCTAGGGTTCTTTCTGATCTTGACCAGTCTAAGGCTTCCGGTCCTGATTCAATTCCTGTTGTTGTTGTTCTCAAGCATTGTGCTCTTGAACTTTCTTCTATCCTCTCTAAATTATTCAATCTCTGTTTGTCTAAGTTCTGTTTCCCTTCTTGTTGGAAGGAGTCCTCTGTTGTCTCTATCTTTAAAAATGCTGGTGATCGGTCTGACCCAACTAAGTATAATCCTATTAGTCTTCTCTCTGTTATCAGCAAAGTTTTTGAAAGGTTGGTCAACGGCAAGCTTTTTCATTTTCTGGAAAGTCTAGGCCTCTTTAATGATGTTCAGTATGGCTTTCATGGTTTTCGTTCAACTGCTGATCTTTTGACTGTTGTAACTGAGCAGATCTGTCGGTTTATGGATAATTCAGAGGCGTTCAACAGAGTGTGGCATTCTGGTCTTCTACACAAACTACGGGGTTATGGTATTGGTGGTGAGGTTCTTGACATTATTAGGTCTTCTTTCTGATCGAAGCTTGCGAGTAACTTTGAACGGTGTCTCTTCAATCTCGTTTCCTATCAATGCAGGTGTTCTTCAGGGCTCTATTCTAGGCCCAACATTGTTTCTTTTCTATATAAATGATCTTCCAGAGAATATTATTCAGAAAATTAACATCTATGCCGATGATACCACTCTATTCTGGTGTTGCTTCTCGCCCATCTCCCTTGAAATATGCAGCTGATCTAGAAGTTGATCTGGGTTCAGTTGTGGATTGGGGTATGAAATGGCTTGTTTCGTTTAATCCTGTTAATGTCTTTCAATTGTAGGTGTGTCTCTTTTCTTCCCGAGATTCTCATGGATGGCACTGCTCTTGAGAAATCGATTTTGAAACTTCTTAGTCTTTCTCTCTCATCAAATCTTTCTTGGGGTTTATACATTAGATTCATTGCTCTTTCTGCTTTCGGTAAACACTTTCTCACACTTGAGGCTATTCTCTATCTCTACAAATCTACTATCAGGCCATGTATGGAGTACTGTTGTCATATTTGAGCTGGTGAATCTCTGTCCCATTTGAGAGTTCTTGATAAGGTGCAGACATGTGTCTGTAATCTGATTGGACACACCCTTCTTCTCTGCACCCTCTCTCTCACAGACATGATGTTGCTAGTCTCAGTCTTTCCTATAAATACTATCATGGCATGTGTTCTTCAGAATTATGTGATCTATTCCCTGCTTTTTTACCAGCTCGTTTGACTCATTGGTCTCCATCAATTCATTGTTTTGATACCTCATTGTAATACAGCTTCTTATTCCAGTAGCTTTCCAAGAACTGCAGGCTTGTGGAACTCTCTTCCTGCTGACTGTTTTCATCCTATCTTTTGAAGACTAAGGCCAATAGACATCTCCTGTCTTTGCGATAATCATATTTCATTTTTTCTTAGCTCCTAACATCAAGTGGCTTCATGCCTTGTCTGGAGCGATTTCTACGAAAAAATAAAATAAAAATATGAAGATAGCAGCAGAGGTGGAGAACCAGAAATATTTGCAGGAATCGGGAGTTTTAAAAACATTGCTGAAATCAGAATTTCTTTTCATCCAACTCCTCTTGTCTACAACAAAGATCATTAGAAGATACCCCCCTCCTCGACAAGAGCAGGTTTGACAAAAGGTCAGTTTAAACTAAAGTGGGGTAGCAAACAGCTCGCAATGATCAGGGCACAGACATTTTGTACTTCCTTATCTCATGGTTTTGGTTGGTCCGTTTGATGACAGATCCACTCTTTCGAGGGTCATTTTAAAATATTTATTAAACACTAGCTCCTATTTTACTGCAAAGCTCGTGAGAGGGTGGTCATACCTTTTGCAATAAGTGAATGCAATAGCTCAAAGTGAATTTAAATGTCATTTTAGATGATTCCATAGTCGATGTCAGTTGAGAGGGAGCGCCACAAGCATCAGGTATTGACATTGAACTGCCTTCTTTGAGCTGCTGCCTCCTGGAATTATCTTTAAATCAATGCCTTCAATGAGGAATATTTAACAAAAGTGATTGATTAATCAATTTATTCCATTCTGGAGAGTTGGACAAAATCTGCAGAGCTGGATTGAAGAAGAAACTCATTTCTCTTATTTGAAATAGACAACTTCCGGTCAGTCAGCAGTAAAAAAAAAAAAAAAAAAAAAAAAGGGGCTTCATGAAGTAGTTTACAAAGTTGCTATTCAATAAATCAAATAACACTATATTGTAACTATACACGGTTTGTCGGGATAAATTTGATAATTTCGAAGAAAGCCCAGAACGAGGATCTTTGCTACTTCTCATACAAAAGTTACGAGGGCCAACTACTCACTGCCAAGGACCAAGAGAACTGCCTTATGAAAGCCAAAAACTTTTCAACAAGGTCAAACACCCAGTCGAGCCAGGGATCGTCTGGTTATTCTCAGACAAGAGGATCTTCTGTCAGAACCAGTTGCGCAACGTGAAGAACAATAACAGGTGGCTGGCCTACAGTCTGCAAGCAGTTCTGTACGTCATGAAGACCAAGTTCTCTCAAACTGTAATGGTCATTAGGTGTGTTTCCAGCAAAGACCACATCATGCCGCCCCACATTCTCGAAAAGGAACTAGATTCAGATGGCTATATCGAGTTGATGTCCACTGTTGTTAAGTACTCGGTGGATTCCACTCCATGCTACACCTCTGATAATGAAAAACCCCAAAAGTGGACGTTTGAGAACTTCTACGACTTTACCAGTCCAAACATCTGAACCCCCCTCCCCGATTGCAACCCAATCGACTATGATGTATAAGGCGCGATTGAGAAAGGCACCAACCGTACCGCCTGCAACAACAAGGACGAAGCAATTGCCAGGACCAAAACGGTGTTCAGACATCTCTCAAAGGCTGTGTGCTCCAGGTTCCGGCTAGAGGCTCAGGGCGCCTTCTTCGAGTGAGCTGCATTCAGCAAAATATCCTTTAAGAAATTAACTTTGAATTTTGAGAATGCATCAATAATTGGCCAAGATAGGTTTTCTAATTTCTCCCTAACACCCTATATATCTATATCATTTTTTTTTTACAAATATTTTTGGCACCGGTTAGGGTCAGCAGTATCTGCTAGATGGAACGGGGGCATCACCCGCCTCTAATCAGGTTTCCTAATCAAAACTAAGGGGGTTTGGAAGTTAAAATTTTTAATTCATTTTTTAATCCAAAAAATATTCATTCAATCTTTCTAAATTGCTGTTTAAAAATATATCCGGTTGAGGTTCAAACTCACCAATCGCTATGCATATTGTATACAATCAGTTTTCTGTGTCTAATTTAAGATTAATTGCAGAATCCCACATTGTATTATTTACGGCTTTTGTGGGGTGTTGTTATGAAACAAAAGTAATGTTAAGAAATAAGTAGTTTAAATACAAAATACATATTATTTATGCAAAGAACAGTGGAAGAAAAATGTTCTATTACGGTCTAATTAGGAGAATCCGACTGACTTAATTTACTATCTTAGATTATTGTTTATAGTACATACTAGAACCTCCGGGGCGAGACGACTCGTCTATAGTCACTGTTGACATAGACGACCACGAGTCACGGATCGTCTATGTTGACGTCAGCCTTTTATTTTGGAATTTATGACGTCATTAGGGATCTCTTCCTGGTGTTTTCAACCAGTTTTAGTGGGTAACATCATCCTTTTGTGACGTTATAAAGGATTTGCCCGGTTTATACCAACTCTGTTAAAGAGGATGTCATCAATTTTTACCCCCCCCCCCCAAAAAAAAAAAACTACATCCACAGAGTTTTAGTAGTATATATAGATAAAGTAACGCCATTTCTCGGGGGGGAAGGGGCACTAATCTAGAAAAGACGCAAAGTTTGACTATATTCTCTCAATTTGTCATGGAATTAAATGTTGATTAAACCAAATGGCAAAAGTGAACATTTTTTGTTAATGAAAGCGACAATTCCTGTCAACGTTGGTGTACAAGCACCAAGAAATCATGTGAGAATTTCATTGACAACACATGTCATAGACGAATCATCAATGGTCTCGCTTATTCTATGGTACGAAACGAAGGCCTACTTACTTAACTCCTAGACAGAAAATAAAAAACACGATTGAATTTTGAATATGAATAAGAGTACTTAGTTTATTTCAAACTCGTATCGAATCTTCAACATGTGACGCGTTTTGCTACTCGACATCTGCATAAAGATTAAAAGTGTTTTTCCTTAATGGAAAATGCCCAATGACGACAATTACAAAATGTTTCGGTAATTCGTGTTGGCCGCTCATCTCAAGATGAGCGGCCAACACGAATGCGAGAAAAAAAAATCTGTATAGGCATTAAGAATGGTTTCGTGTTATTATTTTTGTTAAATATGACTAAATGAGGAATCATTTCGAGTTAAAATCCATTTAGTATTACGCATGTAAACTTGAGAAAAACACGCTTGAAATGTGTGGCCGCTCATCATAAGAATTACCAAAGTTTCATTTAAATTGTCAATTTATACGAAATTCGTTGCTTTCACAGATTAGGACTCACGCTAATTGTGACCCCGTCAGGGTGGGGGGGGGGGGTTAGGGTTAGAGCTAAGGTAAAAGTTAGCGTGGGTCCTAATCTGTCAAAGTACCCGAAATTCTTTTAATTCATTTCATTTTCATTAGAGACGAAAAGTTTACACATTCGTTTTTGTTCGTTTTTTTTTTTTTGTAATTTCAATCAGTAACTCTTAAAAACAAAATAAAAAGGATTTTTTTTTTTTACATGGTTTATATGTTTTATGAAATGAATTATTGGTTGAATAGAAACTTCCACGTGTTTGATTTTTTATCGATTTCAAAGAAAAAGAGGCAAATATAATGACAGAAAAATTGATAAATAAAAACACAATCAGATTGTAATTCTAAATCAATCAGAAAAACTGAAGATTTCTTTCAATAAAAAAATTAATTCTTTTACTTTAAATAAAACGAAATATTGTTTTTGCTTTGGCATGAATTTCTTACTTCAGAATTTGGGTTGTTAAAATTTTAAAACAAAAATAATGTTTAGTTGTTGACCATTCATTACTCACTGGTCAGCAGTGGAGAAACCATTGACCAACTGGGAAATAAACGCGAAATTATTAATCAGTAATTATATAAACAAGTCAGCAAAAGTTATAATTTCTAGGGTTTCGACATTTAATGACTAATAATTTGCTTTGACAAGCGACATAACGAATGAGCGACACATGTAATAATTACGACGGCGTCGTTCAGCGCTTGAAATTTACAAACTTAAAGAGAATTTTTTTTTTTTTTTTTTAAATCGACATACATTTAAATAAACCTGAAAATACAAACCGGTTAAGAAAATAAGTTAAATCCTTAAATTTTTAACTAGAATGAAAGAAAAAAAATATTTTAAATTAAACTTTACTGTAAAATAAAAATTTTAAATTTTAATTACATAATATGAATCGTACGTGTTCATGACGCGGCATTGGCGAGATACGAAGCTAAACTAATGAAATATTGCTTTAGACACAACGATCAAAAATTTATTTTACAATAATAGGATAATATTTTCAAATTCCAATGACAAAAAAACTTACCAAATTTCATTTGACTTAAAATAATAATTTTAAAAAAAAGCTTCGTAATGTTTCAAAACAGCAGCGTTTTGCTGTTTACTACGAGAGGTTATAGTAGTACAACCTTTGACCTCTTTTGGTCAATCTGCTGCTTGCTGGGAAATATCGACTGAAAAATGTAAAAATTAATTTAATCAATTCTTTTAATAAGTATCAATGTTTCTTTTTTAATATTATTTTTTATATCCAAATATTACATAGTTGTGCAAAAACGCTCATTGTAAATATTCGGCAATTATCGTTATTTGCCGATCATAAGCGAGACTCTCTCTCTTTCTCTCTGACCTTCAGGTTCCAGTTAAGCAACAACGCTAGTGGCAGACAGGTATTTATCTTAGCAACATTTTGCATTTAAAATCTTTGTGATTCATTTTGTATCAGATTTGTTTCAATGCCCGAGATACCTGTTAGCTTAAAATAAGTGTTCTTTTTCTCCTGGTTTATTTACTTTTATTAAGGAGTGAAACTGACGTAGCCGAGTAAAGGACAAACTTCGTTCCGTGTCGGCCATCATTGTTCGCCTGCGTCGAACGATTTCTTTTGAAGCCGTCGTCGGCGATTTTGCTCGTTTTATAAATCACCTCCGTTTCACAAATTTAAAACATGTTTTTTTTTCTGTAAATGTATTTTTATTTGAGTAACAAAAATTTTTTAAAAGAGCTTAAATTTCCATAAATTTTGAACAGAACCTACCAAATAATTTTAAAATGTAACCGAAAAACAACTTTTTTAATAGCAAATATCAGAAAAAGTTGTATATTTTTCTCTTAATTCTCAAATTTTCTGTCGTTCTAAAACTGGTTTGCTTTCCAAACATATAGTTGCTGAAAAGTGTATTTGCAAATACCTAACCAATTTTATTATATGATAGTTTTACTATATGAACAATTTTTCTTCGGGGACAATTTCCTAATATTTAAAACGTGTTGGTTTTTACTCAATATTTTAACATAGAACATGAAATGTTTTAGTAACGCCTAAAAACGTACTTGAATTCTGAAATCGAAAGACCGGCATTTTCTTTTATATTCGAGTTTCATGTCTAATTCATTGCATAACCTTTTATTACTCCACTTAATTGGACGAGGTAATTTTTCTTTTTTCATGACTGTCTTCGTCAAATAAGTCATTTAAAAATGTGTTGACTTATGACCTTGTATCGTCTCTACTTTATATCTTTATGTAGAAGGTCTGCTCTGTGTAAAAGATAATCGATTTTCATGACTAGATTAGTATCAGTGAGTTTTCCATTATAACTACACACACATTGTATGTATACCCCGTGTGTGTGTGACCAATATTCGATTTACTTGATTCTTTGAAAAACGTGACCCTATATCGCAAATCTGTATCCTCTAAGTTTCACTCCAAGGCTATGATTTTCAAATACCTTCTTTCTCGAAGGTCATGTTCTTGCCTAGACATTCTTGCATTTTTATCTTTTTAAATGTCCTTCTTATTTAGTTTTCGTTAATTTGAACGTATTTTCCATTTTTGCTTGAATAGTAAACCAACGCACATCTGTTAAGTGTTAGATGACCTTTTTTTTATATACATAACTATTTTTTTCTTTTACACTAATTACGTCTTACATATTTAGCATTCATATTTTTAAAATAATCCGATTAATTAAACCGATATTTTTTTTCTTGACTCCACATTCTCTTGAGAAAATTATTTTTTCAACTATTTTGACTTTTTTTTTTTTTTTTTTTTTTTTTTCACATTGAACAGATTGTATCGATATTATAAAATAAATGCTAACCCTTTCTCCGATATCGATAATTTTTCTTTAATCGAAATAAGTAATTTAAAGTTGATTTGATACGAGCATCCTCCCCGGATGTTTGCAACGTAGTTGTAATATGCTAATGCCATTCAACTTTTTAAGGTTGTGTAAATTGTGCGTGTCCTAAATTTAAAAAAACTGAAATTATTCGTCTGCTTCTAAAGCAAATATTCTTAGCCTTTTTCTTGTGATCGAATATTCTTGAAATTGATTTGATTGTAAAATAATTTTATTGCAGAATTACACTTATTCTGTTTTGGGCATTTTTTACTGATTGTCGTAAGTTCTTGGACTGTATATTAAAAATTGCTTGCCATGTAAATTCAATAATCACATGATTTACCAAAACTGTAATATCTGATTTGTGAAGTCTTGAGCAAAGCTAACAATTTTCGTCCACGAAAACAGGAATTCGATCTTGCTTGTTATTGGGTTAATTTCAATATCGATTATTACTGTCTTCATTTGGCAAAAATGAATTGTTAAAACGAACTTCACTTCCAAAGATCACCTTGTTCTAACTTGTCCTTCAAATTCTAGAGTCGCACATGGTTTTACGTGTCCTTTACTCATTCCCATTTAAATAGATCTTCATTTGAATATCAAAGTAATCTGAAACTAATATGCCTCCTGCGAATGATGTTCTTATGTCTGACATGTGTATATGTCGAGTGTTTTCATTTCTCTCCTGTTCCACAACGTAATGTTGTTGCTAATCAATATCAACCAATTGACCCCATCAAATTAGACAAAAAGACACATTATTCCAATGAACTATGTTTTGTCATTTGCATTCTGACCTTTTTTATTATTATTATTATTATTATTATTGTAAAATCCTTACATCCTTAATTTAAATATTCAGGTTTTACTTTTTTTTAAAAGTTCAAATTTATAACGGCAGTTTTAAGTTTCTGAGGTTTTTTTATTAATTTAATGTACGTCTATTCATATCAATTGGAATCTAATTTTTAACTCTTAATACATCCTTTGTTAGGGGGGGGGGGGCATTTTTCTGATTGCAAACCAGATGCGAGTTAAATATAAAATGCTGAATAAATATCAGTTGAAAGGGTCTGTTTAAAGCTGTTGTTAGCAGTTATGAGTCAGATAAGTGATTATTATCTTGGTCAGTTAGCAGTCATTCAGAGCCATGGTGGTGGTGGTCGTCGTCATATTGTGTCACCACAGTTGAGTGTTGCATAATATCAAGTGGGTTAATTTTGAGGAAATGTGGCATGTCAAACATTTTGCAAAAGATTTTAGCTTTTGTTTCGGACAAATTTAAAATGGCATGTTTAGTCTTTATACCTGAATATGTTTAACAAAAATATACTTATGCGATTCAAAATATAATTAAAGCATTTGTTTTTTTGTTTTTTTCTGGATTTAAGATTAAAACTTGGGTCCATCCTTATAAACCATAAGTCTGTTGAGACTGATTTATAGACAATCATAAAAAGTGAGAATTGTTTGGGGTCGCTTGGTGTAAAGGGGTAGTAAACAACCTAAAACTAATTCTAATGAGTGATGCAATGATTGTTTAAGGGAAATGCACTTTTATTGTTTCCAACAGGTACTCTGTTCGAATTTTGTTTTTCTTAAGAAAAAAATCTCTCCTTTCACTATAAACTTATTTTCTTCCCTAAAATCTATGAATTTATCCACCTTAACAGATATTTTGAGGTGCTAAAGAAAATTTATTTCCATACTATTTGAAATTCTTAGTGTCTTTTATAAAGATTTTAGAATTGAAGTTCAGACTGCTTCCGCAGCCCATTTTGTTATGAAGGTTAATAATTAGATTAAAAAGAAAATTGGAATTCACACATTGTTTGTAAATCTATTCCAATTGCCATGCTGCTCGGATTATCTGCTTGACCTTCAAATTCTTTGATTGACATGACCTTATGATGTGCTTTTTCTTTCTAACAGACAATTCGTAGGGAGTGTTTAACTTGTCAGAACATGTCAGAGATTGTTATCTTACTTTTCTACATGTTAAAAGTAAACTCTAAAACTTGCGTTCTTTGTATTTATCCGTAATGGTTGAATTATTTTGAAATTCTTTCAGGGAATTTGGTGGTTTCGATTAATACACAAGTTCAAAATAAAATAACAAGAAAACTATTTGATATACTTGCGTATCAGGCAAAAATATTTTTGTACACCAAAAATTACGGAAAATTATCAAGTAGGATTTTAATAAAAAGTTAAATTATTTTACTATTCGTAGTCAACGAACTCCGAAGGACAAGACCGCATGTCGTCTTCATATTAGAAGGGAGATAATATTCTACACTCCAACATCACCCACTCCCATCTCCTCAAAGGGGAAGAATCCCCTTACTGCATACCCTGTCAGGAACCATATACTATAAAACACAGACTATCAAACTGCGAGGACCTGAAACGAATCCGACAAAAATATTACAAAGAAAACAAACTAAACAACATTTTTCTCCCAACAAACCTAAATAAAATCTTTGAATACCTAAAAGAAGTCAATATCTACAACAAAATCTAACCACTTTCTCCCTACTCATGCCCCTCATCCTAATTCTCAAACATAAACACATATACAAACTCTAAAATGAAAACAAACTAAACGCTCTTATACTATAAAATAACTCTCAACATATCCTTGTGGACAATTCTCCCCCAATAACAACCAAAAAATAAAGAAATAAACACATTTTCCGGCATTAAATAACCAAGTAGTTGATATGCCGTAAAACCCAATCAATATCAATCTACGACGCGCTGGCGGAAATATGAGTAAGAAATGGATGTCATTTATTACTAAAATTCTACTCAATAATTTTCTGTAATTTTTAGTGTACACAAATAGTTACAAAATATTTGATATTCTTACGTATCAGTAAGTATATCAAATATTTTGAACTGTCATATTTCACTTGCGTATTAATCAAAACGAGCACCGGAAATGTTTAGCTTGCGTGCAAAAATTGAATCTGGATGATAATTAATGTCTTTTTTTTTGTAAAACGCTTATTTCTAAAAATGAAATTCTATGAAAAACTTAGTATTCTGGTATGTTTAAGATGAGGAATGTTGTACTTTGGAATCTGTATGGAATTTCGAACTGAATCCATTATTTAATCCACACGTAGATTGTTCTCATTCCATCAAGTAATTTCTATTATATTTGTAGTCTCGCCTGTACTGAGGATTGAACCTTCAACCTCCTGAAGACTCACTTACAACTTTGCACTTATCTGTTGTGCCACTTGTCCATGTGGACAATTTTAGTACGAAGTGTTTTATCCAATGGATTAAATAACGCGTTCAGTTCGGAATTCCGTACAGGTAGTCAAGTTCAACAATGCAACTGAAGAAGTAGGATGTTAGATTGGTCGAAACGTGAGAATGACATCCAAGATGAGAACAGTAGTCCGAATAATACAAAGAAAATATGGAAGAAAATAACTTTGAACAATGGCTAAAATCAATGAGCACTTTTTTCTTTTGTAGCCCATGATGTACCATTAATTTGGCTACAATTCTTAAAATAGACATGCAAAGTTTAATATGAAGGTATATTTAATTTGTGGGCTTATTTTTATCTATACAAAGGCTTCATTTGATTGAGAAAAATGTTACACAATATTAATGCAAAAAGAGTTATTTTTTTGTTTTTTCATGATTCAGCACAATCAATAAAAAAAAAATTTTTTTTAACTCTTCAAAGTGCAACACCTTTTATCGTAAGGAGTGTGTGTTCATTATAAAAGAAACAAGATGTTTTCTTTTAACTTTTTGCTCTCATTTGTTAAACTTTTAAAATAAATTAACTTATTTACTGTTTATTAATTTTTCAATGTTTATTTTTAATTAAAATCTTTGTAAGCACATTATGTTCAAAACTTAACATATTTTTCTCTCTGCAGATCTTCCTCTTCATAATCCAAAATGGCACCCCCCGCATATGCTGATCTTGGCAAAAGTGCTAGAGATCTTTTTTCCAAGGGTTATAGTAAGTATTTGTCTTAAAAACAAGAATCTTTCTGCATATTTTTTAACGAATAGGCTATATTGCCGTGACCGGCAATATAGCGATTCCTGCGTTATTTTGCCGGTTCATGTATATTTAACTAAATTGTTAAACATACAGTGACGCCCGGCACAATAATGAGTCTTACGTTATTTTGCCGGCTCGTGTTTATTTAACTATAAATTACTTTTTTTTTATTATTTAAATTATTTTTTTTGTATTTAAAACTTTATCAAACGAAATTTTATTTATAATTTAAAACTTTGCCTGATTGATTTTTTTTGTTTGTTTTTAATTAATCTTTGCCTGATTGATTTTTTTGTATAATTTAAAACTTTATTAAGCGACAATATATTTTAAAATAACGATAAAATTAATTTTTACTTCCGGTTGATTCGATTAGGAGTGAACACTTCAAAATTACGACTTATTTTATGATTTCATTGAAAGAACATTTTAAAATAGAAACTGTTTAAATCCAGTGATTTTCTGTATATTTTAACATTATGAAAGTTTTTCTTCATAAAGAAAATCAGAATTTTACATTAAAATCTTTCCTTTGTAAAGCACATTTTTAACAAGTAAATGTTACCAAAGGCAACATAAATTATTCTTCTACCTGTATGAGTTTATTTGTTTATTTGATTGTTTATTTTTATTAAAAAAAATCATTTATCAAAATAAATAATAAAATAAACAAATAAACTTATACAGGTAGGTAGAATAATAATTTATGTTGCCTTTGGTAACATTTGTTTATTTTTTTTCTTTATATATAACTTATATATAACTTAAGGAAAATTTCAATTACTTAAATCGAGAGCAGACTTAGTAATGTTGGGAAAATTCATCAACATTAATTCTATTATGAAAAGTAAGCAGATATTTCTTAAATCGACCTGCCCTATTGTGTCGGTTATTTTATTTTTTATTTCTTTAACAGACACAACTGATGATGAAAACAAATTGTTTTTAAATATTTGCCCTTATTTATTTAATTACCTTTTCTTTCGCAAGGCCATAACAATTAGGTTTTTAAAAATAATGAACCGGCATAATAACGATCCCTTTACATTAGTAAATAATTATTGTGCCGGGCGTCACTGTATGTTTAACAATTTAGTTAAATATACATGAACCGGCAAAATAACGCAAGAATCGTTATTTTGCCGGGACCGACAATATAGCCTCTTCCATTTTTAAAACCTCTTAAAACAATTGTTAAAAATATTTTCCAAATGACCGGTTACTGCATCTAATTGCTAATTTCTTGCATGGCTATTGTTAGAACTAAATCAATATAATTAACGGGTGTTAACGTCCACAATTGACTCTGCTTAAATCTGATCTGTGTTGATTTTGCTGAACGAAATTATCCTCTAATGGCGGGGAGGGGGGGTGCACTAGCGGAATAAAATAAATTTATAATTTAATACTTTTTTTGGGTATATGTTACGACGCTCAGCAGAGGCGCGAACGGGGTCCAAAAAAAGAACGAGAAAGGGTTTAAAAACATAAATTTGCAACAAGTGAAGTTGACCTATGACGAGAATAGATATTTTTCTACTTACCTATGTAATTTGTTTTTATTTTTACGTATTATAAATGGGTTTTCATTAGATGTAAAAAAAAAAAAATTCTTGTTTTTTTTCCCACCGTTTTCACAAAAATCAATATGGTCGCTTCAGGTACATTTGTTAGTACCCCCCCCCCCCCAAATCGGCCATTTTGTTTTCCCCAAGTTGCGGTGACAAAACTATTGATTTCTAATAAATAGCACTTCAAACGGGTTTAAAATACAAACAAATAGCACATGCAAGTTTGAAACTAACTTTTACAGCTTACAGTTACTTTTATTTGTTGTATATTTGTTTTTTTAGCGTTTTTACTCTGGGTCTCGTAAAAGATGCCCCTTTTTTTTTTCTTCTGCCATCCTCTTTTCATATGGAACTCATTGGATGAGATCCATTCTTTTTAGCAAATGGTTTCCAACAGAAGTTAAATTGTTTTGTTTTTTTTACACCCTTTGAACTTTTCAGATTATGGATTTTTTAAATTGGAATGTAAGACCAAAACTTCCAAAGGAGTGTCTATCACCACTAGTGGTAGCTCTAACAGTGACACTGGAAAAGTTGCTGGCAGTCTTGAAACAAAATACAAATGGGAAGAGTATGGTAAGTTTGTTTTTTTTTGTTTTCCTCATCAGAACATATTCACGACCAGATTGCATAACTAAATTGTCGGCGCTTTATCTTTTGAATCTTTAAATTCAACTGGTTTCAGTTTGTTTTATGCTATTCTGTTCATATAATGTGACGAGACTTATTTCAAGAGAAATTCTAAACTCTATTCATATTTATGTATTGAACTACTTTGTGCTGTTCAAATAGGCAAATGCTACTTGCATTAGTTCAAGTTTGGCTTTTTTAACCAATGTTTCATATGTAAATTTGTTAAAAATTAAACCATTTCTGTTACGCGTTATCATTTTTATCCCTCGATTGAATGGCTGCATCTGATGTGTTTTTTGTCAATTTTCAGGTATGACTTTTTCTGAAAAATGGAATACAGACAATATTTTAGCCACTGAAATCACTGTAGAAGATCAGATTGCTAAAGGTCTGAAAGTTTCGTTTGATACATCGTTTGCTCCTCAAGCCGGGTACGTACTTCTTGTTTTTCTTCTTGTTGCAACATTTTCAACTTTGGATCCGATCTTATTTAGTAGGACCTCAAATAATGATGATTTAATAACTTCACTTCAATAATGTTTTTTTTGGGGGGGGGGGGGGGACTGTAGAATTTGCCGACTGCACTTCTGCAGAAGGGTAAGACCACCCCCATTATAATGGGACCACCTATTTGCAGTGTGAATGGCAGCCTATGATGTCTAAGGATGGGATCCTGATGGCTGAGCTGTTAACAACTAAAAGGCCATTACCAAACTAGATGGATGGTTGGAGAGGCCTGATCCAATCAATGAGCCGGGCACGTCAAGCCTTGTCACATATAACCCATACCAAGTCTATCCCCTCCATTCACTCCCACATAAATCAATTTGGATAAAAAATCAACATGAAAGCGTGATATATATGTATAACAGAAATAATGGAACACACTCAAGCTTTAACGTAAACCCGTCATGGTAAAGCGAATGGGTTTCCCCCCCTTACCATGTACCAATTTCTGAGGTGGGTAGGGAGCGTGAATGATGGAGAGGAATTAAAATCAAAAAAATTTTTAAAAAAATAAAAAAAACCTGTCTGTCAGTTATATGCCTTCAAGAAACTCTCCTCAAACACTGATACAATCAACTCTCAATTCATATCCTGAAAGTGGATCATCGTAATCATTAAAAATAATATCTACACAATGAAATCACCTACGCGTGCAGTCTCTTCATAAAACTATAACAGTGTGTTCATTATATATACTACCAAACGAAGAACTACAAGGAATTGGAACTGAACAAATTAATAGAACTGGCATGACTCTTAATTATTGGAGTTAACAGGGAAGCAAGAAAATTTACTTTTTTGTCAATAGAGGAAATTTTCCACTCATTTCTGACGCTCCAAAATGAAAATATTGATAAAAAAAAAAAAAATGTACAATAATTTAATTCTTTTTGGTAGTGGCTTAAAGATTTGCGGAAACAGATTTGGCTCTAATGAGGAAATTTTGGAACCAAAGACAATTTGTTCTATGAAAAAAAGCATTTAATTGTTAGAAGTATTGGAATCGATGTATCACCGTAGAGACTAAAACTAATGGAGCGAGTAAAGCCCGGTCTATAATATGTACTCAACGATCTGACCCTGATCGATTTCGCGATCATAAGTAGAAAGCGATTTCAGATCTTTTTGCCATTGCACACTTGCATCCCTGATTATATTGAGATATGAGACATGAAATCTAGAACTGCGTGAGAGCAGGTAGCAGTTGAGTGACAAGTTGGTCTGTTCTCTATTATGCATATATGCTCCTTTCGATCGCATATTTTTGCTAACCTGCGAGAATATCATGCTGAACGAACACATACTACACTGACCCCCTAAAAGATGAGGTAATGACCGGGGAGGGTATCATGACAAATGCCCCTACCCCCCAAAAAGAGAGTTAATACCTGAGAGGATGATATTGTGACAACAGATCTGTCCCTATCCGGAGAAGATAATCATGCAAGGATGGTATCATGAGGAACGAACATATACTCTGCTGCCCCCAAAAAGAGGAGGTAATACCTGGAAGGATCGCCCCATAAAAGGAGATGGTAATGCCTGTGTGGATGTTATCATGACAACAAAATAGATACTACACAACCCTCCTCCAAAAGAAGGTAGTCCCTCGGAAGATGGTCTTATGACAAAAGAGGATGTAATACCCAGGAGGATTGCCCCCCCCCCCCTTAAAAAAGAGGTAATTCTTGGTAGGATAATCTTATGACAACAGAACCGATACTACACTACCCACCCCCATTAAAAGATAATACAATAATAGATTAAATCAATTTTTTTAATAGTTCCTTGGTCTTTTGACCAAAGATCAAAGTGTAGTATCTGTTCTCAGCATCAGATGTTTTACTGTCAACAAAAATATTGCATATATGACATAAGAAAATATGACAACGCAAAATCACAACTGTAATTTACAGAATGTTAATTTATTAGAAGCTGTTTATAAAATAAATATGCAAATTAATCAGACCAAAAAGTGTTTGGGTATTTACAGTCTACTATATATACGGTATTAAAAAATCCTATGTTGTATCATTGAATTAAATAAGCACAACCTGTTTTGATGTTACTATAGTTAGGGTAGATGGAAAAAAAATGTTCATTTATTTATGAGATATAGATACATTCTTCTTGCATAACTAAGAATAAGTCTCTTTACTTCTCTATTTATTACAAGTTTACATCCGTCAAAAAATGATTGTTAAAAAATGCTTTATCGGTGTGTATTAATACTCATAAATAACTTAAATTGGTGATTTTTTTTTTTTTTTTTTTTTTTAATTTAATTCACCAATCGATATAGAAAAGTGGGGAAACAAAGAAAACCTCATTTTGGAAATACACTGAAGGATTTCTTTCCGAATTCATTTCAGACAGCGGGGTCGCTGACTTACTGTCTCCCATTAAACACTTAATCGTTTCGATTGGCAAATGTTTTAATCACGTGATGGAAGGGAGGGAAGTACACTTACTTGTGATGGAAACAAAATATATAAATTGGTCTTTATTATAGTGTAGAGGATTATTTTTATTCTTATCTAGATATAGACTTATTTGCCATCTAATTTGCATACTCATGTCTGTACACAAATGCGTATGTAAATTAGATGAGTCCTCTGAAAAGTCATCTTTTCTCTAAAGCCCGGTCTATAATATATACTCAATGTGACCCTGATCGATTTTGAGCATCAAGAAATATTGATGATTGAATCAGCAGTGAAAATGCATAGATAGTTAAGAGATGGGTGATTTGTTCAGTTCCTTATAAATTACAGATTTTAATGGATGTTCAGTATCTATGACGTCATAAAGAATCTTTAACATTATAAAGGAATTGTCCAGTTTCTTCTAATTTTTTGACATCATCCATTGGGCATAGACAAACAGATAACAAGCAACGTCCAGAATGTTAGCAGTATATAGATAGATATAATTTGTATGCATCACATGTTTATCCGTCGCTCGATTTCTTAAAGAAGCTGTACTTTTTTTTGTGGGTTACAGCATAGAGATATATACAATTTGAGAGCAGAATATACAATTTTACATAAGAATGCCAAATTTCATCAAAATTAAAGAAACTGAAAAATATTACTGAATTTCTTGTGAATTTGTTCGTAATTTTTTCTATATGTAAATTTTGAACCCCAAATATCAAAGCTTTAAATTCTCATAACTTTTGAACAACTAGGGATATTTGCATAATTCAAACCTTTTTTGAACTCCATTTACTTTTTATAAATGTGATTTAAATAACCGACAAACAAAATTTTAATCCACTGAAACTGCTATAAGATGTGGGACGTCATATGAGCTAAGTAGCAAGTCTTTACAATGAACAAAATCAAAGTTATTGCTGAAAGTGTAGCTTTCCCCTTTTCCTTGACCTTTTGACCTAGATATCCCAAAATTCAATCAGTTTTAAGTTGGTCAAAATATTGGTCGTGATTTAAGTTTGGTGATGATTGGTCAAGCGATGTGGATGCTACAAACTTGACTGAAAATATAACCTCCATGATGGAGATAATAAGTTGGCAATACAACCTAATCAGATCTGTAAGAAGTCACAAAGGGAGGTCATCCTCTCCCGACTCTGTTGTCTATTTAAAAGTCAGTTATTTTTGCTTGCGTCGTGGTACCCACCGTGGTGATTTATCATGTCATATATATATATATATATATATATATATATGACACTTTTTGCTCCCATACAACAAAGATGCTAAGTTAGTACTATGACAAAATTGTTTGACATCAAGGTGGAACTTTGTGTCCTTTTTGAAATACGATGGACTTCTACTCAAGAATTTGATATCTATAAATTAAACCAACCTCCTCTCTGGGTTAGGGTTGCTCGATTGCGGACTGTTTATTTACAAATATGCGCATACAAAATGAACGACTTGTATACAAATGGAATCTATTAAATATTTGAAAACATTAAGAACATCTAGTGTAAAAAGATTTTACAAAAATTAATGGAGTTTCTATTAAATAACCCAAAAGGGTTGATATTTTTAAATGCTTTCTAAGTTTTAATTTTCGTTGTTGAATAGTTCATGTGTTTTGTTTTTGTTTTTTTTTTTGCAATATGCCAATGTCCTGATGAATTGTTGCCAAAAATTTAAATCAGTTAAACATTTCAATAAATTTAAGTTTTTTTTTTTTTTTTTTTTTTTCTTTCTTTTTTTAGTAAAAGGAGTGGCAAGATAAAGACTGCATACAAAAATGATTATATCAGTGGTGGTGTTGATGTTGACTTTGAATTTGCTGGACCGACAGTTCATGGTGCAATGGTCCTTGGGTAAGTAGATATCCTTTGAACTTTTTTTTTTTTTAGATTAGCCATCATTAATCTGATGCTTTAATTTGCACCATAAACATGGCTTTCATTATTAATTTAATGAATCATAAATTGAAACTTTCACATCGTTGGGGTTTTTTTTTTTTTTTTTGTTTTTTTCAGTAAAAACTAAATTTCCTGGATTTTACTAAATTTCCTGGATTTTACATTAAACAAAATCTTAAATTTTATTTGACTTTTCATAAAATAGATTAATCTTTTAATTGAAATATAAATTTATGTTCACATCTTTTGTTTTGTGAAAGCTTCATGATTTAAAAATAATTTTTGAATTACAATTTGTCAAATAAAGTAAGCAAACTTTTGTTTTCTTTGTATTTATTGAGATATGTTTTTTCTTTTTGCAGATATATGGGATGGTTAGCTGGTTACCAAATGAGTTTTGATACTTCTAAATCAAAGCTTTCAAAGAGCAACTTTGCAGTCGGCTATTCTGCTGGAGACTTCACACTGCATACAAATGTGTAAGTCTAATGGTTCTCTCATTATTTATACGTAACTCTTCCATGTGGATAGATGGATTTGACAAGATAAATTTTTATCTATTGGCCTGGAAAATCGAATCTCTTAGGTTTTTTTTTTTTTGTGGGGTTTAAGCAAAAAAATGAAGATCTTTGACTGGATTTGAATCTACAAGATGAGCCAAGCTACTCTTAAGAATCCTACAACAAACTGAAGAGCTTTTGTCATGTCGTCCAGTGTTCAACTTTTGTTTTTTTCCATACCTGCTTGTGTTCAGAATAATTTTTAAACCATAATTATTTGAATGGTGGATATTTAATCCTGTCATAAATGGCTATTAAATTTAATTTGCTTTTAAATTCATTGAATTGGAAAAAAATTGTGCCAAATTTATTATATTTCATATAACTTATAGTAGAGGGTATAAATGTTATTTGAGTATAACCAGTTTCTATCTCGAAGCTATTCATCAGCTAAAGAGTTTTTCTTTGTATTTTGTCTTGGACGTCAAAGGAGACAAAATATCTAGATGCGTTCTTACAAAGACATTAATTTTATATATCGCTGCCTGAAATGCAGTGAAGTTATTTTAGTTTTCATTTTTATTTGTTGAACATTTTTAAAACAAATTCAGTCTAACAAATGAAAATTGGTTAGGCAGAACAAAGTTTGATTTGTCTGCTTAAATGCTATTTGCGTCTGACTGAAAATTCAACAGGATAACTGTTAGATATATATATATATATATATACACACACACACACAGGATGTAGACGATGCAAAGTTTTTTTGTTTTATTTTTTCAAACTTAGGATCAGTTTGTTCTTCACGACTTGTCCTGTCAATTTCATTTGAACCTGCTTTTGACCGCCTCTGAACCGGCCACAGGACATCATCACTGTCTCCGAGTTAGTGATCCTGACCTTTTTAGCTTGTCATTCGTGTTGTAGTTGACTGTTCCGGCATGTCATTTCACCACGCCTCCACACAAAAGTTTACAGTTGAGTACGCTGGATGGTCAGGTGAAGTGTGCTTGACAAAGTTCTGACAGCCAAACCTGTGTTATCCAGATGGTATGGCAGTGCTGAATCTTGCTGCCACACATACAGCCGACTTTCAGCTACATGTTTGATTCAGTTTCACTACCACTCAAACTGCAGATGTAGCCATCTGTTTTAACTTGAGGCCCTCGAAAGAAGTGAAATGGCATGATGTTGCCTTCAGTGTTGACGTTGAAAATCATGGTTGTTGGCATGACTAGACACATTTTTTAATTAGACAGCAACTTGGCAGAAGTTTTCTTCTTGATCGTCGAAGAACCACATGTCAGGCTCCAGTTGCAGTTTCAACTTGTTGATCAACTTTTTTGCGTGCTTCAGTCACTTTTCTTGCATCATCTTTTTGACAGAAATTGTTCTTTTGTATGAAACGCACTACCAGTCTAATGAGCTTTTCATCCAAGTCTTTCTCCTTCGCAATGGCATGATTGACTTGCTGGGTTCATTGTCGATTATCTCCTTGACTTCGACAAACTCCGACATTCTAACATCGTTCTGTCTCTCTCTGATGCCTCGTAGTGCTATCCTTTTCTAACGCTAACACTGAGGAAGTTTAAACTCTTGTCCTTCTGCTGCAGATTCTAAAGAGAATTCTCTGGCACAAATATGAAGCTTCAAAATTGTCCATAATCAAATAGTTTGATTTCTTCGACAAAACTGACAACGAAAGTGAAGAAAAAAAATGCATAAGATTAGCAGTTGAAAATTGAATAAATATCATCCGCACCATGTATAGCCTTTTGTTTTGTTGACTCTTTTATTGTGCCTCATTATTTATACTAGATTGCTGAATGACCAATTATTTTCATTCTAAATACAAATTCAATCTCACATATGTGTCATCATCAACCGGTTTAGTTGTGTGCGTGTGTGTATATATATATATATATATATATACATATATGTATGTATGTATGAGATGTTTGTGTTCTCTATAGAAAGTTTAGCGAATCTACATTAAATCTAAAAGTATTATGTAAAAATTTACCCTGAAAGACAATGGAAGTGTTCCTGAATATAAAGTCTACTTAACAAATGTCTGAATTGTTTAGTTAGAAAAATATCAGATTGAAAACATTGTGTGGTTTTGATTCTCCCTCCCCAGATTTTTTTTTTTTATAAAAATTATATGAAATCAATGAATATATTTTTTCCTTATTTTAATATAATGAAATGTACCTGAGGAATTTTGGTATCTTTAGTATGTAACGCCTCTCCATCTGTCTTTTTCTTTATCACTCGCTATATACCTATATATTATAATAATTCCATCATAATGGAGAACACCTGTCTGTCCCATAAAACGAAGACCTACTAAGGAGTGTACTTTAAATACGTGTGTGTGCGTGTGTGTACAATTTACATGTTAACATAATGGAAGTAGTTTTTTATCTCTAGCTATTCCTTAAAGGAGACTATCTAACGTTAACATGTTAGACAATGAAATTAATCTATTCATACGTGTTAGGTTAAAAGTATTGACATATATCTAAATAGCTCAGTGGGTAAGATAGCTCAGTGGGTAAGATAGCTAGTTGACAACATCAAGGTTGCTGGTAAAGTACACTTTTTACTATGATGTTGCATATGATGCTATCCCACTCTCTAACCCAGGCAACACCACATAACCCTGCTAGTATCTTATATTTCTTCAAATTATTTCATGGTCTTTTACCAAATCCAATATTTAAATTATCAAGAACTGAATTTCTTTCATGATTTCCAGAGTGTTAACGAAAGTTTCTCCACATAATTTTCAGAAATGATGGCAGTGAATTTGGTGGCTCTATTTACCAGCGGGTCAATTCCAAACTTGATATTGGTGTCAACTTATCGTGGGCAAACGGTAGCAATGCCACCCGATTTGGACTTAGCGGCAAATACATCCTTGACAATGATGCTTCCCTTAATGTAAGTATCCTTTCAATTAAAATTTCTCTTTAACTTAAAGTAATCTCCTAATTAACACTTCATACCGTGAATACAATTTTTTTTCTTAACCAGTCTTATTGATTCATTAATTCAACTGATCAATCAGTTCAACCTATTTTTAATGGATTCTTCCATCTGATGATTTTTTTTTTTTTTTTTTCTAGGCAAAAATTAACAATTCCAGTCAACTTGGTCTTGGTTATTCACAAAAGTTGAGAGATGGTAAGTTAAAGTGGGTTGTTTTGGGTTTTTTTTATAAGATATCCACATTTTTGTAAGATCTGGATTTTATATTGGAATTTAAAAACAATTTTTTATTACTACTATACAGCTTAAAGTGTCCTTAATATTTTGCAAATTAAACCTATTCTATCTAAAAATTAATCTTAACTGATAAGGAATTTTGTTAAACTTAAAAGTCCCTCGCTAGATTGCTAAAACTTACAAGGTAGGATAATCACTACTTTAAAATTACCATTATATGCAGGTACATCATACTATTCTTGAATGGTAATTTTTCAAAGATCTTCGTAAACAGAACTGCTAAAAGGAAGATCAGCAGCTGCGTTGAATAACCTTTTTTTTGATGTACAAATCAAAAGCTTTCGAAATCGTAAGTGAAAAGATTAAAATCCTAATTTTAAAAGAACTATTAATAATTAGAGCTTTATCTAAATTACAAATTTAGTGTTACCTTAAAAATGAGATGTTGCTGCATACGCAGAACTTATATTTCTCAAAACTTTACCCCATAAAAAAAATCTTTAGACCTCTTCCAGAAGATGCATAAATCTTACATTTACATAAATTATATGCTTTAAATAAATTCGCCCTTTCTTTTTCCTTTCTTTTTCAGGTGTTGTGCTAACCTTGTCGGCCCTTGTTGAAGGCAAAAATTTCAATGCCGGTGGTCATAAACTTGGTTTGGGACTTGATCTTGCAGCATAAAATATTTTGTCTTATTAGTTGTGTTCATATGTGCATGTTAATGTGAAGAACGACGGTCTTCTTCGGCTTCTGACCTGCCGTTTCATCTCTTCACAGATCAACAGGATTTTCTTTCTTACTAAGGATTTATCCCTTTCTAAATGTAATGGAACTCCCTGGGCTCTGATTAATTTAGAGATGGTCAGTTAAAGTTTTTTTTTTTTTATTATTTCAGACACGTCAGTGTGTGTGTGTGGATATCATGATAAGCACTTGAAAGGTTAAACTCAGTAGACATTGCTTACTAATGTTATTTCTTTGTAATTTGAAAACCTGCCTATAATAAACAATCCACTGTAACTACATTTCGCTTTGGTTTGTGTTCTAATTAAAAGAACTCCACTTGGATATTTCTTTTGCACACAAATCAATTCATATAAAAAATATTTCGCACATTTTCATATTGTTATTTTTTTTTTTTTTTTTTACCACTCCCCCCCCCCCCCCCCTCCTGCCAGTTGTACTGGAAATTAGAATATGAAATATTTCGTTTTGTAGAAATTTTCCTTTTCTGTAGTTAAATGCAACTTATAGTATTTGACAGAATTAAAAATGCTGTATATGCTAACACCCAATATTTCTGTTTTAAAATATTTTATGCTAAACTCCGGCACCTGAGAGCTTTCTGTTCCAATAGGATTTGACTATCAAGGAAGGAATGATCCTGTTCCGAGTCGGAGGCAACTTGTTATTGGAAGAAAGATCTAGCTAATCTATTTCAAATAATGGTAAAATTCTCTCCACTGCGAATTGTTGATATACATCTAAGGCTGAACTAGTGGCATTAGTCTTTAGGTGTCCAGTTAATTGACATCATTTTAACTAAATGATCAATTTTCAGATTACAAAGACTAAATATGAAATATGAATTTGCTAATATTAACATAACCGGGTTAAAAAAAATAATTAATTCTGAATCTAGCTGTTATTTATTTTTAACTTTCAATAATTAATACTATTAAACTATTGTAGCAACATTCTGAAAACCAATGTATTTTTTTTTTTTTTTTTTTTTTTTAAATTTTTTTTATCGACAGAATTATTTGACATTAAAAACTTTGCCTTGACAAAGACAATATTTTGAGTGTTTGGTGTTGGTGCTTTCTGCTTTAAATATTCTTGCTTACATCTTTGCTCAAATACAGCAATTCTATCTATCGAAAAAAAAACCTAACCTTAAAGATAAGGAATCTAAAAAATGTAATATTTATAGACAAGTGTTACAGATATATTAAATCTATATATATTGTTTGAATCTGTTTCTTTCTCTAGAACAATTTATTTAACATTTGAAGAGCTCAGCTATTCTATATATTTTTTTTATTGTGACTTGGCACAAATCTACACGAGGAAAAAAGAATAATCTTCCAATCAAGGTTATGGTTACAACATTTAATCTTCCTTTATATTTTAAAGCCATATCCTGATGAACGACCTCCCTGGTGCTATCGCTTCTGAGATGGGTGTTTATTTGCTGATGGCTTCATTCTCTATTCTCGGGCAAATCAAATGCACACCCATCCAAAGCCATGACCGAATCCTTAGAAAATGACCTATCTAGAGCCAAAAATGTTCATATTAAATACTATTAAAACAAAACTCCTTTCCAACCACCGATTGCCATGACTGATAGAACCCTTTCTCGGGGTCTAAGGTTAAAACTCCTCGTCCTAACATTCTCAGTCAAATTGAATTGGAATAAGAAGATACTGTTAAGTCTGCTGCAAAGAAGGTAGGTTGCCTCGATCTGGCTAGAAAATTTCTCACACCTGCCAATGTCTTATCTCTTAAGCTACCATTTGTTGTGCATTGAGTATTGTTGCCATATCTGGGCTGGTGCAACAAAAATAAATAAACTTATTGAACTTATAACACCGTACTATCGGCAAAATCGTACCCCTTCACGGAAAATGTTTTACTCTAACAACTTCCTGCCTTTGGAATTCCCTTCCTAATGTAAACAAACATCTTGCTGCTAACTACCCACATAGATATTACTGATATATATATATATATATATATAATTACTGATATATATATATATATAATTACTGATATATATATATATATATAATTACTGATATATATATATATATATAATTACTGATATATATATATATATATATATATATATATATATATAATTACTGATACTAGCAAATAAATGCTCCCTGTCGATCGCATATTTTGCGAGACTAACGCGTCTTTTTCTGGGCCATTCTAACCTATTAGAGCCGGTTACTAAATTTCTTTAAAATAACAGTCATAAGAATAATTGGATATGTATTTAAAGTATTAAAGAGGTTCTTGTCCATGGATCATGTAGAGGTGGGGTCACATAGAGAATGATGTAAAGATTCGGAGACTATTTACATTTGTCTTCCCCGGAGAATTTTATACATATGATATACCCCATTTTGATGAAGTTTATATTTTAAAGGAGGTTTGCCTTCCTAGCTCCCTTAGGTTAGAAGGGCACTTAGAGATTTGGGACCACTTCCATTGTCCTCCCCAGAAAATTTTATTCATATTTAAATTTCATAAAAATAGGATATATTTGAAGTTTTTAGGATTATACCCTTGTAGCCTCTTTACTTCCATTGTCTTCCCCTGTAAATTTTACATAAGAATAGACTTTTAGATTTTATATATAGATATATATATTTCAAGGAATACTTCTGTTGTAAGATGTAGGAAATAGGTAACAAAAACAAGTTAATTACAGATTATTGCAACCCGTCATTTTGTTTTTTAAATGGCTCGGATTTTTTAAAATCACGTTCTAGGTAGCCCTGAGTCTAGTAAGAGTTAGCTTGTATTACGCCTTATGTGATTCACTCAGATATATCTCAACTCGCAAGAAACTTATCCTCCCAATTATTTGTTTTTAATTCACAATTTATAACTGGATCGCAAACTTTTTGAAAATCAAGTCGGTCTACCCAGAAATAAATTGATCATAAAAGGCCAGTCGGGTTTGCACCAGAAATGCTCAACCTTTATATTTATATTTCTTTTGCAATTGAAAATCATGCAATCAAATTAATGAGATGTCCTTTTTGAGAGCAATATGCAAATTTGTTAATCTTATGATTTTATACACATGATCATTACATTGTTGAGATTGTGAGAAGTTGAAATTGCGTTTTTAATTTGTTAGAGCAGGGAAATGGTGCCATTTTATTTATTTTTTTTAATGCTAATGTGTCGCAACTTAGCTAGGCGAAAAGCTATTCGAGGATAAGGGTTGATAAAATTGTCGGTTGGATACTGAGGAATGAACAAAATTTGATTACTTAAGAGGATGGCTCAACAATATCGGACTTCAGGGAAGCAGTCCTGTGGTGATGTGTGCTACAGTTAGGAAGAAATTGTTCATTGTCTTTAGATTCAGAGGAAGAAAGAAAGTTCTGCTGTGAATGTTTTAACACTCGGGAACCAGAGATTGGAGTTAAGCACCTACTATGAAACTAATGATAGACTAGCAATGTATCATCCCTTACTAACTAGCAAAGTTTATTTTGTACAGTGTCAAAGCAGGAAAGAGTCATCTTAGCCGCCCCAACGATATGGTAGCAGTATTCCATCTTAGGATGTATCTGACTTTTGTCTTGTAGAAGATTGCATCCGGAGTCCTGTACTTTCTGGAGCAGTAGAATGATCTACTTATTTTTCCAGCAACAGATTTGATTTAAACCTTCCGTTTCAAGTCAGAAGCAAAGGTCAGTCCTAGGAGCTTATCAAAGCATGGGCTTTCTCAATGAGAAAGCTATTCATTTCAACTGAGCATTAGTGGTTAAAGGAGAGAAGCTTGGTTCTAGGTGGTTTAACTGGCCACTTCCCCCCCCCCCCCTTGCTCTTGGTCAGAAGAGAGAAAATCAGCAGCAGCTTGATCATCAGTGCTTCCATAAACAGTTTTGTCAACAAATTATTTGAAAGATCAGGCAGAGGCTTCTATCCAAAGTAGATCTCTGTGTTGATACAATTGGCTTCAGATGCACAACTACTTTTCTAGACTTATGAGAGAGAGAGAAAGGGTTTGACGGTTGAAAAAACGAGTGGTGAGATTCAGATTTCTTTCCCTTGTAAATAACACTCGAGTATACAACAAAAAAAAAAGAGGCTTAGTTTACTTAACAGAAATTCATCCATCTAGATTTTATATTTCCCAAAGATTTATTCACCTTTTTTACATGTTATGTCTCATATATCTGCCAAATATTCTTTTTTTCATGTAAATTAAATTGCAAAAGTAATTGAACAATAAAAAAAATATAAAGCTAAATTAATTTTTTATACTTATTTTTTTTTTTTCTTAGAAAATTGTAAAATACTGAAAAATGTCTACATAAGATACTTTCGAAATGTGATAATTTTCTTAAGCTTACATTGAAATTAAATTTAACGTTAAATAGGTTTATTTTAGTTACTATTTCCCAAGTATCTTTTCCACGAAAATTTGTGTTGCAGGCTTTTTATTTATTTTTTTTAAAGTAACTTTGGATTCTGATATTGATTGGACAGTAAATTCTTAAATCATTTAAAAAAAAAAATATATTTTAAAGATTATTAATTTTTTTCTTTTTTATTTAGAAGTTTATTTTCCTATGTAAATTTTTAACGTCAACTTGTCTCCCTTGGCTAAATTCTGAAAAGGCATTTCTGCACGTAGCAAACTGAATGCCCTGCTAAAAATTTAACTTTTTTTACAGTAATCTCAGGATTCGGTCTTCAATAGATATAATTTGAAGATTTATTTTCAAAATCTTTATAGAAATCCTTGAGAAATATCAGCTTTAGGGGTGGAGTATTTTTAGACTAAACTTACATCATCTGTTCAGCTAAAAATTGAACGATATATATATATATATTTTTTTTTTTTATATAATCTGAAAATTTGGTGCTAAATTAATATTTTCCGAACTTGACAAGACTATTAAGCAATTCTGTACAGAATGTTTTATATCAACAAGCTAAAGTCCATTGAGATTTTCCCCTATTTGATTGACCGGAATAGCTTCATAAGCAAAAGTTGCATAAAAAAAATCTCCCTAATATGTAAGATAGTTTTGCACATTTTTTTGTGTTTTGATGAAAAAAATATTTGTATTTCCAATCGATTTTTTATTTTTATTTATCTTTAATTCGACAAACAGTTTTCAGTTTGATTAGTAATGGCATAGGGATAGTTGGGGGAAACGTCTCTCTGTTAGTCACCAGTGCTCTAACTGCTACTCAAATCACCGGTTTCAAATATTTTGTAGGATAAATAATTTTCGCTTTACCGCTGTGTCACAGATTCACATGGACCTGTAGTGCAATGGATAAAGGCTTTGAGTAACAATCAATTCTGAGTAACACCATTCTGGAGGTTGAAGATTCAATCCTTACTACAAGCAATATTATATATATATATATATATATATATATTAGTTAATATTAACTAAGTATAAAATAAATATTACTTAACACTTTTACCTCCGTGGATTAAAAAAAGGGTTCAGTCACAGCTATCGTAATAGTAAACTGTCGAAATCCGTTGAACTATGGGCATTTTGACCCCCCCCCCCTCCCTTCACTTCAAGATTAAGGAAATCAACCAATATTAATGAAATTTTAAGCATTTATTAATTAACAATCATGGAATATGGTTAACCCATTACTTTATTAGAAATCTCAGTGCAAATGTATTTTTGTGTAAACAAAAAACACCTTTACTTTAAGTTAAATCACAGGGTACTAAAAAAACATGAATGTATTTTTTTAATGAAAATAAAGCATTGTATTTCAGGTATTTCTTTCAGATACTAAATTCTTACAACTATTGCATTTCATTTTCTTAAAAACTGCATAACAGCAATAATCTGCTAAGTATAATATTATCATGTGTTGTATCTATGTTTAATTTGTAAATATCTAACAGTTGCTCCCTTGTCATTTCATCTCAGCTTCTTGTAAATTCTTCAAATCAATAGTTTGGTTATTAAGTGGCGAACTCCGTTTTAATACTGACAACATTCTGGGTTTTTTTTTCTCACATTCAAACACTTGACATATAGAGATATTATACTGATCCCCACTAAGTTGCCGGTACTGGCCAAATCTTGCCTCAAGGTTTTCTGTTTGAAACTTGCCAGGTAATATATACGTCATGTTCATTTCCTTTATGCAATACTTAGTCAGTTCAAGAATTGCATATGTGGTATGATGTAAAGCAATGTATGTTTCCTTTGTTAATTTCCCAGTTCTTCCAGGAATGCTATTCCAACATTCTAACCAGTCACAGAATACAGAGAAATCTATAATTTTCTTCATTTAATTTAAGTGGATTAGCATATTTATTGTGAAACCGACAATCTTTTACATGTTTTACGTTCAGTATTGTCCACCAAATATAAAATATCTTTGTGTTCTGCAAAGTTGGGCAAACATTTCTGTTTTCCTAAGGTCAACAATCCCTGAATAATGTATTCATTGAAAATTTGCAGAACCAAATTAACATTTTGCCTTTCAAGATTAGTGGGAGAAATGGCTTTTGAAGTCAATTTGTAACAATATTTCAAAAGTGATTGAGATTCCAGGTCATAAAGTTTGTGTAAGCTAGAAAATGGGTCACTTTGGATGTTATCTAATTCATGATTTCCATTATGACAAAACTTTGGGAACATCATAAATTTACTTGCATCTTTTGGGCCAAGCCAGTTGTTTCTAATGCATTTTAATATATGTACTGAGTCGAATAAGAAAAAAAGAAGTCTAGACTTTATAACTGGATGTGAATATACAATTGAAAGCTTTGCTTTTTTATTTATTGTGTCATCTGTTATAACAGATGATACGCCTCTAAACCAACTATTAAACGTTTGATTATGTCAAATAAGTTCTGAGCTAAAAGACATTTAGTTGGCATAACATGCACAACATCCTTATATTGTGAGAATACACTGCTAAGCATAATAGCAAATGCACTTGTTGCAGCTTCATTGATGTTGTTGGCTAAGCCAACAACATTACCACACTTATAATCAAAATAAGGTTTTAGATGAATTTCATCAACAAGTACAGATACTGTGATATCTTTCTGCACTAGTAACTTGAACTTACTTTTAATATACATAAGAAAATTGTTATCATGTTGTTCAACTACAGGATTCATAGAGGTTGATAAGGTTAGTCTTCTGATGGTCGAATAACATGGTAAAATTACATTTTTAGTGTCTCTTAACTGATCCCCCTCTTTTTGACCATCTCAATTTTTTTTTAAAATCTTTTTCGGTGTACGATTACCTATGATGTCAATAGAGAATTCCGGGGGTTTTGGAAAGAAATTTTTTTAAATTGTGATTTTAAGACGGGGGATCAGTTTTCAATGTAAATTCAACGTGGACTGATCCCCCTCTTTTTAACCATCTCAAATTTTAAAAATTATTCTTCTGCTTACAATTACCTATCATGTCGCGAGAGAATTCCGGCGTTTTTGGAAAGAAATTTTTTTAAAAAATGAGATTTTTAAGTCTCTTAACAGTCTGTACCCTCTAGGGCAGCAGTTATATAACAAGGAATAAAATATCAGCATTTCACTCGAATAATTAAACATAATGAATAAGGTTATCTGTTCGTATATGAATTTAATTGCATTGAAATATTTAAATGACTCATCTTGCACTAATAACAGAAATGACGAGATTAATTTTAATATAGAAATTACATTTTGAGGTTCGGTTTGCTGTTCTTCTATGTCCATTTTTTTATGAATGTCTTCTCTTGTTTGTATGCTAACTCATCAGTAATACTTTGACTTAAAGCACATTTAAGTGTAGAATTTTCTTAGAATTTGGTGACTCTCTAAAGGTGGTCAATGCAGATAAATATGAGGAACAGTTTGGCAGAATTCTAGGAATAGCACCATTGTGAAGATACAGTCTAACTGTAATGTTGGTACCTGTTTTCTTGTCAAATGCTGATGTCTCTCTTTTTATGTCCTCGGGTCGAAAATGAATTTCACATACCTGAAGAAATAATTTAAGAAACAATACCATAATTTAAACTCTGGTTAAAAACTAAGAAAAGATAGTAAACAAACATCTACAATATTAAATAAGTTCAAAAATCGAAATTTAAACAAAATACTAGTAGAAACGCATCCAATAAATGTCACCAATCGTGCAAAAATGTACTGTTCTACCAGTATTTGGCTAATTTAATCCATGTTATGAATTAAGGTCATGAAATTACAAAATCAATAATTCAAAATAATCAATTAATAGAACATTTATTGAAATAAATTAAAATGTTTTTCTTTTTGTAAAGCGAACAGTTTATTTACAATATAGTAAAGTTTGAATATCTCGCTAATTTCGTTTGATTTTTCTCACATTTTAGATGAAATTAATTAGTCTTACGTTGTATTTTTTATCCCGAAATAAAATTCTAATTTAGTTTTTAAAGGCTTGAAAATCTAACTTTTATGCAATGCTTTAATCGCTGGTGGCCATGTTAAAAAAGAAATGTTTGACTTAATTTTATTTATAAAAATATTGTGGTGTGTTCATTCGCACTTGACATCCATAAATAAGTTACTTTACTTTCATTTTATTTATAAAAAACATTTTGAAAAATTATATAAATACAGATTTTTTTTTTTCTGTCCGTCAGTCACATTTTTTTTTTTTTTTAATGCAATAAATATGCAACCAGAGGGAGCATATATTTACTAGTTAAGTTTTAAAAACAGCATTTCACAAACCTTGCTATATTCATAGGCTTGAAGTTATCTCACTTAATAAAATGTATCCAAGTCCGAAATAGTTCCTTATCTTTCGGGCAATTTTTACAATTTCCCTCGCAATATGGAATGACACAAGACATCTTTATCTTTCTGAAATGACAGAAAAAAAAGGCACTTCCGGTCCTGATTGATAGTGGTTCTTACTCCTACTTTTAATGACATCACCAGAAAATCTCGACTCAGTTAGCAGGCCTTAGTTAGTTTACGAACGGCCACGGTTGAGTTCAAAATTTTGTATAGATTCCCGAGTTCGACATAAGAATTCCCAAAGTACAAAAAGATGCATCTGAAGAAGGTACAAGATTACATCGTCTGAAACATGAGAATACCATACAAGTCCCAATTATCCCAATTATGCAAATTTATAGTTTATACTTTTACAATAAGCCAATACTGATTCAGGGATGGAAGCAGAAGTTTCTTGGGTTCCTCAATTTTTCCATGCACTGCTGGGTCACGAGTCTCACTAGTTTCAAATAATCTTTCAGAATAGAATTTAAAAGCAATAACGAAGATGAAAAAATGCATATATTTGTCTTGCATGATTCTTCCCAAACAGCCACCAATATTAGCAGAAAATGGGCAGAAAGGTTCACACAAGATCTGACAAAAGTGATTTCAGAAATTCTTTAGTGCTAACCTTGAAAATGAAGAACGTAGAAAATAACAAAACAATGAACTTGAAGCCATTGTTAAATAAAACCCAGGTTAAAGTGCCAGAGAAATGTCTAAGGCACTTGATTTCAGTAGTTCAACAGTGTCCAACCATCTGAAGCATATTGTAAAAAGCATATGGTAAAAAAAAACTCAATAAATCAGTCGCGCATGAGCTTAATGAATGAATGTTTGTATCTGAACCACCTAATAGTATTTTTGCAGACGTGAAATACTTGTAATAGTAGTTTCTTTTTTTGAAGTTGTCTCCCTTTTATTTAGGAACTCTTCATTATGATGAGACAAATGTTGTAACAGACATTGTTGATCTAGTAAGACAAAGCTTTTTTTTATTCCTTTTTGCAATGTTAAGCAGCCGACAAATTCTTATTGTCAATAAACCTGTTTATAATAGAAACGACCAGCAAAAATGGAATGACAATGCCTCTGTTGACTAAAATGCATTTCAATTTTGGGAGCAAATTACCAAGTATATGTTCAGTTTTGCTGGTCACATAATCTCCATTCAAGCTCTTGGTAACGTTGATAACAAAGATATACAATGTCTTTCTTTATTAGCTGTTACAACGATTTTGTAACCAGACATCTACAATTTAAGGCCAAGGCAAGGAAATTTATGACATAGACTGGATTGTCAGCGACACTGAATTCGTCTTGTGTTCTGGTGTTGTCTGCTTTGCGTGTATTCATTTCTTATTTTCATAAGGAAGACTCGTTCACACATGATATGTTAACATCCCGAATTTTAGTATGACTATCTGCTGATGTATTACTCATCTTAGAATCAGCTGTTCATCCTTCAACTTACAGGGATCAAATTTTGAATTCCAACCTACAGATCAGGCTAGTCTGATAGAAGGCAATTCAATATTTTACACTTTCCCTGTAAGTCCCATCTCTTTCACTTCATCTTCCCATCAGCCTGTTAGGAAATACCCCTTCCTCTTTTGACAAAACAGTATGTATTTACTTTAAATTATTAAAAAGACAAAAATGACTTTTTTTATTCATTAAAAACGGGATCTTTTGTAGAAGAACCCCCCCCCCCTACCTTTGTCACCCAGAAAACAGACAAAATGTGGGTTGTAAGAAAAATGTTTTATTACTTATTCAAGAGGATGCAATCCATTCATGTCTGAGTATTTGCATGAAAAGATTGTTTCCTTTACATTTCCGCCACCACATAAACTCACACAGAAAGCTGTCCGCCATTCTGCGATGCATTCCACAGTGGCGTTTATTCTGCATTTTGTACATCCTAACACAACACATATCTAGATAGAACTTGCAAAAGTAGGTCAACGATGTGTGCGCATGATGATGCTAGGTTTTTTTTTTTCTAAATTCATTTTTTCATTAGTGGTGGCGTTCTTTTGCAAAAGACTCATTAAATGTTTTATTAAACACAATTAAAAATTACTTTTATCACTAAATAACATTTATCTATATTTATTTTTTGTTCCGATCAAAGGGAAGTAACGTTGTATGGACGAATAGAGTTACATCCCCTTCTTTAAGATGGCAATCATTTGAAAATAATTCCAACCCGGATAAAGTATTGTCTCGGTGAAATTAAATTGAATTGCATTTTATTCTTCTTAACATGTTGCCACAAGAAAAACTGACGGACCAGAATAAAATATTGACTTTGTAGGAAGAAAGCCAGAAAGAGACTGACTTAAATTTATATATTAGAAATCAAGTATTTGATAAAAGAAATCAAGTATTTGATAAAACTAAAATAAGAAATTCTTGTATACAATTTCAAAGATAATTATCTCACTTACTCTTCAGTTTTTTCTTGGCCTTTTGGCTAAGATCAAAGTGTAGTATCTGTTCCGATGGATATTTCACCCCATAGACTGGTATTTTCTTGGCCTTCGGGGCTTGATTTATGCCGGTCTATGGGTCTGTCCTGTGCAGTTCTAGGAGGTCCACCCTCCCAGGCTTCGTCTCCTCTCTTTGGGGAGGAGTAAGTTTATTGCTTACTGTCTGAGGCGCCCCTACCGGGGAATGCCGACGGGGCTGCCCAGGCAATTTTTTAAACCCCACTTTCCCGACCCGATCTTGGGTCACATCTTACTTGTGGGAGTAAGATAAAAACTGGCCTTGTGCCTAACTCCTGGAGAGGAGTGAATCAATATTCTTCAGTTTTTTTCTAAAATCAGGGTTCAGTATTTACAGCATAAATTGACCAATGCCACAACATGGAGCACATTAGTTCCAACGTTTTATTACTTTAAACAATCGTCAGCATACAGTGACTTATAATTGGTATAAGCGTAATAATATTCAGATGCTGGTGTGTAAGAATAAAATTAGATTTTGAAATTTACCATATAAGTTTAAAATTGCTTAAGAGAATAGAAAGTTCCATTAGAATTAAGAGTAGAACAATAGAAATGTGGAACAAGAAGTTGAATCATGGAAAATCATGGACGGAATCCTAAAAGACAAGTAGAGAAGAAGGCATTTCTCTTTGGAAGATGAGATGATTTTGTTGAGTCACAGTTTTCTAAAGCTCCGGTTTTATTTGCCCCCTCCTCCAGGATGAGGGTGATAGGAAGCTTATATGTAATCTTACAGTGCTGTGAAAATGTTGTGTCTGGTGTAAGTTCGAAATACCTTGTCGCCAGTTGTTGTGACCCTGTAAAGGGGCCGGAAGGAAGACACAAACTCAGAGTTTAGAGAAAACAAGTATATTTAAGAAAAGTATAATACAACAGAGAAAGATTAGTGGTTGTACGCCAGTCTCGACTGGTTTAGTCCTAGGTATTTACTTCCTTCCCACGACAGGAAGATGTGGCATAAAACCGGAAGGTGGGGAGAGTCAAGCCAGCGCCCTTAAAGAAGGAGCACTCTGGCCTATCAAAAATTGCCTGGGCAGTCCCGTCAGCATTCCCCAGTCATGACGATTCAAGCAGTAAGCAATAAACTTGTTCCACCCCAAAGAGGGGAGGCAAGGCCTGGGAGAGTGCACCTCCTAGGACTACCCAGGACAATATACCTCAGCCCGGCAGATAAAAGACCACCGAAATGGCCCAGTTCCTGCGGACTGATTGTCGAAAACGAATCCTCGACTGGTATTACCTCATCCCGACGTCCTCAATCAACCGAAGTTAATGAAAGACTGAACGGGATGGGACGGATCCAACACTGAGAATCATACGCTCCCAGTATTTATTGTGAGTGGAAGAGTCCAAGTAGTCCGTTATAAGTAAGGTAACATAACACCCTCCTCCCAAGCCTTCCCTCCTCAGAAGTCATAGTATTGTTTCCTTTTTGGATTGACACTATTCTGAGGCTGCTTGAGGTAGCTGTATGTCGAAAGTGTTGTATCTGGTAACCATAACATCTTCCTGGGGAGTTCTGTCGGTGTCTTCCAATAGTCGTTCCCTAATTTGATTTAGGTGTCTCTTATGAGAGAACTGAGGGGCTCTATCAAATTC
Source organism: Sepiola atlantica (assembly GCA_963556195.1). Classification (NCBI taxonomy): domain Eukaryota; kingdom Metazoa; phylum Mollusca; class Cephalopoda; order Sepiida; family Sepiolidae; genus Sepiola; species Sepiola atlantica. Next base: position 5,454,895 of record OY744517.1, on the reverse strand, counting down.
AGATTTGATATTCTTCAGCTTTTTAATTCTAGACTTCTGATTTTTGAGCGCATCTTTAAATTTTGAAAAACTGTTTTCTTTGCTTCGACATTCAACTTCAACACAAGTCTTTCATAGTCTTTAGCTCTTCTAAGACATCTTTGAGTTGCAACTTTAACGATTCCATCTCTGGAACCATGAGTTCACTCTCTTTAACCTTGAACTGGTTATCTAAAGAATTTGACTTCATTTTTTTCAGTTTAGTGTTAGCTATTGCAGCATGAATTTTGTGTCATGTGCTTTAATTTCTGACGATTTTTAATGGTTGAAACAAATTCTTTCTTTTGTTTTTCTGACTCGGTCGTCCGATTTTTTATTTTCTGCCCAAAAATGTTGGTTGATAACCCCCATATGCTGAACAGCTGTGCCAAATAAATTGTTGGTATTTTTTAATATGAACACTTTTTTGGTAGTTCTGTTTAAAGTAATGTCGGTAATAATTTCACCCTCAAATTTAATTTTTTCACCAGTGACCGTTCTGGCTATTTAATTGGTTCTAGGCATGGTCGGCTTTCTCTTCTCCATGTATGCATGTTGATAATCAACACATCTGAACCAGAATCCAATTGTAATTTTATGTTTTTATTCAGGATTTTTACCTGTACATATTTTCTCATAATTCTGCCGTCCTGTTCGTTCGTTTTTGTGGATGTAACCAGAGTTTAATTTCCTCTATTCGTTCTGCAATATGAATTCTTGTTGTTTATTACAAGTTAAACAGGTTTTAAAACAGTATGGGCAATCCGTTGCCCTATGAAGGTATCCTCAATGGAAACAGAAGCTCGGCAACAATTTATCCTGTTTTTTTATTGGGCTGACTTGCTTTTGTAGAAGCGTGAAAACAATCCCTCTTTTTGTTTTGAATTGTTTTTAAAAGACAGTTGAAATGTGTTTTCTGACGTACCTGACTCTTCAATGTCTTTCGAATCTTGTTTAACACTTATAAATCTCTGGCAGTCTTCAGCTAATTTCTGTAATGTTAAATTTGGTTCACTTTCTAACTTGTTCAGAACCCTACGTCTGATTTCTGCGTCTTTTCCTGATACGAGTCCTTGCACGAAAATTAAACATTTAAAGTTATCTGCTCTAAGTTCAGCTAATTTGAAATCGTCAGTGTTTATTAACGATGGATGCGAACGTCACATAATCTTCGCCATCTTTTTTGATTAAATTCAAACACTTCCACCGTTTGTGGAACAGAGAAGTTTTAGGACGGAATAATTCTGTTAGAAGTTTAACCGCTTCAGAAAAAGCCAAATCGCTCGTTTTTCGGGTTAAAATAAAGTCCAAATTTAGTATGTTCGGTGGTCCCTAATTTTCGGAGGAGTAGGCGAACTTTTTTAGAGTCTGCCCAATTTTCACAATCAATTTTGTATAGATCATCATACCTTCTGAAATATGAAGCAAAGGTTTTATCCTCGTCTAGGGAATAAGTAAAATTGTTTATTGCACTCCAAACGGCATTCTGCGAAAAATCATTATCGTTTTCGTTACTTTGGCCCCTGTTCGACATTGTCTGTAATAATCCTTCGATTTTTTTATTTTGTTCCAGAAGTCTTTTTTCAACTTCTTGTTTTGGTTCCAGAAGTCTTTTTTCTATTTTTTGTAGCCTTCTGTCAGCTTCATTTTTTTTTGTTTTAGTAGTTTTTCGTCGGCTTCTTTTTTTGTTCCAGTAGTTTTTGATTTCGTTCTAGTAGAAGATTTTGAAATCTTTATTCAGTTTTCTGTTGCTGTTCCCGCTGTCTTTCTGTTGCTGTTCTTGCTGTCTTTCTTCGGCTTTTTGTAGCCTTTCGTTGGCTTCTTTTTTTTGTTGTAGTTGCTGAAGCGTTTGATATTTGATGAGTTCTGTTACCGTTCCTTTAAAATCTTCCATGTTTAAAATGTGTCTTTATAGACTACGTCTTTTTAGAAGTTCTTTCTTTTATATTACGCTGCTAACGTAATTTTGGTTATAAAAAGAGAAATAGTATAAAACCTTTTTTTCTTTGACCAACAAAAAAGATCACTTTTTTAGTACGCTTTTCACGTAACCGTAGAATTTGCGGTCGGCACTTTAATGAACAGAAAAAAAAATAAGGTTTTAATTTTTTTCTTTCAGCAGAAGGACTTTTCTCGTTTGGAAAGAAAAAAAAATATCGTATTCCCTTCTTGTTAAAAATTAACACAGTGCCGGAATAACAATTTAAAAAATCACTAACCTTTCTTCAATGAGAATAAATGAGTTGGGCTTTTACGTGTTTTTTTCTTTTCTTTTTGGTTCGCCCATAAAGCAAGTTTTTAGAACTAGGATGTTGTCGGGTGAATTTCCCGTTGATTTCTCCACGTTTGTCCTTTTTTAAGGTTATTCCAAAAAATACCTTAATATACTTCGTCGCCAGTTGTGGCATCCATTTTAAGGTTCTCAAGAATCTCTTACTGTAACCTCGTCACCAGTTGTTGTGAGATCCTTTTTAAGGTTCTCAAGAATCCCTTAATGTAGTTGTTGTGGGGTACTTTTTAGGGTTCTCAAGAAAACCCTTACTGTACCTCGTCGCCAGTTGTTGTGTCCATTGTAAGTTCAAAATCCCACGTTGCCAGTTGTTGTGTCTGGTGTAAGTTCGAAATACCTTGTCGCCAGTTGTTGTGACCCTGTAAAGGGGCCGGAAGAAAGACACGAACTCAGAGTTTAGAGAAAACAAGTATATTTAAGAAAAGTATAATACGACAGAGAACAACAGTGGTTGTATGCTAGTCTTGACTGCTAGTATCGACTGGTGTGATTCCCGGTATTTACTTCCTTCCTACCGCAGGAAGATGTGGCACAAGGTTTGAAGGTGGGGAGAATCAAGCCAGCGCCCCCCAAAAAAGGAGCCCTCTGGCCTCTAAAAAATTGCCTGGGCAACTCCATCGGCATTCCCCGGTCGGGCGCCTCAGGTAGTAAGCAATAAACTTACTCTACCTTAAAGAGGTGATACAAGGCTTGGGAGGGTGGACCTCCTAGGACTATCAAGGACTAATACCTCAGCCCGAAAAATAAAAGGCCACCATAATGGCCCAGTTTCTGTCAGGCTGAGAATCATGCGCTCCCAGTATTTGTTGTGAGTGGAAGAGTCCAAGTAGTTCATTATAGGTAAAGTATTATAACAGAAAGAATGAAGAAATAAAACATGAAGGGATTTTTTTTCTTTTATGCTGTGCATAATTGCAGTTGCCAGATAAGAGAGAAAGATGGAAACTGTGACTGCCAAATCACCACATCTCCGAACGCACCTTGCGGATCGAAGAACACTCCAGCTATGTTGCATAAGTTGTAGGTCTGTATTAGATCTGGAGAAGATGAAAAGTTGACAGACAAACAATTGTTCTTTTTTTGCCTTTTTTCATCTTTTACACATTTGCAATGTACATGCCTTCTCATACCAATTTCTCATTTCTTCCCCCTACTCCGACCAACGACAGCAACAAGTCCACCTTCTCTAAATTTATAGCCACTGGACGCTAATCCAATATCCCATGTCAGAATATGGAGGCCAAAAAAAGCCATTAAGTGTTTCTTTTGTTCAGATTATCTGAGTGAGCTGAATCTAACAAACACGTGGATTATTATTGATTTTTTAACACCTTTTTTTTTTCTTTCTTTAGTCTGCTTTCATAGGAAAAACAATGTTGACGATGAGGAGTCAGTAGAATTATAGCTCAATGTTCATCAATACGCCTCAGGACTGTTTATCAATCGCTTATATGGCAATCACAGAATTAAAGACTAGAGAAAGAAAATTAATGATTCAGTGATTTTTTTTTTCACTTAAATCCTTTGCTTGACTATACGATTAATAATATAGCAGTTTCACAGGAATAAATGAACAACCCTTGTTGTGCTACTGATAACAACTCGCCACTAACAAAACCGAATATTATCAACAACAAAAAAAACGACAATTCCCTTCACCTTACAATCTTGGCTAGTTTCTGATTAAACTGCTCATTTCGATATTAAATGAACACACAGCAAAGAGAAAAATTGGCCTAGGCGACAAATTTTTATTTTTGTCTCAATCCGGAGTGGCCATTTTGGAGTTTTTGAGTAGCTGGATTTTCCCCACATTAAAAACCGACCTTATGTGGGGAGGTAAGTAAATAGGAACGTTATCATCGGTGCCCATCACTGAGGAAGATGATGGTCATCCTGCACATTCCTTGCCTCTGAGAAACTCCATATTAAATTACTGGCTCAATTTATTTCTCTACTTAGCAACAGGACGCTCATTGTAGTTTGGGCAGGCATCACTATTTTTCTGGCTACTGCACTTCCTAGTTACTTCGACCCGCTGATGTTCTGACGACTTCATCTGGCCGTCGACTACCTGCCACCTGTCAAGTTCATGAACTGAGCACAGCAATCGGCATCCCTTCTTCTTGACTAGACACTGGCATTCCATTTGTCCATCTCAGAAAAAAAACTATCCTTTTCAGGACAACTTACTAACTACAATTTAATACATTACCCATTCTTTCCAAGACAACTTCCCTTTTAGTCTGACCAGCAGTCATTTCTACAACCTCAGTAACGTCCACGTTTTGACCACCAAAATTGGAGAAGTTACCTGACCAAGCACGTGGTGTCGGCAGCTGATCCAATTGATTTAACTGTACCTTTACGGTCAAATAAACCGGCTATTTGATTTCCAAATTTTTAGTTTTGTAAGATGATGGGTTTGGAAGAATGTCAGGATGAAGACAGCCATTTGGTCAAGTTGACTGGAATTGAGTATTGAATAAAAAAAAGAGTCACCATCTTCCAAGGACAGCGCCAACATCTTCACTAAACTATAAATCAACTTTATTCAAAGGGAACACTGGACTATAAAGAGAGTTGTTCAGCAGGCTAGCTTTTGTCTAAAACAGAATGTGGTATTCTGGAGTTTCATCTCATCTTGCCGCTTCTAGCAAAGGACGAGAACTGGTTATGACGTTTTGTTGTCACAACATCTTAGCGGGAACTGAATCATCTTTGGCACCAAACTCTCTGAGCGCGAATTGGAAGTTAAGTCTACGCAGAAGTGTTTTCTCGCCTACGCTGTTACATAAGTCTGAGCATCACCACGCATGTGCCAAGCCAAACCACAACTCAACATAATGCAAGATATTGCGTATAAATACAAACAAAATAGGTCTGTCATGCAACTACTACAGATTTAATTCCTTTTGTTTGTCATCTCTTTCTTTGCTGTATTTATCTTGTGTCTCAAAAGTGGCAACCTCCATCGGGAGGTTGGCCCCTAACACCTTGTAAACTGCAGCTCCCAGTCCTCAACCCCATATTAACAGTTTAATTCTTAGTATTTTACATCTATAATTTCTAAGTTATAAATAAAGTAAAGTAAAATATTGTCTTTGTTGTCTAAGGATGTCCAACGCAAACGCAGACCCCACAATATTATTATTCAAAAACCTGACTCGTACAAAACGAATAACACCATAGGATTCCTCTTGAAGAAAAGTTGTGTTCAATTCTGTCCAAAGACAGACAGACAGACATCACGTTTATAAATTTGAGTTGTCTGTCTCATTGCATATCAACCTTTTTGGGATTATTTAATGCTTAAGCATTAATTATATACGATTAGTTGAATACAAGTCAATGTTTTACCGAAAGATGCGAGAAATTGTGGGTTCATACCTTTCTCAACAGTATTAGACCACAACAGATCTGTGGCCGAATGTGATCGCCTATGTTCATGCTAAAATAAAACAGCACAAGACAAATGTTCATATACCTCGATTGAGTCTGGGAGGCGTGCTTTTTCTCCGTCCGCGCGAAAATAGGTACCCCGGTCATGGTCGTTGATATCTCTCTGGTCAGTTGTCGGTCCGATCCGCTCTGATCAAAAACTAACCCCGAACTCGCTGTCTTCTCTCTCAGTCTATAACTCGTCAGTTGTCGGTCCAATCTGTCCCGATCCGCCCTCTGTCCAGGTTCAATCCAAACTGCTCGGCTTCTCTCCGAAATCCCAACTCGTTAACATTTTGCCATAAACCTTACTGTTGTAAAACTAACCTACCCCACTGTCGCAAAACGCTGTCACCCCCAAATGTCGTGCCTGGTATTCTCTTCTGAGTCACCTGTCCTGAACAATGGAAACTGATCACTCCCGCATTTTTTTTTGTCTCAGTTGATGAGTCACTTCCTATCCTCGCGGCCTCCATTGTATCACACACCTCCCATGCCCAACTTGTCATTTATTACATAAATTACAAAACAAAAATCATATTACATGATTTAAAAACAAAGTCATACATTCATATTACATAGGTTAAGAAACGGCAGAAACATGACAGACAAGCAAAAACCGACTGGGTGATCTCTGAACTGGAATCACAAGGATGCATTTGACCCTCTCTCCAGCCCAAGGGTATGTGAATACCCTTAAAAAAACAACAACAAAGCAATTCCTTTTTGGACAGGCTCCTGTCCACTGGTACATGCTTCCCATACCAGAGAGAGAAAATCAACCTCGCCTCTCCATCGAGGTAGGAAAAAAAACTGGAGGAATTTTAACTCACCTCTCACAGAAGGACTTTTGACACACCTTCTACCAAGAGGATTTTCCAATCACCTCTCATATTAACAGGCATTCCGACATTTTGCTTTCTCCCCTCCCCCTAAAAAAATAAATCAGGAGGATTTTTTTTCACCTCCTACCAAGAGGACTTTATCCACACCTCAACTCTTTCGGCCTTCTGCCATTAATTTTTTTTTTTTCCAACAATAAAAAACAACGTCTTTATACAATTTTGCACGGACAAACATGAAACTGTGTCTCTTTGCAACAACAAATTATATTTTCTTTTTTTTACATAAAAATACAATATCTCTACCGTTTCTATTTCTTTTTTTTTTAACATATAAAAAAAACATTAATCAAAACAATAAAACCAACAACCTAAAGAAAATTAAGATACCTGTTCGGCCCCTACTTCTACCGGCTTCCCCCTGTCCCACCCTCTCTAACTTATTTACTAGTTCTTGTAGGTCAATTTTCTCTACTGGTTTCAACAATTGGGGGAGTTTGCTCAGGGTCGCGCTGGACACCTCCCTCACTAATGGTTTCCACAGGCTCGTCCACTGGCCGGAGAAAATGTTCGCCAGTGCCAAGAAAGAGTCTTGGATCTCAAACCTCTCCTTCCTCTGCCTGGTTATAGGGTGGAAGTGTAATAGACTTCCCAAAAGCCGAACAGCCCATTTGTAATGTGATAATGGCTAGGGGCAGAGTGGCCCTTTTAGTTCCCCCAGGCTTCCTCCCACAAACCTGTGCAAAATCTATCTCGCCCGTTAGTGCTAAAGCCCACACCCCATCCGAAAGGCCGACTGCCTGTGGTAGTGGGTCTCTCATTGACACCTCGACTCGGCAGGTTCTGTCAATACCCCTCTGGTCATCCCTAAACAATTCTAGCAGAAATAGCTTGTGGTTACTGCTAATGTATATGTGACTTTTAGATGAACAGGTCCCTAATATATCTCGTTTGCAATTCTCTGCCTCGTCCGGGGTAAGCAACATAAATTTAGTCCTAGCTAGGTTAAATGCAATATATTCGGCTTCCAACTTATAACGAGCCACTACGCCTAACTCCTGAGTCGTATTGGGAAAGGGGATGGGCAAACTTATAGCCTGAAAAACTTCAAATGTACTTTCATGTCCAGGAGTGGGACGGGCACCAATGCCAACAATCTGTCGTCTTCCACTAATGTGGTGCAACCGAGCGAACTATAATAGTGCCACAATCCCGACCTGGGTGGCGAAGGAAGACGAAGCTGGTAGGGTAAAACCGCCTGTATTTTAAGCAGTAGGTCCTGGAGGTGGGCAGAAGCCACTATGCTTGGTGACAAGTGCCCCACTAAAAGCATATCCAATTGGGCCCTGACATGTTCCAGCGACAGTAACAGGGACTGCGAGGCCAGCCGAAGCCTTCCTATAATCATTGTAAGCTGGATGAATTGCTTCATGAAACCACTCAATTCCTGCAGCTCACCCGACAAGGCCAGAGTCGCATTGTTCAGTTCCCATCCTATGGCCTGGACATTCTTAACTAGCCAGTTAATCGTCTGCCTATTTTCGGCTAACTCTATCCGAGTAACGTTCAAGATGGACAGACTGCTTCTTGCCTCCTGTGCCAAAACCTTTTGATCCTCCACTAAGTTCACCAGTTTCCGTTTGATTGCTTTCAGATCTACTTCAGATACCGTTCCAAACAGGACACTAAGCGCCTTCCCCACTATTGGCAAAACTTCTCTTTTGCTCCTTGTTTCTAATAAGCTCAGTTCACTGAGATACCTCTGCATATTTCTGCTCTCCGCCTCCAGGGGATAAATCTCCTGCCTAAGGAAATACAGAATACTATGATACCCCTTTCCATCGAGGCCCTGATACCTATCAGCTATCTTTTCTCTGGTTTCTTCTGCCTTTCTTAGCTCAGAGACCAATCCCGCCAGCAACAGCCGATATGGTCGGAAATCGATCAGGAACATGATCATTCACTTTGACCTGGTAATCACCACCTCTGATGTCTTCCAATGATGGCTATGTTTCAAGGCCCCGCAAGACACGATGAAGATGAACAGAAGTAAGGTCCTCATGCCCGCCATCTTGAATTCTGTTGTTTCACTCTCCCTTCCTGCTGCCTGTGTGTTCGTCTGTCCTGCTTTCCTCTCTCTCTATTCTATGGCGGCGTTAGAAAAGACAGCAATCCACTTGCGTTTTCTTTTTTTCTTTTCTTTTTTTTATTAACGCTGTTTCAGTCACGTTTTAGCAAATGTCTATAACGCCGCGTCGCGGAAACCACAAGGTTGTATCGCTGGGCAAAGGCACCACTTGTGGCCGGATGTGATCGCCTATGTTAACGCTAAAATAAAACAGCACAAGACAAATGTTCATATACCCTGATTGAGTCTGGGAGGCGTGCTTTTTCTCCGTCCACGCGAAAATAGGTACCCCAGTCGTGGTCGTCGATATCTCTCTGGTCAGTTGTCGGTCCGATCCGCTCTGATCGAAAACTAACCCCGAACTCGCCGTCTTCTCTCTCAGTCTATAACTTGTCAGTTGTCGGTCCAATCTGTCCCGATCCGCCCTCTGTCCAGGTTCAATCCAAACTGCTCGGCTTCTCTCCGAAACCCCAACTTGTTAACATTTTGCCATAAACCTTACTGTCGTTAAAACTGTCGTGAAACTAACCTACCCCACTGTCGCAAAACGCTGTCACCCCCAAATGTCGTGTCCGGTATTCTTTTCTGAGTCACCTGTCCTGAACAATGGAAACTGAACACTCCCGCATTTTTTTTGTCTCAGTCGATGAGTCACTTCCTATCCTTGCGGCCTCTATTGTATCACAGATCCAATAAGATTTGAACTTGATTTGATAGTTGATTCCGTAGTCAGCGACGCAATCCAGTAGGCCAATTAAGCATCCGCTTCAAGATATGGAACTGGTGGATTTATGGCCTAATAAGCATTTCCTTTATTTTCTTTGATATTAAACTTCCATTGTTTCTGTCCTCTCCTCTCCGCTTACTTCCATCCAGTTGCTTCACCTAATGAAACTTTGATTTGAAGCACATAGCATTTCACATTACTTCCAATTTAGTGAGCTTGGAAATTTAATATTAAAAAATATATACTATCCAACCAATAAAATAAAATCTGTTTCTGAACCACTTTTGTTTGGCTCACAGTATAAATAGAACCAGCTGACAATAGTAGTTTTCGAATCTTCCATTCAATCACATCAAAACCATTATTACTCCCTCGTGGTGGAGTTTTGAAAAGTCAGCATAATTATTATTACAATTTTCATTTTTCGTCCTCGTATCTCATGCTGAGGTTAGACGTTTCGTGAATGACTTCCAACTTCTCTTGTCTGTTGCCATTTCACTTGTGCCACTCGCTATGGCCAATTAATACGCCTCCAGACTGTTTATCAATCAGTTTTATGGCAATCACAGAATTTATGAAGATAAGAGAGAATTTAACAGGTTATTTATCTACCTCTCACAGCAGTAAGATGTGACACAAGGTCGGAAAGTGGGATTTGATAAGTCAGCACCCTAGAGGAAGAGCACCTATGACCTTTAAAAATTGCCTGGGCAGCTCCGTCGGCATTCCCTGGTAGGGGTGCCTCAGGCGATTAGCAGTAAACTAACCCCTTCTCAAAGGGTTAGAAGGCACAGTCTGGGAGGGTGAACCTCCTAGAACTGCACAGACCGGCGTCATCAAGCCCCGAAGGCCAAGATGATACCAGTCTATAGGGTGTAGTATCCATCGGAACAGATACTACACTTCGATCCTGGCCAAAAGGCCAAGGAGAACTATTTATTTATCTCAAAATTACAATTGTAATTTAAAAGATGTGGCACAAGGCCAAAAATGGGGTGGGTGGGTAGGGGGTCGAGAGTCGTCCACTTGGTCTATTCCCTATGCTAGTATCTGTCACCACAATACCGCATTCACCCCATGGGCTTAATCTATTTAAAATTCCCCAAATGATTATTTACAATGTGTTTTAAACATAAGAGTCTTTTGGTTATATACAAATAGTCTCTGAAAAAGTGAATGGTATTTACAAAAGTGTTTTTTTTGTTTTTTTTTTGTGTGTGTGTGATTTTTTTTTTTTTTTTTTTGTGTGTGTGTGCTTTTTTTTTGTTTTTTTTTGTGTGTGTGTGCTTTTTTTTTGTTTTTTTGTTGTGATAACATGTAGATTACAATATAATACAATGAATGATAAGGGGGGAGGAAGCCTAAAAACACCTAAAATAAAGAAAAATAACAATAATTAAAAATAAAAGAACTAAATAAAATGCTAAAAATTGGAGTGGGTTAGTAGAGAACCCCCTTACCTGTCTAATTGTGAACTGCTCTCTGTTTTTCAGTGTAAACTGAAAGCAAGAAAGACAGTTCCTAAGTGGGATTGGGGATTTACCTAATGGATAAAAGAAAGGGGGGGGGGATTTTGAGGACAGTTGGTATCTTTCAGGATAGGTACCAATTGGGTCGGGCCAGGGATAAAAATAAATCTTGGGAACGGGCATCCTGAAAGATTACTAATACCAAAAAATAAATATAGGGACAGGACTCATTTATACCTCTAGCTAAGGGACTTTGAAGTCAAGCTTCTTGTCAAGCTTCTTGTCAAGCTTCTTGTCAAGCTTCTTGTCTTTTTAAAAACTTTTTTTGACTTCAAGACAGCCATGCCTAGACAGGGAACACGAACTCAAATCTAGTTCGACCAAATACACATAAGCTAGCGGTGTGTATCCACCTTCTTCTAAACTGCGAGGCATGCAATCTCCTCCTATCAGACTTAATTTTGATTTTAAGCTGATGTTTAAAATGCAAAATCAAATCGTGATCAGAAGGCGACGCACCCCGTGACCTATCTCTAAGCGTGAAACCTACACTACTAGTCTAGCTACGGCTAGGATCGTGAGAAACATCATTCTTTTCTCCCTGGTTCACAAAGGAACCACATTGTAGATTACAGATGCTACATCCAGGCGAACCAGCTAATCGGGTACGATGCGAGCCGTCACCTCGTTGACATATTTCCAAAACTCACAAAGCTTGCTGCAAGTGAAGAAGGCGTTCTCAGCCGATTCTTCTTCGTCGTCCTCGCAGCGAACACAACATGGACTAAGCACTACTTTGGCTTTGTGAAGCCTGACATTGAGGGGTAGAGCATTCCTTACTAATCGCCAGGTCAGAGAGAACTCAGAATTATTGAGATACCCCCGGCCTGGCGTCCAACACCACTGAGAGTGGATCTCCTCCTCCGATCATCCCAGCCGCTCACCCAGCGGATCAGAAGCGGTCCCCTTCACTAACTCCCTATAAAGTGTCTTTCTAGGTCGTGCAAGGTCACTGGGCCCTGGCAGCAATCTGAGCGCAGCTCGGCATTCGGCAAAGAAACGCGTCTGTCCTCTTGGTCTATGTCGGCCTTCGACCAAGTGGTCGGGGATGAGGTTGGGAAAAGCCTTCTCAACCGTAGGACCCCACGCAGTTTCTTCCATCAGAGTACAACTCAGGAATGACAATCTCTCGGCATGCCGATGACTTGCCAAGTCAGGCATTCCCAAGCCCCCCTCACACAGACGTTGAGTGCAGACCTGCCTTCGGACAAGCGGCTTTCTGTCTTGCCACAAAAGTGAAAAGAGCAAGCCGAGGAGAACTAACTTCTCCTTTAATTTTTTTGTTAAGTTCAAATAATTTGCCTGACTATGATTAAAAGTATCAAACTGGTTCTGTAGACGTCAGTATTTATGAACCCGTGAACATTTCTTTTTTGCTGCAATTGATAATAAACACCCATTGAACATGTTTCTGGGCTCTTCTCTCTGTCTACCGCCATCTCATTGCTTGCCTATTTCTGTAGGAGTAAAGTATAAGCATAAAACATTCAACATGAGGTCAATAATAATACTCAACATCAGGTTTATAAATCTCAGAAAATCATCCAAAATTTCCCCAGATTGTCCAACTGGACACATGGCCTAGTGGATACAGGTATTGGTTCAGAGATATCCCAGAATTAATTCTACGACTATAAATATATTCTGTTGGTATAAAGAATATCGATGTAAATTCACATCTTATCTACCAAAAATTACTTGAAATAGATGCCTGGTTAACTTTTCTATTACTTGTTGTTGGAGGCGATAAGAAGATGTGAAGCCCCAAACAGAAATATAAAAGTGAATCAAAACAATAAAAATCAGGATAACAGCATTAAAAAACTTTCACTAACCCTGTATTATCAACAGGTTTTTATTCGTCCATGAAAACATATATGGTATGAGTAGTTGCTCATTTGGTTTGTGAGTAGTTGATAAGGTGGGGGTGGATCTGGAGAGGGCTGCGGTTGAAGCTGGTAGCTGTAAGAAGAGGAAGCTGGATCAAGTTCTGGATGTCAGGTTCAAGGATCAGAATTGTTATGATTATGATATCAAATAGCTAAGTAGACACTAATAGGAGGGATGTTACTGGAAGCTGAGAGTTTTATTTACTCCTCCCCAGGAGTTAGGCACAAGGCCAGTTTTATCTTACTCCCACAAGTAAGATGTGACCCAAGATCGGGTCGAGAAAGTGGGGTTTGAAAAGCCAGCGCTCGAGAGGTGAGCACTCTGGCCATTTAAAAATTGCCTGGGCAGCCCCGTCGGCATTCCCCGGTAGGGGCGCCTCAGACAGTAAGCAATAAACTTACTCCTCCCCAAAGAGGGGAGGCGAAGCCTGGGAGGGTGGACCTCCTAGAACTGCACAGGACAAGCGTGCAGTATCCATCGGAACAGATACTACACTTTGATCTTAGCCAAAAGGCCAAGACGGAGTACTGCTGCTGTTGAGTAGGTCAGCATCATGACTGTCGGCATCAGGACGACTGCTACCTGTCTAGTTGGCAGACGAAAAACAAATCGGGCTGTAATTTAAATGATTTATTTGCAAATAAAACAAAATATATATTCAATTTACAAATTAGACACAAAGGACATCAAAAGTCTTTTGTCAATCAAACAATAAAAATGAGAACTCTTAACTCGACATATTTTAACTGATTTGTCCAAACGCTGTTCATGTTTCACCATTAGTCCATCACTTTCACTTCAGCAATCACCACAATACCACATTTACTCTACAGACTACCTTACTTAAAATATACTCAGTTGTTTCAAATTAATTTTATTTACAAAAAATATTTTATATTTACAATTTCATGAAAAATGATGGAGAGTGAGACAAAAAAGAAAAAAAGAAAAAACAAGGAAACTATAAAAAAAACAGGAGTGGGTTAGTAAGACCCTCCTAGTCCGTTAAGGGTAGACTGCCTACTGTTTTCCGGTCGATCTCTAAATGGGAGTGTGACTTAAGTAGGAGTAAATAAAATAGGGTGGAGTTTGGATGGTGTTGTTGGCTCCAGAATTACCTGAGTTATCTCCCTTGGACTGATATCCGAGCAATCTCCCATGAGTTATTTTGGCCAATATTAGGAAAATGCATGCTCCTGTCTAGATGTTAAGAAAATCTATTCCATGCATGTACAGAATTCAGAACGTGGCTATCTCTCTTTTCTGGTTGAGCTTTCAAAGCCATCAGACATGCTCTGACTGACTGGACATCTCTGCATAGCTTTCACAAACCCTGATGCCGTGTCCATCAGCATCTTTTCTGATAGCAGTCACCCAAACTTCCAAAACTACGATACTAGAAACAAGTGTCTTTCTAATTGTATTGGGACATTAATGTATTCTATCTCTAATAATTATAGTCGTTGTTCTCTCCTTATATATTATATTGTGTTACATGTTTCGTAACCCTTTTTACATTTGCCTTTTGTGAAAATACATGTATATGTATGTAAATCCAATTGTTTCCCCACTATTGTTCCTTTCTATTTCTTCCGACACCAAGTTTAGATCCTTTAGAGTATCCTTCCCAAATAAAAATAAAAACAATTTGGGGAGTCCAAGGGCAAAAATAAAAGTGGGGAGTGGGCAATTTTGGAGGATCTCTATTACAGAAAAATAAAAAGTGGATAAGACTCACTCATTCAGTAGCTAAGAGGATATCTTAACGAGGCTGAGATCCAAAGAGACACAGAACCGCATGCAGAGCAGTCATTGTCAGAAGGAGAACGGTACGAAAAGAACAAATAGGAAGTGGAGTGCAGCAAAGGCAGATAAAAAGACACCCATGAGATTCAAGACTGGGGACACGTACAATGGCAGGATCCTTGTGAAGAAAAAGAGCAAGACCATGAAAATGCATGGAAGAGTCTAAGCAGACAATAACCATCCACATGTAGATCGTTACTATCAATACAAACATCCAGATTAGTCTCACAAAGAGCAAAGATGTGAGGAGATTTGCCTAAGAGAAAGGACTGAACATCAGGAAAGTTTGACTTGAGACTTCTATAGGAAATAGTAAGGTGTCTGTTTTGTGGATTTGTAGAACGCATTATAAAAAGTGAGATAAAAGCAGAATAACCTCAATACAAATCAAGCCAGAAAGAGACACCACCACCAGCGTTCAATCCCCTGGACTCCAAACACGCTAGCTAAAAAGTAAGCCCTTCAAGAGCCCAATAGGGAGAGAAGGAGTTACAAGACTGTCTGACAAAAGAGTCTACCCCTACCAAATCTCCATTACAAATGACACCGTTTTCTATTGAGTTTCTGTCTGATGTTTTGCATGGTCTTTCTGCTTTTCAACAATTTCTCCATTTACACGATTCAGTTTAAGACTGGATCTTGTAATATTCCGAATTTAGTGAATTTCGTCATGCAAAACTACATCTTCGATATTTTGTTCCTTTCTAAACTGAAAATGTGATAAGACATCCACATGTTGTATTTCCTTTTCTGATGATATCAAAATCAAAAGCCATTAGCTTATAACCAATCTTAATATTCGGCATAACTTTCGACAATTCTTTCCAAAGATTGAAAATAAATGCTAAATGCTAATAAAAATGATCTTGCCCTGGGCATGCTCCATACAATTGTGAGTGCTTCTTTTTCTATATTAGAATAGTTCGTTTCAACTTAATAAAGTTTGTTTGGTGTGTATTAGTCCAAATAAATTCTGTGTTCCTTTTTGCAAGTCAGAAAGTGCTTGAATTCTGTCAGAAATTTTGGTAGGAATTTGCTATAGAAATTAGCTAACCTGAGAAATGATTTTAGCTCTTTTTTATTGTTAAGAGGAGCGACATCTAATATTTTCTGTATCAAATTTGGACCCAACGAACTACCAGCTTTTGTAAATGTGGTCTCCCAGGAATACTAATTTGTTACAGTTAAATATACTTTTATGTTTGCCTATAGTCATACCTGCTGTTCTTAGTTTATTTAACACATGTTTGTTTTTTGTTCCAGTTCTTCTTTGTTGATATTCTGATATCATCCTGATATATTATCATGTTTCCGACGGTGCCTTCCAACAGATTCTTTATTTCCTTTTGAAGATTTGAACTGGCATATAGTAGATTAGACCATCTAAGCAGTCCTATGGGAGTATTAATTGTTGTGATTTTTTTTAACTGGTTATCTAGTTGAATTTGCTTATATGCATTTTTCAGTTCAATTTTCGTTAAACACTTCATTCCTGTTAATGAATGTAGTATGTTTTCAATGGTTGAAATAGGATATGAATCCGAACAAATTTTATGATTTGCCCGATTTTATAATCGCCACAAATTCTAAAATCACTATTTGAAAATCAGTTGTTTATTTTTCAACTGACATGGATAAATTTTTTAATTCCTCTAAAACAATCAAACAATTCTCCTCCTCATTATCTAGTCGTGGTAGTGTCACAGATCTCCCAACTCTCTCACGCCATCTCGCTCTATCCTTCATCACATCTTGTAGGCCTTCATAGGTTCATTGTGAGTCTTCTGATGGTTGCTTGATGTAGGTCCTTGCAGTCTTCCCATGTAACTAGATCTTTGTTTTAGCATCCACAAAAGAACATTGCTGACGATTTTATCCTTACCCCTCCAGCAGTAACCAGCAAATATGGTTCTTCTCTGATAAGGGCTGAGATTCGAAGACGGTGTCTATAGAGCTGCTCTCTCATAAGGTGCTGCCACCAGGAGATGTGAAGAGAAGCTCTTAACATTCTGGTGTACACACCGTCAATTTCTTTCTTCAATCTTTTGGTAAAAGTTCAAGTGCTACTTCTTCCATATACAAGAACTTATGTAACAATGTAACATTCTGGTGTACACACCGTCAATTTCTTTCTTCAATCTTTATTTCCATATACAAGAACTTATGTAACAATGTCTGTCCAACAAGTTTTATTAGGTTACATGGTATCTGTTAGCGGCAAGAAAAAATCTGTGACGTTCAGTTTTTGAACTGTTAAGGTCTCAGATAATTTGTTACTTTTCCATAATTGTGGAAGGAATAAATTCAGATTTTTTTGTAAGTTTCTTAGTTTGAAGTGAACATAAATTGTACATGTTAGAGTTTGAACTAAATTCTTTCCTCCACACTCGGGGCATTTGTGTGAACCAATCAAAGAAATAGTGCTCGATTGAAATGACGACAAAGACACATCTAACAGTTTTTGAGTACTAATGTGACATGGTGAGGTATCTTACTAGTGCGATATTAGTTGGTTAATTAAGTTAAATTAATCAGGCAACAATGTGTTATGAGAAACACACTTTTGAATGATAACTGTAGACAAATATTATTTTCAATTTTGTCATTCGAAATGGACGAATTATGTTTTCAGCTTTGTTTATCAAAATAGGAAAGGTCATATCGCTTGTGCAGGTGCAACTGTGAAATACTAAAGTTGAATTATCAAAACAATAATTTTGGGAAAATCATTTTCAGATTAATCTAGGTGAGTTATTATAAACAATTTAAAAGATTACTGAGTACATCTGAGCCCACATCAGATAATCATGAATTAAAAAGTAATCATAATAGACCACGCCCTTACATTGTGTGTTGACTTAAGGCTCCTCCTACATGCCTGAAATGAAGGCTTTCATTGACTGACCAATCGTAAAATAGTATAAAATTCTTAACAATCTTTGATTGGTTAGCCAATCAGTGAAAATTCTCAATTAAAGAACTAACTCTTTAGGGGTTCTTTAAAGAGAGAGAGAGAGAGAGAGAGAGAGAGAGAGAGAGAGAGAGAGAGAGAGAGAGAGAAAGAAAAGTCGGCAACAGAAGAAAGTCTCTCCAATTCAAGATACTCTAAGGAATAAAAGCACAAAGAAAACTTTAAAGTTCCACAACTCAGAATTAGCACCATTCAGATTCCTCAACTTGATAAGAGAAATATAATTTTTTATTTTGTACTTATTATTGTTACACAACTGTGTTCAAATAAATATTTGTTATTGTTCACAGTGAGTTTTTCTTATTTTGAGGTTTCCGACTAGACCAACCAATTACCCAAGTCTCGTACTAAGTTGCATCAATGTCAAAATTCTGTGGATATTTTAAACAAAGCATGGATGCAGAATGAATAACAGAGAAACCAATCTGGATGCATGTGATCATTGCAGCACAGGACAAGACTAAATTATAAAACTAAGTTTTCATCTGAAAACATAAAATAAAATAAAAATAAAAAATAGTGCTTATGACAAAGTACTAAAAAAAGAGTAAGTTCTAAAACTGAAGTCAAAATTTCAAAACAAACTTTCCACCTCGAAACATTTATCTGCTGGTTGCTCTACAGATTTGCCATTCAACAATTTTCATAGATTTCCAATCTCCATCTTTATTTCATTTCAGCCTCAAAAGAATATTTGAAAATTCTTGGAAGATTTTAATTGATCAGAAAATGAGTTTCAACATTTTTAATAAAAATAAAAATACAAATTCAAATTTCTTTAAATTCTTTTATTAAGAAAATCCAGTTGATTATGAAGATCAGAAAAAAAAAAGCAGCCGTTTTCACAATCACAAAACTTGATACAAGAACCAAACTTTTTAAAAGAAAATAAAGATAAATATTTGATGTGTTTAATCTAAAAAGAAATAAAATATGCAACATTGATTGAATGTTCATACAATTAAGTCTGCTTCAGACATTTGAAGTTTAGATTTTATTCATTTCTTTTTTTATTCAAATTGAAAAAAATCTAGCAAGATTTAAAATATATCCACAATATTATAGGTGGGTAAACTGAATAAATGTTGTTCTTTTTTTTGTTAGATGCCATGGAAAGTCATTTACTAAGATGGTAATTCAGTCACCTAACCTTTCACAGTGTCGTGACAACATTTGCCTAAGCCCCGTTGCTCTCTCTCTCTCTCTCTCTCTCTCCTTATTTGGAAATTAGAAATTGACCCTGACCTTTCAATCCAGTTTCAATGAGTGAGGTCCCGGAGTGAGCTGTATAAGTCAGCTTTAACTTTCTTCAACCCAAGTTTGAATAGTAATAATCCGCCAGTTGACTGAACCAGGCTGGGGGGAACTATTTCTACAGTGTTAAAGCATATATAACAAGCATAAATAATTAGGAGGAGCTTATTTTAACACTATATTGCAGTTTCAGGGTAAATATGATCATCATGAATATATTCCTATTCTACACGTCCATATAAATTTGAATGCAAGCTACAAACTCGCCAGAATCGAATTTTAAGGTCAATTTTTCAAATTTATTCGCTCACTCACAAAGTTATCTTCACTAATTAATTGTGATTACATTTGAAAATGTACGAATAAAGATTTTTACTTATTTTTATTTGTTTAAATCATATTAGAATTAATTGGAGGTTGGTTTGGTCGTTTAGCTAAATTATCGCTAATTTTAAAATTTCCTAATTAATATTACTATTTATGTTTTTATTCTTTTTCTTTCCAACTGTCATCACATAATAATTATATCTACCTTTAAACGGATTTTCTGTAGCTCCTATATTTCTCTTCATTATTAATATTGTTATTTACGGTTCCTTTATATTACATTAGGTGCTAAATATGTATTCATCAATGGGCAATTGTTTTTGATTCCACAATTACATAAATTTGTATTATTATTATCACTATTTAATATATATATATAGTGATATAAAAATATACTTAGCAGAAACGTTTATGTTTCATTCCTGAGGGAAATCGTCAGGCAGCCTGACATAAACGTTTCTTACCATAAGTATATTTTTACACTGCTATTACTAAGGTCTACTCATATATTGAGCACTGTTGAAGTAAATACTGAAAAAATATATACATAATATATTATTTTATAATATAAGTATATATATATTAAATAGTAATATAATATATATATATATATATATATATTAAATAGTAATATTACATATATATATATATTAAATAGTAATATTACATATATATATATATATTAAATAGTAATATTACACATATATATATATATTAAATAGTAATATTACATATGTATATATATATTAAATAGTAATATTACATATATATATATATATATATTAAATAGTAATATTACATATATATATATATATATATATATTAAATAGTCATATTACATATATATATATTAAATAGTAATATTATATATATATTTATATATATATATTAAATAGTAATATTATATATATATATATTAAATAGTATATTATATATATATTAAATAGTAATATATATATATATATATTAAATAGTAATATTATATATATATATATTTAATAGTAATATTATATATATATATTAAATAGTAATATTATATATATATATATTAAATAGTAATATTATATATATATATATATATATATTAAATAGTAATATTATATATATATATATATTAAATAGTAATATTATATATATATATATAATATTACTATTTAATATATATATATATATATAATATTACTATTTAATATATATATATATATATATAATATTACTATTTAATATATATATATATATATTAAATAGTAATATTATATATATATATATATATATATATATATATATTAAATAGTAATATTATATATATATATATATATATATATTAAATAGTAATATTATATATATATATATTAAATAGTAATATTATATATATTAAATAGTAATATTATATATATATATATATATATTAAATAGTAACATTATATATATATATATTAAATAGTAATATTATATATATATATATTAAATAGTAATATTATATATATATATATTAAATAGTAATATTATATATATATATATATATTAAATAGTAATATTATATATATATATATATATATTAAATAGTAATATTATATATATATATATATATTAAATAGTAATATTATATATATATATATATATTAAATAGTAATATTATATATATATATATATTAAATAGTAATATTATATATATATATATATATTAAATAGTAATATTATATATATATATATATATATATATATATATATATATATTAAATAGTAATATTATATATATATATATATATATATATATATATTAAATAGTAATATTATATATATATATATATATATATATATTAAATAGTAATATTATATATATATATATATATATATATATATATTAAATAGTAATATTATATATATATATATATATATATATATATTAAATAGTAATTCTATATATATATATATATATATATATATATAAAAAGTAACACGGAATCACAAAATCAGTGGTGCAATAATTTTTTTCAACTCTCCGGTATTGTCAAGCATCCAAGTGAGGTGATTACATTTTTTAAAATGAGAAAAGAGAAATTCACACTCACCAATTCAATATACATACAGAGAGAGCAACAACATATCTAATACATATCTTTAGAGAGGGGGAAATGAGCTATTTAAGACGTAAATCGAGGAGGAGGAGGAGGAGATATGTATTAGATATATTGTTGCGCTCTCTATATATATATTAAATTAGTGAGTGTGAATTTCTCTTTTCTCATTTTCAAAAATGTAATCACCTCACTTGGATGCTTGACAATACCGGAGGATTGAAATAAATTATTGCACCGGTGATTATGTGATTCCGTGTTACTTTATTTTAATTTTATTCTTGCTCTGTTTATTACATTGAGTTCTCTTACACTGATTTCCTTCTGGAATTTATTTCACTATAACAAATATATATATATATTAAATAGTAATAGTACTATGTGTGTGTGTGTGTGTGTTTCGGAATTTTTTAGATGAGGATTGATAATTTGGATTATTTGAACTACTGTTCTCATCTTGGATGTTATTCTTACAACATTTCGACCAATGTAACCTCCGATCTTCTTCAGGTGCATTTTGTCGGACTCAGGAATTAAATAAAGGGTTACGTTCAAAATTCCGTACAGATTTTCGAGTTCGACACGATGCACCCGAAGAAGGCTGGAGGTTAGATCGTCTGAAACGTGAGAATAACAACTAAGATGAGAAGAGTATTGATTTACTCCTCTCCAGGAGTTAGGCACAAGGCCAGTTTTTATCTTACTCCCACAAGTAAGATGTGACCCAAGGTCGGGTCGGGAAAGTGGGGTTTAAAAATTGCCTGGGCAGTCCCGTTGACATTCCCCGGTAGGGGCGCCTCAGGCAGTAAGCAATAAACTTACTCCTCCCCAAAGAGGGGAGGCAAAGCCTGGGAGGGTGGACCTCCTAGAAGTACACAGGACAGACCCATAGACCGGCGTAAATCAAGCCCCAAAGGCCAAGACAATACCAGTCTATGGGGTGCAGTATCCATCGGAACAGATACTACACTTTGATCTTAGCCAAAAGGCTAAGATGAGAAGAGTAGTCCGAATAATCCGAATAATCCATATATATACATATACATCTATAAATATATATATATATATAAACTAGTAATATTATATATATATTAATATTATATATATATATTAAATGGTAATATTATATATATATTAATATTATATATATATATTAAATCGTAATATTATATTTATGAGGGAGTAGGTAACAGAAGGTGGTGACAAACTGTTCGTTTCACTCTTATAACCCAACAAAAACAAGATAGAAACAATGAACACTGCTGCAAACACTCACTGTAAAATGAAAGAAGTTGAAACGCATGAAAAATACAGACAATTCACAATTTAAAAGAGTAAAACTTTATCGCAACAGCTTTTGTATATCTAATGTTGGCATGCGGTCTCTGAGACTCGACTCTTTAATTAAACTTTTGGCTTAATGGTGAAGACCTTACATGGGTTGTCTGAGTCAGAAGGAGAGGTGGTAGCAAGCCATAGTCAAATGCGCTAGGCTGGGCACCGAACAAAGATGGAAGATGACAGACTCCATCAACAACTGTTCGATGAGGAATTGCAGCACGGTGTATTTCCAAGAAAAGCCAAAGAGACATTTTAAGGATGTCACTAAACGCAAACTTAAAGCCATTAGCATGAAGGTGGAGGACGGCTTTGAAACAATCGACTTGGCAAAAGCATATCTATAATGACTGAGAGTTTTGAAACAGGGTGGTTAGAATGCTTCATCATTAGGTATGCTTTGCGAAAGTACGTCTCAGACACATTTCTGTCTAATCATGTGTGTGGTGCCTGTCTGTCAAGGGATGGTCTTTTCAACTAACATGCGATCTCATGGTAGCAAGTAATTATATGAGGGTCAAATGAAGGAAGAACATAGTTATGTACAAACAGAAGCCAGTGGTCTCGTGTGGCATATCTGAATGAAGACTTGTAAAAGTAAATCTGGGTTGCTCACAACCAGTCACTACGACCTTGTAGCGATGACCTTCTTCTGTACAAAAGTGGCAATCACTATATAATGTGTGTG
The DNA here is from genome assembly GCA_963556195.1 of Sepiola atlantica. NCBI lineage: Eukaryota > Metazoa > Mollusca > Cephalopoda > Sepiida > Sepiolidae > Sepiola > Sepiola atlantica. Next base: position 5,431,568 of record OY744517.1, on the reverse strand, counting down.
TGTGTAGAAAAAGAGGGGAATATATACGATAGTAGGTTTTTCTAGTCATCTTTATAGATGACTAGAAAATCTGTTTTTTTTTAAAGGTAAAAATGGATTCCTTCGTTTCAGTACATTCTATACCTTCATTTCTGATGCAACCTCTGATGTGAAAACATCTTTTTTTTCTCTTGGTTTTTGAATATCTGAAAAGGTATAATGTCATATGGATTGAATAATAAAGCCATTTTCACCTAAAAAGATTTTCTATTCATCTTTATATCAAATACATACACACACAGATTATAATGTTCGTGTGCACTTTTAAATATTCATACTTTAGGAACTATACTTTACAAAATTATTAATTTGTTTCATTCATTTCTAAAAAATGTTACTCTAATTTTAAAAAAAAGAGTGATTACACTGGTCAACAAATTTTTTTTTTCTCTGCTGTCTACAAAAAAAGTAAGTGATTCCGACTTAAGTATAAATAACGATGGTGGACATGTTGAAAATTAAACATCTCAATAATAAAAAAAACAAAAAACGTATAACTATTTTTCTCATCCTATTACAGTTTCATTTTATCATGTATGGTTACCAAGTGATATATATATATATATATATATATATATATATTATAATATAAAATGAAGTAATAAAATAAGGTGTCAATCAAATTTTATTAGAATTCAAAGTTCATGCAAAGCATCCTTAAGTCCTTCAGTTTTTTATCCGGATGTTTCACTAATTATAAGATATTAGTTGACGCTTATATCTTTTGTTGGATTGCTTCATATATATATATATATATATATATATATATATATATATATATATATATATATATATATATCAGCGGCGATTTGTTTATAAATATTATTATTAGCCCCCTTCACCAAAGGCCGGGCACTCTTGAGTGACTTTAATAACAAGCAGTACTAATAGCTACATGCACGATCTGAATACGTTCGTAGATCACTCTAGCTGCTTGTGTAAATCTAGCCGCCGATTCGCTATTTACAAAGTTAAATTCCTCCATAGTTATTAACTAATTGTCTATGGCCGAGGAATTAAGACTCTTGACTACGGATCAGTGGCGATTTGTGATCAGGGTTCGTGTCCGCCGACCATTGAGAATTAGCTTCCTGCACTGAAGATTGCGTTAGTATGAAACATCGATGTCTAGGTATTAAAATAATTAATATTTATTTATAAATATTATTATATATATATATATATAGAGAGAGATAGAAGAAAAAAGAGTGATAAATATGCGACGATTGTCTAAATTTATTTCAAATTTCAATTGTTCAATGCAAGGTGTAATTAGTAATAAACTAGTGTTTATTTTTCTCCTTTAAGTGCATCTGGACTTACCTACACTTTGAGCACTTTCTCCAATCTGCTTCCACATCAAAGAGTTTTTCTTCACTTTCTACAATTTCACCGGACTTTTTTCAACGGAAATTTACCACCCGGACATTTTTGCTTATCTTTTTCACGGAACTTTTCTTTTCATTCAATACGTTTTTTTAATAACAATTCTCATATTTTTCAAATATTTGAACTTTGTTTTTTTCGAAAGCCAACTTATCATCAGAGGAGAAATACAGATGGATAAGATTTCGATCTTTGAAAAGCCTTGGCTTAAGGAAAGAAAAATAAACACTAGTTTATTACTGATTACACCTTGCATTGAACAATTGAAATAAATTTAGACAATCGTCGCATATTTATCACTCTTTTTTCTTCTATCTCTACTATTGCTCTATCTCGTATATTGAGCTAATCCTTTTCACAATAGGTTCCATATACTATAAGTTTTCACTTTGGTTTATTTTGATCCTATATATATATATATATATATATATACATACATACTGGCAGAAACATTGAGCATTTTCCAGTCATGAATGAGTACTCCCTGTATACTCCTAGTTCAATGTTACTATTTTAATTTTTATTTTTTAAATAAAGTAAAACCATTGTCTTTGATGTTTATGGATATTCGTCTTGATTATTGTAAAACCGCTTGTCTATATATATAGTTTACAACACACACACTGGTATGGATAGAATCTGTTCCAAATTTCAGTAGAATTGCTTTCAGAGTTCACTTCCAAACTAGTGCTTTACTTATATATCTGATATAGATTTGGTTGAGACTAATGTTTGTCTAGGTAATGTCGTTATTACATAAAATGAGTCATTATTCTACAGGGAACATAGAAAATTCACAAAGAGAAAAATGAGACCCATACAGGATTCAAACTTCTGCCTACGAAGAAGGTCCTTCCTTAGCTGGTGTCAGTTATTACCACACATCCAACAGGACAATGTTTTTTGATTTACATTATTACACCATGTCTCATCACCGATGATACTCTGAATTTGGTCATTAAGTCAACAAAGGAGTATATTTCCGACAATATGTTATGTATAACATTACATTTTGGTTGACATGACATACCTCAATGCTAACTCCAACAGTCAGGCTACCAAGGCAAAGTGTTACCCCACTTGACTTCTAAAACATGTATTTCTAACCAACAAGAAATCTTTTCTACAATGTAAATTCACTAAAGTCAAATTCATAGAAAATGTTACATAGAAAATGTAACATTTTGTAACAATCCTTCTGCTAAAAGAAAATTCAGACAAAAGAATTTGTGTTCAAACTATCTAAGATTTCAAATATTTTTAAAAGATTATGTTTTCGTTACGTCATAAGTTTTTTTATGTCAGCTTAAATATATGTTGTACATAATCATTTAAATTTGTTTCAAATCTGATCGAATTTTGTTGACTTCCTTTTGTTTGTTGTCTGCTCAAGTAAGAATAAATGCTGAATAGTAGTGATTACTAGCGAAGATTTCAATATCATCGACGGTAGTCTAGAATACGTTCTCGATAATCAGTCTATCAGAGTTTGACCTACTGAAACAGTGTGGCCTTGCTCTGTCGGACGGAGGTATGGTCCATCCTCCCAAGCTTTACCCTCTTTCTTTGAATGCTAATCAGACGAAACGCCTATTTTTGTGGGCCAGATTGCACCTCCTCCTGCACATTGGCTTTTCACCTTCACTTTCCAGCCTTGTACCACATCCTCTGGCGGTGGACGGGAGGTAAATATCGTAGATTGTTGGCTCTGAGTACTGTGTCGAAGAAATTACTCAAATCCAATGTAAGATTCACGCACACACTCACTGTCCACGTCTATCGCCTATGTCCCCTTCAAGAGGGGTTCAACACTGTCTGACTACCCTTAGGCTAAATCTCCAATTATCACAATTGTAGGTATTGACTGTTTCCATTCACTACAATCAAATTCAGCTTTTATTGTTGCAAATTCAATAAATTTAAATTATTTATTTCATTGATGTTTTAATGAAGATTCTTTATCATTTTTAACCGTTTTGAATTTTAAAAAAAATTCATAATTTTAAAATACACAAAAGTTTATTTACAAAATTTTTTGTGGATGCAAATGATTATACATATTATTTTCCAACTATACATCTTGATATAAACTTGGAAAAGGTACTAAACCCTATCTCTTCCCTCCAACTATGGGCAAAAATAATAGGGGTAGACTAAATTCTGAAGCCTTATTAACACAACTAATCTAGATGGAAAACTTCAATAACATCTGCATCATTTGTTCAGTTCGGGAACCGGGTTAGGGTTAGGGTTAAGTACGACAATCTTAGCAATGGTATCATAAGATAATAAGCACTCTTCCAACTTGCTCTAAGCCAGCAGGGAAGAAATGGTTCGTGCGCAATGTCATAACATGGACAAAGTGAACAAGGTGCTAGAGTGATTCCTGGAAATGCATATCATAACTTGCCGATTCATACACAATCCATGTTAGAAAAGCAAAGATCAGATTTTCTAATCAAAATGATTAATAAACAAAAAATCTCATCTCTGGCACCACATAGTAAAGATTTTATTTTAGACATGAAACATAAAAGAAACCTTAAATGATATTTCCCATGAGGACTTCCCTACAAGCATTTAGTTATGAAAATCAAACTTTTTAAATTCACTTTTTTTTTTCTTTCATTCTGAAGCATGCTAAAACATTTTCTTAAAGGCCTTTCATAGTATATAGAATATTAAAGTATTGATTTTATTAAAAAATATGGATGGCCCAAATAACAATTTTTCTTTTATCAACACTTCTGAAAACTAACCCAGTTTAACAATACTAAACCAACAGTGACAATGTGGGGGGGGGGGTATAGACAGAGAAGATAACATATTTAAATAAGTCATGCTATAACATAGATACCCATAAATGTGTTTTTGATAAGCCAACAGAGAAGGAACAAAGAGAAAACCTACATAAAAAAGAATGAGTGAAAAAGACTTGAATCGGACATTGGGAGTACATGTATCTTACGCTAGTGTAACTGCTTGTTTAGTTTGAGCAAATTGGAATAGTGTTCAGGAGACATGGCAAAACACACGGCTATTTGGGATTTCTATTACTAAATTAGAAAAAAAAAATCCGATTTTCATAACCAATAGATTAAAAATTATTGTATCAACATTTTTATCTGAACCAACACAAAGGCTTAATGGATTCTTCTGTGGCTCACATATTCAACATACAAGATTAGAAGTTATTACGGTATTCTGTAACTAAAAGTCTGATTTTGATAAATACTTTTAAGAATGTTTATCATTGAGCAACTAAGTAAAAAAAAAAAAAAAAAAAAAGAAAGGAAAAAACAAAATCTTCATAAAATTTTTTTTATAAATATTTTATTTCTTCCCAGAATTGCCAAGAACATTAACTTTGGATAGATGCAATTTTTTCCCAATGTTGATATATACACAAAAAATATTAAGTTTTAAATATTAGTTAAACGAAAGGAAAAAAAAGTTAAGTGAATCTCATATCGAAAAACCATTTACTTGTGAGGAATTCAACCAATCGGTGCACCCCATTCAAATGTGAGGAATTCAACCAATCAGTGCACCCCATTCAAATGTGTTCAAATCCATATTAAACGTTCGTTAAAATTGTTTTAATCGCAAGTAGGATTTTCATGACCATTTCGGTAAATAGTTTGTTTTGTTTTCTAAATGAAAGAAAAATCAATTAAAAAAAACTTAATCGAGAAATAAGGATTTGTAAAAGCTAGCAAATTATTCCGGTGTTACAAGAATAAGCTTACAGAAAATGCTAGAATTAAAAATATTTAATGAAACATTCTGAAAATAGATACATTGTATAAATTTATATATATTTAAAAGCAATTATTTTTTTTTACATATAAATTTATAAATGAGTCGCATTCTGGAACATCAAACATGAAATAAATACCAGAAAAAAGTACAGACCTCTGACAGGATTCGAACTGCTGACCTTCGTGGCCGAGTGATTAAAAAAAAAATGTTCAGGTTTGATTTTTCAGTGGTTTACATGGTAAAATGCAATATATATATATATATATACACACACACACACACACCCACACACACAGAGGATGTTTTAAACAAATTTGATAATTTGTAGATATTTCTTTCAGAACCATTTGAAGTGCAATTTCTGTGTACTATGGGTGGGTTAGAAAGTTGGAGACCATGGACGACTGGAATATTGGAAGAGAGTGACCTGCATAATGATGATTCACGCCGGATTAAAAAATGTGAAAATCTAAGCAGCAACTTAAGGCTCCTTGAAGACCATGAGATGTGAGCTGGAGAATTGCAACAGGAAGATTCATAGCAGGCGTTTTGACTGTGACTGCACAACGATATTCACAGAAAAGCTGTAAAATAGGTGCGTCAAGGCAATGCGAACTGTGACAAAAAAAGATGGGTATCATTATAAAGAAAGCACCAAACGAGGATCTTCCCTACTCCTTATACAAGTCACAAGGGCCAACTACTCCCCGGCAAGGCCTTATGAAAGTGCTCAATAAGATTAAACACCCAGGTTAGCCGGGGGTGCTCTGGTTTTTCTCAGGACCAGTTCCACAATGCGCAGAACAACAAGTGGCTAGCCCAGTCCATGTCATGAACACCATGTTCCCTTTCAACTGTGATGATCTTTGGGTGTGTTTCTAGCAACAGTCACGTCATACCACTCGACATCTTCGAAAAGAGACTCAGACTCAATTCAGATGGCTATTAGCGAGCTGCTGTCCAGTTATCAGAAAACCATACGTGTGGTAGCAGGACTCAACTCGGTGAAAACCCACAAGTGGCTGTCTGAGAACTTCCATGACTTCACCAGTCCCAACTTGCCTAATTGCAACCCCATGGATTATCTGTGGGAGCTGCAACACCAAGGGTGAGCTGATTGGCAAGATCGAGAGATGCTTGAACACCAGCTTGAAGGGTACGTGAAGGTCACACGCTCTAGATTCAGCTTGGAGGCTGTGGTCGAGGTTCATAGCAGATTCTTTGAGCTGTACTTAGCAAAATATCATCGGAGATGTACTTAGAGAATACACTAATTATTGGCAAAGATATGTAGTTTTTCTTTTCAAAAAAAAGAAAAGAAAAAGAAAAGAAAAAAAAGTGTCAAATTTGTTCCAAACACTATATATATATATATACACTACATAAAAAATGGCCTTCTCATTAAATACAACGTACCTTTTCTTTTCTCTCAGACGGTTTCATAAATAAAAATGTGTACATGCATGTGTATATATATATATATATATATATATACAGCAATTTTTGCATAATGAAATAACAGAATTCTTCTGCTTCTTAATCTTTTTTTATTTTTTGTGACAATTTTTGTTGTTGTCATTATTGAAAGCATTAGAGTGTAGAATGAACAGAAAAAATCTGTTGTAACTCGTTTTCCCCATAGACTGTTGCACAGATGGCGGAAGTGACAACGTGAACTAAATACAGTCAAATGATGGAGTGATCATCGTCACGGTCTACAACCCGTTTCATAGGGAAAGGTTTAATATTGTTTCAGCGTCCTAATGCAGTAAGCTTCGCGAATCATGAAGGTTATTCGAATGTTTATTTCACAAATGATTTGCATCAACTTGTTTTTTTTTGGGGGGGGGGGGAGGAGAGAAAAAAAGGCAAAATAAAAAAAGGTTTACTGTGATATTCTCAGACTATCAACGTTTATTTGTTTTGAAATCATTTTTTTGTTTTTATTTTAAAGCAGGTGAAAACATTCTAAAAGCTCTTTCATAGTATATAGAACATGAAAATAATTTTATTCAAAAAATGTTACATAAATTTGAAGATTAGCTCATCAGATGTTTAGTGTTTTCTAAATTAAAAATAAAATTAGATAATACAACATATAAGCACTTGTATGTATGTTACTCATTATAATTATTCCCCTCGAGGTTGGGGGGGGGTCAATTAAAAAGGGTTTTCTTGATTTGTGAAGGAATCAAAAGAACTTGACAAATATAAAAAAAATTAGTGACTCATTATTTCAATAACGAAGGATTGAAAAACTACATAAGAGAATAATAAAGCAGAAGAATGCTACGTTATTAAATATATACACGTGTACAAGGAAAGAAATTAGAGCCCAATAAATCAACAATACTAATGGGAAAAGAAACCTGGCATTGCCCGGGAGCAATAACTTCAAACTTGAAGTTTAGGCCAATTTCATTTTTATCACATTTCCTTTGATTTATTTTGTTTCGAAATCCTATTATGAAGAGATTTAAAAATTTCTACAAGCATTTGCTTTCCAATGGGGTAAAAAAAAAAAAAAAAAAAAAAAAAATTATTTGCCGAGTGATAGTTATCACAAATAAAAGGGGGGGGGGGGACATTTTTAACAAATTGTCTCAGGTCCTTTTTCAATCAACATTCAAATTTAATTATGCTAATTAGATTTATGTTTAAATATTTTTTTGCCAAATATGATATAGATTCATTTTTTTTTGCATAAAACATTTGCATCTAATTCCATATTGTTCTAGAATATGTGACTCATAAAAGCCCATGTTATAAAAATCAAAGTTGGTTCTGATCCCATTCGGTCCAACATTTTTATTTAAGAGACCGACTGAGAAATGGTGTCAGATCATGATTTTTTGACCTCTATCACCTTTATATGACATGTTAAATTTGGTTGAAATCTGACCAGTTTCTGAGCCTCTAATGGACAAGGAGATACACACATTTATGCATAGATATAAAAAATAAACCATTTATTTTCAGTTTGATGTTACGATTCACGAACCTATACAAAAAGCGAACCACAGAAAGACTTAAAAGGCACGCAAATATGCAATCTATTCTAACCCGACTTTGTAGACAATGTGTGCGTGTCTATAACTGAGGCCAATGTCGCAATGTGTATACATCCATACATTAAAAACGACTGCTTATTATTTACATTGTTTTCAGACTCACCAACATTGATCATTATAACGAACGTTTTGGCCGATGTGACCTTCTTCAGTTATCTGGTTCAGTTACGGTGTTGCTAATTACATGCATTTATTATGTAAGAAGCATCAACATGAAGAACCCCTTCCCAATAAACCATATATCTGAAGAAGGCAGGGGCACATTGGCTGAAACGTTAGAGAATATCAACGTGAATGCGGAGAGTAGTCTGAAGACAAAGAATATAAATAATAGCACATCCCAAAATTCAGACAAAAAAAAATATGTCGTATTTACGAGCGTTCATGCAAAAATATGAGTTATGCCATAGGTCATTCAAATTGACGTAAGGTCAAAAATCAAAAACCTAAAATCATTCTTACTAATAGAAAGGAATAATAATGTTATGTTAAATATCTTTTACTAAATGATCATTTCTTACCTTGCCCACATTTTCATTGTCCCCATTTTTCAATGCTGGGTATCTGTGTGCATCACTATGAATAAAGCTATACTCTTACTTACAGTATGGTGACATTCATTTGTATATTTACATAACAATCCATATCTCTATCACATTTTCCCCCGTTTTAAAATAAAATATGTTTTTTTTATCAAACCTCTCATCTGGGTTCCAGAAATCTGGGAATACCAGAAGAAAAAAAAAAAAAGTATTGCCATTTAAGTTGGTTAATTTGCATAAAGTATGCCAAACAAAAAAGTTTTGGTTCTTTACTTTTCTTGAGTGGATTAAGATGAAAATGTGTTACTTTAATTTTCATCCTATGAAACATTATGCAATATTGATGTACATCAAGAATTTGAAAGGGATTAATAAAGATCAAAGAAAAGACCCGGCTTTAAAAGTGGATTTGTATTCGTTTAAACAATTAAATTTGTATTTATATTATAGCTTACATGATATATTTAGTCTGTATCCAGGAATTCAGACCACTTTCTGGATATCTGGTACAGTACATGTAATCTTATTACATCAAAACTAATTTCGAGTTATCTAAGCAGAAAAGTATGTCCCTAAAGTTGATCTAGCATGGTTTAAATACTTTAATAGAGAATATCAGAAAGGAAAGGAATGTTAAAAAATTGTTAAATTGATGTGAAAAAAAAATCTAATATTCGCATTTTTTTTAGGTTTAAAGAACCAGATCCCTGAGAAGATTTTTTTTTTAAATTAATAATCGTTATTTTCAATAAAATATAAAAAAATAAAAATAAAAAGGATAATATTTAACACAAAACAAATACTAATATTTCTACATCTAATTCAGACAAAAAAGAAAATTTTAATTGTCTTGAGAACTTTCAGTAGATTTAATAGATGTTTTAGCTGTAAACAAATTATTTTTATTTTTTTATTTTTTTACAATCACATTTCCATGAGAGAAAAAAGAACTAATTTGTTTGAGTAGTTGCTCAAATATAAACTCTTTAGATCTCAGTGCATTTAAATAACAAACAGTTAGTTTTAACATCATTTTTCTATGATAGCCCTTACAGGTCCGCAGCCATGTTTATTTCTCTATAAGATTGCAACAGCAGAAAAAAAAAACTTACTATTTTCACATTTAGGCGATTCATGGACCTATTTTTCAGATTGTTCCCAAAATTATATAATTTATTAAAATTATAACCATTTTTAAATAATTTATTTGAACCCTTTTCATTTGTTTTTATAAACATTTTCTCATTTCTAAATTTAGAAGTTCTGAAAATTAAATTCATAATAGTGATCATGATTTTGTGCTGCTTGTACAAAAATTTTCTTACGAATTTTAGCCCTTTAAAAAAAAAATGTTTTATTGTACAATAAAACATTTTTTTTTTAAAGGGCTAAAATTCGTAATAAAATTTTTTTTTTTTTTAAAGGGCTAAAATTCGTAATAAAATTTAAGATATAAAATTGTTCGTTATCGGAATGTACAAGTATTTTAAGAGTGTATGACGATTGGAATAGTCACACTAAAAACTGGATTACTTAAAGAAAAAAGTCTTCTTTTTTTTTCATGGTCATGTGATAGTAAAGCAGCATCAAAAATTGTTTTATCTTTAAAAAAAAAAAAAAAAGAAAGAAAAAAAAGTCGGTTTTGGGGTCTTTCTATGAAATGAAAAAAAAGATCAAAGAAAGATTAACACTGATTTTCACAAATTATTTTGAATTCAGATTTCCAATTAAGGCACCATACTGCTAATAGTTTCCACCTGATTCAATATATCATCTTTAAATAATCTAAGATTATTCAAAGGATTTTTTAGTAAGTAAAAATATTCTCAGTTTATAGAAGGAAAGTGGAAGAGAAGAATAGCTTGTTCAAGAATTGTGAGAAAGAAATTGCATTCAATGAAAGAAATATGTATTTAGTCAGTTTTCTTTGGTTTATATATGTAAAACATGTTTAACCTCATAAAAATATGAAATTAGGAAACTTCTCAGAGTTAAAAAAAAAAATTTAAAAGGAGGTGGTGGGGGTGGTAATAAAATAAGGAAATGGAACTCTCATAGCATAAAATGTTAACAGATTGGCTCAACGATTTTTAAATAAAAAATAATAATTAGCTTTATAAAATTTTAAAAAAGCTTTAAAATATTTACTGAATAAAAATAAATGTTTAAAATTAAGAATTGCTGAAATAAGTGATCAACTCAGAAATTTTACAAATAGAAAATAAAAAAGTAAAACTTTGATGTTATTCAGAATATGTTCACATTTATGGCATAAAAATAAAATCCCTTTTCATAAGGGGCAGTTAGACACAAGGTTAGTTTAAAATGAGGTATCAAAGACTTTACAATTTTTTTTTTAGACTGAACTCAGACCCTTTAGCAATCCCCTATTTGTGGGGATGGGGGCACCATTGCTATAAGAGATTGAGCCTAAAACCTACTCCTTTATTTGCAGTGGGAGAGGTGTTGCCCAAAAAAGCAGTCCCCCTCAAGCTGGGTTTGATTAGTTTGGATGCCATGAAGAATAATAGGGAAATAAAATTTCCAGACAAAGCAGCTAGAATTAGGAGTGTACCAAAAAAACAAAAAAAAACAAAGAAATATAAGTATTAAATAATTTTATTTATATTATATATTTCCAAACATAACACCTATTGTTATAGACAAGGATTTTCAGCCACGTTTTTTGTGAATATATTGTTTTTTTTCTTCTACTAAATAATACAAAATTGAATTATTTTTCTTCCATTTTCAGAGAATTTATAAAATCTGAAATTTTAAATATTCATAATTTTGGGGCTATACATGATGAAATAAATTTCTTACCCCCCCCCCTCCCTCAAATAACAAAGACTCATATGACTTCATCTTTTTACTCTCAAATTAAAAGAAGCTTCACTTCAAACAAATAAACTTCAGATTTAAAGGGGCATAATTTTAAAAATAATTTCTCAAAAATAAAACAGCTGAGCTTATTGATCACTCAAACGGACTAATTTGTTTTAGAAGTATTTTTAATCTCCAATTCGTTACTTCCACAGGTGCATAATTATCAAATTTTAAATTCAGTTTTAATTTAATGTTTTTAAGTTTAATGTTTTTAATTTAAGATGAGCTTCTATGGTATAAAAAAAAAAAAAAAAAAAATTGTGTTTTCTGTTTGTCATTAAAAAAATGTATTTTCATTTATGTTCTTTTTGTAGAAACACGTGAGTGCCCATTCGGCATAAGAAATTGAATTATTGAGCCATTCTTGTGTTGAGAGACAAGATCACTATTTAGAAATGATGCAAAATTATTTTATTTCTGGATTTAATAAGAATTGATACACAATACAATGTTTCTACAAGATATTGTCATCTTTTTTCTTGGAGAATTAAAAAAGGTCAATCATTATTTTGTCCTCACTAGATTTGATACCATTGATTTCTTTTTAGGAGGACATGTACAAAATTAAAGAGTTTGATCTTCAGAAAATTGACAAGTTAGCATAACTAATACGATTGATGATAACTGAAAATAACAAAATTATTGTATTAGCTTTTGTATACAGAACGATGATCAGTTCACAATCTCAATATTTCAGCAGATAAATTTCATCATGTACAGTTGGAAAACTATAAACATTTAAAATCACACACAATTGAGGAATACTCTGGATAATGATTGACAAGAGATGAGAGTAAAATTGTTTTGCCACCAAAAATGAAGAAAAAAAAAAAATTGTTGAACAAAAGGAAATAAAGAGTTTTGTTGAGAAAAAAATAAAAATAAATTAAAATTTCTTAATAACTCAGTTTTTTTGTTGAAAAATGATATGCAGGTGGAGAAAGACTTTTTAAAAACTTTACAGCAGAGGCATTCAATTCAAAAGAGTAGCTCCGATGATGACTGAATCAGTTACTTCAATTTGTAAGCCAGTATATTTGTTTTGCTTTTGAGAGATAGAGATAGATAGATAGAGATATAGATAGATAGAGAGAGGGGGGGATAAAGGATGAAGTGTGCAGGTCAAGTAAGAGTTTAATAGTTAAATGAGAAGTTAGAGATTAACCTTAGCCAATAAAGAGTGACGTTTAAATCCGGTGTTTAATTAAAATGAAACATTTGGTATTTTTTTTTCTCAAACGAGATTATGTGATAAATTAAGGGATCAATTCATTCCAATAAAAGTAGCAGCACAAAATATTTTATGAATTTATCAAAGTTTAACACGAGAGAAAACTTTATTAAGAAAATTGCCCCCCCCCCCCAAAAAAAAAACACCCATTATTTATTTTCTTAAAGTTTTTAGAAGATATATCTTTATATATATATATATATATATATATATATATATATCTTCCAATACACACAGCGCAAAGGAAGAATGTCAGATTAATACACTGAACAAATCTATATTAATGAATTGATTGAAACATTCTGATGAGATTTGCTATCAAAAATGTGCACAATGCTTTTTTTAAATTTTAATATACTTATATATTTTTTGTTTCAGTATTTATGTCAACAATGCTCAATACACGAGTAGAGCTTAGTAGTATAAAAACATACTTATGGCAAGTAAGAATAAGGGTTTTACACTATATAAATAAAAAATAAGCTTAAAAATAAATTTTAAAGTTTAAACAAATTTATGAATAAAACAAGTAAATTTTTAAAATATAAATTTTTAAAAATGAATAAAAATAGAAAAAATTGAGTAAAAAAAAAAAAGATATAATAAATTTTTTTTTAGCTTTAGGTGGAGAAGTGTTGGGAAAAAAATAAATGAAAGCATTTATTCGGCTTCTCTAGCTTTTTTGCAAGTTTATGGAAACAATATTGATTGATGATGTTTGTCAAGTTCTTCGCTGCTGTTCAAAAGATGTAATGTTTTGGACGGACATTGGTGACAGCAAGAAATGCCATGCCATTTTAGAAGCAGAGGTGACGAGACAACGGAAGCATAGTTTTTCTTGGGTGGGTGGGGAGTAATTAAAAGATGAATGCTTTTTCTGTATTTTAGAAGATAGAGAAAAAAATGTGTAAATATTCCTGGAATAAACATTAGTGAAATATTTTAGAAGACAGTAGGAATAAACAGGTAGGAAAGGGAGTCTGCGTAAATGACTACCAACTTGGATTGGCAAACCGAGTTCAAATCAAATTGAATCTACTGTGTTCACTTATGCACTAATACTACTGGGGAAAGGTATTAACCCCCACCTCCAAGGTATAGTTAAATAGTTTGTCTTTAAATAATTCATAGGTTTTATTTCAGCATTAAATAATCCACAAAATGGTTGATATGCTGTAGAACAGACAAACTGAAGCATACAAGATTAAAGAAAGATTTTTTTAAGTTCATCATTCATGAATTTTTTCACCAACTTTGAGCAACCAATTGAAGTAAAAAAAACAAAAAAACAAAAACAAAAAACAAAAATGAAAAAAAAAATAAAATAAAAACCCATCATTTTGGGAAAGAAAACTACAAGTCAAACATACAAGTAAAAGATTTTTACTAAATGAATCTAAGGAAACAATATCATAGCATATCAAATGTTTTCTCAGCTTAAAATTTTTTTTATTAAAGTCAGTATCATAAATAAAATGAAACATCCACAGTGTCAAAAATTATTCAAAATGATTAAAATAATTTCTTAGAGATTTTGAAACATTATTTTATAAAAATACTTAATTTAATGTTTTTACTAAAATGTAGAAGAAATGTGTATTGGCATCTTGTGCGCAAAGTGCACAAAAATAGAAGCATTTTATGCACGTCTCATCCAGGATCCTAAACAATAAGTTCAATCAAAATACAGCAATTAAATGCTTCTCATTGCAAAAGAGCACACAATATTGAATAACAATGATTTACTTTCATAAAATCTGCAGCTTTGAAAAGAATGTATGAATAATTTCTAATACATGGCCTAAAAAACTGAAAGGTAGGATCACTCACAAAGATTATGCAGAATTAGGTCTAAAAACTTTTTTATAAATAAAGAAAATAAAAGGAAAACAAAACTTGTCTAATAACTCTGAAATAGTTCATATTTAGTTTAAATAAATAATAAGAATATATTTAACTAGACACAAATAACTCTTCATTTTTACAAAAGATATTGACTGAAGAATCAGCTGCAAAAAAATTGAGAAACATGCAAAACTCTAAAGTTACGTAAAAGAAAACGCAAAAGTTAAAAACAAAAGAAAATGATTTTCATTATAAAGTTAAATTCAAGAGACTAACTTACTTTTCCTAAGCATAGACATAAAATATCAAACTAACACTATTAAACCTCATAAGAAAATAACATTGAATCGATTAAAGTTGTTTAATACATTTAAGTATTAGGTAAATATAAATTTCAGTAACATCAATAATCTAATTTCCAAGTATTAGTATAAAATTCATGTAATGCACAATTCATTTACGAATTTTTTAAATAGGCAAAGTTAAAAAAAAATACAGATTTAAATCTTTATGGTATTGTAATAATGTAATAATATTTATAATAATGCAGCCAGTTATGCAAATATTTATCCATCTTAAATTCAACAATCTTTGGTTAAATTAAGTGGAAACAAGACTAATTTTATACTATTGGATACATATCAAGTGACATTTAACTTTAAGATTGATAGAATTTTAAAAACAAATATCAATCAAAAGTAGAGTTAGATTCAGAGGTGAAAATAAAAAGCAAAAAACCTGACTCCTGACTCGGTTTAAAAAATCCCACTCGAGGTTGATTCTGACACCCTAACTAAAGGTGAGGAGTTGGCTGAAAAAATAAAATCAGACTCCCAAAGCCAGTTAAAAAAAAGAAAAAAAAAAAGAAAAGATTAACAATTCCAGACTGATTCCTACTTTTAGGTGGGGGGGTTGGCTAAAAAAAGAAATAATTTGTTTCAGTTTTTAAAGAACCTCACTCGTACACCTTCATAATTTGCTGATTCCAGACTTAACAGCTCTGGTTAGATTAGAGAGTTAAAAGTTTTAGAATCTACAATAATTTTACAGCTGAATACAAAAAGAGAATTACAAATTATTTAAGATACAGTCACTAAAATAATTTCACAAAGTGTGAATTTTGCAACATTCAAGAGTCACCAAACTCAAGAATTACCTGTAATTAGAAAATGTACATCTCACTCTCATACAGTTATTCTTTTCATAAATTATATCAAAGAAAGAAGCAACTACTAACACTCAACGTATTACTTCATCTCTTTAATAGAATAGCTAAGAAAAAAAATAGTTTTAGAAATAAATCTTAAGTCAACGATTGAAAATTATTAAGTGTTATGAAGGAAAAAAAATAAAAGCATATTTTATTAAAGGGATAATCCCAAAATCTACAAATCTTTTTCTTTTACACTTCAAAGAGAATGTTTAGTGAGTTTATTTTTGTTAATGGGGTTTGATATATTCTTTAAATTAATGTTCAAAAGTTTCTCTATTAATGAATAGGAAAAGAAATTTAAAAAGAAAATTAGTGTTCCAAATATTGAGAATAGAATTTGAAATGATCCCTTTAATTTTATCATATAAAGAATGTTCACTGTATTGAAAAGGAAGCATACAACATCCATACAGTCATATATTCAGAGTATAAAAATCCACAACCAAAGTGGACAGAAGATTTCAGATGTGAAACAGAAATAAAGATTTTTTTTTTTTTTTTTTTTTTTTCTTACAGTGATTTTTTTTATATGTCAGTTTCAATGAACCGTAGAAAATTGAAATCAAAGTTTAATATTGTTTTGGGGGCGGGGGATTTTGTATTTTTGTTTTAGAAAGTTAATGTGATTGCTAATATAGATAGTCTAATTCTGTATGAATAAATTGTTTCAGTCTCTCTAAGTATTGTCCATAGAGTTCAACATCGTTGTGACCAGCTCCTTCGACCCACAACGGTTCCACAGCTCTTGGACAACGTTCATAAATGGCCAGGCCATGGGAAAAGTCAATCACCTCATCATCAGTTCCGTGAATAACCAAAACAGGAGAAGAGATTTTGGGCACTTTATCAATACTGAAATCAGAAAAAAAAACAAAAAAAATTAAATTACAACATTGTTAAAAAGCAAATAATACATGTAAAAAAAACAAAAAAACACTTGAATAATAATCAACAACCCAATGCTTAAGTTTTAAAAAGTTATGCAGATGTGTAGATATATTCATATAATAAAGTGAAAACAGTCTATTTTTCAAAGTTTGTCATCGATAGGTTTAGTTCTACAAAATTCACATTTGATGATTTGTCAATCATAGCAATGTTTTTCTTGTAGAATTGAAAATTGAAATGCCAATAGATTTCATCAATTACATACTAAGTTAATTCAGAACATACATCATATTTTTCATTGGTTAATATGCTATGTTAATTATCCGCTTAAATACAATGTTACAAATACAAAAATTACAAATTCCCAGTTCGTCAACCATTATTGTGCGACATTGACGAATTCGTACCTTAATTCGTTCAACTTGCAATTTATCGCTTATTTCTTGGCAATTTTTTTTTTTTTTTAATATATATATATATATATATATATATATATATGGTTGGAAATAAAATAAAATAATCTTTCCAAATATTCAATTTGTATGTGTTTTTATCCATTGAATAATTTTTTTACAGCGAGTTAAAACAGTATTTACTTCTAACAGACGAAAATGCGAAATATGAACATTTTTTTCAAGACTCAATTTTACATGTTAGTTTGTTTTTCAATGTAAACCCAGCCAATCCTAAACAATATTCCTGAAATTGTACATCTAATCAGAACAGACAAACTACAACCAGAATTTTTTTTCTTTCTTTTCGACCAGTTGAAGAGTAAATACGCCAAAGTAAACTTAACAGAACTTCCTTCAAAAAGTATAAAGGTACACAAAAAAAAAAAAACCACTACTTACTAATAGAAAATAATCTCAGAATTATTTTGATAAAATATGTGAAATTTTAATGATGCTTTAATGCTCGGAAAGTTTGTGAAACTTGAAATTTTGGGGAAAAAACGAACTTAGAATTTTTTTTTTTTAAGTAAACAAATGCCAGCACAGAGGAAAGAAAAAGAAAGAATTGATATGCCTCCCCACCCTTCTCTTGCTTGCTTGCCTGCCTTTTAAACAGTGTCATAAAAAGACATTAAAACAGAAAATTTGTCTATGTGGACAGTGACATATATAAAACACACATGCTGATTGCCCGATTTGCACACATGATTGCCGTTCTGTCCATCAACTTCTCTGCCATCAGATATTTCTACTGTGGTTATGTAGGTGGCTTTTCAAGCCAGCAGCTGATTTACATGCTCGAAGCAGATCAAGGGTTTTCACCTTGGGGGGGGGGGGGGGGGGGACACGAACGAACGAAAACACACACACACACACAACGAACCTTCTAGACCAGGAGGGGCTAGTATACTACTAAAACTTTGGATTTTGTTTGTCCCTGTGCATACTGGATGATGTCATCCACTACAACAGATGTGGAAGAAAAGATTCTTCATGATGTCATAAATGGATGATATCAAGGAAGAAAGATCTTTTACTGTTTTATCTAGACAACTCGTGAACCTGAATGGGTCGTCTACTAAACGAATTTCTAGATCCCAGGGAAGGGGGGGGGGTGGTATACTACTAAAAGTCTGTGCTTATCACCATGTACATTTCATGATTCTTATCAAGAAATATATACATTTACTTAAAAATGGAGGACGTTAAAAGATGAATGGTAGTTACCAAAAGCTATGGACATGTTTGTTCGAAAACAACAGTAACTACTGGCTGCTGCTGCTTTATCAACCATCAGAGCACAGGGAGGAGCTAATTTGATACAAGAGTAAGGAGCGGATCGAGTAAGTTCAGGGAACTTTTGCCATTACTAACTATTAGAGTGTTACCGCTGTCGATCACGGGAAGAGTAGTGTGGGGATGTATGACAGTTAAATCTGGCCATTGACGGTTGAGGATATGTGCTGCATGGATAGAAATGATAAGAGAATTATACAATGGATGTGTAATATGAGGCTTAGATCTGATGACCTCAAAAAAAGATTACATTTGGATAGTATAGGGAGATGTGTGCAGAACAGGAGACTTTGTTGGTTTGGTCACGTTGAAAGAACGGATGATAGTTCTTGGGTTAAAAGATGTAGAACAGTTGAGGTAGCAGGATCATATGGAATATCTAGAGAGCCTTTGTCATCTATAAAGATCTTTTTACCACACGGATTTGTGAAATACAATGTATCTAGTTTGAAAACGTTTCACATTCAGATTTCTACACATCTAAATCCATTCACACCAGCTTTTATTACGAAAGAAAAACACTTTCCATAATTTTAAATATATCCACGCTTTCAAAATGAACAATGTTTGAGCTCACTGTAAACAAATTCAGCTCATAATGTTTTTTTTTTTTTTTTTTTTAAATTTATTTATTTTGTGTAAATAATACAAACAAAAAACTAATTTCCATTGAGACCATATACTAACTAGCAGGGCTACCCGGCATTGCCTGATGCAAAAGTGTAACATTTCTATTAAAACTTGTATCTCTACCTCTCTCTCCTCCATCTCTACCTCTCTCTCCTCCATCTCTACCTCTCTCTCCTCCGTCCAGCCCATTCCTCTAGCTGGACATACACATTCAACTCTTCTTTATATAATAGATTTCTCGAGGAATGAGTCGGCATTTTCTTTCCAAATTAGTACATAACATTGAAAATGGCTGAAAAAAATCAACCTCCCTGACGAAACCTGGCTCAGTTGACCCCCAAAGAATTAACTATTTCTTTAAAATTTTAGATATTATTCATCCGGGCAACGCCGATTAAGAATATACAAACCGTGTGGGGGTTTGTTTTGTAGTTTTTTTTACTTTTAGCTAGATATACATCTATACAACTGCCCTTTATATACAACCACTGTCAATAATTTCCCTTTTTCCCTTTGTGTACCTAAAACTAAACGGAGCTTGCATGAGCAGAGTTTCTTTCCTAGAACTACCCGTCTGTAAACAAAACCGCGGGGTTGCTTTCCAGCTTACTACAACAGTCGTTTTCAAGTCTAATGTAAACAAATTCTTGTTCAGCCATCCTCTTAAATAATAAAATTCTGCTCAATTTCAACCACTGTTATCAATCATGGTGTTGTCTCACCGTCCACCTGACAAACTCATTAACCCTTATCCCCCGAGTGGCTTTTGAGCCTTGATAAATGGTGACTCTCCCAAATAAACTTTCCAAAGAGAAGGTGGCATCCATTTTTACTTACTACTATTTATCTACTCTCATCACCATCAGTTACACCGGATCCTTTCTTAATAAAAGGGAATTTGGGTTAAATCAGCTAAATTATTTCATTGTCTACATAATACAATAGCTTTTAAATCTAAATAACGATCACCCTCTTTCACAGATTAAGGAAATGTCATTTGGCTATTTTGAATACTTTTTGCTTAAATGTTATGAGGAAGTAAATATGAAAAGAAAATTTCAGACAAAATGTAAAATTGGTTATGGAAATATGGATAAACAATGTAACATGCTAGTAAAAATAAGGACAAAAAACACACCATAAAGCTTGACCAAGATTTTGTTCATTTGGTGATGTTGCTTTATTTGAATAAAACTCAACATTTTTATATGATGTAGGAAGAAATAAATCCAGAGTGAGGGAGGCGATAGATGCTGTGTGTAGTAGGTATGTGAGAGGAGGAGGAGTGGGAAGAATAGAGAGTGTGTGTAGTAGGTATGTGAGAGGAGGAGGAGGAAGAGTGGGAAGAGTATTGAGTAAAGAGATAAAAGGCCAGGTTGGTGGCAGAATAAGACTAAGTGACAGCACGTGGAGAAAAATAATATATCCAAAGCCTTTGACAAGGTCTGGCATAAAGGGCTTCTCCTAAAAATTCACTCATATGGTATTACTGGACACATATTTAATATAATTAGATCCTTCCTAACCAAAAGAAAGATCCAGGTTGTCCTCGATGGCCATTCATCTAAACATCATGACATAAATGCTGGTGTACCCCAGAGATCCATCCTTGGACCTCTACTGTTCCTGATCTTCATAAACGACCTCCCTGGTGTCATTGAGACTGAGATAGGTATATTTGTTGACAAAACCATGCTCTACTCTCGTCATGCATATATTCGAGGCAATGACTAAATCCTTAGAAAGTGATCTCCAGGCTGTAGTGGATTGGGGGGTCATAAATGGTTGGTAATTTTTAATGCCGCAAAAACAAAGCTCCTTTCCTTCAATAACTACAAGAAACCTCTTCACCCACTGATTGCCATGGCAAATAACACACTACCCGAGAGTTCAACATTCAAACTCCTTGGCCTATCATTCACAGGTAACATGAATTGGAATACATTGAAGACATTGCCAAGGCTGCTGCAAAGAAGGTGGGATCCCTCTACCGCGCCAGAAAACTTCTCACACCTGACATTATCCTATATCTCTACAAAACCACCCTCAGCCCATGCATGGAGTATTGTTGCCACATCTGGGCTGGTTCATCATCCACTAGTCTCTTCCTCTTAGACAAGGTCCAAAAAAGAGTCGCCAACTTAATAGGTCCCTCACTATCCACTAAACTCCAGCCTCTGTCCCATTGCCGTAATATTGCATCCTTGTGCCTGTTTTACAAGTACTTCAATGGATTGTGCTCTGATGAACTTTTTGCACTAGTGCCCCCTCGACGTAAATACACTAGATCAATCCGTCAATCAGCCAAATCCCATCCATTCATTGTGGAGGTCCCCAGATGCCGGAGAGCCTTTTACTCCAATAGCTTCTTTCCTCGTGCTGCCGGCCTCTTGAACTCCCCCCCCCTGCTCCTCGTTTCCCTGACTGTACTGACACGCAGAAATTTAAAACTAATGTAAACAGACATCTCACTGCACAGCTCCCAACTTAGGATGACCCCCAAAACCTACACCTTTCTCAGTAACCCTTTACGCCTACAGTGGCGGCCTGCCTTGTTTGGGGTGAACTATGTCAAAAAAAAAAATAAATAAATAAAAAAATAGGAACACGTGATGGGAAGGAAAATGAAACAATGAAAACAAATGGAAAAATAAAAATAAAAATAAAATAGAAATCAAACCATGTGGTTAGAAAATAAAAAAAAAGGAAAGAAAAGAGAAATAAAAAATTAAACATTTAAAGGGAGGACTATGGTTGGATATATCGACTGAAATATATTGGTCCAGTTTTAATGACGCGTGTGTCCAGATTTATACGTTATGTAAACATTCTGGGTTGCACCTTAATGAACAGATGGCCGCATACATTTACACATGCCGACATCTGCTTTCACATGTAAGTAGTACATTTCTGACGTTCGCAAAATAACGCATTTTTCCAATGATGAAACTAAAAACACTGTCGATTCTTACTGAGCTGTTTCGTTGCTTTTATTCAATTTCTATTTATGAAAAAAATAGACTATTTACAAAAGTAAAGTATTTAAACATTATTTTATTATTTTGTAGAAAATCCCGTTCTTCAAACAAAATAAAAATTACCTCAGTCTAGAAGGATTTCTTAAGCGAAAAAAAAAAAAAAAAAAATTCCTTGGGAATATTCTGTATTGGCTATTCTATATTGTTCTAATAAGAACAATATTTTCATTATAAACTATTCAACAAGTATTTACAAACAAACAGGAAACCATTGATTAAAAACACAAAATCATTTAGTACTGCAATGTTTCATTTATTTTAGTTACTTTCTACTTATGAAAAACTATTAGACTATTTACAAAATAAATATTTTAAACCTATTTTTATTAATGTTGAAATGCATTTTTCTATGGTGAAACTAACAAAAACATTGATTCTTACGAACGCTTCACATTTGTATTCCTGATGCAAAAAAAACAAAAAAAAAATGTCATTCTATTATTTTTTTCTAACATTCATTCTCTTACTATTATCGATTTCATTTGCTTGCAAGCAATAAATAATTAAAACTATTTTTCTTCTTCAAATGTTTCCATAACAAAACTAGAAAATGACACTGTCATTACTAGCATATTTACTCAATTAAAAGTGTGTTTCTTCAGATTTTATACGTAATACTACATTGATTTTAACCGGCAGCACTATTCATGACCGCCACTAACTGCCATCGATTTAAATATTTGTCGATTTTACAATATTTTTTACCTTTTTTTTTTACTTTTCGAAATAGAATTACCATTAAAGTGTAGTATACTATACTTTATCTTTTCTGTCTTCGGTTAGTGAAGGAGTAATCCTTCTATGCTGAGTAAACATGTTTAAATAAAACATGTCAGTATTTTAAATCGGTATTTTATATTTTTCCCGGGCAACGCCAGGACACGGGTCCATGTTAAATCCTATTTTAATCACCAAAATTACTGACAGTGAAATTGGTTCTTTTCTGATTTATACTCGATTTAAAAAATAAAATAAAATCAGTATTTTATAATTTCCCTGGGCAACGCCGGGATATGGGTCCTGCTAGTTATTCTAATAAATGCTGAATAAACTCTTAGAAAAGTATTCAAGCAAAATGTTTATTTATGTTCTGTCAATGTTTTCATCTAAAAAGTTTACGAGTCTAAATAAATTTCCTGTTGACAAACAGTTTTTGACAGTTTTCCCCCGCTTTTTCTAAACCCAGTAAAATATTTCAAATTCATGATAATTTTATTCAAATGTTGCATATCAAAAAAGAGAGGAAGGTAAAAATTGTTAGAATTAACTCACGTGCATGATTTTTGTTGATAACGATTTAACAAAAATAGTCGTCCTAGATTTGCATTATCTGAAAGTAGGTCTAAAAATACAATCTTCCCCTAGAATTATCTTTTTATAGAGGCAAACATAATAGGGTCTATCAGCTGTGTGTGAGCATGAAAGAAAGTAAAGCTAACCTGTATACAGACAGCTCAAAATATTGGCAAAGTATCAGAAAGAGAGTGAGTGAGTGAGAGAAAAAGAAAATAATTTTTAATAAAAAGGTCTAACTCTGTCTCCGGCCTTAAAGACATCTAAATGAATAAATGCAAAAGTTTGTTTTTTCCATTTATCACTTCTATATTACCATCAAAACGGGTTACCATTATTTGAATCAATAACAGAACATAATGCATTAACATTCTTTATATATATATATATATATATATAAATATATATATATAAATATATATATATAAATATATATATATAAATATATATATAAATATATATATAAATATATATATAAATATATATATAAATATATATATAAATATATATAAATATATATATATATATATATATATAAATATATATATATATATATATAAATATATATATATATATAAATATATATATAAATATATATATATATATATATATATAGAGTATAGATGAACGATTAAGAGAGAGTGCTGTCAATGCCAAATTTGCATAATTATCTTTTAAACAGTTCATAATAAATTACTGTATATTAACAGTAATGAATTAAAGTTATTTAAGAAATCAAATAAATGAATAAAACATCTTGACTATCAGCACTTAAACTACGAGGCATAAGCAAGAAGAGAAAAGAGAGGTAGGGAGTGGGTGGCTGGATTGCCTATTTTACTCTTTTTTTGTTGCAGTTTTTACATTTTCCGTAAAAACTAAAGTTTTTAATTAGCTAAGTAAATGCCTTATTTTTAAAGTTTAACAACAAACTTCTTTAAGGTTTACAAACCCCTTTTCACTATTTTCATTGACGAATGAAAACAAAAGTTTAGTAGCACTGATCTGTCCAAATTACAAAAAAAAAATAATAAAGATTCATATTTTGTTATAATTGCTAAATTACCCCACTTCCCACAAAAATAGATTCTACTTTTTATAGGTGATTACAAAGCTTAGCAAAAATTAAAAAATTAGAATTTAAAGTGGGGGGGATCAGTTTCGTATATAAATTTAATATAAAACGATCCCTCATTTTCGGGGCAGTTAATTCTTTTTTGTTATGGGAGCTAAATCCGTGTTTTTAGGGGAGGGGAAGTGTCTACCTTTTTAGGCAATTACATATGGTTTTGTTGCTACTCGAACTTAGGGTTAATGGTAAAAAAAAAATTGGATAACTGCTCTAAAAAAAATTAGAATGACCCAGAAATGGGGAACATTTTAAGTTAAATATATAAAACGGATCATCCACTAAATTAAAAAAAATGTTTTTCCTTTTTTTCATTTTTATGGTGTTCACACGTAATCGCCCCCCAAAAAACAATCTCATTTTTTTTTTTTGGGGGGGGGGGGGGGGGTAGCGTAGGATGTTAATCTGCAAATTTACCCACATTTTATTTTTTTCAAATCGTATATTTTTAAAACTATGTCCCTTTTTTATTTTAATTTTAAGCAATTGGTTTTAGTTGTTCACCTTTCCTGTGAAATCCACTTTAGGTGATTATGTGTGGTTTTACAACCTTGCCAGTCAGACTTAGGGTTAGTGTTAAAAATACATTAGTTAATGCCTTACTAAGTTAGAATGACCCTAAAAAGTAGAACTTCATTTTTTTAGGGCGGAGGTGATTTAGCTGAGAGTGTTAATCTATAAATTTAACGAAGTTTCTTAAAATTATTGAATTCTCATAGAAAAAAACTTCCAATTAATTCCTGCCCAGAGGGCGGGTAGGTTTTTCTAGTCTATTATATAAAAGGGAAATGTCTGTGTTTGTATGTCTGCAAAAGGCTTCCGAGATACTCGACAGCCCCATAAAGTTGATATTTTCTGAATCGGCCATCTTTAGGGACAACAAATATCGAAAAAAACAAAAAAAAACCAAAAAAAAAAAAACCAAAAAACATTGATTTCTTTGTGTAGAACTGACACAAAACCTGTGATGGGGGTCCTTAAATTTGTTAGTCTTTAGCCGAGACATTGTATATGTATGTCTATCTATCCAGACACATTCCAAGCTTGTTTATAATAGCCATGTTTGTTGGGTGTGGTTTCAGCAAAATTAAATGTATGGTGCATATGTACTCTATCAGCTTTACACCTAAAAAAGTGCTTTGTAAGTAAACATTGGAGGAAAAGGGGGCAAACAGAATACTAGAAAGTAAACCTAGTGTTCTTGGATCGAATCTTGTGTCAAAACCCCCCAAAGTTTACAAATAATAGTCTGGTTATAGAATCCTAAAAGATCCCAGATTAGAGAAGCCGCAAGAAGTCAAGCTAGTCGGGCATTTTTTAGATCACATTCTCAGTAATACTTGAAGAAAGTGTATAATACACTAAAAATTAAGACCCATATATTATATATTGCACAGATTTCAAAATAGAAAACAGCAAATAGATAAGACTTTCTCTGCAGTAAGGTAGTAAGTTAATAGTCATTAGTTCCTTGTAGACTTGAAAGCTTACTTCCTTTTGGAATTATACCAATATCAATGTAGGTATTTTTTATATTTAATACTAACATTTAAAAAATAATAATATTATAAAATAAAGGTAATAAAAATAACGTGGCATTTATATTTCTCCATAGATTCTGAATTTATCACAGAAAAAGATATTAAAATAACAAATATAGATAGAATGCCTCACTGTCTAAGCATTTTTGGAACTTAGAGAGCAGAGGATTGCTAGTAGTTGAGTGAAAGATCTTCAACTGGACTAGGGTGTGTAGATTTGTAGCTTATCCATGTAGATTATGGCTGAGAAACTAGAAATGTTAAAGTTAAGAAAAAAAAAAAAAAAAAAAAAAAAAAATCGACCCAACTGTAGAAATGAAAGCCACAAAAAAAAACAAAAAAAAACTTTACTTTGGGATAGCCACTATAAAACAGAGAAACAACACGTAATCCACTTTAAAATAAAGAGCATCTAAATTCTTAGTGAAAACTTGAACAAGTCAATTGGTTGATAATGAATAGGAAGCTTATGTAATAAAACTACAAGCTTTTATAAGAATAGTAGTATAGGGTTTCAATCCTTAGTTTTAGAGCCTATAAGACGCCTAAAAAAATACATATTTTGGAGCGAACAAAAAAATAAATAAATAAAAAATTTGGAAATAGTTGTCTTTTGTAATTGTTATGGTTTGTAATATCAAAATTAAAAAAAAAATTCTTTTTTGAGAATTCAATTCTTTAATAAGTTGCAGAAAAGCATTAGAAAGGGTCGTTTTTTGTTTGTTAAAGTCTCTGTGGCTAAAAGCTGACCCAAAGTTTGTGAGCGTCATTGAAGAAAAAAAAAAGACTGGTTCTAAATTAACAAAGATACATCTTATACCTTTTAGTACTAAGTTATAAAAGTCAGAACTAAAACATTTTCACAATTCGAAATGATGACAGGGTATGAACAGTTAGAACTCCATATGAAAAGTACACAGTGATTGGTTAACTTAACCACATGACTTGGAAGGATTTGAAGATTGACAACAAATTCATTTGCTGACAGGACTTTAACAAAAACTTAAACATTTTAAGGTCCTGATAAGTAGGAATGCCAACAACCCCTCTATGAAAATGGTCCCGACAACTCCTAGTAAAGAAATTGGAGCTCCATTTAATAACATTTAAATAGCATCTAGTTTAACGTTAAAATCATTGCCATAGTAGTCTTTAAGTATATCTTTAAAGATAACAATCCTGAAAAAAGTATCATAAGAACATCTTCACGGAGATGGCCTTCAAGATTAATTGAACACGGAGAAACAATCGACAATAGTAAATTTTGGATATTGGTACGAACTAAAACACGGTATGTCTTTTTTTTTTTTTTTAATTTTGATTTCAGTTTTATACCTTAGCGTGAAACAACTGTAAGGCGCTTTTGTCATAATTCATATTCAGCACGATTGTTATTAGTGTTGCCAGGGAATGAATAATAAGGGGCCTGTGTATTCTTAAATCCACCCCTACACACATTAACATTTTTTTAAAATTCTTAATTTGTATAATTTTCAATTTATAAATAAAAGTTGTTTGACAATGGTATAGGATTTTCTTTTCAATTGAATCTCAGGAAAAAAAAACAACATACCATCATCATAAAGACCAATGTATATATAATATATATATATATATATATATATACACACTAAAATATGTACTTACATACCATCACATAAAAGTTAGCAAATAAAACACGTGCCAGAGAAAGCAAGTCAGACAGCCACCTCAGACTGACCCCACCTCCTGAAATGAATTCGGAAAGCAAACCTACTCTTTAAGTCAAAGTGGGTGTTTTTTTTCTCTAGGTCATCAGAAATGATGATTTATATATGAAAGATTCAATTACTGACATGTCATGTAATATCAGAGAATTATGTCATGACAATTCTATGATATTATATGAATATTTTAGTAATATACCTAAACAAATAGCGATAATGGACACTAGCGAAGCATGATTTTTTTTTTAGTGATTTTTTTTATGGAGGGTGTACACTAACATATATATATATATATATCATATTAGCACACGCACAATTGATTGGTTTCAACAGTGTTGCAGAATTTGTAAAATTTCATAAAAATGTGTTCGTATTTATGAAAACAGCACAGTCACAGTTTCAATGTCAAAATCTAGGAGTGCAAACATGAAAATCACAGTTCCAAAACTAATTGTCAGGGAAAAAGGCCAATATTATGTTGAAATGCAACACCCCCCCCCCCACACACACACAACCATCAACTTTTCGAGTTAGTCTTGCAGATTTATCAGAAAGCAACACCTTATGCTCACTGTTTTCATTTTGGTTGTTATCTTTATAATGTTTTGCTAGTCGTACTCTTTCGTCAGCTTCATGTGCAGTTTCATTTCAGGAGACTTCGAATTTGCTAATTGGAATGCACCATTTATTTTTTCCCATCAAAGTAGACGGATCTCATAGCCCATTCCATGCCTTTTCAATATCTAGTATTAGTTTAAAGAAAATCTTGTTTCTTCCCCATGGAAGAGATATTCTAGAGTAAATTTTACCTGAGGTTCTGAGTTGAATCCTTGGTGAAGGAATTTAAAAACTGATACGGGATATCTAAAAGACACGGAATGTGGAATGAGAGCAGTTGACTCTCACGGATTAAATAAAAGGTTCACTTTGAAATTCCCATAAGACTTCCGACCATGACAAAAGGTACTCCGAGAGTAAAACAACCCAAAACATTGTATTCATAACAACTATGGTGACGAAAACATGTAAACAAAAGTTAATCCAAGAAATATTGGGAAGCCATAAAAACATTTCAAAGAAACTTTTATTTTTATTCCAAATAATAATAATAATAATAATAATAATAATATATGAGAGAAAAGGAGAAAGAGAGAAAAGGAGAAAGAGAGAAAAGGAGAAAGAGAGAGAGAGAATAAAAAAAAAAAAAGTGGGGGAGAGAGAAAAGAGCGAACACTTTGTTTTTGCTATTATAATGCCGATCACTAAAGGAGAAGAAGCCACGTATAAGCGCGCGTTTTCTACTTATAAACTTAATTGAAAATGAATAAAAACTATGTTTCTTTTTATTGTTAAGCCGCTAGTGATGTTAAATAAAATTGATTTGAATCATATTGCTAATTATCGGGGAAACCCTACTTTATATAATAGTATGAAAAGCATAATTTTTTCTGTAAAATTTTATTCACTGAAGTTTGCAACTTGGAAATTTTTTACGAAAATTAACTTTAAATTTTATACTTCGCCCGCCAAATTGAAGAATAACCTTTCTTTTATAAGATGAAATGATTTTTCAAAGTGGTATAATTAATACTGAACAGCACATATGTTAAAAAACAGGACTAAAAATTTGTTGTTGAAATCTTTTTTCAACAAATTTTTAGTCCCGAACTAAATACATTTGTAGTTACATAATTCAAATCAACCTACAAAACAAAGCTAATCATTGTACAAGAAAAAAATTATTAGAAAGAGGAAAGATTAAATTTTATTTACATACTTAATTCATAGATATATCTTGAAAAATAGTCGATATATCATAAGTTAAATTTTACAAAAATTTGACTTTTTAGCCATTTTCGCAGTATAAACAGGCCAGTTTTGGATACCTACTAAAATATCTACTTTAAATTATAAATAACCACATGGTTTATCTGTTTTATGTCACATAACACTCTTGGGGTTATTTAATGCCAACATAATGCCTATTGGAGAAAATTCCTTAAACAAGTTGTTATAAAATAAAACAGTCGGGAAGGTTTAGAGTTTATAGCTTTTCTCAAGAACTGGATTTAAACTGTCAAACTAATTCTGAAAGAGATGATGCAATGGTTACGGTGCAAACTTCATTGTGTGCCGTTTTGAGGCGACAGAGGCATCACTTTCACCAAAACTTTTCGTTGAGAAAGATATGAATCCATTTACCCCCCCCCCCCCAGTCGCTATGGGTTAACCAGTAGGGTAAACTACATTCTAACCCGAATAAAGAAACTATCCAGGAGAAGGAACACTCCGAAATAACACCAGTTTGTCAACTTGTATCAATAGACGCAGAGAGGAATTCCTCTGGAGTGAGTGAAATCACCCGGGAGCTCAGCTGATTATATTGCCTGCCTTGCTATCCATTACACCCCCTCCCATTATACATATATATACATACATACATTACATATATATATATATATATATATATATATATATATATAAATAAAGAATTTATGTCATCTGTTAAGTATGCAATCATATATTTGTAAATGTCAGGTTTTATATGCAAGAGAAAATTTGGTCTCAAAAGAAACAAATCTATGGTTTAGCAATGTATAATTACACTACTATTAAACCTACTGTAATCCAAGCATTTAATAAGACAAATTATGAAATTATGTTTCAATCAATTGCCATTAAGAAGGCATTCTACAGGACGTTTCACGGGTCACTTTCTAAGCATCTACAGGGTGTCTCAAAAAAATGTACTCACTCTTAGAATGACGAGAAAACCTTTATTTATGAACATAGAGAGAAATGAAATAGCTTCAAATACATGAAACAAATGTAATTAAAAAATCATGTTCGCAAATGTTCAAATTGATGTCCATTATAAATTTACTATTTCATTTCACTCTATGTTCATAAATAAAAGTTTTCTCGTCATTCTACGAGCGAGTACATTTTTTTGAGACACCCTGTATATATCTAGAACGACTAATGGAAGAAAGGTGGTACCATTTGAAAGATCAATTTGTCAGTTGTTTTGTATTTTTAATGTAGCAGCAATCATATGCTAGTTTGTGTATACAGATACTAGTAAACTAAGATGATGCACATTAAACATTTGTATAAGAAGACTTATTGCAAATGGTCATTTTGAGACCGTTTTGTTCATTTCGTTTGTGCAGAAACTTGAAAATAGATGTTTCCAGAATAGTCATATTTCATATCTTCAGCAATTCCGGTCATAAATTCTTAAAGAATGTCAAACTTATAATATAATGCAGATTAAACTATTGAACACTCAACCTTTCAGCTGCAAGACCTTAAGAGTGGACTAGTGAATAAAATATTTATCTAAGTGATGACTAGGGCTGATAAAGAGTGAGAGTTCAGTTAATATTGGAATACAAACAGTTTAATACTGTAGATTAAACAGATTTTGTTTGTTCAACATATCAACCCTTTTAGAGTTATTTAATGGTAAATCCAGCCATTTTGATACGAGTTTTAAATATCTTAAAACATGTATTCTTAGCATTTGCTTTAATAAGATATTCAAGTAAGATAGGTGTCTGAAGAGGATTACAGTGGTAAAACTGTTTTGGCATCAAAGATGAGGGAACTAATCCAACTTTAAACAAACTATATAAAAATATTTGATTTATGGTGCAAAACGTGCGCCGGAAGGTATTTGAAAAAAAAAAAAAAAAAAAAAAAATACAATATAAACATTAGTTTTTTGTTTTTTTTATTTGTTTGTCGGCTTGACAAAGTGGAATTAAAAGTATTCGTTGATATATGAAAGAGATTGAAAGTACAGAGGTAAAATTTTGCTTGTGATCGTTAGACGATGAAGAAATTGGAAAATCAGAAAGGTATGGTTATGGATTGATTTTTTCCTTTGGTCATTGGAATGCATCTATAATATATATATATATATATATATATTTGATACGGAGAAAGGGTAGTTGAATTAAGATAAGAGAAACAAAATGTATTTCATAAATATAATCCAAGTGAGCAGAACCTATTTTATGTCTTTCTATTTTCCCTTTGAACTCAATCACTGAAGGGAAGTTGGATGTTATTTCCTGTAGCCCCCCCCCCTTCTCTAAACCCTTACTCGAGAGGAAGGCAAACGCTATTTCCTGTTGGCCAATCTCACCTTCCCTCTTTTGACACTTACGCATCACCTTTTACTTTTTGCATGGTAACTCTTTCAACACGCCCGTGTACTCGCCTACACATATCGGCGAAGATAGATATAAAAAGGAAATTGGCAAATCGACCAGTTAGTTGCTGTCAGTCGAAGAGTCAGTTAATGTTAGCCGGGACAACTTTCGTCGATTAGATAACTTTAGACATTATCCCTTTCCCCTAAAATATTACTTTGTTTTTTTTTGCTCCATACATGTTTATTCTTTTTCTTACCTTTATATAAATAAATATCTGTTTTGAATGTTAACTTAGGGGTTTGAGTCATCTCTTACCTGTTCGATATTATTCCGTATTTCTATGTGATGTCTTGAACTGTAGTCTGTTATTAATATTGGGCCCTAGGGACCTACGAGCCACTTCCTGACACATTTGCCTTTTTTCTTTTTTAAACTATTGTCACGTGCTCGCTGCTGTGGTCCCACCGAAGGTTGCGCATGACAATAGATATAGATAGATAGACAGAAAATATAATATAAATTATTATTAATGCAAAATGATTTGGATCTTTTAAAAGCTGAGGAGTTGGAATCTAAGTTAGGTTACTGATTCTACAGCCCCAGTGAAAACTTACTATACAAGTATTTATGAAAATCAGACTTTTATAGACACGGATGAACCATATAACATTATTTTTACACACCTCTCCTGAACATTAGCCCAGTCTAATAAGACTAAACCAGCCGTGATAATCCCCCCCTGTCATTGCTAGTTTAGTATTATTAGCCATCCGTAGACTATAAAATACAGATTTAAATAAGTGATACTAGGACAGGCCTCCATAAATGTGTTAGAAAAACAGAAAGGAAGAAAAAGAAAACTACAAGTGTCAAGAAGAAGCCAGTATTAGGAACAAAGAGACAAACAGTGTGAAAAGGAACAAGTGAAAAAGAGTAGTGTAAGACATTGAGAGTATATGTATATGTCACTGCTGATTTAGTATTATTAGACTTGGCTAATGTTTAGGAGAGCTGGAGTAACATACAAGATTATAGATTGTTAGAGACTGTCATAACTATAAAAGTTTGCCTTTTATAAATGTTTGTAGGATATCTTGTTATAATAAAAAGGTAGAAAATGGTTTTAGTTTTCTGAAAGCTATTTAAACAGTATTCATTACAATATCCGTTACAAACTAAGTTGCTGCATGTAGGTCATTGTAAATAATCCAGGCAACATAAATATACTAGCTGCATTGAACAGGAATATATAATGTGCATGCAAGCAAAGATTTGGGCACAAGCATAATATCAGGAAGAAGATATGGTTAAAAGTTACCATGAGGATTCATTATCTAGATTAAGGTTAGTCATGGTAAATGTTTATTTAAAAAAAGGTGAATAACTGTGTTGCAATGCAACTCCCCGTCTCTACCGCCTGCAGCAATAATGGCGGTAGCAATTACACTTTGGGAAAGACTTTCGTTCATGCAATAATCTTTGTTCTCTTACAATAAATAAAATGAATAATAGATTGATATAAAATGAACATAATGTAACTTATTGTAGCTTCTCAGAGGAAATTTCTTTACACACTGGGAAAATAAATCCCCATCGAACTTGATAAAACTATAAGCTTATATATATATATATTTTTAATTAAAATTTAAAAAAAATTCTTTTACTTCTTGTCCATTTTATTTTAATTTATTTCTGATTTTACCTTTTATTTATGTGGTTTCTTCCTTTAAAGGAAAGTAATAAGAATTATCTAACAGCATCGCAGTTGTTGATTTCCTTTTTTGATGTAGACCCATGATTTTAAAAGTAGCTGGCTCTAATGATTGACCGTTTCGTATTAGTTTGTTTTAAATAAAAAAAATACTTGATTAAGTTTTCTCACCATTCAGATTATTAATTAATAATTAATAGGTTTTAATATGAATTTTTCCAATCAGCCTTTTGAGCTTTACCGAGGATTTTTTTCGATTTAAAACTTTGATACTTTGGGGGGCTGACTTGTTAACTGAGATCACTGTGGTCGGACTGCTGTCGGATACTTGATGTTATTTTTATTTAGGAGGGGGGGGTATAATTTGTCTTTGCTACTTTTTTTCTTCAAGCGAGTCTATTCGATGCCCTCCTGAATTATCAGAATTTTATCAGATCTCACCTTTTGAGTCTTCAAGATTTTTGAAGTCATCTCATCGTTTTTTTCTTGTGGTTTTTCTTGTGTTTTTTCTTGTGCCTTTGGACTGTATGTTTCTACAACTCTACCATATATTTCTATTATTCCCTGATGACTGACTGATAGACTTTCAAATTGTAATTTTTGTTCCATCCGCCAAGAAACAAGTGTAGGTCTAACAATAGACTAATATGGAAAAACTGATGGTTTTGTATGCAAGATGAAAATGTAAATGATAATTCTCCACTGAAATGCGGAAATAAAGAATTGAAGAAACTGATGTAAATTATGTCTTTGGATTGCTTTTTACATGGACTGTGGCATTGAATTAACATAATATATATGCTCTGAATTTTGTAATACATCTTCATTGAGTTTGTATTTGGAAATTTTCGCATACTTTAGGAAATATAAAATTAAAAACATTTTCCTTATAAATATCCAATAATATATATATATATATTTGAATTGTGTGTATTTAGGCAGCATTTTCTCATTTATGCAAACATTGTTAAAAATAACAGAATTCGTCTATTTAATATACCTTTTTTCATTTTTTCAAATTTCTGATGGTCTTTTTTGTATTAAAATAAAAAAAAAATCAATAAATGTTCCATAGGTTTCACGAACGTTTTCGATTCTTCGTCGAATCATCCTCAGGTGTCAAAAGCAATTGAACAAAAAAGCTAGAGAAATAAGAGAATTTTTAAAAAGACAGCGGAGAAACGCGCAGAGAACGTTTTCGCATTGTTCCAGGAAGTCGTTGACAATTTAAATTCAGCAATGCTGGATGGCATCACAGAAGAAAATTGCATTACGTTAAGCATTTTAAAATGTTACCACTGGTTTCATATGTGATGTTATTAATTTTAGGTTAAAAGAACAAATGTTATTTATAAGTTTAAATGTCCTTTGGGAGAATGTAGCTCCCATAATAATCATAAAGCTAATAGCTACATTGGTTTTACAAGCACTACCCTATCCCGCTGGATCACCATGCATATTTGGAACAAAAACAAACAAGTACAAACACCCAAAAACAAAAACAAACCAACGAGTTGTAATATTTATAAGAGTGTTCAATATCAGTGATAGATCAAAATTTGAAGACAGAGTGAATAGTGTATGGTGACTGGC
Source organism: Sepiola atlantica (assembly GCA_963556195.1). Lineage (NCBI taxonomy): Eukaryota > Metazoa > Mollusca > Cephalopoda > Sepiida > Sepiolidae > Sepiola > Sepiola atlantica. The sequence goes on along the minus strand of OY744517.1, from coordinate 5,396,147 downwards.
AGTTTGTGTTCATCTGACCATATGGTTTGCAGCTACATGGTCTGAAGAATGCAAGGAGAGAAAATGCCCATCAACAGGCACACTTAATTATGTTAAACTTCTCTCATAAATGAAACTTAAATTCAACCTTTTACAAAAAGCTTATAAATGGAAAACTCGGGTGTTCTTAAAAAACATTTAATTGTAAATTGTTTGTGTTATTTAATTTATATTATTTAAAAAAATAAATTATGTGTATACAAGTGATTGATAAAAACAGTTACAGACAGTTTACAATTTGTTAAGTGAAATAATCCGAGCTCAAAAGTCTTATTTACTTGAAGATTTATTTAACTACAATGCTTTTTTTTTTTAATGAAACAAAGTTTATAGATAGAGCCGGTAAGAATAGAGGAAAGACAATTCGGTTTTGGAAAAATATAAAAACAAAGAACACATCAGTTAAGCATTTATGAAAACTAATAAATATTATCCGATGGGTCAAGAAAAATAGCAAAGAAATAGAAAGCAAAATTTTCTTTGTTGTTTCTAGAAGAAAAAAAAAAAATATGTACGCCGTCAGACCATCCATTGAGTTAATGTTAGATTGTTTGCCAAGTCGATTAAATTTAAAAGACAAAATCAAAGATTAGTAGCTTTCTACTCACTGTATCTTCCATTCTCCCTCTTCAGTGACGGGTTAAATAGTATTACTATTTGGTGATATCTCCTTTTGTAAGTAATGAACTATTTCTATCTTGAGTTTTATAACCTTTGATTGTTACTAATCAGATAAAGAAAGAGAATTGATTCAATCGATTAGCACGCCATACTTAGTGGTTTGAACATCATCCTCCGGACATAAGTATTTTTACTCCGATTTTGTCATAAAATGAATTTCAAATTACAACATTACGCAGAGTGTTTAGTTTTAGATTTTTTCGCAATATCAATACTTTACAGAAATATGGCTTGTAGTCTTGCTAGTCTCGCTACATATTTCTTATTTTACTTCTTGATGAAGTTCTGCAAAGAACGAAAAGTGTTAGAGATGGCACAGTGACTTAGTTGGTATCGACGCGGACTGAGAACCTGGGTGTGTCAGGTTCGAATCCAAGTCATTCCACTGAAAACGCTTCCATCAAAAACCCACATGACACTTGTGTCTAATCTCCTGGAGGGGGGATAAATAGAAATCACATTAACACTTGATAAAGTGGTGGTTTCTGGTTTTCTTTTTTTTTTTTAAAAAGAGAAATCTAAAAAAAAAAGAAAAAAAAAAAAGTGTTAGATTCCTAAAGTTAGTTTTCATTTTGTCTCGTTTTTACCTCGACATATATATTGAACAGGTTTCATTAAAAATGACATTGTTTTTGTCGATTAAGTTTTCCTTACAACTTTTCAGATATGCAGTATTCATTTATTGACAACCCTCCTCCCCGGAGTCTGGGACACTCACGGCATCTTAAATACAAACACTGGATGACGATGATTTATAATATCTTATTTTTTTGCATAAATCCAAGACCAAATGAATATCTAATAGCATTTAATCCAATTGTGTTCGATACATTTTTATAGAGCTATATAGTAATAAAATAAAATGAAAATTGAATTGCTACACAAATATAAACCCGTTTCAATCTCAGACCATTTGGTGATAGTGTGTTTTTATATCTCTTAACCCTGCCCTAGCATGTCGATTGTCATCTAAGAAAATTTTGTTTCAATTAACATTGAGCAGAGCAAATAAAATTGCAATTGAAATGGAATTTCACACAACTCTTTACCTGCTGCTTAATTTGGTCAAGCAGATTTTTTTCCGAGACAATTTACTAAAATGCACAGAATTTGCTATGTAGAGTTTGAAATCTCATCGGATCTATTGCGATCGTGTAAATGCATAGGCTGTTGGGAAAGTTATAGATTCATTGAATGCAACTTTCTATTTTACCCATAAATTGTATTAATGTATAAAATAGCAAGTTGCGTTCAATTAATTTTATACTATAAGTATTTAAGTTTCAGCATTAAATAACCCCAAAGGGGTTGATTTTCATTTAAAACAAAAACATAAGTTGTGAGACTGCATACTTCCGCCTGACAATGTAAGGATGGGCCAAAGTCTTATCTGGATTTTACCTCTCCATATTGTGTGAAGTATTCCTAAAGTTTTGCCATGGAAACGTTGATAACTCAAAAACTATTTATCTGATCAGACAGAAATTTTGCACGGTGGTTACTATTATTAAAGACTATCAGATCCATACAAATTTGCACGGTGGTTACTATTATTAAAGACTATCAGATCCATACAAATTTGCATGGTGATTACTATTATTAAAGACTATCAGATCCATACAATTTTGCACGGTGATTACTATTATTAAAGACTATCCGATCCATACAATTTTGCACGGTGATTACTATTATTAAAGACTATCAGATCCATACAAATTTGCACGGTGGTTACTATTATTAAAGACTATCAGATCCATACAAATTTGCATGGTGGTTACTATTATTAAAGACTATCAGATCCATACAATTTTGCATGGTGATTACTATTATTAAAGACTATCAGATCCATACAATTTTGCACGGTGATTACTATTATTAAAGACCATCAGATCCATACAAATTTGCATGGTGGTTACTATTATTAAAGACTATCAGATCCATACAAATTTGCATGGTGGTTACTATTATTAAAGACTATCAGATCCATACAATTTTGCACGGTGGTTACTATTATTAAAGACTATCAGATCCATACAATTTTGCATGGTGGTTACTATTATTAAAGACTATCAGATCCATACAATTTTGCATGGTGGTTACTATTATTAAAGACTATCAGATCCATACAAATTTGCATGGTGGTTACTATTATTAAAGACTATCAGATCCATACAATTTTGCATGGTGGTTACTATTATTAAAGACTATCAGATCCATACAAATTTGCACAGTGGTTACTATTATTAAAGACTATCAGATCCATACAAATTTTGCACGGTGGTTACTATTATTAAAGACTATCAGATCCATACAAATTTTGCATGGTGGTTACTATTATTAAAGACTATCAGATCCATACAAATTTGCATGGTGGTTACTATTATTAAAGACTATCAGATCCATACAATTTTGCACGGTGGTTACTATTATTAAAGACTATCAGATCCATACAAATTTGCATGGTGGTTACTATTATTAAAGACTATCAGATCCATACAAATTTTGCATGGTGGTTACTATTATTAAAGACTATCAGATCCATACAAATTTGCATGGTGGTTACTATTATTAAAGACTATCAGATCCATACAAATTTTGCACGGTGGTTACTATTATTAAAGACTATCAGATCCATACAAATTTGCATGGTGGTTACTATTATTAAAGACTATCAGATCCATACAATTTTGCATGGTGGTTACTATTATTAAAGACTATCAGATCCATACAATTTTGCACGGTGGTTACTATTATTAAAGACTATCAGATCCATACAAATTTGCATGGTGGTTACTATTATTAAAGACTATCAGATCCATACAAATTTGCATGGTGGTTACTATTATTAAAGACTATCAGATCCATACAATTTTGCACGGTGGTTACTATTATTAAAGACTATCAGATCCATACAATTTTGCATGGTGGTTACTATTATTAAAGACTATCAGATCCATACAAATTTGCACGGTGGTTACTATTATTAAAGACTATCAGATCCATACAATTTTGCACGGTGGTTACTATTATTAAAGACTATCAGATCCATACAAATTTGCACGGTGGTTACTATTATTAAAGACTATCAGATCCATACAAATTTGCATGGTGGTTACTATTATTAAAGACTATCAGATCCATACAATTTTGCATGGTGGTTACTATTATTAAAGACTATCAGATCCATACAAATTTGCACGGTGGTTACTATTATTAAAGACTATCAGATCCATACAATTTTGCATGGTGGTTACTATTATTAAAGACTATCAGATCCATACAAATTTGCACGGTGGTTACTATTATTAAAGACTATCAGATCCATACAAATTTGCATGGTGGTTACTATTATTAAAGACTATCAGATCCATACAAATTTGCATGGTGGTTACTATTATTAAAGACTATCAGATCCATACAATTTTGCACGGTGGTTACTATTATTAAAGACTATCAGATCCATACAAATTTGCATGGTGGTTACTATTATTAAAGACTATCAGATCCATACAAATTTTGCATGGTGGTTACTATTATTAAAGACTATCAGATCCATACAAATTTGCATGGTGGTTACTATTATTAAAGACTATCAGATCCATACAATTTTGCACGGTGGTTACTATTATTAAAGACTATCAGATCCATACAATTTTGCACGGTGGTTACTATTATTAAAGACTATCAGATCCATACAAATTTGCACGGTGGTTACTATTATTAAAGACTATCAGATCCATACAATTTTGCATGGTGGTTACTATTATTAAAGACTATCAGATCCATACAAATTTGCATGGTGGTTACTATTATTAAAGACTATCAGATCCATACAATTTTGCACGGTGGTTACTATTATTAAAGACTATCAGATCCATACAATTTTGCACGGTGGTTACTATTATTAAAGACTATCAGATCCATACAAATTTGCATGGTGGTTACTATTATTAAAGACTATCAGATCCATACAATTTTGCACGGTGGTTACTATTATTAAAGACTATCAGATCCATACAAATTTGGGAAAAATCAGACGTTGAAATTCTATCAAAATTTCATCCGTGACCGAACGTTACAAAGTTAAGGTCATATAAGATGTGTTGCTTCATTGGCTGCAATATGGGTCAAGTAGCAAGTCTATGATGAGCAAAACCGAAGTTATCGCCAAAAGTGTGACTTTCACCTTCACCATAACCGTGAACCTAGATATCTCAAAATTGAATTAGTTTTAAATTAGACCTTAATCGATATTTTGACCATGTTTCGTAACAATTGGTCAAGCAATGTGAACGCTAAACTGTACAGAAACAAACTCAAATGTAAACATAACTTCCGCCTTTGCGGAAGTTATAATCCCGTTTTTATTAACTCTTTACAAATTTTGTACCATCAAAATCTGTATATGCAGATATTGATGATTCTTTACCTTCTTCATATAAAAAAGGGGTGGGACTAATTATTTCTTTAGAGTCGTTCAATATTTTGTGTGGATATGACAAGTTATAAACTCTTAGAATGTCTATGCATTATGAGTGCCACCATGTTGTTTAACCTACAGCAGCACAAAATGCTCACTATTTTGACATTTTGGGTGTGTTGTGGACCTTATTTATTTTCAATGCTTTGGTCAAATATAAGGGTTTTGTGTAGCCATAGTTTGATTCAATGGGATGACACTCTTAATGCTTCACGTTCATGAAGTATCAGTAAAATTTAGAATATAATATTTAGTAAGATTGAATGTAATCTAAATTCAAAAGAAAAAAGTATTTTTTACATAAAGAACTCCTTTATTACATTTTGATTTTGTTGCATTCGTTGAATTTGTTTTCTTCATTTTTCTGCGATGTTATTCAAGTGACACTCCATTATTATTACATATTGGTTTAAGTGCTATATCATTGGTTAAGAGTTACTCATCTTGCCTCACAGATCCATACAAATTTGCACGGTGGTTACTATTATTAAAGACTATCAGATCCATACAAATTTGCACGGTGGTTACTATTATTAAAGACTATCAGATCCATACAATTTTGCATGGTGGTTACTATTATTAAAGACTATCAGATCCATACAAATTTGCACGGTGGTTACTATTATTAAAGACTATCAGATCCATACAAATTTGCACGGTGGTTACTATTATTAAAGACTATCAGATCCATACAAATTTGCATGGTGGTTACTATTATTAAAGACTATCAGATCCATACAAATTTGCACGGTGGTTACTATTATTAAAGACTATCAGATCCATACAAATTTGCACGGTGGTTACTATTATTAAAGACTATCAGATCCATACAAATTTGCACGGTGGTTACTATTATTAAAGACTATCAGATCCATACAAATTTGCACGGTGGTTACTATTATTAAAGACTATCAGATCCATACAAATTTGCACGGTGGTTACTATTATTAAAGACTATCAGATCCATGCAAATTTGCATGGTGGTTACTATTATTAAAGACTATCAGATCCATACAAATTTGCATGGTGGTTACTATTATTAAAGACTATCAGATCCATACAAATTTGCATGGTGGTTACTATTATTAAAGACTATCAGATCCATACAAATTTGCATGGTGGTTACTATTATTAAAGACTATCAGATCCATACAAATTTGCACGGTGGTTACTATTATTAAAGACTATCAGATCCATACAAATTTGCACGGTGGTTACTATTATTAAAGACTATCAGATCCATACAAATTTTGCATGGTGGTTACTATTATTAAAGACTATCAGATCCATACAAATTTGCATGGTGGTTACTATTATTAAAGACTATCAGATCCATACAATTTTGCACGGTGGTTACTATTATTAAAGACTATCAGATCCATACAAATTTGCATGGTGGTTACTATTATTAAAGACTATCAGATCCATACAAATTTTGCATGGTGGTTACTATTATTAAAGACTATCAGATCCATACAAATTTGCATGGTGGTTACTATTATTAAAGACTATCAGATCCATACAAATTTTGCACGGTGGTTACTATTATTAAAGACTATCAGATCCATACAAATTTGCATGGTGGTTACTATTATTAAAGACTATCAGATCCATACAATTTTGCATGGTGGTTACTATTATTAAAGACTATCAGATCCATACAATTTTGCACGGTGGTTACTATTATTAAAGATTATCAGATCCATACAAATTTGCATGGTGGTTACTATTATTAAAGACTATCAGATCCATACAATTTTGCACGGTGGTTACTATTATTAAAGACTATCAGATCCATACAAATTTGGGAAAAATCAGACGTTGAAATTCTATCAAAATTTCATCCGTGACCGAACGTTACAAAGTTAAGGTCATATAAGATGTGTTGCTTCATTGGCTGCAATATGGGTCAAGTAGCAAGTCTATGATGAGCAAAACCGAAGTTATCGCCAAAAGTGTGACTTTCACCTTCACCATAACCGTGAACCTAGATATCTCAAAATTGAATTAGTTTTAAATTAGACCTTAATCGATATTTTGACCATGTTTCGTAACAATTGGTCAAGCAATGTGAACGCTAAACTGTACAGAAACAAACTCAAATGTAAACATAACTTCCGCCTTTGCGGAAGTTATAATCCCGTTTTTATTAACTCTTTACAAATTTTGTACCATCAAAATCTGTATATGCAGATATTGATGATTCTTTACCTTCTTCATATAAAAAAGGGGTGGGACTAATTATTTCTTTAGAGTCGTTCAATATTTTGTGTGGATATGACAAGTTATAAACTCTTAGAATGTCTATGCATTATGAGTGCCACCATGTTGTTTAACCTACAGCAGCACAAAATGCTCACTATTTTGACATTTTGGGTGTGTTGTGGACCTTATTTATTTTCAATGCTTTGGTCAAATATAAGGGTTTTGTGTAGCCATAGTTTGATTCAATGGGATGACACTCTTAATGCTTCACGTTCATGAAGTATCAGTAAAATTTAGAATATAATATTTAGTAAGATTGAATGTAATCTAAATTCAAAAGAAAAAAGTATTTTTTACATAAAGAACTCCTTTATTACATTTTGATTTTGTTGCATTCGTTGAATTTGTTTTCTTCATTTTTCTGCGATGTTATTCAAGTGACACTCCATTATTATTACATATTGGTTTAAGTGCTATATCATTGGTTAAGAGTTACTCATCTTGCCTCACAGATCCATACAAATTTGCACGGTGGTTACTATTATTAAAGACTATCAGATCCATACAAATTTGCACGGTGGTTACTATTATTAAAGACTATCAGATCCATACAATTTTGCATGGTGGTTACTATTATTAAAGACTATCAGATCCATACAAATTTGCACGGTGGTTACTATTATTAAAGACTATCAGATCCATACAAATTTGCACGGTGGTTACTATTATTAAAGACTATCAGATCCATACAAATTTGCATGGTGGTTACTATTATTAAAGACTATCAGATCCATACAAATTTGCACGGTGGTTACTATTATTAAAGACTATCAGATCCATACAAATTTGCACGGTGGTTACTATTATTAAAGACTATCAGATCCATACAAATTTGCACGGTGGTTACTATTATTAAAGACTATCAGATCCATACAAATTTTGCATGGTGGTTACTATTATTAAAGACTATCAGATCCATACAAATTTGCATGGTGGTTACTATTATTAAAGACTATCAGATCCATACAATTTTGCACGGTGGTTACTATTATTAAAGACTATCAGATCCATACAAATTTGCATGGTGGTTACTATTATTAAAGACTATCAGATCCATACAAATTTTGCATGGTGGTTACTATTATTAAAGACTATCAGATCCATACAAATTTGCATGGTGGTTACTATTATTAAAGACTATCAGATCCATACAAATTTTGCACGGTGGTTACTATTATTAAAGACTATCAGATCCATACAAATTTGCATGGTGGTTACTATTATTAAAGACTATCAGATCCATACAATTTTGCATGGTGGTTACTATTATTAAAGACTATCAGATCCATACAATTTTGCACGGTGGTTACTATTATTAAAGATTATCAGATCCATACAAATTTGCATGGTGGTTACTATTATTAAAGACTATCAGATCCATACAATTTTGCACGGTGGTTACTATTATTAAAGACTATCAGATCCATACAATTTTGGGAAAAATCAGACGTTGAAATTCTATCAAAATTTCATCCGTGACCGAACGTTACAAAGTTAAGGTCATATAAGATGTGTTGCTTCATTGGCTGCAATATGGGTCAAGTAGCAAGTCTATGATGAGCAAAACCGAAGTTATCGCCAAAAGTGTGACTTTCACCTTCACCATAACCGTGAACCTAGATATCTCAAAATTGAATTAGTTTTAAATTAGACCTTAATCGATATTTTGACCATGTTTCGTAACAATTGGTCAAGCAATGTGAACGCTAAACTGTACAGAAACAAACTCAAATGTAAACATAACTTCCGCCTTTGCGGAAGTTATAATCCCGTTTTTATTAACTCTTTACAAATTTTGTACCATCAAAATCTGTATATGCAGATATTGATGATTCTTTACCTTCTTCATATAAAAAAGGGGTGGGACTAATTATTTCTTTAGAGTCGTTCAATATTTTGTGTGGATATGACAAGTTATAAACTCTTAGAATGTCTATGCATTATGAGTGCCACCATGTTGTTTAACCTACAGCAGCACAAAATGCTCACTATTTTGACATTTTGGGTGTGTTGTGGACCTTATTTATTTTCAATGCTTTGGTCAAATATAAGGGTTTTGTGTAGCCATAGTTTGATTCAATGGGATGACACTCTTAATGCTTCACGTTCATGAAGTATCAGTAAAATTTAGAATATAATATTTAGTAAGATTGAATGTAATCTAAATTCAAAAGAAAAAAGTATTTTTTACATAAAGAACTCCTTTATTACATTTTGATTTTGTTGCATTCGTTGAATTTGTTTTCTTCATTTTTCTGCGATGTTATTCAAGTGACACTCCATTATTATTACATATTGGTTTAAGTGCTATATCATTGGTTAAGAGTTACTCATCTTGCCTCACAGATCCATACAAATTTGCACGGTGGTTACTATTATTAAAGACTATCAGATCCATACAAATTTGCACGGTGGTTACTATTATTAAAGACTATCAGATCCATACAATTTTGCATGGTGGTTACTATTATTAAAGACTATCAGATCCATACAAATTTGCACGGTGGTTACTATTATTAAAGACTATCAGATCCATACAAATTTGCACGGTGGTTACTATTATTAAAGACTATCAGATCCATACAAATTTGCATGGTGGTTACTATTATTAAAGACTATCAGATCCATACAAATTTGCACGGTGGTTACTATTATTAAAGACTATCAGATCCATACAAATTTGCACGGTGGTTACTATTATTAAAGACTATCAGATCCATACAAATTTGCACGGTGGTTACTATTATTAAAGACTATCAGATCCATACAAATTTGCACGGTGGTTACTATTATTAAAGACTATCAGATCCATACAAATTTGCACGGTGGTTACTATTATTAAAGACTATCAGATCCATGCAAATTTGCATGGTGGTTACTATTATTAAAGACTATCAGATCCATACAAATTTGCATGGTGGTTACTATTATTAAAGACTATCAGATCCATACAAATTTGCATGGTGGTTACTATTATTAAAGACTATCAGATCCATACAAATTTGCATGGTGGTTACTATTATTAAAGACTATCAGATCCATACAAATTTGCACGGTGGTTACTATTATTAAAGACTATCAGATCCATACAAATTTGCACGGTGGTTACTATTATTAAAGACTATCAGATCCATACAAATTTTGCATGGTGGTTACTATTATTAAAGACTATCAGATCCATACAAATTTGCATGGTGGTTACTATTATTAAAGACTATCAGATCCATACAATTTTGCACGGTGGTTACTATTATTAAAGACTATCAGATCCATACAAATTTGCATGGTGGTTACTATTATTAAAGACTATCAGATCCATACAAATTTTGCATGGTGGTTACTATTATTAAAGACTATCAGATCCATACAAATTTGCATGGTGGTTACTATTATTAAAGACTATCAGATCCATACAAATTTTGCACGGTGGTTACTATTATTAAAGACTATCAGATCCATACAAATTTGCATGGTGGTTACTATTATTAAAGACTATCAGATCCATACAATTTTGCATGGTGGTTACTATTATTAAAGACTATCAGATCCATACAATTTTGCACGGTGGTTACTATTATTAAAGATTATCAGATCCATACAAATTTGCATGGTGGTTACTATTATTAAAGACTATCAGATCCATACAATTTTGCACGGTGGTTACTATTATTAAAGACTATCAGATCCATACAAATTTGGGAAAAATCAGACGTTGAAATTCTATCAAAATTTCATCCGTGACCGAACGTTACAAAGTTAAGGTCATATAAGATGTGTTGCTTCATTGGCTGCAATATGGGTCAAGTAGCAAGTCTATGATGAGCAAAACCGAAGTTATCGCCAAAAGTGTGACTTTCACCTTCACCATAACCGTGAACCTAGATATCTCAAAATTGAATTAGTTTTAAATTAGACCTTAATCGATATTTTGACCATGTTTCGTAACAATTGGTCAAGCAATGTGAACGCTAAACTGTACAGAAACAAACTCAAATGTAAACATAACTTCCGCCTTTGCGGAAGTTATAATCCCGTTTTTATTAACTCTTTACAAATTTTGTACCATCAAAATCTGTATATGCAGATATTGATGATTCTTTACCTTCTTCATATAAAAAAGGGGTGGGACTAATTATTTCTTTAGAGTCGTTCAATATTTTGTGTGGATATGACAAGTTATAAACTCTTAGAATGTCTATGCATTATGAGTGCCACCATGTTGTTTAACCTACAGCAGCACAAAATGCTCACTATTTTGACATTTTGGGTGTGTTGTGGACCTTATTTATTTTCAATGCTTTGGTCAAATATAAGGGTTTTGTGTAGCCATAGTTTGATTCAATGGGATGACACTCTTAATGCTTCACGTTCATGAAGTATCAGTAAAATTTAGAATATAATATTTAGTAAGATTGAATGTAATCTAAATTCAAAAGAAAAAAGTATTTTTTACATAAAGAACTCCTTTATTACATTTTGATTTTGTTGCATTCGTTGAATTTGTTTTCTTCATTTTTCTGCGATGTTATTCAAGTGACACTCCATTATTATTACATATTGGTTTAAGTGCTATATCATTGGTTAAGAGTTACTCATCTTGCCTCACATATCATTACAACTGAACAGCAAGTGTGATCCTTATCGTGTGCACCCCCTTCCCTATGCTGAATAAATAGCTGTTATGAGAAAGTAGTAAAGTTATTTTAGATTGGTAAATCAGATTCCTTTCTCTCATTATGTGAGAGCAATTGTATGCATATGTACATTTTTTTATGATGAAAATAAGAGGTGGGAGGGAAATTTTTTTCAGCCGACTTCCCGCATCAGAGTCAATCAGCAAAGTTTTCCAGAAGTTGGAAAAGTTGAAATTGTTTTTTTTTTTAAACTTGAAAGTCGGGGGTGGGGGTGGAGGTCAGGCATTGAACAAAGAGATAATTTATAAATATAATATATTTATTAGGGCTGAACATTCTAAAATATATATTTAATTATTTTTTTTAAAAATTGGCTGATGCCCATAAAATAAGCACAAAATATATTTTTTGTTTTTAATTTATTCGATTTTTATGTTATGTAAAATGATGTTTACTGAAGACGTCTTCATGAAAAATGTTTTTCGAAAAGATTCTTCAGATTAATATATCAAGTGAACTCAGATTATTATAAAAGAAAATATTTTAAACTTACTGTTCAATTTTTTTGGAAGAATTTCCTTTGTTATTTAAGTTTTAAATAGATTTACTTTCTCAAAATTCCGAAAAGCCATTTGTGTACTGGATTATTGTTAAAAACTGGTCAGAAAAATAAAGTTGAGGCATTTTATGTTAAATTTACATAGAAAACTGAAAACACTTGCTACAAATGAAATAAGTCAGTTTAAAGTTGTTTTTGATTTTTTTTATCCTAAAATTTGCTGCACTTATGCATTCAGCAAGATTCCAGGTTTGAGACGGGAATTTTCTTAATTTAAACTTTGACATCTGGTCTAAACAAACGAAACGATGATAAATAAACGAGGCTAAGGTAGCTTTTGTCCCATTTCTTTGTCATCATTTGTTCAGAAAATCATTTTCTCAAACATGAATTCTATATTTGAATAAATCTTGATGGCTACAAAGTTTAAAAATAACCAATAAAAACGGGATTCATTTTAGTAATTTGATCTAGATTTTTAAACTAAAATTCTTCTAAGTATATTGTTAGAATTTAAATACAATTGTATTTAAGTTCAAACCAGGATCCTCTGAATTCTTTTTAAGATCTTTTAGGAGACAAAATTACTGGAATAAACTTTTTATTAGTTTGAGATTCTAAATTTCATAACATTTATACGCGTGTCTACTACAATGTTGCAAACCATTTCTATGTTAATCCTTCAGTTGGACAACATTTGAAATGAGCCATTTCAAATGTAAACCGACTCAAAAATTGCATCAACAAACAGCTATGATTGAAGATTATATTGTCTTTTTAAATATATATATATATATATATATAATTTTTGATAATTGAAAACTAAATTATAATTTTATAGAACCAATAAAAATAATTTCTAATTCTAACCCACTACTTTATATATATATATATATATATATATATATATATATATACTAGCTGGCCTTGCCAGCTTGCTATCGCTTCGCAAATTCCACTACTTGAAATCAAAATTTTAAATAATAAACATTTAATTCATAAGTTTCTTGCAAACACAAAGCTGAAACTTTCGCATTTATTAGTATAAATAGATAAACATTGACATTTTGGTAATTTTTATACAAATTTATGTATCTTTTAAATAAGACCGTAATGAAAGAAATCAATTTACCCGAGCGATGGTGTGTGTGTGTGGGGGTCTTTTTTTTTTGCATTGGTTGATTGATTGCTTTGACTTGTTTTCCGTCTGTCATTTTTTCACACATTTTGTCCATCACGACACACTATTTTCATGAATTATCGTGTACCTTACCCCATAAATATAGATATAGACAGATAGAGCAAGCGAGCGAGCAAGACAGCCAACTAACCAGCAAGCCTCTCTTCTCGCTCATGTCTGTCAGCAATATTAGTTAAATTTAAGCAGATTTTAGTAAGTTATCCATTTTTTTTTTATTAAATTAGTTTACTTATTGTTAATATCGATGAAACTATTGCATATATACATAGACAAAATAGGACAATAAAATTACAAATAAATAACACTAAACAATATTTTATGAGCTGTTTAAAAAATAGTTATGCAAATTAAGCATTTAGATAAGCATCTTTAGATTGTTCATCTGTACTGTATATAGAGTATTTTGTATTGATCTATTTAAACAGTAATCGATTTTGATTGATTTTGTATTAATCGATTTTGTATTGATTTAAATAACAGTAACCGATTTTGATTGTAATATAGGAGTGACAAATGAAAAAAAAAATTTGTATTTGTTCATTTAGACTAGCGGGACACTGAGAAAATTGAGGAACTCAAGAAACTTCTGCTCCCAACCTTGTATAAACATGCATTAGGCTGCATGTTTGAGTGCTGCATGCGATTAGCAGACGTTGCAGGTGATGTTCGGCCAAAGGAAAGGCACAGAGGAATTTGAAAATATCTGATTTTGATTTTTGGGCCACCTGGCATTCCATTTGTCCACCTGAAGAAATAATGTTTGAGGTTTCTCGCTGTGGTTATGGCTCATTCAGAAACTGCCAAATTTAATGGCCGTCCAAACAGAACCCCCTGGACGGTAGATGTTTGTGTGTTCGGAGATTGTCTAGAGATAAGCCCCTTTGAGTGGACACTGGCTGGATATTATCTCTAGTGGATATATCAAGTAGCCAGTTCTTGGGTGGTCGAATGGTGAAAAGACCAGAATCTAAGATTTCCTGTCAGAAGTGAAAATATTCCAGGAGAGGGGGGAGAGTTAGAGCTGGGGGATGGAGGCAGTCAGTCAGAGTTGGACGTTTGAGAGTTTATTGGTTTCTCTGGTGGTCCTCAGGAACAGAGGATCTGTTGTGTCGGGTTGGACTTATGTTTTTATTTGGCCGGGATAAAAGATCTTATTTTTGCAAGTGTGTTATTCAACCTAAGAAAACGAGTACCATTTGTAATCTAAACCCCCCCCCCCCCCAAAAAAAACATAAAATAGAAAAAAATAAAAATCTGTTAATTGTTTAAACTGGGAATGATAATTCTTTGTTGCAACACTGAGTCGAACAGCAACCTTTCACTCAGGCACAAAGAGCAGGATGATTACGGCCAGTGCAGTTAATGCACTCATGCGTGTTCATACCTGAACCACATATTCCTATTTTTTTTTTTTTTACTTTCTATAAATATCAATTTTAAAGTTATAAATAAAAGAAAGTACAATGCAGACCCCACGATATTAATGAAAAACAGGAAAATGAAAATAAAAATAAATATGAAAGAATAAATATGAGAATATATATATAATATATCAAGGGAGGTGCGAGAGCGCTCTATCCCTTAATAGATTTCACGAATGGCCTATGCTGGAAATCTCATTTCTTTGATCAATCATAACTCAAAAACCAATAAACAAAATTAGTTAAAACTTTGCACAAAATTTTTATTTGATTGGTTCTATAAGTGTGTAGAATTTCAGCATCATTAGTCAAGGCAACCCAGAGATCCAGAAAGTTCAATCATGAAATCATGTTATCTGTGTGTACGTACGTATGTGCCACCCTGTATCTCATCAACTATTTGATGGATTCAGCCGATTTTTGGCAGAGATAGAGGTTATAGGGTCTAGTTGATGGAATTTTAATTTCAGTTTACCATATACCTTAGTTTTCCAGAAAATTCCAAAAAAAACTTAAAAATGACCATTGTATTGAGGCATAGCCTTTACAAAAGTAGTGACATGCCATGATAAATGCCAGTATATTGAAATCATATGCCCTTAATAGGGTTAAGATGAAAATTCATATACACCAAATGTACAAAAGCAAGGAAATTCCCAAATCTTTACACTTTTATTGTCATTAAGGGTATGCGAGCACAACAGGGCTATGTATTTTACTGGTAGGAATTTTTCTTCAGAGCACCTCACACACTTCATCCACTCATGCATAGAGATTTATACTGTAGTGATGTGATAATGAAATGGTTTGGTTGATATGTAGTCATACTCTTAATGACAATAAAAGTGTAAAGATTTGGGAATTTCCTTGCTTTTGTACATTTAGTGTATATGAATTTTCATCTTAACCCTATTAAGGGCATATGATTTCAGTATACTGGCATTCATCATGGAACATATATATATATATTTTTTCTTTTATAGTCAACCCCAAACAAGGCAGGACGCCACTGTAGACGTAAGGGACTACTGAGAATTAGGGAGTAAGTTTTGGGGGTCATCCTAAGTTGTGAGCTGTGCAGCGAGATGTCTGTTTACATTAGTTTTAAATTTCTGCATGTCAGTAGAGTCATGGAACCAGGGAGCAGGGAGGGAGTTCCAGAGGTCGATAGCACGAGGAAAGAAGCTACTTGGGACCTCCACAGTGAGTGGATGGGATTTAGCTGATTGTCGGGTTCGTCTAGTGTATTTACGTCGAGGGGGCACCAAGTTCATCGGAGCCCAATCCATTGAAGTACTTGTAAAATAGGCACAAGGATGCAACATTGCAGCGATGGGACAAGAGCTGGAGCTTGGTGGATAGTGAAGGACCTATTAGATTACAGACTCTTTTTTGGATCTTGTCTAAGAGAGAGAGAGAGACTAGTGGATGGTGTACCAGCCCAGATGTGGCAACAATATGCATGGGCGGATGGTGACTTTGTAGAGATATAGGATAATGTCAGGGGTGAGAAGTTTATTAGCTTGGTAGAGGGAGCCCACCTTCTTTGCAGCAGCCTTGGCAATGTCTTCAATGTATTTGTTCAAATTTATGTTACCTGTGAATGTTAGGCTGAGGAGTTTGAACATTGGACTCTCAGGTAGGGTGTTATTTGCCATAGCAATCGATGGCTGAAGAGTCTTCTTGTAGTTGTTGAAGGAAAGGAGCTTTGTCGTTGCGGCATTAAAAGTTTCTATCCAGTTATGACCCCATTCCACTACAGACTGGAGGTCACTTTCTAAGGATTCAGCCATTGCCTTGGATATATAATTTTTGTTTGATTAGTTTTAGAAGATTCTCCCATTTTTTGATCACTTAACTAAAAGACACTACATAATCAAGTGTTTACAAATTGTAGCGTTATTAATTTTTATATCAAATGTAATGACTAATATTGAAAATATGAAATGTTAATGAATTTAGAGTAATTTTCCCTGGCAACATGTTGCATTTTAGGAAACTATTTTTACTTGATTTTTTTTAACTATCAGTATTAACTGTAGTGTTCTGTAATTATTAAATTTACAAATAATAATACATGTTTGTATTATTTCATAATTACGGAAGAGCATCCTCACAGAGGCAAGGAACTTTTTTTTTGCAGGGTAGGGGGAATTTTAAATAATAGTGCCTATACACAGACACTGGAAGGAAGGTACTATTTGATAGAAATAAAAGTATTTGTAAATGAAGTAAATTTTTGCTAAGTATTATTTTTAAGAAAATCAGCAAATATTTTGTACCAAAAAAACAGCTCTGGATTTGAATAAGTAAAATTTTAATTAAAATGAAAAATAAATAGAAATTAAATGTATAAAAAAAAAAGCGAATATTGAGAAGTTTGTATTATTGCATAACTAAGAACAGACATTGTTGCATGAACGTATGTTGGGGTGATTTTTTTTTATTTTTATGTTTTTTTTTGGAGGGGGTTACATAATAGTGTCTACACTCAAATACTGCAAGGAAGATACTATTTTATATGATTAAATGCATTTTGTAAATAAAGTAATTTGTCTAAGTATTATTCATACGAAAAGCTTTATGCGTAAAACACGGGCGCCCATGTTTCTATGGTAACTGACCTATTTTCTCACGCAGCACCACAATTACATTAGACTTGCCCGGTCAGTACTGTTCTTTTGCTAGTGCGAAACAAAGTGTAGAGGACGTTTTGTAATAGCCATGTAATTGCTGATTGGCATAGTTATTTATATAAAGTTAGCAGAAGGACGGTGTAATACGAAAAAGTGGCCCTAATAAGATTTCTACCATATTTCATTTATGGTTTCTGAATGTTTTAGATGAAGATTGATAATTTGTATAATTTGGATTATCCGAACTACTGTGATGGAAACAACTTAAAAACTATATCAAAAACTGGCAAGAATGAGCAACCACCTTACATTACTATACAGATGACGAGATCTAAAGCTAGTTCCGCCAGGCTTAACGTTGAAATTACCAGTCAGTTCCAGGAGAACACAAAGGATCGCAAGACAAGTAGGACATGAGCCTGTCCGAGATAGAATCCACAACATCCGGTGGAAGAAACACTATTTACAAACCAAAATCTTAAGCGAGCTCGCCCCCTTCCTGGAAAGCATCTCACTGACTGATGACAAAATTTGCATCCAGGAATATCTGGACACATCATATAATCAAGAATTTAAGGAGGTCAAATCTCACCAAATAAAAAAGTTTGAAAATCTGAAATCTAAAGACATAAGACCCCATGCCCACCATTCACCAATAAAACCATTGTCAACACAAGTAAACGTCAGCTAACTTCGTCTGAGGAATCAGTGCTGAACAAAGGTTTCAACTTCGCCACAACCATCAAGCGGATTCAATACTTAGACATGATAGCTTCAATAGAAGAGGCAGTCTTGAATAAATGCAAGTCACAAGGAGATGAGCTCAGGTGGAAGGTGAGACAAGCACTCGAGAATCCAAAGCCTCCAAAACCTAACGTCTCAAAGGAAGTAGTATTGGTTGTCAAGTCACTACGCAGTGATGATGATATCATGCTACTACGCAGTGATGATGATATCATGCTACTACGCAGTGATGATGATATCATGCTACTACGCAGTGATGATGATATGCTACTACCAGCAGACAAAGGCTACGCTACAGTGTTAATGGATAGAGCGGAATATATCAAGAAATTGGCAGATCTAGTGGGATCAGGTGGTTACTGCAAAGTAAAAAAGAATCTGACTTTAAAAACAGAGGAAGCTGTCACAAATCCTCAGTAAGAACAAAGACCCAATACCACCTGCAAAATACATACAGCTTGTTCAGCTTTACAGCAAACTACCACACCTATACGGCCTTCCTAAGATTCACAAAGATGGTATTCCATTAAAGCCCATTGTCAGCGTCCGAGGTTCAGCATGCCATCCATTAAGCCAATTCCTGGTAGGTATAATAAGTCCACTTTCAGGTAAATCTCCATCGTATGTCAAGAATTCAGCTCACTTTGTGAAAAAAAAAAAAATCAACAAGGCTCCCATTCATTCACACCAGATGGTGAGTCTAGATGTAATAAGTGTACACGAAAGTACCCACTGATGAGACTGACGGTGGTACGGGATAAGTTGTATTCAGATACCTCACTGAAGGAACACACTTATATCCCAATTGATAATCTAATGGAGATGTTGACCTGTGTAGAAACCACATACTTCGTCATGGGATCTGATATATACCGGCAGGAAGGTCTAGCTATGAGATCACCATTGTCCCCAGTACTGGCCAATGTATACATGGAATACTTTGAGGAAATGGTGTTAGGATCAACACCACTAAAGCCAACAATGTGGCTATGATATGTGGATGATACATTAATACTCTGGCCTCACCAGGAAAATGGTCAAATATTACTAGACCATGTGAACTCTATCCGTCCATCTATGCAGTTCACGATAGAAAAGAAACAAATTATCCATTCTAGATGTGCTGATAACTCGCACTGATCAGGGATGTCGGTCATCACTGGACAGTATCTAAATTTCAACCCCCATCATCCATATAATATAAAGAAAGGAATCGTCCGCTGCCTACAACATCGAGCAAAGACAATATGCAGTAACAGCAATACATATCAAGATGAGATGGACAGCTTGAGAGAAACCCTCCACCAAAACAACTATCCAGAGAGCATGACATCAGCTCCAATCTAGACCAAACACAAAAGAACACCACCCGAAAACTCACCACAATTTGTATACGATATATGAAGATCTTTTCGAAAAAAATCCAAAGAATGTGCAATCCATATGACATCAGGATAGTATTCAGGAGCGACTCAACTCTCCGAAAGCATCTTGTGAGAGTCAAACCCCCTACGGAAAGATGTATGACTAAGAACTGTGTATGAGATCCCATGTAAGTGTAGGAAAATATACAAAGGTGAGACATGTCGCCCACTAAAAGTAAGGCTAGAAGAACACTGGAAAGCCGTAATACCGTGGAGATATTGAAAAGTTGGGTATGGCTGACCACATATGGAGGATACAATCTACCCTTATGGGACGAAGTAAAAATTATAGATAGAAGAATGGTGAAGAGTAAGACGACTCAAAAAAGCAGCACATATGTTGGCCAACAATGACTTAGTAAGCAGACCTAGTACAGAATTTAATACAATATGGGAACCATTAATTATAAATCATAGATAAAGTTATAATATATATACACACACACACACACATGTAATATTAAAAAGTAGTGATATATATATTAGTAAGACTACACATTAAAACCAAAAATTCATACTAGAATTGTCCGCAAGAACCCGTGGCGCAGTGGCTATAGTACTAAGTTAAATTTAGTTCTAAGCGATAATCATCTGAAGGTTGAAGGTTAAATCTTCGGTGTGGGCGATGCAAAGAATTGCGAATTACTGAAGACTTCTCCCAGTCATGGCTGACAGAACGAGAGCAATCTACCCCCGTGGATTAAATAACGAGTTCAGTTCGAAATTCTGTCAAGATTCCCGAGTTCGAAAAGATACATCTGAAGAAGGCCGAAAGTTACACTCAAAATGAGAAAAGTATACCTATATTTAGCTTTTGTTTACAGAGCTATACTAGTCAGAGAAATAGGAAAAATTCTGACAAGACTTTTTTTTCAAAATTTATATTTTCTTTATTCATAAAAAATTGAGATCTACTTATTTTTTTAAAAATTTCATAAAGTAAACCAAAAAAAAAAAAAAAAATGATTCAAAGGTATCGTTTTAATGTGTGATGTTATCAATAGCCAAAATAAATTTTAGTAAGACATTACGAAAATGCACAGATAAACAAATATTTCTAATACTCTGTCTGATGGCAAAAGCTGCTAACTAAATTGTTAACATTCCTGGTTGGTGGTTGATGAACACAGGATGTTTAAAAAAACACATTCAGTAAAAACAGTAAAACAATCTTTGGAATTAAAATCAGATAGCTTTGTAAAATTAATCCAGAAAATATATTGCCATACGTTATTTGGGGTGGATAAACCAAATTTAATTTTTAAATTACCATTATTTAAAAAAAAAAAAAATAATAGTCGATCTATACTCTTTATGAGAGGACCCAGAAACATGTGACTCCCCCTCCCACAGGCTGAGAATCCTATTCTTGTTTTTAGAGATTTCAAGAAATTACTGTAAAATAAATGGACACCTGGAATATGAATATAAAAAGTTTAAAACGGATTCACATTGTTTCTATGAAATACTAATTTGTGTGTCTCAAAATTGTTTCGTTCATAATATTAAAAATCTATTATGATGCATGAAATAGAAATGTGCGTCACTTCAAAAATTAAACTTTTTTATTAAAACTATTTAATAGTGAACAGTAAAATGATGTGAAAGAAATTCCTTTTTTTCTTAATTTATAATTATCAAATATTAGTGCATTTGGAAAGTAATTAACCTCACAATGAATTTTCATTAATAAACCAATTACATTTATGCTGTTTTCTTTTTTGTCTCAGTAGAATTTAAAAAATATGTTAATACAGACAAAATAATAGCAAGAGGAGATGGGATTGTCTGCGCGGGGGGAAGGGGGATTTCTTTTTATTGATAACTTGCGGGAACTGTGTCCTGGCATTGTTCGAGAAAATTGCGGAGGGTGTAGATCCCACCACTGAACCCCATATTTGTTGTTGTTGGGGGGGGGGGGGGAATTAATAATTTCTATACAAAGTCACTGGAAGGAAGTTACTATTTGAAAAACACCGGAAGGAACATACTATTGTATAGGGTTATTTGCTTTTTAGTTTGTTTTCTAAATAAAATGACATTTTTAAGTAGTATAAAAATAATAAATAAAATGTTTATTTTCAATCCTGTAAGCCATAATGGCTTTATGAAACTGTTATTGTGTGACTCAGCATGCTATACCAAGTTCCCATCGTTAACACTGGAACTTTCTGTTCAGAGTAAAATGCTGCACTTTTCTGCACCAAAGAAATGTTATTGGGATAAAGTGAAATGGAATATTTATAATAATAATGATAAATGGAATGTTTATTTTTAATCCTCTAAGCCATAATGGCTATATGGTCCTGCACACTACACTAAGTTCCCATGGTAACACTGGGATGTGTTTGAACTGCTGCTATATCAAGCAGCGAAGCGACACAAACGCAAGCATGCACACGCGTGCTCAAACAAAATACTGATACATGCAAACATTTCCGTTCAGAGTGTGATTCGTGAATCTCCGTTCCTCTTTTTTGCTCCAGAGAAATTATTTTGAGATTAAGTAAACTTGTCCTTAAAAAAAAAGTTGTATATATTGTTTGTCAATTATTTGATTATGGTGCATCCCTATAAAAGTTGCCATATGCAAACGGCATACGCAGAAGTAATTATACTGAAAAACCAATGCATTCATGTGGTAGCAACCGGTGCGAAAAGTAGTGTGAAATGTTTATTAAATACGAGTTGAAAACAAAGTAAGGACAGTTTTCTTATGTATTATTGTAAAAACATCTTGAAGAAACTCCAGGTTTGTTTTGTATCGTTTTTAATCAGAAATGTAAATTTGTAAAGCTTTTTTTATTGCCTGTGTAATTGATGGCAGGCATAATGATTATTATAAAGTGATCTAACGCATGGTGTTACAAGAAAAAGTTACTCTAATTAGATTCATTCTGCATTTCTCTACGATGTTCCGAGTTGAGGATGAGGACTTATTACTGAGGGGGGGGGGGAGTGTAGTTACTCCTACTCCCATGCTGAAATTACTAAGCAAAGACAAAAGGGCTGAGCGGATAAAATATACATACAAATAAATGAGTAAAATGCATATGAAACAGAATTCCATATATAGATATTGTTTATGAAGAAATGAAAAATCAGGAATAATAAAAGTCCAAGGATCAGCCCCGTCTCTGCGATACACCCGCATTAATGTCATGTTGTTTGAATGTATGGTCATCGAGGACAACCTGTATCTTTCTTTTGTCTTGGAAGGATCTAATTATATTAAATATTCATCCAGAAATACCATATGAATTAATTTTCACAAAAAGACCTTCATGCTTCTTGTCAAAGGCTTTAGATATAACCAGTGCTACTTCCCTAGCTTCACCTGCCTTGTCCAGTGTGTGGTATATGCATTCAGAGATGACCGTAAGGATATCCACAGTAAAACGGGCTTGCCTAAATCCATACTGATGGTCAAAAAGAAGTTTAGCATTAACGAGGTGGTGGACTATTGCTAGATTGATTAATGATTCAAAGACTTTAGCGAAGAGCGCGAGGTAACTGATAGGGCGATAATTTTGCAGATCAGTTTTTTTTTTTCACCAGAATTCTTGAAGACTGGTACCACAGAGGCAATTTTCCAGCTGTCATGGAAGCAAGATTCAGCTAGACATTTGTTGTAGAATTTGGAGATGACAGGGGCCAGCTCAGCAGAGCATTTTTTATTACTATAACTGGGATAAAATCAGGCCCACATGCTTTGGAGGTGTTAAGGTTTCTTATATCTTGCTTTACAAGTACTTCAATGGAATGTGCTCCGACAAACTTACTGCACTGGAGCCCCCTCGACGTAAATACACCAGACAAACCCAACAATCAGCTAAATCTCATCCATTCACTGTGGAAGTCCCCAGATGCTGGAAGACTTTCTACTTTCCTTAAACTGCTAGCTTTTGGAATGTCCTCCCTGCTTCGTTTTCGACTGTACCGACATTTAGAAATTTAAATGTAATGTCAACAAATATCTTGCTGCTCAACTCCTCACTTAAGATGCCCCTATAAATCTAGCCCCTTACGTCCCAGTGGCAATGTGCCTTGTTTGGGGTGAATTAAAGTTCTAAAAATCCTGCTTTTACTTTAAGATGTATCGTTATAGTAGTAGCGAAACATAACCGAAAATGTCAATTTTAATATTATTTAAAAATATTTACATTTTACTCAAATGTACGAAAAAAGGAAACATCTTTTTATACAGCAATACTGAGCGATAAGCATAAAAATAAATGAAAACAAACTCACTAGTATAATAATACTATCCAACAGATACAAGTAATTCTACCAAAAAAATCAAATTGTACGGTGGAACGAAAAAATAGAAACCTGAAACATTGATTTTGCTCATATACAGGGTGGGCAAAAATAAGGGTCCTATTTTTAAAAATTCATAACTTTTTTATTTATTGATTTTTTTTTTTTTTTTTTTTTTTAGAATAAGTAAAGGACCCCTTCCGAAGCAAGCATGAGCCGTATTAGCCCTAAGGAACGTACCCTCATTTAGAAAACATTATTTTTGCTTAAAAAACTCAAAACAGTGTAAAAAACAATACTTTAGTTTTTGTAAGTTTTAAAAAGTGTTTTTCGGCTAAAATTTGTTTTGTTTATTTCAAAAAATCTCGGAAGGGTCAGTCTACACACACATAAAGTTTGGTGAGTTTAACTTTTATTTTGTGGAAGTTATTCAAATTCAAGTTATTCAAATTTAAAGATAGGACCCTTATTTTGGCCCACCCTGTATAATCATTAAATGTGAACGGATAAACAACAACTTGAAGAGTTGCATGAAGTCATCATAGACATAATTACAACTTACATCAAGTGACTATACTAAAGAGAAGGACGAAAATAAAGTCGTCAGTCTTAAACCATTCAGTTTTATTGTTACGGTTTGGAAATCTGGTTTTGTTCAGCTTTATGAATAATATCCACTTTAGGAGAACACTGCAAACGTAAACAAACGTGTATTTTAAAAAAACTTGGTTACATCAATTTCATTTTACTTCAGGCGAAGTTCTCAGAAATCAAGGGGTCACTACCTGGGGCTAACACTTGATTTCTATATGAGATACATAGATATTCGAATATTCTATTAAAATTCTCCTTTATTTCTCAAACATTGAGTTAAAAAAGAAGTTTAGAACATTAATTTCCTCTCCTCAATTGACTATGTTACAGTATATCTTTCTTTTGGTCTCTTGGTTTTACCGGATTCAAGGACAAGAATTCATCTAGTCTGGTGGAGTATCCAACTAAGTGTTGTTACTTGAGGTAACCTCACTAGGAAAAGGTGCACCATTCCTCGTATAAGCTGGTGTATAGCCAAACCGAGAAAATCTCTTTGGGGCTTCGAATACTGTTATTTTGAATTTTTGGTCAGGGTTTACTTGTAGGGTGAAGTATCCTCATGTCAGGTTGTCCTGACAAACCCTTGTACAGAGAGACCGAAGACACCAGAGGATAGTGTCTAGTAGGTAATTCAAACTGTTTTCATGTGATTTTCTATGCGACTTTCGTCTACTGGCTTTTGCTGTTAAAGTTTGGCTCACACTTATAGCACCTGTAAGTCTTATGACATGCAAAATATGAACTAATAACAATAGAAGTACAGAGAGTTAGAAAGCTTAATATTGCTTAGAGAACAGTATTTAACCGATTCAAATAACAATTAGGGAATATACGAGGGGCGTTCAATAAGTAATGCCCCTGACCCACTTCCAGTTGTCTGATCTAGATGAAATTTTGCATGTGTAATGATTTATATCTGTATGGGTTATGTTGCAAAAAAAAAAAACCAGCTCCGAACTGGTTTCTGATTTACAGGTGTTTGAACTGAGTCAGGTGTGAAATGGAGCCAGTTGAGTGTCGCGCAGTGATCCGGTTTTTGTATTTGAAAGGACGCACACCAAAGGAGACTTTTGATGAAATGAAAGAAACTTACGGTGATGATGCCCCATCATATGACCTTGTAAAACGCTGGGATCGTGAATTCAAACATGGCCGGAAGTCTGTGGAAACAGCTCCCAGACCTGGTCGTCCCTCTTCTGCCATTGATGAGGCATCTGTCCGTCAAGTTGAGGCTGCCATTTTGGAAGATCGACGCATTACTATTCGCCAAATAGCCCAAGAGGTCAAGATTAGTACAGGATATGTGGAAACTATCATTCATGACCATTTGCATATGCATAAGGTGTCTGCCAGATGGATTCCCAGGTTGCTCACACCTTTCCAGAAGCAAGAACGCGTTGAGTGCTCAAGGATGAATTTGGAGATGTGCCAAGAAGATGAGTCAAAGTTTTTCAAAAGACTGATTACACAGGATGAAACTTGGGTCCATCACTATGATCCAGAGACCAAAGCCCAGTCAATGCAGTGGAAGCACTTGGACTCACCACCTCCAAAGAAAGCAAGGGTGCAGCCCTCCGCTGGCATAGTCATGCTCACAGTCTTCTGGGACCAGGATGGAGTAGTGATGACAGATTTCCTGGCAAAGGGTACCACAATTACAGGAGCCTATTACGCTTCACTTTTGATGAAATTAAGAGAAGCTATCAAAATCAAGAGGCAGGGCAAGATCAGCAAAGGTATCCTTCTCCTGCAGGACAACGCTCCGGTCCACAACTCGCATGTCGCCAGATCAGAAGCACGGGCGTGTGGCTATGAAATCCTCCCCCATCCCCCTTACTCTCCTGACCTTGCACTCTCTGACTTTTATCTCTTCCCAGCCATGAAGTTGTTTTTGAAAGGAAAGCGTTTCCCAGATGATGCAGCCTTGATTTCTGAAGTTACGACGTGGTTGGAGGACCAACCTGGGGTGTTCTACAAAAACGGTGTCCAAAGCTGCATCAAACTATAGGAGAAATGCATAACTCTGGGAGATTCCTATGTAGAAAAAGACTAATAACTGTGCCAAGTTTCATTAATCTACTGCTCTGGGAAATGGGTCAGGGGCATTACTTATGTTCAATAAGTAATTAACCCCTTTAAAAGGACCAAGTGTACATTCAGCACTTCTAGTATGTCACCACCAGAAATAAATTAATTGACCATTAAAAGAAAAAAAAAAATGAAAATGAACAGATCTGAGTCAAGAAGGAGACATTGATTTTGAAGGAACAATAAATGGGATTTATAATCTTATTGCAGTAGATAGTTTCACGAGGTGACCAGAAGTTGTGAAATGAGGAAACCTACCTGCAAAAGCACGATAAACTTTTTTTCATAAAATCTTCACAAGATTTGATATTTCCAATACAATTGTGTCTAATAATGTAACTCAATTTACAGCTAAAATATTTGGAGATATTTTGCAAAAAAATCATCAATTCGGCATATGACAATCACGGTTCCATCCAAGATCTAATGATCAAACAGAATGCTTTCATAGATATATTTAATTTGGAGTTTTTTTCAGCTGACTCTTCATCTATGTTTGGAGTGTTGGAAGCAGCAAATTTTGCAGGAAGCAAGGCTGTGAATTCTTCTTTATTAACCGAGTTGGAAATTGGCTTTTTTTTCTCCAGATGACTCCCCACCTCTGGCCGAAACAAATCTGATGAAATATTAGTTGTAATGGATCAGTGATGGAAATAATGGTCAAAGCTTTGTAAAAACAGTTTTTCAACATTTTTAAACAATTTAATTGGATATCTTGCCATGTACAACATAGATGTTCGTGGTCCAAGTTGGATAGTGGAAGAAGGCTGAGAGAGAACAAAATATCGGATTGGTCGAATGAGATCACATGTCAGGAGAGAGAGACATTTGAAATCGTCAGTTGGTGAATGGTGACAATCACCCGCAGATATCCATTTAGGGGATGGGGGCTTTTGTCCTTATAGCTGTCAAGATAAGCAGACAATGAAAAACTGTAGGAATTTATGAAGCAACCCACAAATAGGCTATTGACACTGGAATTCAAACAAATAATTGAATTATTTTATGGCGTTTGTATTCATCCAAAACTATGTGGTCCAACCACTACACAGACGACAAGATAGTGGTCTAGATAGTGACCATATGGATGGTTCAGATGAAACTACTAAGATGACCACTCTAACCGAGGCAAAGTACTTTTGCATTCTTTCCTGAAGAAATATGGCTATAATTAACGAAAGATAAAATGTTTTATAGAAAAGCTTTTCCACCTGAACCTGTAAGAATAGGGGATAACATCTTCTATTTAATTTAACACACAAAATAACGAAACCTTTTTACAACAACAACGAAAGGGGTTTATTCAGATCAAAGGTTACCTATACCATTGGGTATAGGTGGAAGAAACTTAGGACAGTGTCTGAAAGAAGAAAATAAGCCCTTAGTTCAAATATCTTCAGGCGAAGATAGCAGCCGCCGTGAGCGTCCAAGGATGCAGAAGAAAGGCTGAGACGATCCTACCTGGCTGGTGCAAGGGTACCGCCTGCTCATCGTCCGCAATATCCTAAGGGAACTCAAGTAGTCCCTTAGGGAACTAATGATATCAATGTGCCCTGCGAGCTGATTGGCCAAACCAGCTCACAGAGACACTGATACGCATTACAAAGTAAATCTAATTTATGACTGCTACAAACCTAATTCATTTAGATTTACTTGATAAAGAACGACAATGAAAAGCAAAGCCATCTTTTCATATTTAGAGAAATGACAACGTCAAGATTATTGCAACAACAAAAATGAACAATCTTAAGATGCAACGAAGAATTCAATCTGTGCATTTAGTGATGAAAATGCCAGACTGACAGAGCCTCTGACAGAGAGGCTTGGATGCATCGTAATAATCATGTGAATACTAAAGATAGTTAAGAGTCAGAGTTATGAAATGAGGTGAAAGGCAATGACTGAATTTCCAGAGAAATAATCAGGAGAACGAAAACCAGGGCCGTGGAGTCAGAGTCCCTATTTACTTGCCTCTCCATGAGGGCAAGAGTCAGAGTCAATTTATTACTTTCGGGAGTCTGCCAATTTTCAGACCCCAAAAAATAAATTACATGATAAAAAATGCCCCCTCTAAAAATCTATGTTATTAAGTAGAAACACTTTATAAAGACTAGATATTTTTGTGGTTTGACCACTTTATTTAATCATGTATTACTTTATTTTGAATCTAGATTTTAATTGTTTAAAAAATAAAAAGTTGAATTCAGTCTTGAAAAACACTCAGGTCCCCATTAAATTATAATATAATATATATATATATATATATTAAATTTTGAAAAACCAAAAAATGCAATTTTAAATGATTTATTTATTTTAGGCTAAAACTTTTGATGAATACATCTTTCTCTAAAGCAAGACCCCCCCCCCTCTTTTTTTCTTTCTTCCCCGGGGTTAATACAAACAAAATGAGAGAAAAAAAAAAAAAAAAAAAAAGGCAAAAAGTCTTGCTTCATCAAATCAAAACCCTAAAAGCTAAAACGAAGACACATGAACAGACAAAGCATGAAAGACCTGTTAGCATCTGCAGTAGATTGGCAGTGGACCTAAAGACAACTAAAATTCCCTAGACACAGCCATAACATCACTGACCAGATCTAATACTGTACTCTGAAAGCATGAAAAAGCGCATAATAATTCGGGGGTTGTTAATGTCATGGGAAGAAATAAAAAACACTGGTGAAAAAGAGGAAGAAAACCAGATATTACAGACTAGTCAAACAATATTGGCAGAATACTCAGTATGACCCAATAAAAGTCTGTTGTATGTACATGTATATATATAAGTCGACTACAACGCTAAGAGATGTGTATGATTGATCGCATGGTGTGTGTGTGTGTGTGTGTGTGTGTGTGTGTGTGTGTGTGTGTGTGTGTATCGAGCAGTAAGAGAGAAAGAAAAGGAGAAATAAAAAAGGTATTTGTGAATGGGTGTATGTATATATGTATGTATGCTTACGCGCATAGGCACGTGTCGGTGTATGTGTGTATCAATGTACATGTACACGTCCCATTACGTGTGTGTGGACGCGTATGTGCGTGTGCTCATTTATACACATATTTAATTTATGATTTTTCTACTCTTTCCCCCTCATTGCCTGGGAAAACCTCCCACCGTACACACGCAAACCCCAAACACCGATGAAGACTGAAGGATCAGTCGAAAATTTTGTTTTCCATACCATCAACAAGAAAAAACTATTTTTCTTTACAGAACAATTTATATTCCTACACGTCACAAAATAAATAAATAGAAAAATAAATAATAAAAAGTTATAACACAATATAAACTTTTTTTCATTTTATTTTTTTATATACATACTTATATATATATATATATATGATAGATAGAGAGAGAGAGAGAAATATGTATGTATATATAAGGATTGAGAGTCTAGTCTATCCTACTATTTAATCCGTAGTCGAAGGTATTAGTGAAAGTGCTGCAATAGTGCTGACAGAACTCAATATCGGCATGCTGAACTCACAATCTGTGCTTGTAACGATACATGTGCATTTTACAACGAGACAAGAGAGAAAACCCTCTGTTGGTGCATAAATTTTTTTTTTTTTTTTTTCGACAATCGTGCTTTAAACGTGGTCATAGACAATCATCTGCATCAGCAAAAACGACGCAGCCTCTATTCCGAAATTCTGCTGAAAAATCTATTTTAGAAGGTAGTTTTTAAAATGTTCTATTTAAATGTTATTAAATTGAATCGATTTTCAAACAATCTATAAATTATAAACTTTAAAAAAAAAAATAAAAAAAAAAAAAAAAAAAAGAAAAAACAATTCCTTTATAAAATTAAGTAAACTAAAGAATTTATAGCGATTTTAACCGAAAAAAGGGGGTGAAAAACCAAATAATCAACAAATAACTGTTACCAAAAGCAATAACGTAACTTCACATGCTGATATTTTTTATTAAATATTACATTGTTTTGAACGCAAATACATCACACATGAGTAGGTAAGCCAAAATCTAGTTTTTGATTAATTTCTCAACTGTATTCCCTTTAAAATAATTTATATCGCCAATAGTAACGTTTACAAAAAAAAAAGAAAAAAAAAGAAAAGAAAAAAAAAAAAAATGATGTCAACACGGATGCAATGTTCTGAATTGAAGAAAACATTTGTGCAAGTGATTTTTCTAACAATGAAACATCTAACTTCAATAATTGAATAAATGTTCGATGTTAATCTTTAAAACTGAATACTTTCACAAATGTAAAACTTTCTATCCTATCAAAATATTTGATCTTAATGGGAAATCTTAAACTATCAATATCATTTAGAAGCAAATCAGTAGATAGGTACTGACAATCCAAGATCAATATTGTGTCATCAAATTCAAAGTTTATCAGATAAAGATTAACGTAATCTGCCCTGATCACAACTTTTTCATACAAAACTGTTGATCAATGATAATTTTTTAAAAATAAATCAATTGCTTAACGTAGCAGATGGGAGAAAAGAGGGTATAGAGGAATGTTTGGAGATTGTGGAGGTTTTTTTTTTTTTTAGAAATATTTGTTAGAAGAATAATTGAATCAAAACCTTTGATGCTGCTGTTAATTTCTAAAAAGTTCACTGAAGAAAATCATAAAAACATAAAAAATCTTAATCTCAATTTTTTTTTACATGAAAGTAGAGGAGAGTCATTTTCACTATGAGAATAGAAAAGATGCCACAAAAAGGATGGATTAAAAGACGTAGAAGAGACCTATTCAGATGAAACATGGGGTCATTAAGGAAAGGAAAAAAAAAATGAGTCTCATCACTAAGTGTGTGTGTGCCAATTCCATGCAAGCCTAACAGTGAGAGATTCACATCCAAGAAAACTAATCAAATTATAGACACCTTAATTATTCTTTGTGATCAAATTAGAAAGGAAAATAGGAATTAAAAAGGTTTAAAATTCTAATATGTAAAACTAGCTGTATTTACTCGGCGTTGCTCGGCTTGGAGAAAAATAATTTAAAATAGTCTTTATTGTTTTAGTTTTCCCTTATTTTATTCTTCATTTCAATAAATATTACATTAATAGTAAATATAAATAAGGTGCTTCTTTACTTTCACCCTGACATGTTAGACCTCTCTTAAGAAAATAGCCAAAGAAATGTATAAAACTTTGTTATGTACTTACGTGGTAGCTGAAAAGAAGACTGTACACCAAAAATTACGCAAATTCATCCAGTATTTATTAACTTAAAAATCAAAAACGATTTTATCTATCGGTCGCCATTTTGAGTTTTCCCTGAAAACAAAATTTGAGTTATCTCCCTTGCCTAATAAGTATAAATGTCTATAGATACGCAAGATCGTTTTTTCTTTCCTTTTCTTATAATTTAATAAATACTGAATGAATTTGCATATTTTTTCTGTACAATCTTATTTTCAGCTAACACATAAGTACATAAAGTTTATACATTTATTTAAATATTTTCATCTCGTCGTGAAAGTAAAGCACAAAAAATAATTCAAAGTGTACTTATTAAAGGGTAAATGAGGAGTTCAAAGGGTTAAACAGTTTCTTAAAAGATTTGCGTCAAATTAGTGTATAGGCGATTATATATATATATATATATATATATATATATATACACACACATATACATACAGGACTTTACGCGCTCCACTACTTATGGAGCTGCTCTCGCTCCTGCTCCAATGCCCAAAATTGGAGCTGGCTCCTCTCACGCTCACCATTTTCAAAAAGGAGCTGCTCCAGCTCAAACTCCTATAAAAAAGGAGCGGCTCTTTTTCAGCGCTCCATAATGAAAATGTACCTTCTTTCATAAACGTTCTATTCTGCCAATGAGTAGTCGAAGGATAGGGGTGGGTGTTAAAGGATCTCGTCTATATGGGTGGGGATGTCACTTTAAGTGTAAGACCGTAAGATAATATTTGACAAAATCTCGCTAATATTTTGAGATGTGCTAAGGGTTATAGGAGAATATGTCGGATGAAGCATAGGATTATACGTAGTGGAGCGCGTCTATATTTTAAATATCTAACAAAAACAAACTGTTTACAATTTTATTATGCGATAATAGATTTTTTTAAGATAAAGAAATATCTAATCTACTATCGGTTTTAAAAAACAATAAATTAGTCAGAAAGTTTGCTTTTTTAAATTAAAATTTAAGACATTTTCTTTAATTTAATTAAGTTTAAACATCGGTTTAATTGTAGAATAGTAGGTACGTGCAAAATCAATGGCCGATTCCCAAAATGTAAAAACATTTAATCAATATTTTCACCCCAAAAATAATATAATTGCAAAAAATATTTTATGTGATTTTAATGATTAGAGTTTCTGGAAAAATAAAAAATGCGACATAATTATATTTCCCTTTCATACATAAACGTGGCATCATCAGCGCAAGATTTTTTTTTTTTATCTTGAAAATAAACTAAAAATTGACAAATTTGAGACCCAGGAACTTAACTAAAAAAAGAATGTAAAAACATTGGATAATTTCTACTAACGATTCACTTTGATTGGTATGGTAGCCCCGTTCTGTAATAACTAGCTGGGATTAGCCTTCCAACAACCACTCGCTTTTACACTGCCCTCAAATTTTTATTTTTAGAGATTCAACAATTTCGTTAATTTCACAATTCATCGTCAATTATTTGGAAAGATTTGTATTTGTTTTGTATTTTTTTCATTAATAAATATTTAAGTTAAAAACAATTATTAATAAATAAAGAGAATTCAAACATGACATTTTCTTTCAAAATTGAATTCTGTTTATCAATAAATGACTGTTTCAACTTTTTTTTTTCAATAAATAAATTGTCAGTGTAGTCATTGACTTTAATTTACTGTTTCACACTTAAAATTATAAAAAAAACACTTTATTTTAAAAAGAATCAATGTAATTTATCGTTACGACACGTTAATAAATCGAGTAACAAAAGTTTTAAATCATGTAAAAAAAATGATAAAATTGACGCAGTTCGTAACGTAAAAATAATTTTTAACATTTAAAAAAACTTTTATTTCAAATTCTAAGGAAAAACATTGGTAAACAGACGTCATCAATAATTTCAGAGTATTACTAAATTAAAAACTAATACCAAGTCAAATATGAACCTTTTTAGTTAAAAATAAAATAAGATCTTAATTGCGTACACTCACAAATATTTTAATTAAATAAGCATTTCCTTTTTTATTATAACAAAATAAGGGTACTTAAATTTGTTTATAACCTTAAAAAGAATAAAGAAATTAATGGATAATAATTTTTCAACTTCTATAAACTATTACAAAACCATTTTTATATATAAAGTTAAAAATGATAAATTATGACATTTTTGTCTTCCATATATTTTGCATAGCGATAGTCAATTGGTAAACAAAGTCCTTTACCGGTTAAGTGATGACGGATTTTACTCATTTATGCCTTTTGGGGGGATAATTTTGCTAATTTTTAGTAAAACGTGGGAATTTTTTATATTTTAATTTTTTTAATTCAGTATCTTATGACTTTAATTTAATAATTATCTTTGAAATAGTTCCCAAAAACTTGTATTTATCTTTCAAGGGATTTTTACAAGTAATTTTTTCAAAGTTCAAAATTCGCTGAATTTTTGAGTTTTTTTTAGTCGCTGTGATTACATATTTCATTATAATTTATTTTTCACACGTAAATATGCAGTTTTTTTCGTTTAGAGATAAGTTTAGGCTTTTATCTTTCAAACACAATCAAAGTTTACACGGAAACTAATTAAATAATTAATGATAAACCCTTTTTAATAAGCATAGTCCGTACAAGAAGACGCCATTTTTGCACGTACCTATAGAATAGGGACTGCTGTTTTTTGTTTTTTTTCCGCTCATTTCACGTGGTATTCGCCCAAATTTTGGATGAAACTTATTTTTGGTCTTAATTGCATTTTTGGTCCTGAAATAAAATTTACTTTTTAAAGTGTTGATAACTAACTTTAATTCCAGGTTTTAATCGTTGGCGGCCATGTTGGTTTTTATTGTTTTGTTTTTTCCTTGGACTAAAGGTATTTTTACTGCTTTAACATTTTATTACACACAAAAAACAAACTTTGAACATTCTATTTACAAAAGCAAGTTTTAACGGAATTTAAAAGCAAACATGAAAAGTCGTTAATTTAAGAATAACAAAATGTCGTAAAAAAGTTCAATTAAAATTAAAAGAAAAATTGGCTTATTTATTCAATCAGCAATAAACATCTCATAAATACAAAAAAGTTCAAATCTTTAAGAAAATAACTTCAAAGACATCTATAGACTCACTGGAACATTTGAAAACATGTGTTGTCAAATTGTCTCCTGCCTTAAGAAAACTGTCCTATCAAAAATGTAACATGTAGCTGTAAAAATCTACTTGTGTCCATAAAAACCCCTGAGAAGTTCAAATGTTCTGATTTCATATGTAACTCTCTCGTTCTTTCCCCCTTCCTCTCTCCCCCTCTATCTCATATACATTTACCAGAGATATAATTTAAAAAATAAATCAAAGAGTTTAGCTGAGACTTTTTCTTTTCCGTTTTATTGCTGAACAAAAAAAAAAACTAATGTTTAAAAAAAAAAAAAATTTTGAAGCTAGGAGAAGCGATAAAACCACTCCCTTTAGTCCCAAATGGAGTTGTTCACGCTCCACTCCCGCTGAATATAAAATGAGCCCTCTTCTCCTTCGCTCCAGCAAAAAGGAGCGTGCTCCTTTTCGGAGGGCTCCATAAAGCCCTGTATATATATATATATATATATATATATATATATATATATATATATATGAGATTATTACATTAAGAACGTTTTGGAGTTAAAATCAATTTAGTATTACGTAGTAATGGGGGGGGGGGATAGATGTTTTAATACATTTATTTTTCATCTTGAGCGATACAAAAAAAAAAAAGGACATGGCAGCATGAGCAATACAACAATACTTCGGGTCCCGTGCGACTCTATTTTGTTAAACTATCGATTAGTTTACACACTTCAAACGTGTTTTTCTTCAGATTACATGCGTTGTACAATGTACATAGTACTAAATAGATTTGAAGTGTAAATAGGTTCCGCATTAAATATTATTTTAAAAAAAAAAAAAAGACATTTTTATCGCATTACTTCGATCTTTTACCTATCAAAGTCATGTATAGGCGAAAAATACATAGACGGGACCTTATCCGATAGTTTTATCGGTACTTCTCCAGATTAGGATCTAAGCTAACTTTGACCTCAATCCTGACCCTAACCAACCCTAATGACGGGGTCAAAGTTAGCTCGGATCCTAATCTGGAGAAGCACCGTTTTATTAATACAGAGATTGTAAGTCTTTTTTTTTAAATAGTTTTCCTACAATTGATAAAAACAGGTGCGTGAACCAAAACTTCTTCCCCAGTTTAAATGCGCCTTTTTTAACGACACAACACAAGACGAATAACACTTCATTTCAGAAATATCTAATAATACCTAAAGTATGGAGTTTATTTCTGTACAAAAACTATAGCTTTTGTAGTGAAGTTGAGAAAAACAACCACAACAAAAAAATAAACAGGAGGAGCATCAGAACTGACAAGGAATGCGAATGAATGTGATAATTAAATGAATTATTTTTTATTTAAAAACAATTATTTCCCACATTTTATTCATAAAGGGGGGAGGGGAGGGAGTTCTAATGAATTTGAACCGAACAGACTTGCCGAACTAAACCTAAAACTTAGGTTAAAAAAAAAAAACACAAAAACAGTTCGGTTCAAATTCTGTAGAAGAAAAAAAACAAAAAAAAAACAGTCTGATATACAAAATATTGTTATTTTGAAAATAATTATAACCCCTTAATGTTTGGTTGGTATTATTGTAGATTACACCCCCCCCCCCCTAAAAAAAAAATGAGGTTCTACTTTAAAAAATTTTTTTTTTTTTTTTTTTTTTAAGGCAATTACGTGTGAACACCCTGAAAACCTTGACAGAAAATTTATTTCAAGTTTCACATAAAAATTTAACGTAAAATGCCCCCCCCCCCCATTTCCCGGCCATTCTAGCATTTTAAGGCAGTTAACTCAATTTTTTTCACTAAAAAAAAATTGGTTAACTGCCCCCGGGGAGGGGGGGGGGTAATTTTACGCTAAATCTATATACGAAACCGACCCCCCCTCTAAATTCTAAAATAATTGTTTATTATTTTTCTTCGTTCCGCCAAGTTTTTCAGGGTGCGTACAGTCGTACACGTAATCGCTTAAAAAAGTAGAATCTTATTTTGGGGGCCGTAGGGGGGATTCAGTGAAGGATGTTAATCTACACATTTATCATTTAAGTTGCCACACAAGGACTATTTACTACGTTTCAGTTGAAAACCTCCATTTCATGCGTTTATAATTGTTTAATGTCAGAACTACAACAATATTACATTTAGAAAAGTGAAGTATTAAATAAATGTTTAGTGTTTTTAGAAGAAAAGCTATAAAAGATAGCTTAAAAATAAATAAAAATAACAGTGAAAACAAAAGATGAAGGAACTCACTTTAATGAATTTAACAATATATATCCATTATGGCAATTTAGAATTTACGTTTGCGAAGGAAAATCATTATGAAGAATTTCGTTTGCGGTTGAAACAAATGATGGGGATACAAACACTAAATTGTAACTAAACTACACAAAACAGACTAAAAAGAGGGAGTGGTAAAAAAAGTCAGCAATTCTGTAAAGTGTGGGTGTTGCAATGAAAGCAAATGAAAATTGCCAATATTTTATAGATTAATCATTAAAAAGCGAAGTTTGGTAGCAAAAACGAAATCAAACAGACTTTATTTTTTTAAGTTAAAAACTCAAGATAAAAACTTGGCTTTGACTTGTCTTTAAATAAATATATTTAAAAAAATTACGAGTAAAAAGAAAGAGGCTGGAGAGGAAAACATATGAAGAAGATGAGGATTGTTTTTTTCTTTTTGCTCTGATGACTTTTACGAAGATTTGAACAATTAAAAAGGATGGATTCGTCTAAAAATAGCCATAACAATAAAAAAAAGATTAACGTAAAAAAAAAAAAATGAGTAGAAATTAAATTTTAAAACAATAGAAGGTAAATCAGAAATTGTAAAAAAAAAAAGACAAACAAACAAATGAAATAAAATGACATTTTTGGGGTCTATCAGATGAAACATTTAAGAGAATTTGATCTAATGTTATGTATTGAGAGATTGAAAAGGTTGACAGATGCCTCGAGAGAAAAGTATTTAAGACAGAAATAAATAGAACACAGTAGTCGGAAATATGATTTTTTTTTTTTCATTCTCCCCGTTGTGTCATTATCGAAGTTAAAAACAGCTGGTCGCCCCCCCCCCTCTTTCAAAGAGAGGGGTGGGCACAGTCTTAATGACAAGTTAAATTTATAACATGACATTTGATACATTTCGCTTTCCCTAGTGATTTTAATGTCATAAATATTCGTTTCAAGATTGCATTGGTAATTCTAATTTAAATAATAAATAAACACTAATAAAAAAAAGTGGTCAGAGTTCGGTTTATGATGAAGATACAATTTCAATTTTCCCCCATCATGTTTAAGTAGTGCGCTCAGCCGAAACAGCTGGACATTTTCCGATTTATACACAAAGATATGCAATTAAAAAAAGGAAGCAACATTTGAAAGAATCAAGTTAATGGTTAGAATTTTAAAAAACACACAAAAAAAAAAACAAGCTAATTAATAATTAATAAAAAGGGTAGAAAGTATTGATAACGATGTGAATATAATGGAAGCTTTAAAACATTTAAGGCATTCTTTAGAGTTTCAAAACATACATACACACATATATATATATATATATATATATATATATATATATATATATATATATAGGACACAACACGTGACATCATTAAGCGAGGATTTGGCCATTGAAATTAATAATTCGCTCTTCAACGTACATTTTTGTCAAGTTAAACCTAAAACACTGTTAAAACATCAACTAAGGCGAGAGAAGCAATCCATCTTTAGCACAAAACTAGTAATAGAAATGGGGAAAAGAAATACTAATTTGACAAGCCATATGGGTATATTTTTACTTTTAATAAAATAAGTAAAAAAATAACTATATTTTCGAAGAGTGAAGACTAAATTAGTTAATTGGTAAACTTACAAAAATATAGAGTGGATAAAAAAGCACAACTTTATACTAAAAAAAAAACTTCCAAGAAACTATGTTGTATATTTGTTTCTTCCCCCCGGTTTTTTTTCGTTGTTAGCTATATTACACTTTCGCCGAGAATTCAATTCAGTATACATATAGCCACTAATTTCGGTGCTTTCACGGATTAGGACTCACTCTAACTTTGACCCCGTCGTTAGGGTTAGGGTCAAAGTTAGCGTGGGTCCTAATCTGTGAAAGTACCCTAATTTCAAATAAACAGAACCCCAAATGCATTTTAATAGACACGAAATTTCTATTCACATATGCACGCAAACAAAATGGATTTTAAAATTAAATCTGTATTTGTAATATGTAGACATTTTTTTTACAGACTAAGAAAGATCCCGTTTTCAGTGGTTGAAGGAATTATTTGTTCTTAACGGTCATAAGATGAATGCACGTACGTTGCTATTTACAAAAAGGAGATTCGTTTTGCCGTTCGGTAAAACGATTTCATGCAAATTGACTTGGACGTTAAAGGCGAAGAATGAGCGTTTTATAATGTTGAAAATGTCCAGTTTTTTCATATTCATCCGATTTGTATTTTTAAAAAAATACATTTGTTGATATTTTTTCAATATTTTGAACGGGAGGACCGTTCAAAATATTAAAAAAACTATAATACGGTACTTATAATTTATGTTTTCTATAAGGTTATTTTTTTTAACTTGTCAAGTGTGAAGAAATTCATTTTTAGCAGTGAAACAAACATATTTTATCCACATTTTTAAGAAAAATATAAATAATTCAATCGGGTGGTGTAAAAACAGATTTTTCGTGTTTGTTTTTGTAATAAAATTGTTGGTTGGTTTTAGGCTTCTTTTTT
Organism: Sepiola atlantica; assembly: GCA_963556195.1. Lineage (NCBI taxonomy): Eukaryota > Metazoa > Mollusca > Cephalopoda > Sepiida > Sepiolidae > Sepiola > Sepiola atlantica. The sequence goes on along the minus strand of OY744517.1, from coordinate 5,356,115 downwards.
TTAAATTTTTTTTTTTATTCAACAATTTTGTTTTTTCTCATCAACACTTACCTAGGAAAAGCGTCGAAAAACCAAGTTCGTTTGGTGTCCGGGAATGCCAATCGGACCCCGGACGTGAGGGGCGAATGTAGGATAACTGCTCCGACTTCAAATCTGGAAGCCAAGTCCACAGTCGGAACCGTTCCGATGCTCTGTCCGTACAAGATCACATTCTGTGGGCTGATCCCGTAACGTGTCCGAAGGGCTTGCAATGCCGCATCAATATCAGAATACAGGTTTTTCTCCGAAGGCTTGCCAGAGCTCGTTCCGTAACCAGAATAATCGTAACTAAAAATATTGCAGTTAATTCGCGATCCAAGTCCAATATAAAAACTACTCATCTGTCCTAAATCGACTGCATTTCCATGGCTAAACAAGAGTGTGAAGCGGGCGTTTGGTGCACAGCGGACAAACATACAGGAAATACGGTTCCCTCGCGTCGTTCTCGTCATGAAAACTTCAATACAGTCCAATTCTTTTTGTGTGTACTGCCATTCGGCTCGTTCTGTGAGGTGTAAACTGTATCTTGATCCCGTCTGGTCCGATACCAAAGTGTATGTCGGTTCTGGGGGTAGGAAAGCCAGTTTGGCAGCGATACGTGAGGGACATGGCGGACAGCAAAAGAGACAACAAAGCTCGCTAAATGAAAGCCCGTTCATACCGTAAAAGGTTTGGGGCCTTGAAAAAGCGAAAAAAAAAAAAACCCTCAACGGTAGAGCTGTTGAGCACAAAACAGACACACTATCACACAACTCTGAATAATTCACGCCAATACATTCACTTTTCCAATCTGGTCATCGGAGAAAATCGTTTCTTTCGAAGGCTTCATATGACGTCAGATGCCTCCTTAAAAAAAAACAAAAAAAGAAACTCATACCGCACCGACTAAAACTGTATCCGGCAGACGTGAGATTATTAAGCTATTCTTTTTTAACGTATCATTTAGACTGGTTTCTTTCGTATAAATAAAATAAATAAAATGAAAAAATAATTTATCTTCAAAAATATATCCAGTTACTCCGGAGACCAGTATTAGTATGACGTCATTTCCTTTATTTGATACGGCGAGTAAACGTTGGACTTTAGATAGGAGTCAGGGGATGATGATGATGATGATGATGATGATGATGATGATACAAATGCCAGAGCAAGAGTTTCTTCTATTTGTGATTTGTCTCTCTTAAAGTTATCCCTAAGATTTATTTTCACTATAGAATTTCCCAGTTAAAATTACTTGCAAATATGTGTCAGTGTCTGTTTCGTAAGTATATCAACAGAAGCTAGACATGATCAAGTTATTTTCTTTTCAACTTCTTAGCCACAAAATATCAAAGGGTGTGACTTGTTATTCTAATCATTTCGGTTCGCCGGTTCTTATTACCAAATTCGGAAAATCAAAACTCCCATGTCCCAGATCCTTGTTGCGTTTTTCTTTCTTTTTCATTTTCTTTTTTTTTTTTTTTGTAAAAGTATTTTTTTTTACTTGGATTATTGCGTATTTTCTTTACTTTTCATAAATTAAATTCTTTAAGTGTCTTTTTTTTTTTTTTTTTCAAGTTACGTTCAAAATTAAAGACGATTTAAAAAAAAACAAAAAAAAAACATACAGTGCATTGTGATTTGACGTCCACATCACGTACGCAAACGAGTGAGACGTGTGAATTTAAAAAGAAATGAATGCTGTTTGTTTAGATTCAAATTTTTTCTCTATTTTAATAACATTCCCTCAATTTAATTCGGTATTATTGTAGATTAATACCCTCCGCAAATCCCCCCACCCCGATAAGATTCTTCTACTTTTTTCAGGCGATTACGTGGAAACACCCTCAAACATTTAGCGAAATGAGCCTCCAATTCCGGTCCATTCTAGCGTTTTAGGGCAGTAAACATAATTTTCTTTTACTATAAGAAATAAATCCTGTGCGTTTTCTTTTTTTTTTGGGGGGGGGGGGGGTCTATTTTTGGTGTTTACGTGTGGTCTTACGAGAGTTTTTATTTGGGGGAACTTGCTACTCCAACTTAGGGTTAGTGGTAAAGGGAGGGGGCTTTCCATTCGGATCTGGAGTAGGTTTAGAAATTGTTAATACTTTTCAGCATGAAAAAATAGCATTTTTTTTGGTTAATGCCCTAATGAGCTAGAATGTCCTGGAAACGGTGGATCATTTTACGTTAAATTCATATGTGAAACTGATCCCCATCCTAAATTCTAAATAACTGTTTTTTTAGTTGCCAAGTTTTTCAGGATGTTTAAACGTAATTGCCTAAAAAAAGTAGAATCCCAGTTTTGAGGGAGGTGATTCAGTCGAGGGTGTTAATCCATAAATTTATTAAAAGTTCTTCCGATTATTACTAAGCTACAAGATTATCCAAAAAAAAATCGTACTTACGAAGAGGGTTCTGTTGGCCATGTAAATGTGTTCCTATTCCTTGCCTCCCCATGAGGGCAAAGTTAGATATGTTGCAGGTGATCGGTCTTACAACTAAGAAAGTGGACACAGGTGACGTCACTGGAAGCAGGAAAGGCTGGATGACAAGCACAACGTCACTGGGAGCAGGAAAGGCTGGAGCCGCTGGGAGGAGCTGGAGCAGGCGCTGCAGAAAGCTGGAGCAAGAGCCGCTGGAGCAGGAGAGAGCTGTAGCAGAAACTGCTGGTGATGGTGGTAGCAGGCGTTGCTGGAGAGAACTGGAGCAAGAGCCGGTGGAGCAGGCATTACTGGAGAGAGCTGGAGCAGGAAGGAGCTTGATCCGCTGGGGTCGGAGAAGGAACTGCCGGAGAGGCAGGCTGGAGTTAGGTGGATTGAGCAGGCAGAAGTGTGAATCGCATTATGAGTAGTTTGTAGTGTGGCCCTGAAAAGGGCCGTTTGATTGTTTTTATTGGTGCTGGTGTCTTCTTCTGCTTCCTGGCTCGATGACTGGTCCACCCAGTCACAGTTGGGGGGTCTCCTGACACCACCACCTCCGGCTGAATTACATTCCCGGTTGAAAACTCGCCGTATGTATTTAATAGAAACTGCATTATAGCTGGCGACCCCATGAAGCAAAATAACAACTAAACTTAATTCCTGGTCGAATTTATCAAAAATATCTGGAAAGTTTATTGACTGTGTTTATATAAATCCCAGCCACTTTTCAGATGCTGCTATTTCAGATTATTGTTAGGAAGCTGAACTGTGTGGGTGATGGTGAAACCCGACCAATTCGTATCTTTCCGTTAACCAGGAGGAGTGGAACCACGACTGCTGCTGGTGCCCTCAGTGGAAAAGAACAAGGGCAAAGTTGTTCTGAGTTTTTTGGGGAGCGTGGCCTTGAAAGAGGTGCATGAGTTCGTAATGTTTGTAAACATTGGGAGTGATAAATGGATATTGCATCAATGCCTTCTCCTCGGATAATTGATCATAATTAAAAAAAAAAGCAATGTGGTGAAGAGTTGTATCAAACTTATGTGCAGATGTGTGAAAAATGTATCTGCAAGGATTGTCAAAAAAACGGGTGAGTGCAAGTGTGTCTGCAATGTTGGTAAGGTCTGTGGTGCACGTGAATCTACATGGTTAGTTGAAGGTGATGAGGTAGTGCATGTAGGTCTGCAAGGTTGTTGGTGCTCTTGGTCTGCGAGTGTGTCTTAAAATGTTGATGAAATCCATGGTGCACGTGAATCTGTACTGTTAGTTGAAAGTGATGAGTGAGTGCAAATGGTTGTGCACGGTTTTATGTGCTATTAGTCTGCACGTGTGTCTGCAGATTACAAGAGGATAAGTGCAAGTAAGTCTGCACGTGTTGGTGACGTCGTTAATGTTGATTAGTCCGTATGTTGTGGAACTGATGAGCGAACGTCCAATTGTCAAGATCGGTAGTGCACTATGGTCGAAGTCAGATGTGCAACGGTTTGCAAATGAGTTTGCAGGTCGAAGTACAAGTGGGTCTGTACTGGTGTTGGATTGTGTTGTTCAAGTTGATGGGTCCTCTTGTTCCTGAGTTGATCAACGAACGTCCAGTTATTGAGTATTTTAGTTGTGCATGTGCAGTAGTACTCGTCTTAAAACTGGTGCAACTTCTTCCATAGTGTTGTCAGTAATGTCTGGGAGTGTTTTGTGCTTGATGAAATGTCTGGAAAGGTTTGGTTGTCACGTCTTTTGCTGGAGAGTGTTGGTAGGCCTTGAAGGGTGATGTTGATGCTCGCTGAGCCTGACCTTTTTTTACAACCAGTATTAAGTCAAGGGCTTGGTGATGTTGTTCCGTCTTGGATGAGTTTGTTGAGATGTTTAAAAAGTTGTGGTTAGTCAGGTCTGGATGATACGAGGTCTGTCTAAAAAGTATCCGACCGTAAGCCAGAAAAAATATTTCAAATACCTGACAGGGTTGGTACCCTAATCCTCTTCAAAGTAGGCCCCCTGTGTATGCACACACTTAGCCCACCGATCCATCCACTGCCAGAAACACCTCTGGTAGTCTTCTTTTGGAATGATGTTCATCTCCGCCGTCGCATTCCGCATTATCTCTTCTCTAGTCTCAAAACAGGAATCTTTCAGTGACGTCTTCAATTTTCGAAACAACCAGAAGTCGCAAGGAGTCATGTCTGGAGAGTAGGGAGGTTGGCAAACGACTGGAATTCTATGTTTGGCCAAGAAATGTTGGATCAATTGGGATGAATGTTCGGGGGCGTTGGTGTGATGCAGTTGCCAGTTTTTCTGGTCTTTTGTGCCAAACTGTGTCATGGAGACGCCGGAGAACATCTTGATAGTACTCCTTTGTCACTGTTTGTCTTTCCGGTGCGTATTCGTGATGCACGATTCCACAGATATCAAAGAAGACAGTCAGCATCACCTTGATTTTGCTTCACACCTGTCACACTTTTTTTGGCCTTAGAGACTCGGGATGCTTCCATTTTGTTCCTGCGACAACAACTTGGGCACAAATTTCGCAGCCACTCTGTGCATCTTCAAATCATCATGCAAAATTGCATGTGCAGAATCTTTACTCACTCCGACCTCTTGGGTGATCTCCCGCATGGTTGAACGACGATCTTCTATCACTAAATTTTGCACCCTCTCAACAACAGCTGCACTCCAAGCAGTTTTGGGCTTGCCAAAACACTGGTCACTCTCCGCTGAGGTGCGCCCATTTTTGAATAAGTTGAACCACTCCTATATTTGTGTTACACCCATCACACACTTGCTGAATCTGACAAATTGTTTTGCTTTGAGAATCAGCAAACTTTTGACAAAATTTGATGCAGTACCTTTGCTCAACACGTTCAGTCACCTCACTCAGCGACCGACAGATGCTGGTATTTCAGATTATTGTTAGAAAGCGATATAGGAAGCTGAACTGTGTGGGTGATGGTGAAACCCAACCAATTTGTATCTTTCCCTTAGGACGTTAGGAGGAGTGGAACCTCGGCTGCTGCTGGTGCCCTCAGTAGAAAAGTTGTTCTGTTTTTTTTTGGGGGGGGGGGGGCGTAGCTTTAAGGAGATGTATGAGTTCTGTAATGTTTGTAAACATTGGGAGCGATGAACAGATACCACGACAGATACAAGGTCAGTTTTAATGTGACGAAATTGCAGCACCCCCTCCCCTAGAACTGCCATATCTGAATTGGAACAAAAATGAAAATTGCCGAAAAGAATTTATCCTCCCCTAACAGAGGATAAAACAGATACTATAAAGAAAAATAGACCCAGTAAACTTTTTTTTATCAGAATTAATTTCAAGCAGCGAATATCGAAAAATCACTTATTATTCAAATTTTGCGGTAATTGAACAATTCAGTGCTAGAATTTTGAGAGTTCTGGTAGCAGAACTATATCAAATTGAAAGGTATCAAATTGAAAGGTGAATTTGGGACACTAAAACCTACAAAATCGAAAAATGGTATCAAATCCACAGTCTACCTTTTCTTTTTTGATGTATAATTTTAGAAAACAATTTTTCTTTTTAAATTTCATTTACCTAATATATAAAAGGGAAAAGTCTGTATGTATGTCCACAAAAGGCTTTCGCCACATGCAAAATTAGCTTGTCAAGTTAATATTTTCTGAAACAGCGTCAACTCAGACGTATAATATCTCATAATTAGAAAAAAAATTATCCTTTAGGGGTCAACGGAGCCATTTTCTCCAATGGAGGTAGCTTTTTTCTTCCATTTTCCAACGTTTTTATGTACTAATTTGAGAAAAAAACCATGATATTATGTATAATTTTAGAAAAAATGCAAATCATTCAACCGGAAATGACATCAGAGGAAGGGAGTGGCAGGAAGTAATTCACTCCCACTACATCCCTTTTTTTCTTTCTTTCTTCTTTCCCTCTCACTACCACCACTTTCTACCTTCTTTTCTTCTTTCCCTCCCATCACCACGTCCGCCATTCCAGCTACGTTCGTCTGTCCATCCAGCTACTTCGTCTGTCCGTCCAGCTACGTCCGGTCGTCTGTCTGTCCAGCTCCGTCCATCTATCTGTCCACCTACGTCCGTCCATCCATCTAGTTACGTCCATCTGTCCAACTGTCAATCAAGCTATGTCCATCCGTCCGTCTGCCCGTCCAGCTACGTCCGTCTAGCTACGTCTGTCTAGCTACGTCCGTCTGTCCGTAAATCCAGCTACGTTCGTCCGTCTGTCCAGCTACGTATGTCCGTCCGTCAAGCTACGTCCGTCCATCAATCTATCCAGCTACAACCGTCAGTCAATCCATCCACCTATGTCCATCTGTCCACCTAGGTCCGTCTAGCTACGTCTGTCTGTCCAGCTACGTCTGTCCAACTATGTCCGTCCGTCAATCTGTCCACCTACGTCCGTCAAGCTACATCCATCCAGCTACGTCCATCTGTCTGTCCACCTATGTACGTCCGTCTATCCAGTTACGTCCGTCCGTCCAGCTATATCCGTCCATTTGTTCACCGTCTGTCGGTCCGTCCATGTCTGTCCTTCCAGCTACGTCCGTCTGTCCGCCCAGCTACGTCCGTCCGTCTGTCCAGCTACGTCTGTCTGCCCATCCGTCCACCTACGTCCGTCAGTCCATCCATCTGTCTGTTCGTCCATCCGTCCGTTTGTCCATCTGTCCGTCAATCAAGCTACGTCCGTCCGTCCAGCTACATCTGTCTGTCAGTTTATCTACGTCCGTCTGTCAGTCAATCCATCCACCTATGTCCGTCCATCCATCTGTCCACCTAGGTCCATCCATCCGTCTAGCTACGTCTGTCCGTCTGTCTGTCCAGCTACGTCCGTCAATCTGTTCAGCTACGTCTGTCCAGCTACATCCATCCAGCTACGTCCGCCTGTCTGTCCACTTATGTCCGTCCATCTGTCCAGCTACACCCGTCCGTCCATCCAGCTACGTCAGTCCATCTACGTCCGTCCGTCTATCTGTCCACCTACGTCCGTCCATCAATCTGTCCACCTACGTCCGTCGTCTGTCGGTCGGTCCGTCCACGTCTGTCCTTCCAGCTACGTCCGTCTGTCTGTCAAGCTACGTCCGTCCGTCTATCCGTCCACCTATGTGCGTCAGTCCATCCATCCGTCCGTTTGTCCATCTGTCTGTCTGTCAATCAAGCTACGTCCGTCCGTCCACGTCTGTCTGTCTGTTTAGCTACGTCTGTCTGTCAGTCAATCCAGCTATGCTACGTATGTCTGTCCGCTAAGCTATGTCCGTCCGTCAATCCGTCCGTCTATCTGTCCACCTACGTCTGTCTGTCCTGCTTTTTTTTTTCTCAGTAATCTTAATAAAAATTAGTAATATAATTAATTAAAGACCTTTTAGACAAAATCCATGCCAGTTTATGAAGCATATTTAGACTCAAGGGAGAAAATTACGAAAAAATTTCAGCCAGAACAGATACTACATTTTGATCTTAGCCAAACGGCTGGGTACCTTCGTTAAAAAAAAAATTCTTGAGAGTTGTCGGGGATCGAACCGTCAACCTCTCGGTCTTGGTCCTTTCTCGATACCCGCTGCGCCAAGCAGACAGCGTATAAGAACTGACGATAAATAGGTCACTTGACCGCTGCTTTAATCCAAGCTTTGGCAAACCGCACATGCGCACAATGTACAGATGACGGGAAAAACGAAGATGGGCGATTCAGAAAATGTCAACTTTACAGGTACTGTCGAGTATCTCGGGAGATTTTTGCAGACATACAAACATATACACAAACAGACATACAAACATATACACAAACAGATAACTGTCCTTTATATAATAAACTAGCAGGGATACTCGGGGCGATAAAAAACAAAGTCGAAGCAATTAAATAGTGTGTGTAACATCTTTATATAAAAATTTAATCTCTCTTCCTCTCTCGAGCCGTCTTTCTATCTTTCTCTCTTTGCCATAAGATATACCACTTAACACTAGTTAGACTATATTATTAATTTTATGACTCACGGGCAACGACAATACATTTTCTTGCATCCAAAATCATAAAAAACACAGTAAAGTTTTTGTTATCTCGGGCAACGCTTGCTCTATCTATTGTATTGAGCACCTTTGCAATAAGATATACCACTTAACAGTAGTAATAATATATTATGATTTTATGACTCCCAGGAAACGCCAATACCTTTTCTTGTATACAACGTCATAAAAAAACGGTAAAGCTCTTTATCCCATGCAATGCTGTGTTTAAACACACCTGCTCTATCTAGGATATTGAGCACTTTTTCATTACTATATACCACTTCCCATATGAAATACTGTAATGTTACTATTATGACTCCCGGACAACGCCGAATAGATTTTCTTGTATAAAATAGTATAATAAAAAACAATGATGTTATTTTTACGGTCAACACAGCCCTTAAATTTAGCTGCTCTATCCAGGATATTGAGCACTTTGGATTGACTAACTTATACAACTTACCGATGGCTCTCAGGAAACATTGAGTAGATTTTCTTGTATAAAATAGTATAACAAAACATAGTGATGTTGGTTTACATGGGCTACAGAGCCTTTAAACATGCCTGCTCTATCCAGGATATTGAGCACTTTTGCGTTACTACCTGCTCTATCCAGGATATTAAGCACTTCCCTCAACCAACAGTATGAAAAAAAGAGAGAGTTCTTTATCCTAGGCAGTACTGCGTTTAAACACACTTGCTCTATCTAATATATGGAGCACTTTTTTCATCATTTTTGGATAATAAGCACTTCTAAAATTAAGGAGGCATCCAGAGCACTACTAAAACTAAGTTTTTGACCCCCCCCCCCCCATCTTATCCAGGATATTGATAACTTTGGATTATCACTCCCGTAAAGACAGGTGTTTTATCCTGGGCAACACTGCGCTTAAACAGATCTGCTCTATCTAGGATATTGAGCATGTTTCAAAGCTGACTCATTTCCTGTTTTGAATTATGAGTTGGACATTTCTTTACATAGCGGACAGTGGTGGGTATTGGCAGGAAATGGCGGGCAGTGTCTAGTAAAATGTAAAATCTAAAAATTGTTGACTCATTTCCTGTTTTGAATTATGGGTTGGCGATTTCTTTACAGAGCAGACAGTGGTGGGCACTGGCAGGGAATGGCAGGCAGTGTCTACTGAAATGTAAAATCTAAAAAATGCTGACTCATTTCCTGTTTTGAATTATGAGTTGGCGATTCCTTAACAGGGCAGACAGTGGTGGGTATTGGCAGGAAATGGCGGACAGTGTCTACTAAAATGTAAAATTTAAAAATGCTGACTCATTTCTTGCTATGAATTATGAGTTGGCGATTTCTTTACAGGGCAGACACTGAAGGGTATTGGCGGTGAGTGGCAAGCAGTGTTTACAAAAATGTCAAACTTTTAAAATGCTGACTCATTTCCTGTTTTGAATTATGAGTTGCTGATTTCTTTACAGGGCGGACACTGGCGGGCATTGTCTACTAGAATGTAAAATCTAAAAAATGCTGCTCTTTCCTGTTTTGAATTATGAGTTGACCATTTCTTTACAGGGCGGATACTGGCACGTATTGGCGGCAGCGTCTACTAAAATGTAAAATCTAAAAAATGCTGACTTATTTATTGTTTTGAATTATGAGTTGGCCATTTCTTTACATGGCGGGGATTGGCAGGCAGTGTCTACTGAAATGTAAAATTTTAAAAATGCTGACTCATTTCCTGTTTTGAATTATGAGTTGGTGATTTCTTTACAGGGCGGACACTGGCGGATATTAGCAGGTAGTGGCGGGGAGCGTCTACTAAAATGTAAAATCTAAAAAATTCTGACTCATTTCCTTTTTTTTTAAATATTGATTTCCCTAGAATTAGCGTTTATTAATTTTGAATTCCTTCCTCCTCCCCCTCCACATCCTTCCTCTGATGTCATTTCCACCTGACATTGAATGAACCTTAGCCTCACTACACACTCTTGTTGAGAAGAGGTGCGGCTGGAGATTGAGCACTCCTTGCCTTACTACAGAGGTGTGGCTAGGGATTGAGCTTGACTTTGATTGTACAGCACCGGCTCTTAAAATCGGCACCTATTTAGTACTGGCCAGTAACTTTGATTGCACATGTCGTCATGTCTGGAAGTATGAATCGGCAGTCCGCCTACCTCTCACTGTGACGTCATGTGTGCAAAAATGAGTCAGCAAAATTACTACATAAGTACATTAATTTATTTTCAAATTACAAAATAATAACGTATACTTTAGTGGAAAAACCAGCACCACCCTTAAGAAACCCAGCCCAGTTGACCCTGAAAAAATAAATATTTTTTTCTAATTCTGAGATATTATTCATCCGAGGCCATGCTAAAAAAATATAAACTTTATGGATGTATGTCGAGTATTTTGGGAGCCTTTTGCAGACGTACAAACACACATACACACACAAACAGACAACTCTCCTTTATATACTGAGATAAATGAAAATTAAAAACAAAAATTGTGTTCTTAAAAATTTATTATAATTAATAATTAATGTACATGAAGAAAGAACAGGCAGACCGTGGATTTGAGATCATTTTTCAATTGTGTACGTTTTTAGCATCCCAAATTCATCTTTCAATTTGGTAACGTTCTGCTATCAGAATTTTACACAACATCAGGCTAGGATCAAAGTGTAGTATTGTTTGCAGGGGAGGGGGTAATGTATGGTGATTGGTTTTAGAACTTGTTAGACACAAAAACAGTACTACAATGGGCAAAGAAGGAGGACAAAGGAATTTAGTTGAATACAAAAGGTATGAGTTTATTTTGTGAGAAGGTACAGTTACGAAGGGTTAGGTTTAGTCGCCAGCATCGCAGGAACAATGAATGACAGCTCTGTAAACTGATGGGAAATGGTCCCGCCACACTGTGGTTGAAAGACAGCCAGGTGGACTGAAGGAGAAATGGTCCCATCACAATGTGGTTGAATCAACAGCTGGACAAGCAGAGTTAATCAACAGACGGATAAAGTTGCCAGAACATCAGCAGGAGCAGCTGATCAAGTCAATTGCTGGACCAGTGTTGCTAGTCAACAGCTGAACGAAGTTGCGAGAACCATGACTGTAGTAACTGACCATGTAGACTTGTTTAGTTAGTCAGACTGCCACGAGTGTCCTGCTGCCAAACAAGAAAATAAATCAGCTCGCAATTTAATATCGTCCAGGGGATATAATACAAGACAATATCTGAAATGCGATTGACAGAATTCCTGAGGGCAAAGAATAGATAATACATTTTGATTTTTATGATCAGGGCCAAGTAGCCAGCCTGAGCAGTTTTTCTGCTCGATTGCTACTGAATTTATTTTAAACAAGTGCTCTACATTCACTAGTCTCAACCAGAAAGGAAAGTTAAAGGTCACATCAATTAACAGTGTCCAGTTTGTTGCCAAGCGCGTGATGGCAGTATGCTTTCTGTCTTTGGTTAGGAGGGGGGCGGCATTCTTCTGGGTTGATGCAATGTTTTTTTTTTGTCCCAATCCAGATATACCCCTTTAAGGGAGCTGGATTTTACCCACATTAAAAACCGACCTTGTGTCTAACTTTGCCTTCATGGGGAGGAGCAAGTAAATAGGAGCATGGCAAATAGAAGCCCCTCATGAGAATGAAAAATTTTTTTTCCGATAATTTTGTACGTTCGTAATAATCATAATCTTTTAAATGTTAAAAATCTAGATTTGACGGGTGGGGAGAGATGTATGCCACGTTGTTCCTTAGTTATTGAAATATTATTAAAATGAACATTTTTTATGTTCCGGAAATTTTGAGATGAGGATTGATAATTTGGATTATTTAGATTATTCGGACTACTGTTCTCATGTTGGATGTTATTCTCAAAACGTTTCAGCCGATGTAACCTCCAACCTTCTTCAGGTGCATCTTGTCGAACTTGGGAATCTTTCGGTTGAACTCGGGAATTTGTATGAAATTTCGAATGAAACCCTTTATTTAATCTACAGGGGGTAGCTTGTTCTCGTTCCATCAGCCATGATTGGGTAAAAGTCATAAGTAATTCGATACCAAGAATGCACTTGGTATCGTCCGCACTGAAGATTGAACCTCCAACCTCCTGAAGACTGTCATTTAGAATGGTAATTTAGAACTTAGCACTTATATCTGTGACGTCACAGGCCCTGTGAATTGAATAAAGGATTCGGTTCGAAATTCTGTACAGATTCCTGAGTTCGACAAGATGCACTCTGAAAAAGGTTGGAGGTTACATCGGCCAAAACGTTGTGAGAATAACATTCAAGATGAGAACAGTAGTTGGAATAATACGAAAAAATATTGTAATAAAAAAACACGTGTTACTTGGAAGCCAAGCTTTATTCAACTAAAAACGAATACAAAAAGGTGGCAGATATGGCCAGTTTTAATACGCGTCACCTGACGACTTCCGGCTCCGGGAGCACGTATGGAAGCCCATACGAATGTAATATAACAAATATATTTTCGTTTTCTTGTGTTTTTTTTTGTGTTTGTTTCTGATAGTGCATTTTATGTGAATTGAATAAAGAATTCAGTTCGAAATTCCATACAGGTTTCTGAGTTTGACATAAAGATTACCAAGTTTGAGAATATGCACTTGAAGAAAGTCGGAGGTTATGTCCGCCGAAATGTGAAAATACCAACCAAGATGAGACTAGTAGTCGGAATAACCCAAATCACACAAAGTACAAATATATTCTTTAGATTGTGTAAAAGATTTTAGATTAAAAGAGAAAATAAGTATTGAAAATTATATATATACAGGGTGTCCCAAAATAATGTATACACCCTTTGAATTGTTATAACTCGTTCAAATTACTGATTTTTATTTGCAAGATTGATACACAAACAGAAGAGTAAGAATATACACGTAAAAATACTGACAGTAAAATTAACAAAAACATAGAAACTTAACTTTTAACAAAGATAAAGGCTATTTAGGATAATTTCAGAATGTTCATAAAATGAACCCTCACCCTAACCCCAACCCGTTCTGCTCAATACACTTTCCATATAGTGAAGCCGTTAAGAATTGTACCTACAAACGTCCTGCAACATTTACTCCTTGGGCACATTCTACTACAATTGTTACTCCCATTTGTTTGCAATTGCTTCAGGTTTCTTGCTTTAAACATTGTAGCCTTTACGTTTATTAAAAGTTAATTTTCTATGGTTTTGTTAATTTTAGTGTCAGTATTTTTGAATGTGTATTCTTACTCTTCTACTGTTCTATCAACCTTGTTTGCAAGTCAAAATCAGTAAATTGAACGAATTATAACGATTCAAAGAGTGTATACATTATTTTGGGACACCCTGTATATATATATATATATATATATATATATATATATATATATATATATATAATCACTCTATGTGGTGACTCAGAATTTGATAAAGTGGCTTTGTAATTAACACTATTTTGTTCCATATTTAGAATCATCGTTTTTGTCTATTACATAATAGGAATGTGCATGCAGTCAATATTCTGTTTTGTATTTAAAAGATTAATAACATTTTCTTTTGACTTTGTTTCTGAAGGCCAACAAAAAACAAAGAACAGCAGATGTTCCAACATCATATAGATTTCTAACATTTACTTTGCCATTATCATCAGCATTATTTTAGGTTAATATTTTATCTATATATATTCTAGCTATCTATGTACTTTTATCACTACCTAGATACAACTGTAAGCTTGTATTAACTAATAAACATAACTAGCCACCCCCCATCCCCTGGAATCCGGTAAGACCAAGAGACCACTAGAAAGATATACTATAACATAGTAAACTGGTCAATTAGGGAGAGGAAAATTCATATTTACTAACTCAACATTTGACAGGTAAAGGAGAACTTTAATGTAATACTCAAATAACTATGTATCTCATGTAGAGATCAAGTATCGACCTCATTTCTGAGAACTTCGACTGAAGTAAAATGAAACAAAAAATAGAAATGAAAACATTACATTATAACATGACTACAGAAGATATTTACTTTATTCCTAAAATTTCAGTTTGTTTGGGGCATTTTAAAGAGTTTTTCAGGGGCATAACATTAAAATTCAAATATTTTAGATGTGCATTAAATTTTATCCATATTAAGAAAGATTCACTGAATTTAAATTTCTTCTTTAGACCCCTTCAGCTTAAGCCTTAACTTTTAGACATTTTCTAGAATCAAAATCATGTAATGGATTTTGATCAAAATTGGAATAAGGATTCTAGACATGAGGTTTAGTAGCATTATATGTTGATTTTAATCTTTGTAAGGGGACATAAAAGTGGTGTTTGAGAAATTCATTTTACCTGTCCTGGGACAGGTATTCTTCTAGTTAAAGTATATAGGAAAAAAAGCGTTAGGGAAACAAACATTTAGTTTAATAATAGATGTATATACAATAATAGATGTATATACAGGGTGGGCAAAAATAAGGGTCCTATTTTTAAAAATTCATAACTTTTTTATTTATTGATTTTTTTTTTTTTTTTTAGAATAAGTAAAGGACCCCTTCCGAAGCAAGCATGAGCCGTATTAGTCCTAAGGAACGTACCCTCATTTAGAAAACATTATTTTTGCTTAAAAAACTCAAAACAGTGTAAAAAAAAATACTTTAGTTTTTGTAAGTTTTAAGAAGTGTTTTTCGGCTAAAATTTGTTTTGTTTATTTCAAAAGATCTCGGAAGGGTCAGTCTACACACACATAAAGTTTGGTGAGTTTAACTTTTATTTTGTGGAAGTTATTCAAATTCAAGTTATTCAAATTTAAAGATAGGACCCTTATTTTGGCCCACCCTGTATATAATAATAGATGTATATATATAATAATAGATGTATATACAATAATAGATGTATATATATAATAATAGATGTATATACAATAATAGATGTATATATATAATAATAGATGTATATATAATAATAGATGTATATATATAATAATAGATGTATATATAATAATAGATGTGAAAGATGTATCTCTAGCTTAAATAGATGTTCCAGCTCATGAAATATTGCTTATTTTAATAGGGAGTGCTTGATTGGCCTAATGGATACCATTGCAGACTATGAGATTAGCTATGCCATGTTCAAATCCTATTGAAACTAAACCTATAAAAATATAAATTAAACTATTTTTTTTTGTGTGTGTATACCTTTAAAAATGTGAAAACAAAAGAAAAGATTGACTAAATTGAAAGTAATAAATCCCGGCCAACGCCGGGTAGGTATAGCTAGTGTTATATATACATTATTATATTCTGTATATATACAAGATATTTGAAAGAAGCACAAGTTATACATATAACCTTTCTTCCTTTAGTCTTGTTTCTTAGACATTATTGAAGGGTCTTTATATATGAAATTTAATTAATATTGAATAGTTGCTTAGATTGTTATGATCAATCTTCCCCCACCCCACCCCCCCACCCCGTTTTCCTTGGTTGATCATTACAATAATCATTGCTGCTAGATAAAAATCTTGACTGACCTGATTTCTGTGAACCAGCTGTTCTCTTCAGGAATGATGTACATTGAACCGCATTTACAAGCACTTTCTTTCTCTCTCTCTCTCTCTCTCTCTCTCTCTCTCACCCCCCCCCCCACACACACGCAATAAAAGATATTAACAAATTTGGTAGTTTGTGGTAAATTAGTTAAATAGTTTGTATTGAATCAAAAAGTGTTCAATACGATATACTGAAAGGCAGTTATAGTGATATTATTGTATATGACTGACATTGAAATTGCCAACATCTCGATCTAACAAACTCTTCAGAGCCAAATAACTTAAAACCTCAAAATAGTCCATATTTATATAAAACTAGCAGAATACCCATCTCTGGACAGGTTTTTAATTTTAAATTTTTTTAAGGGGGGGGGGCGGCGAAATGGTAAAGTTTACAAAAAAAATAATGTGCTCACGTTACTCACCGTGTTGCCTAGAATATACTCTATTTTCCATCATTCATGGTGATCGGTTCATTAGTTTAGGAGTGAATGCTATACATAGAAATATATGTATAAACATATACACATACCAAACTTTATGTAGAGAGAAATATTCATCTATCTGAATTTCAATAATTTTAGTTAATTGGTATCATTAATCTCATTTGCCAATTAAAGGGTTTTGTCTAATAATGATAAAAGATGGAAGAATAAGATGAAGAAAAGTTCTCAAACCCAACATATTCAAAATAAAGAGAGTTGGGTGCATTGGTAATGTAACGAACAACAAATAAAATCACTAACAGATCCGCATATACAGAAGATAATACACACAACAAACATTTTGTATCCAAGCTAGGCTCAAGGTTTAGTATCTGTTCTCTCTTTAGTCAGAGGAGGAGAAATCATCTTAGACTGAGACAATTTTTATTTTCGTTCCCAAACCAGATTACCTCTTTTTGCAGAGCTGGAAATTTCACACATTGAAAACCTTGTGTCTAACTTTGTCCTTGTGGGAGGCAAGTAAATAGGAACACATCACTGTAAAGTTTTGTATATCCAAAGTTTATGGTGATGTGTTCCGATTTACTTGCCTCCCACAAGGACAAAGTTAGACACAAGGTCGGTTTTCAATGTAGTAAAAATCTTGTTTGAAATATAATATACAAACTAAAACCTATATATACATATGCATGCCCTAAAACAGAACTAGAAATATAATTTAAATTTTTATTTTTTTATGGAAATCGCTCCAGACAAGGCACGAAGCCACTTAATGTAAGGAGCTAATAAGAACAAATATGATTATCGCAAAGACAGGATATTCCTACTGGCCTTAGTCTTGAAAAGACCAAAGTTATAGGTAAGAGGAAAACAGTCAGCAGGAAGAGAGTTCCACAAGCCTGTGGTTCAACTGGAATAGGAAGCTGTATTACAATGAGGTATCAAAACAGCGAATTAATGGAGACCACTAGCCCAATGAGTCAAATGAGCTGGAACAAAAGAAGTGGGGAATAGATCACATAACTCTGAAGAACACATGTCATAATATAGAAAAGACTGAGACTAGCAACATCACGTCTGTGAGAGAGAGGGTGCAGAGAAGAAGAAAGGGTAGGGCCAATCAAATTACAGATACGTTTCTGCACCTTATCAAAAACCCTCAAATGGGACGGAGATTCACCAGCCCAAATATGACAATAGTACTCCATACATGGTCTGATGGTAGATTTATAGAGATAGAGAATAGCCTCAGGTGTGAGAAAGTGTTTAGAGCGATAGAGAGAACCGACTTTACGAGAAGCAGAAAGAGCAATGGATCTAATGTATGAACTCCAAGAAAGATTTGATGAGAGAAAGACCAAGAAGTTTCAGAGTCGATTTCTCCTCAAGAAAAAAGCCATCCATAATAATATATATATATATATATATATATATATATATATATATATATATATATATATATATATATATATATATATATATATATATACAGGGTGTCTATAACGTTTTGTTTATAATATGAAAAAAATATAATTTTAAGTATTTGTACTAGAAAAGAATCTGTAAAAAGTATTAAGAAGAAGAATTTTTTTAAAGAAAAGAGTTATAAATTTTTTATATTGCACACTGATTTTATAAACGGACTGAATGTGATGTGTCATAGAATAAGACGCATTATCGCTGACAAACAAATGATTTTTTCTAATTTAAATAATAATAGATAAAAACATTGATTATCCATTCTCGAACTCTGTTTTGGGTTTCAAAGAAGATATCAATAAACGATTTAAAAGTTACTTGTCCTTTTGGAGAAGATAGGATTGGATTGGTTGGTTTTGCGGCATATCAACCTATGTGGTCATTTAATGCCGGAGTTTTTTTTTTTTCTTTTTTATTGGGGGGGGGGGGGGGGAGACTTTTTTAGCCTTTCCTCCCTTTTTTATAAAATCGAACTAAGAAATTAAATGTTGTATTTATACATGGATAAGTATATTTGGGTAACTTTAAATTTCCTTAAATTTTCTTATATATCCGTAAGCCGGATCTCACCATCGGATGTAGTTTAAGGTCATATCCAGGACCGGGAGTAGGGTAGGAAAAATAAAATAAAAAAGGGGAGGGAGAAAGGGAGAGGGGCTGTTGTTTTTGTTTTTGGTTTTGTAGAACATAATTAAGTTTTACAAAAAAAAAAAAAAAAAAAAAAAAACTCAATGTAGGTGAATTTCGTCTCAGGGAGCCACAGGGCAGCCTGATCTGGTATCACCAGGAGAAGATAGGAACTGGTCACTGTGATGTTATGACCCCTAGTAACATCCCCTACTAGAACTCTTCAATCAGGGAGAACTAAGAAAGTGTTCTCTCCCCCCCCTTCTAGCAGTTCAATAAAGCCTGCCAACCAAGGTACATTAAAATCCTATGTTGTGTGTTCGACTTCTCCTTAATATGTCTTTTATATGTATTGAGATACTATCAAAAGGTGGCAGTGGTTACGGTAGTAACAAGAACGTCTACAGAAAACAGCACCCAACCATAAAAAGAATTTAAAAGAAAAATGCCAGAAGCAGTATCTCGAAGGAACTTAGAGTATACTAAAAGACAATGTGTTAGTGTGGGGGATGCTGTCTTGAAATAAAAAATAGAATAGGTCAAACAACGAAGAAAGTTAACATTTCCTGTTCAAAAAAAACTTATTTAAGTAAGTAACTTACAATATATATCTATCGGTACCATATTTTGTGTCAAGATTTTTTTTTTGTTATGATGGCTAAGAACACGTGTGAGCGGTGATGTGTTATCTGGTGGATTCATTCAAAATTTACAAGCAATGTTGTAACCTCTATTTTTCCATCAAGAATATTCCAGCAGACAGACAGGGTGACCATATTCTGTTGCTGGTTAGGGTTAGGGTTAAATGGTACAATGCATTGAATTTTACGCTTCTACCTGCGTCGATACTTTGCGTTCTGGCCTTTTGGCTAAGATCAAAGTTTAGTATCTGTTCCGATGGATACTGCACGCCTGTCCTGTGCAGTTCTAGGAGGTCCACCCTCCCAGGCTTTGCCTCCCCTCTTTGGGGAGGAGTAAGTTAATTGCTTACTGCTTGAGGCGCCCCTACCGGGGAATGCCGACGGGGCTGCCCAAGCAATTTTTAATGGTCAGAGTGCTCACCTCTCGGGCGCTGGCTTTTCAACCCCCACTTTCCGACCCGACCTTGGGTCACATCTTACTTGTGGGAGTAGGATAAAACTGGCCTTGTGCCTAACTCCTGGAGAGGAGTAAATAATACCTGTGTCGGTACACGCAAACAGACACTGAAAACAGCAACGACTTTCTGGCCAGGTGCAGGTTGCAGACAAACAAGTGCAAGTTTCGAGATGCCCAGGAAATGGAAGAAAGATTCATAGAGCAAGTCATCACTGGAATGAGGCACCCAGAACTACAGAAACAGCTCTTAAGAAAACCTCCAGGAAGCTCTAAATAGTGACAGAATACACAAAGCTTCCATGAGCCACATGAAACAACTGGCCTAGCTCCAAGAAGGAAAAAGCCATGAAATAGATGCCATCAGATACATCAACTGCAAATGATTCGGCAGCACACAGCCACACAGAAACGGAAAATGTCTGGCATGGGGTTCCACATGTTCAGCATGTGGATGGAAAACTCATTGGGCAAAAGTTTGCACCAACAGAAGGGAGAATGCAGGAAATACTCATACAAACACACACATCAAGGGATTCCTTAGTTAAAAAAGAATATCCGGGTGCCCAGAGTAAGTATCAGCGCAATTACCAGGAAAAGAAGTGTGACAACCATGTCTACTCTGTACATACCAATCAGAGAGACAACAATGAACTCTATGAACGGCTCGAGAAACTGTCCTTAGATGGGATCCAGCAACGGAGTGACACTCTGACTGAAGCCCTTGCAGACCTTAGCATAAAGCTTCCCAACCAACCAGGCACCCACAAACTAAAAGTCAAGGTTAACACAGGAGCCAAAAGCAATACCTTCCCCCTACGTACGTTTTGTAAGTAGTTCCCGGAGCGCATGAACTCAGAGGGGCAGTCAGTCCCCAGTGCAACATGAACAAACTATACTCATGGCATACAACGGTTCCAGCATCACTCAACATGGATCCATGCAGATGCAGTGTGCCTACAAGGGAGCTTGGGAAACCCTAAAATTCTTTGTGGTGACCTCAGAGGATTACCTTTTCCCAGAGACCTGGGCTTGGTATATCTGCCCCATGAATAGGCTCAGCCAAGGAGCTAGTGAATGTGTACCCTGATCAGTTTGACCGAATAGGCAACTTTGACGGTGAATATCACATTGTCCTAAAGTCATGCACAGCAGAAATGTCCCATCCACATGAGAAATGAAATCCAAGCCGATATGGTGAAACAAGGCATCATATGGAAAACTAGTGAGTCAACAGAATGGGTCAACAAGTGGAAGAACTCGTTTTCAAAGTGAAAAATGTGCAGTCGACCAGAAGCAAATACACTCCTTCGGAGCAATGTACTGCAAAAATAGGATAAGCCCTGATCCCAGCAAGGTGGATAAAATCAAGGCATTACCCAGCACAACGAACATCACCGACATACAAAAGGTGTTGGGCATCATCACCTACATAGCACCCTTCATCCTGTATCTGTTGGATCTCACATCACCCCTGAGACATCTACTAAAGAATGAAGCCAGGTACAGGTGGACTCAAAGTCATCTAAAGTCACTTCAGCAAATCAAAGACGTCATATGCAAGGAGATGCTATTAACCTACTTTGATCCAATAGAAAAGGTCTTGGTGTAGTACTTTTGCAGGAAGGAAAACTGATAGTTTTGCATCAAAATTGCTAATAGACACAGAACAACGGTATGCTAACATCGAACACGAGCTATTAGCAGTTCGGATGTGACCATTTCAGGACGTATCTCTATGGATGCTCATTCCAGGTCGAAAACGACCACAAACCACTTGAGATGATCAATCTGAAGAGCCTGGCCTGACTGCTGTCCAACCTCGTTTCTAATTGATGCTACTGTGCATATAGGGTTATGACCTAACCATCGTTTATCGCCCTGGCAAGGAAATGACTCTAGCTGACGGTTTCTCAAGGCTACCCAACAAGAAAACCAATGAGGCAATAAACCTTGACTTCAGGGTTGACTTTATACAATTCTCAGCAGAGAAATTGACACAAATACACCAGGCCACAAATGTTGATGTCACCCTGTGTGAGCTGAGGGACGTGATCTTGCAAGGCTGGCCTGACACGGTCAGGAAAGTTGGAAAAAGAATGCGACCCTACTGGCCCTATTGGGACGAGCTGGCTATCGAAAATGGAATCTTAACCAAGGGCGATCGGATTATAATACCCAAGTCCATGCAGCCAGAGATACTACACAAGATCCACTATGGGCATCAAGGGATCAAGAAGTCTAAACTGAGAGCAAAAAGTTGTGTATTCTGGGATAATATGAAAAAAGACATAGAGACGGCTGTCCAACTATGTGATATATGCCAAGAAAACCAGAAATCACAAAGTGCGGAATCCCTGATGTCACACAAGATTCCAGTGAGACCATGGCAGATAGTGACTACAGAGCTGTTCCACTTCAATGGATCTGACTATATGGTGATAGTGGACTACTACTCCAAATATCTGTTTGTCAGAAAATGAAACCACTTCTCTAGCCAGGAGGTCATAGATCTGACGAGAAAATTTTTTTGGGAACAAAGGATCCCAGAAAGGGTCATTAGTGATAATGGCCCACATTTCAACTTGGTCTTTTTCAAGCAGTCTGCTAGGGAATGGGGTTTTGAGCATCACACCTCATCACTCTTCATCTTCAATTGAATGGCCTGGCTGACCGTTATGTACAGGCCATAAAATCGGCTATCAAGAAAGCCACCTAAATTGGGCGTGACCTGAACATGGTTTTGTTATTTCTTTGAACAACTTTGATAGACCATATAATCCCGTCCCCTGGTGAGCTGCTGTACAACAAGAAATTGGTTGGGAACCTCCCAGTAAGATGTGCCAACCACACCGCACAAAGAGAGGAAGTGACAACTCGCCTATACCAAAGGCAAGCCGAAAAAAAAATGTATTATGATCAGCATGCCAGAGATCACCACAATCTGCTGGTTGGACAATATGTTCGAGTACTAAAGAAGAAGGATGCTGGAGAAGGATGTTGGTAAATGGTTACCCGCACTTGTCACACAAGCGTGTATGGAGGTCAGATCCTACATGGTACAGATTCCATCAGGAAAATTAATCCACAGGAAGCGACTACCTGAGGGAAGACCAATCCCATGTTTACCCTACTAGGGCCCCACAGGGTCCCATCAGAAGCCTCACACCTAGAGTAGAAGCAGGCATCATACGAAGCCTTCCCATCGAAAGACTAAACACACAGAAATCTGAAAAGTAACATGCTAAACACACCCCACAACAATTACAACAAATGATACAAATTAAACCCTAACCCTAACCCTAACCCCTTCTAATCACACGTCCCGATCTGGCCGTACAATGAAGCCACCCAAAAGATTTGACGAATGAGGCCATCAGTCAGTGTGATCCCATTAATCATTTGGGAAAAGGGGAATGTGATGTTATGACTTCAGTAACATCCCCTACTAGAACTCTTCAATCAGGGAGAACTAAGAAAGTGTTATTCTAGCAGTTCAATAAACATTGAAACCATAAGTCGTGTGTTTAAAATTCGAACAATATCTTCTGAATGTTTTCTCACACTAAAAATTGAAGTCTGATAGGATTCAAAATGCAATCTTTGACGTCCTTTTCAAAGACTGTTTTCAACTTTGAGGTTTCGGTGATTTTGCATCTGAGTGTATGACTTTAAGAACAAATGGAAGATTATGTTTCGGAATGTTATGGGAATAATCTTGTAGTGAAACTCACTTGATAACAGCGGGATGAAGACTAAAAACATTTTGGCCAAGACTCATATATGTGAGAAAAGTGGACAATATTAGTCACATGACCACTATCAACATTCCTTATTTTGTCTTTTCCTTTTCCTTTTGCAAAAGTTCACAAGAGGATTTGAGAATAGGCTGCGACTTACTTTGAAGTCTCATACACTGCTGTGCTAGCCATTAAAATGTCTTTAGAATCAGTCTTCACATATAGGTGTGAAGAAAAGGATTTGTGTTTTCAGTCCAGATTTTGGAACAGAGGGGATTCAGAATTTCTCATATGTGAATAGTCGAAGAGGTGGGTGTAAGCCTTGATCTTCTAATCATGCCCACCTCTTGTTTTGCTGAATTTAGGGATGGTGATGGGAGCAAAGAAATGGATATTCTCAATGTTTAGAGAAACAGAAAAGATTCTAGCTTTTAATAAAATTAAAAGGAGACATTTTTGGGATGGGGCAAATTCTTAATTAAAACTTAAAAAAAGAAATCTTATATTTTAAAAATTCCAACATACATGACAACACTATATATATATATATATATATATATATATATATATATATATATATATATATATATATATTTGTGTTATAATGGAATAATTCCAGGAGGAAATCCGGGTATGAGAGCTCAATGTAGTAAACAGAGCAATAATAACATAAAATATAATAACACGAAATCACATAATTGTCGATGCAATAATTTATTTCAACCGTTAAAAATGTAATTGTCTGAGTGATGCTTGAAAAAACCGAACGGTTGAAATAAATTATTGCATCGACAATTATGTGATTCCGTGTTATTATATTTTATGTTATATATATATATATATATATATATATATATATATATATACACACACACACAGACAGTTGTTTTGTCGTTTCACAATTCATCAGTGTGGTTAATCAACACATCAATTCCGAGATTCAAAACCTGTGACCGCTAGAGTCAGATGTCTTACCATGAGCTATTTTTTTCTATGATACCTGTGTGTTTTTTAAGGATGAATAATGTTGATGTTTTGTTGGACTTCTATTTATGATGTTATGGAATCGGTGTTGAGGAAGAGACTTATTGGAATTAATAAAAAAAAAAATTCTTTAATCTTAGAAACGGTCATACACCAGAAGTTTTTGTTGATGTTGAATTATGGAACTGACATAAATTATATGTCATAAATTTATTTTTCTATACTCACTATTGAAAGCAATAAACTTGAAACGCTAGCGTCTGTGGGTTATAAATAATTTAATATTTATTTGTAATTATTATAATAAGCCCCTTTAAGAAATTAAAGTTGAGCACTCTCGGGGATGTTAAAAATAGACTGTCATCAGCTCTAATGCAAAGTTTCGAATACGTTCGTCTAACCCTCTCAATTAGTCTTCTGTTTGTGCTCGCTTCTACGTATATATAGATCTTCATTTCCCTGAATCACGTGACAGTTTCCGGTGGTCGTAAAGATAGGCGACTGCGTGCGGATTCTAGGCTGACTCTGTGAACTGGGTTTGTGCTTCTCGACCGTCTGAAATTGTTACTTTCCTGCACTGATGAGAGCAATAAGCTTGAAACGTTAGCGTCTGTAGGTTATAAATAATTTAATATTTATCTATGAATATATATATATATATATATATATATATATATATATATATATATATATATATATATATATATATATATATAGAGTATGTTTTTAAAGGCTGTGGGCAATGCAAATTCCGGGTAAGATGCAAGTTGTAAGGGACAAAAACAATAAATCGAATACGAAATATGACTTACTATTTATTTTCCTAAAACCTTACATAACAGCAAGAGTGTTGTTAGCTGTTTGTGTGATGTCCTAATGATTAAAAATCATTATTTAATATTTTGGGAAAAGAAACTTCCCTTTGTCAAAAATAATCAATACCAGAAGAAATCCCCGACTATGCAGAGAATCTGATACATAAATATATATATATATATATATATATATATATATATATATATATATATATATATATATAGAGAGAGAGAGAGAGAGAGAGAGAGAGAGGAGTATTAGAAGGCTATCACAATGCAAGAAATGGAAATATGTCGGTGTTGAGAAGTAAGACAAAAACAAGTAATTTTTTTATATACATATTTTTTTATTTTTTTTTTATAGCAAATCTTACTTGATTAGGCAACACTTCAACACTGTGATGTAATGTGTGTGACCGTTTTCCATAATATATTTCGAAAAAGACCGCTTTATCAAATGGTAGGTGTTTCAAATCTCTAAAACACGTGTGGAATGGTAATATTGTTATATGCTTATAACGCAATAAATATAATTATCTGCAGCAAACGGAATAAAACTATAACTAAATGCTTTTTTTTCTCAAAATTTCATATTTTACTTAACTGATGAAGTGTTATGTAATGAACAATTATGAATAACTTTCCCTATTTTGAATTATCTCCCCTTTGGAGAACTCTCCTGCTTTTACTAAACAATATAAATAGCAGCACTTATATTGTACCGACATTGTATGCCGAATAAAGCTTTCTCAAGTTACGTCTCTTCTCGCTTGTCATTACATGTTATATTTGTTTAAATAAAATTAACTATTTAAATATATATATATATATATATATATATATAAATACACACATACATACGTACAAATGCAACACTAAATTTTAATTTTCAATATATAATTTCTTTTAAATGGTGAGAAGAATTTTCGGTGCAATTTTAGTTAAAGGGCGATGCAGTTAATTATTTTCATGTAAAAGCATTATTTTGTACTTACTCAGTCATATTTTATCTCTCACGGCACGAAAAAGAATTTAAAAATATCAAGCAGAACTTTAATTAGAACGATTTTTCCATTTCGATGTACAACCTGTATTTGCGCCCGAGCCGACATTTTGGCTGTGAGCGGTCGATAGAATAGACAAGGGCATTAACTCCGTTTTTATTGTTAGGATTATAAAAAGAAAGAAACACATAAGCAATAATAATAAAATATATATTTATTAAATAAAAAAAATAGAAAATTAAATACTTTGTTCACCGGGATACTTTCCACGATATAATTTTCTTGTTTTTTTTTTTTTTTTTTTTTTTTCATATTTACATGGTAACAGCGACCAAATATGGATAATAAAATATATATGTATTAAAGAAAAAAATAGAAAATTAAATAATTATTTTTAATTTGTTCACCGGGATACTTTCCACGATATAATTTTCTTGGTTTTTTTTCTTTTCTCATATTTACATGGTAACTGGGTACCGTTCTGCTATTTCCCTGAAAACGGCACCCAGTTTTTTGTTCCTGACATTTATCTGCCCTTAGTTAGCTAACCGGCCACTCCGAAAATGGCAGCGACTCGACATTTCATATCTCCCTTATGGAAATGGAAAAATCGTTCTAATTAAAGTTCTGCTTGATATTTTAAAATTCTTTTTCGTGCCGTGAGAGATAAAATATGACTAAGTACAAAATAATGCTTTTACATGAAAATAATTAACTGCATCGCCCTTTAACTAAAATTGCACCCAATTTTCTACACTTATTTGGAACTTTTAAATCTATTTCCTTATTTTTGGATATTTATTTTCTAGTATTTTAATTATGTTTTAGTCAATTATAATCAGAATCCAACATCTAACTGGTTAGTCCCCCCCCCTTTCTCAATCAAACATTCAGTTTGAACAAGGGGATAAAATTACTTGAAACTTTTTATAGTGACTTGTCATCCCTATATAAGTGTCATTCCAACAATATACATATAAACATAACTATAAACATAACTATAAACATAACTATAAACAAAACTATAAACTAAACTATAAACATAACTATAAACAAAACTATAAACATAACTATAAACATAACTATAAACATAACTATAAACAAAACTATAACCAAAACTATAAACATAACTATAAACAAAACTATAAACAAAACTATAAACAAAACTATAAACATAACTATAAACATAACTATAAACAAAACTATAAACATAACTATAAACATAACTATAAACATAACTATAAACAAACACACACACTTATATATGTGTGATTTTAAGATTTAAAAAAATAAGAAGTTTTTTATAAGATTAAAAAAAAATTATAGAATTTATTTGGGGGTGTTAATTTTTATATTATTTTATAGAGCGAGTGGTTAAATGTTTATCTATATACTAAGTGCGTTATTCTATTAATATAAGAATATTCATTTTTATTTATTTTATTGTATTTTATATATTTTTACACAATTTAAGTATTTTAACAGCATTGCTGTAATATTGCATACAGCAGTGAATGTGAATGTGGCTTGCAGTGTGCATATTAAATTGATGGTTATTATTATTATTATTATTATCATCATTATTATTATTATTATTTACTCACTAGGAGTTATCACACTGGTCATCGTCAGTGATCGGCCACTGCCAACAACCTGTGGTATTCCCTGGAGTCTGAGTGACAACAAGTCTCCTCAGACTTCCAGTATGCTCCACCTCTTTTCGTTCATCACCGCTGATGACCTTGCGGTATCGCAACAGCCACCTACCACCGATTTCCCGCTGATAAGGGCCATTGGTCCCCTCTGGGGCCCGAGTGGCAACTAGCCTCCCCAAGGTCCCAGAGCTGTCCGCGCTCTTCCAGTGGAGGTCTGGTTTGCGCTTTCCCTCCTCGACCCTCTGTCCATAATTTTCGTGGCGTCAGCCTATGCTTGCGCCTCTCTCGTGCGGTTGTATTTTCCCCGGTTCTGTTGTCTTGTGCTTCCATGTGTTTGTTCCCATTCGTTGCTTATGTGGGTTGGTTTCCGCATTCGAGGACATTTCTCAGGATTGTAGCTGTTTTGATCATTACTGTCCTTTGTATGGTCTCAGTTATCCCTTTGATTCCTATTTCTCCTAGTCTTTTCTCCATGTTTTTGGGGACTGTTCCTAGTGCTCCTATGATTATTGGTGTTATACTGACTTTCTTCATGTTCAATATTCCTTTCAATTCTCTGGCAAGTTCAGTATATTTGCTTCTTTTTTCCGTCTCTTTGATCTTCACTCTGTGGTCTGCTGGAACGGCAAAGTCTACGATTTTGCAGGATTTTTCTTTCTTGTTGATTATTATCATATCCGGTCTCCTTGCTGTTATGGGTTTGTCTGTTTGTACATTCATATCCCATATGATTTTGTGTTTTTCGTTTTCTAGTACAGTTTCTGGTTTGTATTTGTATCGTTTTTTTGCATATTCGAAATTCAGTTGTTTGCACATTTCCCGGTGTACTACTTTCCCCACGCTGTCATGTCTGTTCTTGTATTCCCTTTGTGCTAGCTTGCTGCATTCACTTATTATATGATTTATCGTTTCGTCTCTTTGTCCACACAATCGGCATTTGCTGTTTTCCTGGGTTTTATCTATCTTTGCTTTAATAAAGTTTGTCCTAATCGCATTGTTCTGTGCGGCCGTCAGCAGAGATTCCGTGTCTCTGTTCAAGTGTCCTTTTCTTAGCCATGCCCAGCTGTTTTCATTGGCTTCATCGCTTGTGAGTCTTATAAAGCGTCCATGTAGTTGTTTTTCTTCCCACTTTTCCTTTCTTGTCTTTTTGTTTCTGGGTTCAGTGCTTCCAGAGTTGTTTGTTGGGCTGGTGTCTCTTGCTGTGGTGATCAGTCTTTCCGTGTTCTGGGTTACATATTTCTCCAGCTCTTTTTTGGTGTCTTCCACACAGTCTTCTATACTTACCAGTCCTCTACCTCCTTCATTTCTTTTCATGTAGAGTCTGTCCGTATCGTCTTTTGGGTGCAATGCATTGTGCATAGTCATTAGTTTTCTAGTCCTTTGGTCAAGGTGCCTGAGTTCTTCTTTGGTCCAGCCTATGAATGGTCCAGAGTATCTTATTAGTGATACAGCCCATGTGTTTATCCCTTTTACTAGGTTTCTGCTATATAGTTTAGTTTCTAAGAGTTTCTTTGTTCTTCGTAGATATTCTTTTCCAATCTTCTCTTTCATTTCTGTATATTTGATTGTGTCTGCTTCCAGAACTCCCAGGTATTTATAACTATCTTGTTCTCCTAGCGCCCTCATCTCCTCTTGGTTGGGGAGTTCTATACCTTCTGTCGTCTCCAGTTTTCCTCTTTTGATCTCTAGCAGTGCACATTTTTCTATTCCAAACTCCATTTGGATATCCTGGCTGAATATCCTGGTTGTATTTATCAGCTTTTCCAGTTCTTTTTTGTTTTTTGCAAACAGTTTCAGGTCATTCATGTACATCAGGTGGTTTATTTTTTGTTCTGTATCCGTAAACCTGTATCCGGCATCACACTTTCTGAGTATGTAGTTGAGTGGTATCATGGCTATTATAAACAATAGTGGTGATAGAGAGTCTCCTTGAAAAATGCCTCTCTGTATTTTTATCTTAGACAGGTATTGTCCTCCGGCTGTCAGTTTTAGTCTCCATGTTTCCATTGCTTTCTGGATGAGATTAATAATCCTGTCTGGTATCTTGTATATTTTTAAGCATTCAATTATCCATGTTTGGGGGATCCTGTCGTAGGCTTTCTTGTAGTCAATCCATGCCATGGTTATGTTCTTTTGTCTGCTCTTCACCTCCTTCAGGGTCTTTTGATCAATGTATAGTAGATCATGTGCCCCTCTTTGTCCTTTCCGGCATCCTTTTTGTTCCTCAGGGAGCAGTCCATGCTTGTCTAGGGATTGGTAGATTTGTTCTCTCAGTTGTGCTGTGAGAATTTTCCACATTATTGGTAGACATGTTATCGGTCTGTAGTTGCTGGGGGTCGTTCCCTTTTTGGGGTCTTTTTGTATTAATGTTGTTCTTCCTTCCGTCATCCATTCTGGTACGTCTGTTTTGCGGATACATCCACTCAGTTTCTGCGCTATTCTTTCATGCAGGGTCGTGAATTTTTTAAACCAGTATGCATGTATTCCATCGTGGCCTGGTGCTCTCCAGTTTGCCATTTTTCTTAGGGTTTTCTTGATCGTTTCTTTGTTAATTTCTGTTTCGGTTCCTTCTTCGATTTCCTGCAGTTCATCTTTCATGTTTTTCAACCATTGGGCATTCTTGTTGTGCTTTTTTTGGTTCTTCCCATATCTTGCTCCAGAATTGTTTTGTTTCTGTTGGGTTCGGTTGCTCTGTCGTTGTTTTTTCTCCATTTACGTTTTTGTAAAACTGGCTTTCATTGTTTTCAAAGGTCCTGTTCTGTTTGCACCTGTATCGTCTCAGTCTTCCTTCTATTGCTGCTATCCTTTGTTTTATTTCTTCATGTTTCTCATTTAGTTTTTCCTTGCATTTCTGATTTTTGCTTCTTAATCGTTTCATGTCCTCCTTCCTCCTGTTCACGGTTTTAGCTTCTTTCCGAAGTTTGGTGATCTGGGTTTCCAGTCTGATTTCACATCCAGGTTTTGTCGGTCCTTTCTTTTGTCCATTCTCTTCGTTTCTTAGTTTCATACTTACCGATTTTGCCCCTGCATATATCAGGTTGTTTAGGTCTGTAATAGTTTCTGTTGGGATGTGTGTGAGGAGTCTGTTTACTCTTTCTGTTTCTGCTTGTCACTTCTTCGCTACTTCATTCCTGAGAGATGGGAGTTTTGTTTTGTTTTCTAACATGTATCGTCTAATGTTCTCCACTTCACTTGCTTCTTTTTCGTTGAGTTCTATCTCAGCAGGTTCTGTGGTTCCGCAGTCTTCTATCTCACCTGGTTCTGTGATTCCATAGTCTTCAATCTCTTCAGTTTCAGTGTGTATGTTTTGCCCGTCCTCTTCCTGTGGTTTCTCCTTCGGTGGTGTTACTTGCTCCGTTTCGCCATTAACCTTCTGTCTGATTTCCGTCAGTTCCATCTCCGAGAACCATCCTCACTTGAGGATCTGTCTTGCTTAATCTGCTATCCTTTGTTCCGTTGTATGGTAGTCACTAGCAATGTCCCAGAGATGTTTCATTCGTTTTCGGTAGCCTCTTTCTGTAGGGTAGCGGCTTTCATAATAGCACTCCATCACCAGTCTGTTCTCTTTCATGGTCCATTTCTTTCTATATCTTTTCAGTTTGCTGTTTTCGCTCTGGTTTTCTTGTCTCTGGTCTGTGTCCTTGTCATACCTGGAATCAGAGAGGTTACTTACCTGGTTCTTGTCCGTTGTCTTGTTTCTGAAATGAGAAGGGCCAACATTCGCAGGATGCGGACCGGGTCCCCCTATGTTGGCTAACGAGGGAGCACCTGCCCATCATGACACTCAGGTCTTTCTCCTGAGTTCCACGGCTTGTATTGATATTATTGTGCATTATTCATATTTTTGGTGTGTGTGGCCACACCAGGCCCAGGCTTATTTTGCCTGTGGTCCTGTCACAGGGATAGTGGTTGTCTCATTTATTTTAATGAGTGATATTGTGCACTACCACAAAAAAAAAAAAATGTATATATATATATATACATATATATATATATATGTTATATAAGGACATAGTAAAGTTCATTGTATACGAAAATGGAATAGAAAGTTGAAGATAGGTTTCCCTCTCGCGAGTAAGCATAAATAATAGAAATAAGAAGGCTAAATTTCAGGCCTGCATGAGAGTTCAAAAATTTATTCATTGGGAACTCAATGGGCAAACACTAGGACATATAAAAACCAAAGTTTAGCAGGGTTAATACTAGCCCGTTTGGTAGCATTGGGATTAGTAGAAATGCCAGATACATTTAAAAAAAAAAAAAAATTAACTGATAACCATCGCTTCACTTGAGATTGGTCTCGGATTGCCGGTCGGTGGCAGATATAAGATGTACTAGATACGGTCTCCAATTATTTGAGGAACTATATGTCCTTTCATATTTGTTCGCTAGTGGACTTCATCTACTCCCCCCCCCCGAACCCCTCTTTGTAATCCAAACTTGCTGACCCTTCTAAAAACTTGGAATGTTAGCAAGAAAGAAAAATAAAAAAAACGGACGAAATAAGGATTTCTCATATAGACAAGAGAGAACAAACCTGAAAAAAGATTATTTAACTCATGAAAATTAAAAATTAAATTTAGTACTTAGCTTTCTTGTTTTTATTATTATTATTATTATTATTATTATTATTATTATTATTATTATTATTTTTTTTTTTTTTTTTTTTTTTTTTTTTTAATACTTTTTTCATGATACATTAAAAATTTTTTTTCTTTGTTGTCATTTTTTGGGGAGGGGGTAATTGTAAATCCATATACCAAGTGTGTTGTCCTATCAATGATTCTTTAATTTATATCTTTTAAACTGATTCAAATTTACTTTGATGCCTGATGGTGGTGTTGAATTATCCATTTAAATCCAGAACCTGATGGAAATGCCTAGTGCAGGCGGTTTTGTCTGCTAATACACTATACTTGTCCTGGATGCGTGCTATTTTATTCATCGCATATCCTATTTTGGCTCTTAGAGGGAGGAACGACTTGTAATGCACAAAGATGTATCTGTTATCTGCCTTCCTGTAGAATTTGGTTATAAGAGCTCCCTCATCAGAAACCTTAAGGTTAAAATCTAGAAGTGATAGGGATCCAGAGGCATCAGGGTGCTGAAGAGTGAACCATATACATGGGTCTGCATTAGAAAATACTGTGTAGATATTCTCAGCTTCCTCACGTGACGATGTTAAGACCAGAACGTCGTCGACGTATCTTGACAGAAATATTGCTGAGTAACACGTGTTAAGGGCTTGATGCTCCAATCTATTCATGTACGAGATGGCAAGTAATCCTGAGAGACTGGATCCCATTGGAAGTCCTGTTATTTGTAAGTATGTTGTCCGAACGTGAAGTATGTATTGTCAACTATTATTTGTAATAGTTCGTGAATATCAGTGGTCGTGAGGCCAAAGCAGTAAAGGTCGTTGGAAGAGATGCAGTCAGTAATTAAATTGACCGCTGAATGTGCAGTTACTGAGGTGTAAAAAGCGACGACATTTAGGCTGAAGGTGTATTGGCTTTGTCTTAACTGTTGTGGTTAGTGTGTATTAATGGCGGATGACCTCATCAGCACTATTGACATGTCCTGGAAAGTTACAGAGTAGGGGTTTAAGTAGTTGTGAGAGGAGCCATGATATTTTGTATAGAGCCCCTTCAATACTCGATACAATAAGCCTAATCTGTGAAGTTACGTTTGTTTTATGTGTCTTGATGAGGTGATAGAAAGTTGGGAGCCGGCTGTTTATAGTAGCTAAATTATACTTGTATTTATCCGAGAGGTTTCTTCTACATATGTCAGTCCAGGCAGAGTTAATGTGGTCTTGGATTTGCATAGAAGAGATGTTACTGACTGGTGAGTAGAGAGTATCATTACTTAAGTGTGTGTGAGTGCAAGGTTGTCGAATGTTTCATGTGGTATGACACAGAATTCTTTTCCTTTGTAGGTAGGAAGATAAAGTCTTTGTTTTTAAGTCTTTCAAGTGTGAGACGTTGTGAACTCGTGATGTTAGACACAATGCTTGCGTGTTCACGTTTAATGATTGAAAAAATGTTGTGTTTCAGTCTTGAGAGCTTAATGTCTAATTCATGGTTGTTAGTGGGCGTAAAAAAAAAAAAAATATATATATATATATAAAAAAATCACTTGTCTTTGTCTTACTTCTCAACGCTGACATATTTCTATTTCTTGCATTGTGATAGCCTTCCAATACTCCTCTATATACGTATTACACACAATGCTTTAAGCAGACTACCCCTCCTTATTATATATATATATATATATATATATATATATATATATATATATATATATATATATATAACTTCTTTGTAAAATGGTAGGAAAAATCCCAGCAGAGTGCTCGATTAATTAAGAATTAAAGTTAAAAATTAAGAGCATAATATCTATTTATTCTGGTACAGAAAAATTAGTACAACATTCGTACCGTCGGTTTCAAGCACAGAAGGTCTTACCCATCCGGCTGAGAAGCTGAAGAGAGCCGGATGGGTAAGACCTTCCGTGCTTGAAACCGACGGTACGAATGTTGTACTAATTTTTCTGTACCAGAATAAATATATATATATATATATATATATATATATATATATATATATATAATATTAAATTATATTTTTAACATTTTACCTATGTACAACGTCGTTTCAAACTTACGGCTCTCATCAGCGCAGGGAAATAACAATCTCGGACGGTCACAGGGCGCAAACTCGGTTCAATGAGACACCTTGAATCTGTAAGCGTTTGCTTTAGTCCCATAGGCCACGGGAGATTGTCATGTGATAACGGAGAAATTAAGTTATATTTATACTGAAAGCGGCGAGTATAAATATCAAGACATTCGATATTAAATTATATTTTTGATATTTTACCTTTTTACGTACGACGTCGTTTCAAGCTTACATCTCTCATCAGCGCAAGGAAATAATACATATATATATATATATATATATATATATAGTACATGTATTGCATTAGTTTCTGTAAATGTAAATCCGTAGAAACTCAAGTGTTTATAAAAAGTGCTCAATACCAAGTAGAGCTGTTTATAAGTATAAATTTTTATTTATACAAACATTATTGGTTACATATGTGCATACATGTTTCGGTTGCACTTTTCCAAGAAAGTCAACCTCATCAGACCAAGAATTTTCGAGAAAATTCTTGGTCTGATGAGGTTGACTTTCAGTGTGATACTGGATACATTGGGCATGCCTATTAAAGACTTATGAGCAGGATAAAACAACTTATAAAACAACTAAATACAAAACAACATAAGCGTTTTCCTACTTTGTGTTTTTCTACCCAAAAAGTTGACTCGGCATTGGTCAGCATTTAATACATAATCCAAATAGTTTATCATCTACCTACACTGACAATTGTTTTAAAATGCTTATAACTGCCCATTCATCCTTCCAGCTCAAGATTTTGGAATCTATCTAATATCAGTATTAAACAGCCATCTTTATGCAGACAAAGGGACTTTCGTTTGTTCTTTATGACGTTCCATCATTATTTACATGATTTCATATTCTTTTCTTTTTCTCTCTTTTATTTCTTTGATAACATTTTTGGGGGGGAGTTTTTACCTCACAATATCCCCTAATAATAGCAAATCGTTTACAATAAATAAAAGGGGTTGATTTTTTTTTATTCACACTAAATAAGGCAATATTGCCATTGGAGCATTAGGGCTACTGTGATAGGAGCCAGATTTATAACGGGGCAACCTGGGTGGGGAGTTGAGTAGCAAGATGTTTGTTCACATTACATTTAAATTTCTGCATGTTGGTACTGTTAGGGAAACAGGGAGCAGGAAGCGAATTCCAAAGGCAAGCGGTCCGAGGAAAGAAGCTATCAGAGTAGAAAATCTTCCAGCATCTAGGGATACAGTGAAGAGGTGGGATTTTGCTGCTAGTCGTGTGGGTCGGGGTATTTTTTTTTAGGGAGTACAAGCCAGTATGTTCATCAGAGCATATTCTGTGGAAGTACTTATAAAACAAACACGGGGATGCAACTTTGCGTCGATGTGACAGGGGTTGGAGCTTGGCAGGCAATGCAGAACCGATTAGTTAGAAATTCTTATTTGCACCCTATCTAAGAGGGAGAGTTTGGTAGTTGGTCCACCAGTCAGATGTCGCAACAGTGCTCCATTATCGTAATACGACCAAACCAAACCTTGCTGAAGATATTTTTCTCTGAAGTCCATGGATGAATTTCAAAGAAGTTTATAAATATTTAAATAATCTTGCCATTGTTTAAAGTAATTTCGAAACAAAAACTTGTACTCATAAATATGTTATTTCAATCTATCGTTATAGAGTGAACCTTGTGCCCTTATAATGCTGACGTCACTTAAATAAATATGATCTTCATAAGACTAAAAGTTCGATATAACTTTTGAATACCCCAACTTAATTCGCAACAATTAAAATTCTTTGTTACAGTCCAAAAGTTCAATCATTAATTTCATTTTTAAATAAACTTGACAAACAATTGAAGAATACAAATCTTTCTTTTAAGTGTTCTAAATTTCTCAAAAAGTTCATTTTCATAATTCCTTACTTTTTGATAATTTATTTTTTGTTTAATTACAATTTAATTACTTTGCATGTCAAATTGGTAGAACGGAAAAACATAATTTTAATAGCTACAAAAATTCCATAGCCTTGTTTGATTTTTTTTTTTACCACAAAGATACGTGATAAAATCACTATTTTCATTCAGATGTACAAAAAACGAAAACTTAATTATTGGCTTTTGCTTAAAAATTATTTTTAAATGATGAAGTGGTATGGTATATGTGGTGACCCTGTTTAGGGGCCAACATGAAGACACGGAACACGGGGTTAGGTGAACAATATATATTGAAGAAAAGATATGTACAGAGAACAAGAGAAGTGGTATATCAGTCCTGACTGCCAGCGTAGACTGGAGTTCAATCCAATTACGAAGACGCCTAAATGCTTCCAGTATTTTATTAGGAATGGACGAGTCCAACTGTTCGTCATATAGGTACAGTACCATAACAGTATAGTAAACACATTTCAGCCAATTTTAATATAAATTAAGTTGAGATGTTATAAATACTTAATTGATTTCTTTCAATTCAATTTAATTAAATTTGAGTCTTTTTATTTCTGGTGTGTTTAACATATATTTATACTATTATCGTGGGCTGTTTGGATGTGTCCTGAGTATATGCGTGTTCGTTAAATCAAGCAATATTGCATGCAAAAGCAAAAGCAATAATTTACAAACAAAAAGAGGTAGTTCAAATAAGACGTTTATTGAACGAGTGTATGTGGAATGATGAGATGTGCTGTGTGTGTTGTATGTGTTGTATGTAGAACATATATCGAGCAGAAACAGTCTGAATTGTGTATACAAAGAAATGAAGGTAGAAAGTCTCATAGTGAGTATGCGAAGAAATAGAATCTCTTACCAAGAATTGTAGTGGAAAGTCTCCTAGTGTATACACGAAGAAATTGAATGTCTCGTCGCGGTGAACAGTACGTGTGTTGATGAGGAAACGTGTGTTGGTTGTTGTTTTGTCGAGGCCAGTTGAACAGAAAAGAGAGGGTGATTTTCCGTTTACACCGGTTTTTATAATCAAAAAGGCAAATAACTCTGGTGTTGCTTTTCAGCACCACCTATCGGTGAAAAAGCGACACCTAACGACCAACCGGTGCAGTTATGTTTGAAAGGAGGAGGTAATTGCTACACTATCTTTACCTACCCAGCATTGTCAGGGTGAATATATATGCCCGAGGTAGGTAGGCTAGCAAAAAAAATAATGAAAAATATAGTAATGTTTATAGTTTCGTTTAATAGGAATTTGAGAAATGTGTTGTAGTTTTCCCATATTGCTTTGTTGATGTCAGAAATTATTTAATAAATAGTAAAAAATGGGAAATGATTTTATGTATATCTATGAAAGTTATCTAAAGGTGAGAAACACGCACACGTGGAAACAGGAAGTATTAGTTTTATTAATACAGAGAAGTTAATATGGCCAGTCAAAGGGTAGTAATTTTAAACATCATATTCAAGGAAAGTAACTCCAAATCGCTTCGTCTTAATCATATCTTGTTTTTGTAATGTAGAAGCCTTGGAAATATGTGTTTTTTTTGAAAAAGCGTTTTATAAAATTTAATTAAATATTCTAAGATTATTAAAGAAACAATAATAATAATGTATAAGGCTCATGTGAACTTCTCACTTTCTGTTTCGTGTTAGGTGCACAAAGACAGAAATTACTTTTGATTGTCTAAAAGCAGCGCAACACCATTTACATTCACAACTGCATACAACATTAGAGTAAAACAGCACAGTGAACAGTTCTTATAAATGGAAAATATTTACTCAACGGTACGAGAAGCAAGTAATTTTAAGAAAGCAATGTGCTAATATTTATATGTTAGAAAAAAAAGAAATGTAATTGTTTATGATATAGCGAAAATAAATTGTAAAATGGTCAAATGTGTTTTGTGCCAGTTGACATGGTTAAGATTCGAATAAAAATTGTTGTTTGGGATAAATACAATTTAGGCGCGCAGAGTGAATATAATTGTATTGGCGCGTGACAAATAAAAAATAACGCCCACGCAAATTCCGATGTGGCTTTATATATTAAATCAACTCAAAACGAGCGGACGTAGTTGAGAGCACACCACGTGATATTTCTGTCCAATGAGATTTCTCCAAAGACATATTTTTCTAAACTTTTCTCCTTAAGCTCGCTGGAGCCTATCCAAATAGTATTTAAGCACACACAAACATCAAACTTTCTCTTTCAACTGACTTTTCATCCGGAGGTTACACGCATCTTACTATCACTCTTCCATTTCAACCTTTCGCGCGCTTCATACAATTTCACAGGCGAACATTACCTATTGCCTCTTTTAACATTTTATAACAAATGAACATTCAACAAAAGAAAAGACATTCTTCTTTTTACTTACCCTGAAACTAAAGAAAGGACTCATGAACTCATTACAAAAAGAAATATATTCTATTTGTTAATAGTTTATTTCAGTAAATAAACTTCCGTTGATTTTGCATGTAAGTCTTATTATTATTATTTTTATTTGTGGAGGAAGTTATCACCAAAAAAAGGTATGACGACCCCCACAGTTTTTATTAATAACGTAAGCTATTCTTTTCCATTTAGATGTTTATTTAGAAATGTGTCTATATTACCAATATTCTGTCCAGGAACAATTTAAAAAAAAAAGAAATTGTAGCCAAGTACGTTATTATATTTTCAGTTACACAGTACAACAACAGCAAATGAAAATTGGTTAGGCAGACACAAACTTTTTATTTGTAAGCTTAAATGCTATTTAGGTCTGCCTTTGAAAATCTAAAATCTGACTTTTTTTTACATTAGATTTAATTTATATGTAGATACATATGTTCAGCTGTGCATTTAATATATATATATATATATATATATATATATATATATATATATATATATATATATATATATATATATATATATATATTATAAGATGGTGGGAAAAATCTCAACAGAGTGCTCGATTAATTGAGAATCAAAATTAAGAGTGTAATATTTATTTATTTTTTGGTACAGAACATCAGTACCGTCGGTTTCAAGCTCAGATGGCGTCAACCATCCAGCTCTCTTCAGCTGATGTTGTCACCTGGTAAATAAATGTGAACTCACGTCTCACTCTCGTTTGGATACGTTATTTTCTATGGAGTGTTAAATATAGTTGTTTAAAATGTTGTATTAGGGAAAGAAATGTGAGGTTAAAAAGTTTAATAAAGTCCGAAGGGGGGAGGGGGAGGGTTAAATATACCAGTTAAGATTTAAAATTTAAAAAATATTTTAAAATACAAGTCTCGTGATGCAATGTTTATTAGGAGCTTATATTCGGCCGTTGTTCTTTCGAAAGGTTAAATTAGTATCGTCTAGAAAGCGCTAACGAGAGAATGTGAGTTTAAGAATTAAACTTTCAAGAGAGTAAAAAAAAATGAAATTTAAATTCAAAGCCTGAATTAAAAGACTTTAAACGTTTAATCATTCTAAAATAAGATTTTAAATCAAAATTAAAATTTAAACCAAATCGAAACTCGTAAGCTAGCAATCAATCTAAGGGAAGTAACTACAAAATTCTTAATGTGCTGTATTCGAAGTCTAAAATTTATAACGAAGGTCTAATGAATAGGTAAACTTATAATGGAAATAATAATAATGATATATTGATTAAGTCTGATATAGAGATAAGAACTAGGATTAGGGCGTGGATTGATATTATTTAAGAGATTTTTAAACTCTGCTATTTTATTATCATGGGATGGGGGTATTTTCCTCTTGATAACTGGAAAATTTATTTGGAAAAATTATTATTATTAATCTTAACTGTTATACAGGGTGGGCCAAAATAAGGGTCCTATCTTTAAATTTGAATAACTTGAATTTGAATAACTTCCACAAAATAAAAGTTAAACTCACCAAACTTTATGTGTGTGTAGACTGACCCTTCCGAGATTTTTTGAAATAAACAAAACAAATTTTAGCCGAAAAACACTTCTTAAAACTTACAAAAACTAAAGTATTGTTTTTTACACTGTTTTGAGTTTTTTAAGCAAAAATAATGTTTTCTAAATGAGGGTACGTTCCTTAGGGCTAATACGGCTCATGCTTGCTTCGGAAGGGGTCCTTTACTTATTCTAAAAAAAAATTAAAAAAAAAAAATCAATAAATAAAAAAGTTATGAATTTTTAAAAATAGGACCCTTATTTTTGCCCACCCTATATTATACCTCCCCCGTTTTTTTTTTCGGACTTTATTAAACTGTTTAACCTTACATTTCTTTCCCTAACACAACATTTTAAACAACTATATTTAACGCTCCATAAAAAATGACGTATCCAAATGAGAGTGATACGTGAGTTCACATTTCTTTACCAGGTAACAACATAAGCTGAAGAGAGCCGGATGGTTAACGCCTTCTAAAAACCAAAATTATTATTCATGTATTCATCAACGTTTCGTTTTTATTATAAGACTTCCTCAGAGTGATTGTCGGAAGAAAAAACAAAACACAAGTACAAAATGTTTGAAACAAGAGGTGGTGACAGGTGTGAGCTTAAAATTTGGGCCGCTTATGAAGAAAATACAAATACAAATAGATGGTGGGAGTAGGGAATTGACTTGCCAGTAGAGAGTGTGGGGAGATGGTGGCGGTTGGACTTATAAGATCATTAGGTATGGGGAGAAACATTACAATAATTGTAGAAGGAGTGGGAGGCGGACATCCATTATTTTCTCATTCATCTATGAACACAACTCCCATCAGCACTAACCTCGCACCGCCACACTATCACTGATAGTAAATTCATAAGAATAGAGACTGTTAAACTGTTGGAGGAAAATATAATAGAACCCTCAGTGTCACCTTGGCGATAACAAGTTCTAGTGACATCAAATGCAAAAAAAAAAAAAAAAAAAAGAAAGAATAGTAATTGATTACAACGACACCATCAACAGATTCTGGAAACTAGATATAGGGTGGGCAAAAATAAGGGTCCTATTTTTAAAAATTCATAACTTTTTTATTTATTGATTTTTTAAAATTTTTTTTTTAGAATAAGTAAAGGACCCCTTCCGAAGCAAGCATGAGCCGTATTAGCCCTAAGGAACGTCTGGTGATACCAGATCAGGCTGCCCTGTGGCTCCCTGAGACGAAATTCACCTACATTGACGTTTTTTTTTTTTTTTTTTTTTTTTTGTAAAACTTAATTATGTTCTACAAAACCAAAAACAAAAACAACAGCCCCTCTCCCTTTCTCCCTCCCCTTTTTTATTTTATTTTTAGAACTTGAAGCATAAATCTTTTACTATAATGACCAGATTCGGCATTAAATAACCCAAAAAGGGTTGATATGCCGTAAAACAAAACTACCAAACCAAAAACGATGATTAAACATTTGAAGATATAAAGAACTTGAAGCATAAAAACTTTTACTATAATGACCAGATTCGGCATTAAATAACCCAAAAAGGGTTGATATGCCGTAAAACAAAACTACCAAACCACCTAAGGAACGTACCCTCATTTAGAAAACATTATTTTTGCTTAAAAAACTCAAAACAGTGTAAAAAACAATACTTTAGTTTTTGTAAGTTTTAAGAAGTGTTTTTCGGCTAAAATTTGTTTTGTTTATTTCAAAAAATCTCGGAAGGGTCAGTCTACAC
Organism: Sepiola atlantica; assembly: GCA_963556195.1. Classification (NCBI taxonomy): domain Eukaryota; kingdom Metazoa; phylum Mollusca; class Cephalopoda; order Sepiida; family Sepiolidae; genus Sepiola; species Sepiola atlantica. The sequence continues at coordinate 5,314,090 of OY744517.1, read as the reverse complement.
ACACATAAAGTTTGGTGAGTTTAACTTTTATTTTGTGGAAGTTATTCAAATTCAAGTTATTCAAATTTAAAGATAGGACCCTTATTTTGGCCCACCCTGTACTTACCTGATGTCCAATATATCTAAAATGGTCGAAGATATGGCCGATATATTTTCACTACTCTTTATCTTTAATGCTTATTAGTAATACGGATTGCGTTTACTAGCCTGCAACTCAGCATTATGAGTGGAGTAAGTGCGTTCCAAAGAACCATTGACAGTAGGGAGTAATTATCAGATACCTTTATCTATGTAGATAATGTTACCATCTGTGGGAAAACCCCAAAAGAGCATGATTATAATCTGCAAAGATTTTATGAGGTAGCTAAACAGTACAACATTATGCTTAATAATAATGTTTCTGTCCCGTCCATAACTTTACTTGTTCCAAAACCATCAAATATGGTTTGATTACAATCGACTCAAACCTCTCCTTGAGATGCCAATTCGTCTAAATCTGAAATCACAGAAACAAATTATTAGAATGTTCTCTTATTATAGCACATTTATCCAGAACTTTTTAAACAAAGTACTCGTACTAAACCGCAGTAAAGAATTTCGATATTACACTCCTTCAAAAGCTAAAAAAACGATTTGAAAGATGCTATCCTCGTACCTGTTGACGCAGACAAAGAATTTGTAGTAGAAACAGATGCTAGTAACAATAGTATTGCAGCTACCCTAAACCAACAAAACCGTCCTGTTGTGTTCTATTCTAGAACCCTGAGTCTCAGTGAAATTAGCCATCATACAGTTAAAAAAGAGGCAGCCACCATTGTTGAAGTTCTATGAAAATGGTGCTACTTCCTACTCAGCAAGCAGACTAAACGAGTACTACTTCACCAGAAAATCAAAAACGGAAAAATATGCCGTTGGCGCATTGAACTGTCGCAATTTAGCATCGTCTACAATCCTGGGAAAGAAAATACTGTTGCAAATACGTTTCCCCACGTATCTGCACTCACTTATTCTTTACCAAATTTTCACGAGCTTCACTGTAAATTATGCCACCCTGGTATTACACTACCATTTCATTTTACCAGAGAAAGAAACCTTTCAATCTCACGAGACAAAATAAAAGGCATAGCTAATTCATGCTCGTCTGGTCAGTATCTAAAACCCAAATTCATTACAAATAACAAGGGAACTCTCATAAAAGCAATACTACTCTTCCAGTGATTACACATATATTTCAAGGGACCACAAGCATACACAATGACAAATACTATAGTCAACGAATACTCCTATTTTCCCTTCGCATTCCCATGCAAAACTGTTGCCAAATGCCTGAATCAACTATTTGCAATATTTGGCACACACGAAATGATACATACAGATAAAGCAACTGACTTTATCTCGATGGAAACTGTTAGTCACCTACGTGGAAAAGGTATTACGACTTCGAAAACAAGTAGATACCACCCTTAAGACAAATGACAAATTGAGAAGCTAAATGGCACACTATGGAAGGTCATACAAGTAAGTTTCATTCTCGTAACATAGGGATATCCGTTTTTTTGGTACTAGTCAGTCACCGCTTGTCAAGGCCCAAAGGCCATTCGAGGATAAGGGTTAATGAGTGTCAGGTGGACGGTGAGACAACATAGTGAGGATTGGTTATGATGATTGAAACTGGTCAGAATTTGATTAAGAGTTTCGCTTCTAAAAAATGCAAGAAGCAGCAGATTCTTTTTTGTCTGCTTGCAATGATTTTTTGAGCCCCCGTTTCTTTCTCCTGACGCTGGATCAGAAACATAACTCATCGTTCCATTGAGGAGACACAAATTATAAAGAATGTTGGGTGCTTATGCAGATGAGCGGACCATTAAAAAATTAAAAAAATTATTTTTTTATAAAAACAATATTATATACTTATTCAGTTTTATCTTCTTACTCACTGTGCAAAAAAGTAGAAAAAATTATCCACTAGAACTTTAATTACAAGTATTTTTCCATTCTGTGTATCGTAACAGCGACTCGTTCAGAGACGCCATGTTGTTTTTTATTATGATTTCGCAAGTTGATTATCTCCCCTACGAAATCTTCTTTCTTTAGAAACAAACTGAAGTCTCTGTGAACGAATCGCTGGTACGATACGCAGAATGGAAAAATACTTTTAATTAAACTTCTAGTGGATAATTTTTTCTACTTTTTTGCACAGTGAGTAAGAAGATAACACTGAATAAGTATATAATATTGTTTTTATAAAAAAATAATTTAAACATTTTTTTTAATGGTCCGCTCATCTGCATAAGCACCGAATGTTGAATTGAATAATTAAATCATAAACTCATATTCACTCATATATTTGGAGGAAGTGCATTCAATAGTCTTCTCTTAGGTTGTCTTGCGATTTGGAATCATAAATTTCGCTTTAGAAGTAACATGAATACAAATAGTTCGTTTGAATAATTTCATCAAATGCCATTGTTGTGAAGTTGTAGATTTGCCTAGTCAGTTGCTAGTGTACTTTCACTGCTAGCTATACTTAAAGAGAGACTTATATAGTAATCTATTTCTACTTATGCTAATTATGCATATCAATTAGCCAGTATCACCACATCTCTCTGAAACGTATAGGCTTTATACCCCTAGTGCATCTTTCACTTCTTCTAATGATCGTTTCATTTTCGATATTACTTTGCTCTTATCTCTCTCTCTTATTTCTTTCTCTGGCAGATCTCGATCTATCTCGCAGTAAATTGCAACCAGGGGCGAACCCCTTTCATACTTTGATCCGAATCCGACTCTGAATCCTCATTTTGACCTGCTTGATCTTGCATTGTTTCATCTTCTGACGTTTCATTCTGTACAGATTGTTCTAATAACCAATAACGGAAGGAGTCGTAGCGATTTGTTCATTTTGTTCTTCATATTTACCCTTGGACCTTATTTGATCTGAATGGGCCAACGCACTGTTTCCGTTTTCTCTATTTATTATAACTGTATTGTGGCCTTTTTGCACGATAAATTCTGTCCCTTTTGGATTTGATTCTTTGTTCTTTTTGTACCAGATTTTTTCATTTGTAGAATACGACAAAGTTAACAGAGCTCTAATTTTTCTTCCCATTAAAGCTGATGGGCTTTCTAATCTTCCCGCATGTGGTATTGTTCGATAGCTTAAAAGCAGCCTTGGTAGAAAAACTTTTCTTTTTTTCTTTTTGCTGAGAACATGCTTTTACTCCCGTTTTTACAGTCTGCACCCTTCTTTCTACCAACCCATTCGATCGAGGGTGATATGGTGGTGTCTTATACGGTTTACATCCTATTTTTTTCAACCATAAATTAAGACTTTCATCACAAAACTCTGGAGCATTGTCAGATACCAGGGTTTTTGGAGAATATGACCCTTAGAATATGTTTTCTGGTAGAACTTTTTTTGTCCGGCACACAGACTACTTCAGGCCAGGCTGAAAAAGAATCTACTAATATTAATAAGAGTCCCACTCCAGAAATGTACGTATGATCCATATGCACACGACTCCCTGGCTCTAATTCTCTGAGCCATGAATGTAAAGTATTCTTCGATATCTCATGAATATCCAGGCCAACATTCTTCTAGTTTTATTCTTTTTTATCTAGCACCATACAATGGTCAATGCTTCTTTCTCTATATTTGAATAATTAAATTCAGTGTTCGTTAGTCCTCTTGATAAATACATTATCGGATGTCCTTCTTGTGATAATATACCAAATATCGAATGTTCACTTGCATCTGTGGTTAACTTAATGTCCTTTTTAGGATCAAACATTTTACTACTGGTTTCTTTGCCATAACTAATTTCAATCTCTCAAAAGCTTTTTGTTGTATTTCTGACCAAATAAATTAAACATTCTTTTTTCTTAAATTTGCAAACGGTTCAGTCAGGTCTGTATATTTTGGTAAATATCGCCTGTAGAAATTGACCAATCACAAAAAAGATTCAAGTTCTTTTTTGTTTGTAGGTATAGATATTTTTAATATTTTTTCTATTAAGGCTTGATCTGGTGATATACCTTCTTTTGAAATGAAATACCCTAAAAATCATATATTACTACTATTGTTTACACATTTTGATTTATTAATAGTCATTCTCGCATTTATTATTTGCTCCTATGCAAATATCGTCTTGGTAACAGACCATATTTTTTATATCTTCTCCTAAAACCTGTTCGATGGCCTTTTGAAATATGGTGCTTGATGTTTTTTTCCCATTCAAGCAATCCTATTGGCGTGTTTATCGTTGTTACTTCTTTGAAATTATCATCTATTGGAATTTGGTGGTATGCCGTTTTCAAATCTATTTTTGTAAAAACGCTCATTTCTGCCAGCGCATGTAATGCAACCTCCACATACGAATCCGAGCAAACTTTGTGGTTTATGCCTTTCGACGTTTTTCTTTTTGAACTTGCATACTGCATTTTATTTCGTGTTCACGTCCACAATACCAACATTTTTCCTTTTTTAACATGTACGTATCAGCGACTATTTGTTTGCCGAGCTGACTTTTATGATCGTTGTATTTCTGTATTAATTCTTGTTGCTGTATAAAGTCAATGCAAGTATTTAAGAACATGTTTCCTATTTGTTGCTGCTCCATTATTTTATTCCTGCATGACGCATTGCACATACCTTCAATTAATCTTAATTGAATTAAATTTTCTTCGATAGTCTGTTCTTCTTATCCGAGTTTTTTAAACTCACAATATCTACTAGCATTTCGTAGACGGTGTAGATATTTGATAATTGGTTCGTCAATTTCTTGTTTCATTGACATAAACTTTGTTCTTTCTGCCACAACTAACCTTTCTAAGGTCTCATATTTCTTTTTATGATCTGACGTATTCTTCCAAAAGTCAGGTCTTCTAGGTTCATGGTTGAGACTTTCATAATGGCCTCGCATCCAGCTGTAGCCAAAAATAAATCTGTTATTTCATTTTCTCCTCCCGTTTCTTTGTTGTCTTTTAACTTTTTAGTCCTTGCACTCGCAGCGAAGCATCTCATCCATGTGTCCACAAAGTTGTCGTCTTCGAGAAACAATTGGGATCCTATCGGCGACGCCATTATTGTGAAGTTGTAAATTTACCTAGTCAGTTGCTAGTGTACTTTCACTGCTAGCTATACTTAAGGAGATACTTATCTAGTAATCTATTTCTACTTATGCTAATTATGCATATCAATTAGCCAGTATCACCACAGTCAGAAAATGCAAAAAAATGGAAACATATCTAGGATTAAAAAGTACAGTTTTTTTAACATTGTTACGAGAAATAATCAAGGATAAAATAAATGATATAATTGACAACGAAATAAGGGTGTTAGTCCAATGGTGAATCACATTTCATTTATCATAATCTTTATCTAATTTACTTATTATAAGAAATGCTCATAACTTAGATGATCATTTAACATTAATTTATGTTATAAACTCAACCTGATCGATGATTCTATCACCAAAACCGCCGCCACCGCCGCCACCTTTGGTGGCCTTTGTTATGGTGAAAGCTATTGCCCTAGAAACATAGCCTCCATAAAGAGATTCAATGACAAGCAGTATGTCCGCAGTTGATCCTGCAGGACGAAATCCATATTGCTTGTCACTGAGTAAATTACATTTGCTGAGGTGATTGACAACTTCTTGATTTATTACAGATTCAAACAACTTACTCATGATACACAGGAGACTGATCGGTCTGTACTGAGATGCAGAAGACAGATCTCCAGTATTTTTAAAGGTCGATAAAATTTTTGACTCAGCAGACAGACAACATTTCCAAGGATATGGAAAGCATTTCTTCTTTAAGCAACAATTGAATAGCTTTTGTCAGGAGAGGAGCAAGTTCTGGCAGCATATTCTTAAGCCCACCGACTGGAATAGACTGGCATCAAGGTTCTTTATAAGTTTGGCAACATCCCAGACAGATATAAGAATATCATTTAGACTATTTTCAGTAGACAATGTCTGTGAATGTCACTGAGGCAGACGGACTGGATTCTGTAATCTTCATTTGTTTTTACTCTTGTTTCTTTTTAATAATAATCAAGGGAGGCGCGAGAGCGCTCTATCCCTTAATAGACTTCAAAAACGGCCTATGCTAGAAATCTCATTTCTTTGATCAATCATAACTCAAAAACCAATAAACCAAATTAGTTAAAACTTTGCACAAATTTTTTTTTTATAGGTTCTATAAGTGTGTAGAATTTCAGCATCATTAGTCAAGGTAACCGAGAGATCCAGAAATGTCAGGCATGATTTTGTGTTATACATGTGTACGTACGTACGTACGTACGTATGTATGTGCCACCCTGTATCTCATCACATATTTGATGGATTCAGCTGATTTTTGGCAGAGATAGAGGTTCTAGGGTCTAGTTGATGGCATTCTAATTTCAGTTTACCATATACCTTAGTTTTCCAGAAAATTCCAAAAAAACCTTAAAAATGACCATTGTGTTGAGGCATAGCCTTTACAAAAGTGGTGACATTCCATGATAAATGTCAGTATACTGAAATAATATGCCCTTAATAGGGTTAAGATGAAAATTCATATACACTAAATGTACAAAAGCAAGGAAATTCCCAAATGTTTACACTTTTATTGTCATTAAGGGTATGCGAGCACAACAGGGCTATGTATTTTACTGGTAGGAATTTTTCTTCAGCGCACCTCACACACTTCATCCACTCATACATAGAGATTTATACTGTAGTGATGTGATAATGAAATGGTTTGGTTGATATGTAGTCATACCCTTAATGACAATAAAAGTGTAAAGATTTGGGAATGTCCTTGCTTTTGTACATTTAGTGTATATGAATTTTCATCTTAACCCTATTAAGGGCATATGATTTCAGTATACTGGCATTTATCGTGAAATAGACATTAGTAGGTGTATAAAAATAAATGTTAATCAACTGAAAGATAAATCTAGAAAGAGATGGATAAATAGATAGATTAACTGGAAGTAATGTTTATGCTACTAAAATAGTTTTTCTTGTATCAGAAAAACATCAACGCTTTGCGCCTTTTCCCCTATCGCCCAACATTGCAACTCGTTGTTTATTCAAAACTAAAACTAGACTTTATTATTTTTGTTTGAATTCTAATAGTGATGAAATAGAAATATTCGCCATTTTATGAACCACTCAAATTTTCATCTTAACCCTATTAAGGGCATATGATTTCAGTATACTGGCATTTTTCATGGAATATATATATATATAATTTATTGACACATATATATATAATTTATTTTTAGTCAGTTTTAGAGAAGTTTCAAATTAAAGCTCAGTACACTCATCGCTATCATATTACTCGCTTTGATCATTTTTAATATTGCCGAGGGGGGGGGGATATGTGTGTGTTTTCAAGGAGTGCTGTCGTTAGATGTTTTGTAATGGTGTTAAATGTATATGTCTATATGAGTGTATGTATGGATGACTTGATCAACTCTGGGATAAAATCAGTTTCTATGTAGTATCAGTAAAAGTTTGGTGTGAGTGAGTGAGAAAAGTATATGGGGTGGTTTATGGGGTTAAATCTGTATATATATATATATATATATATATATATATATATATATATATATATATATATATATATATATATATATTCATATATCCACATAAAACTTTATAAGGGGATATATTTTTTTATGTATCAATTTTCAGTATTTACTTCAACAGTGTTCGATACGTAAGTAGAGCTAGGTTATGAAAATATATTTATGGCAATTAAGCTACACAGTTCTAAATTAACTTTTTCCATATTATTTTTCAGTGGTGAAATAAATTTTTGTGAAAGTGCTCAACTGCTTCAGGAGCTAAATATTACTATTTTTTTATCCTGCCCAATAAACCGGTATTGTCCGGGCCTTCGGGTCTGGATTTACGCCGGTCTATCGGTTGTCCGTCCTGTGCAGTTCTAGGAGGTGCACCCTCCCAGGCTTTGCCTTCTCACCCTTTGAGAGGGGGTTAGTTTATTGTTAATCGCCTGAGGCGCCCCTACCGGGGAATGCCGACGGGGCTACCCAGGCAATTTTTAAATGGCCAGAGTGCTCAAATTCTCGAACGCTGGTTTTTTCCCACTTTCCCGACCTTGTGTCACATCTTACCTTGTGGGAGGAAGATAAATAGAATTACTATTTCATGTATCCACATAAAATTTCATAAGGGGATATAATTTTTTATGTATCAGTTTTCAGTATTTACTGTAACAGTGCTCGATACATAAGTATAGCTCTCTCTCTCTCTCTCTCTCTATATATATATATATATATATATATATATATATATGTCTAAATGAATTAATGCGAAAGTTTGGCCCATTTCTCGTAAGAACGGTAAAGTCAAAACGGTCTATTCCTAATTAATTCAACTCGATTTTTCTAAAATGCCAATGAAATGGCAAATTTGTTTCTTCTTTCATTCTTTTCTTTCAGTCACATTTAAATGTTTCGAAATTACCAAAATGTTAACGTTTCGTGTTTGAAAAGTTTATTATTTTAAACTAGCAGGGCTACCCGGTATTGCCCGGGGGAATAGTAATTTATTTTTATCAATGAGAATTGATTTCTTACTGTTGTCACACGCGAGGTTAATCTCACTGTAAACCGAAACAACTAATCGAGGGGAAACTTAGAAAAAAAACAACTAAAAAACGCGAGTTACATTTTACGCAATGAAGAAATATCCAAGTAAAGTTAAAAAAAAAAACGCGAGATAAGTTTTACTTTAGAAAATAATCTAATCTCATCTGTAGCAGTTACCTCCTCCTTTCAAAACATAACTACACCGGTTTGCCGGTAGGTGTCGCTTTTTCACCGACAGGTGGCACTGTAAAGCGACACCAGAGTTATCTGCCCTTCTGACTATAAAAACCGTTGCAAACGGAAAATCCATCTCTTTTTCACCGACCAGCCTCAGCAGAACAACGCTGGCACCAGCGCTCCGTCTCTCTCTCTCTTCTCTGGTCGACAGAACGATGCTAATACACTAGTGCTTCGTCTAACGCTTTTCTCTTCACATGGCATCGGAATTGTTAGGATCGAGGGTCGTGTTCCCCCGATTATAAACGTGTTCAGTAAATCAAGCAATGTTGCATGCAAAGACAGAGTAATAATTAATAAACAAAAAATGAAGTAGTTCAAATAACGTTTATTGAACGTGTGTGTATGTGGAATGATGAAGTGTGTGATGTATGCATGTGTGTCGATGGAAAAACAGTTCTTGAAGAGGTATAAGAAGAAAAGAATCCGGCGAGAGGAAAGTCTTTGAAAGCCGTACACAAAGAAAATGAGTTGAGAACTCTTACCGTTGTTTGACCACGTGTGTTGATAGTTGTTATGCCGATGCCATTTGAAGAGAAAAGCATGAGACGAAACGCTAGTGTATTAGCGTCGTTCTGTCGACCAGAGAAGAGAGAGAGAGACGGAGCGCTGGTGCCAGCGTTGTTCTGCTGAGGCTGGTTGGTGAAAAAGAGATGGATTTTCCGTTTGCAACGGTTTTTATAGTCAGAAGGGCAGATAACTCTGGTGTCGCTTTACAGTGCCACCTGTCGGTGAAAAAGCGACACCTACCGGCAAACCGGTGTAGTTATGTTTTGAAAGGAGGAGGTAACTGCTACACATCTCTCTCTCTCTTTCTGTCCCCTTTTCTCTCTCTCTATCCTGTTAACGACGCCGTATTATTGTTATTGTTTTTTTTATTGTTTGAAGCAATAGTTTCATCGATAGTAAGAGAATAAATGGGATGCTGAGAAAACACACTACACTTTAAATTATTTATTTGCACAAAATGGGGAAAATGGAGGTCGTTGGTCATCCTTAGTCACGAGTTATAAAAATGTCTATCTTACTACTAGAATCATCTTAGTCACCACAATATCACATTTACTTCTACTTAAAATATCTCCAAATTGTTGAAAACATTTTTTCATAAATACATCAAAAAATTGTTTTTATGACTAGGCATTTATAAATGAATGCCCCCCCCCTACTAAAAGAACTGATTTAATCTATTATTATATTATTTTTTAATGGGAATACGTTGGTGTAGTATCAGTTCTGTTGTCATAGGACCATGATCCCAGGAATTACCTCCTCCTTTTTTAAGGGGATGGAGGTAATCCTCCCAGGTCTTACATCCTATTGTATGTATCTGTTCTTTTGTCATGATACTATCTTCCCAAGCAATACCTTCTTATTTTTTTTTTGGGGGGGGGGGGTGGTTGTGTAGTATCTTTTCTGTTGCTATGATACTATACTCACAGGCATTACCTTTGCTTTTATGGTGATATTTTCCCAGGTATTACCTCCTCTATTTTGGAAAAGGTGTTGTAGTACCTGTTCTGTTGTCATTATACCATGCTACCAGACATTACCTCCTCCTTTGAGGATTAGTGTAGTATATGTTCGTTATTACCTTTTCCTTTGGGGGTCAGTGTATGTAATTCGTTCATCATATCCCAGCCTAGCAAAATGCGACCGAAAGGAGCATATATTTGCTAATATATATATATATATATATATATATATATATATATATATATATATATATATATATATATATATCCCTTTTCTTCGGGGTGGTGGTCCATTTTTAATTTTTTAATTTTTAATTTTTATAACTTTTAGATTTTAATTTGTCATTCTCCGACACCGTCAGCATAACCTCAACCTAAATTCCCAGATCAAAGAAAAAAACTATTTTTACTTGCCCGCTACGAAAATATCGGCAGAATTTTCGGATGGAAATACTGTATTAGTAAAAATAATAATAATGAAAAATAAAGCAGAGGATCGAAATATAGTCAAAAAGTCACATTTTCCGGAGAGGCAGACATAAACAGAGACTGAAGAGAGATCAGTGAAGGAGACCAATTATATGTTCCCTTTGTTTGGACCATTTTGTTCTGATCTTATATAAAAAAAAGCGCTTGGGACAGTTATTTGTTGAGTGTTTGTTCGTCCCCCCCCCCCCCCATAAAGACGAAAAACTCATTAAACAAACTTCGGGAGATGTTCGCTTATGCCATCTTGAAAATAGAACCGTAATGCGATCGGATTGGAGCGAATTATTAAAATGCAATAAAAACGCTTTAAAATCCTTAAAAACACACACAAATAATAGGCAGGTAGATAGAAAAGTAACTTTATTGCCTTTGGTAACAATTATTTGTTGATTATTTGTTTTTTTTCTCACCCCTTTTTTTCTGTTGGTTATTCTTAACAATCGCCTCGATTTTTCGTTTATTCTTTTCATTATGGGGAATTCATTTTTATGCTTATACAAAATCAAATCTCAACATTGGAATATATCAAATAACACTATGATAATCATCTTTTTGTTGATCCATCTCGGGAGAGGGTCCTACCAAGATATACAAATGAGTCAACTGCACTTAATCTAGTTCCTTTGACGTAGATGTTGGGCTCTACATATTGGAATCCTGGAGAGTAGTGAGCATTGGCTTAGTTTTCTCCAGATTGATGGTGAGTCCAAAGGTGGTACATGCTGTTTTATGGATACATACTCTCAGTTTCTGTGCTAGCCTTTCTCTTAGAAGAAAATTTCACAGTGAGAGTGGAGACATTAATCTTAGAAAACATTTATCTCAGAAAACATTACTCCCAGAAAACATTACTCTTAGAAGAAAATTTCACAGTGAGAGTGGGAACATTAATCTTAGAAAACATTTATCTCAGAAAACATTACTCCCAGAAAACATTACTCCCAGAAGAAAATTTCACAGTGAGAGTGGGAACATTAATCTTAGAAAACATTTATCTCAGAAAACATTACTCCCAGAAAACATTACTCCCAGAAGAAAATTTCACAGTGAGAGTGGGAACATTAATCTTAGAAAACATTTATCTCAGAAAACATTACTCCCAGAAAACATTACTCCCAGAAGAAAATTTCACAGTGAGAGTGGGAACATTAATCTTAGAAAACATTTATCTCAGAAAACATTACTCCCAGAAAACATTACTCCCAGAAGAAAATTTCACAGTGAGAGTGGGAACATTAATCTTAGAAAACATTTATCTCAGAAAACATTACTCCCAGAAAACATTACTCTTAGAAGAAAATTTCACAGTGAGAGTGGGAACATTAATCTTAGAAAACATTTATCTCAGAAAACATTACTCCCAGAAAACATTACTCCCAGAAGAAAATTTCACAGTGAAAGTGGGAACATTAATCTTAGAAAACATTTATCTCAGAAAACATTACTCCCAGAAAACATTACTCCCAGAAGAAAATTTCACAGTGAGAGTGGGAACATTAATCTTAGAAAACATTTATCTCAGAAAACATTACTCCCAGAAAACATTACTCCCAGAAGAAAATTTCACAGTGAGAGTGGGAACATTAATCTTAGAAAACATTTATCTCAGAAAACATTACTCCCAGAAAACATTACTCTTAGAAGAAAATTTCACAGTGAGAGTGGGAACATTAATCTTAGAAAACATTTATCTCAGAAAACATTACTCCCAGAAAACATTACTCCCAGAAGAAAATTTCACAGTGAGAGTGGGAACATTAATCTTAGAAAACATTTATCTCAGAAAACATTACTCCCAGAAAACATTACTCCCAGAAGAAAATTTCACAGTGAGAGTGGGAACATTAATCTTAGAAAACATTTATCTCAGAAAACATTACTCCCAGAAAACATTACTCTTAGAAGAAAATTTCACAGTGAGAGTGGGAACATTAATCTTAGAAAACATTTATCTCAGAAAACATTACTCCCAGAAAACATTACTCCCAGAAGAAAATTTCACAGTGAGAGTGGGAACATTAATCTTAGAAAACATTTATCTCAGAAAACATTACTCCCAGAAAACATTACTCTTAGAAGAAAGTTTCACAGTGAGAGTGGGAACATTAATCTTAGAAAACATTTATCTCAGAAAACATTACTCCCAGAAAACATTACTCTTAGAAGAAAATTTCACAGTGAGAGTGGGAACATTAATCTTAGAAAACATTTATCTCAGAAAACATTACTCCCAGAAAACATTACTCCCAGAAGAAAATTTCACAGTGAGAGTGGGAACATTAATCTTAGAAAACATTTATCTCAGAAAACATTACTCCCAGAAAACATTACTCCCAGAAGAAAATTTCACAGTGAGAGTGGGAACATTAATCTTAGAAAACATTTATCTCAGAAAACATTACTCCCAGAAAACATTACTCCCAGAAGAAAATTTCACAGTGAGAGTGGGAACATTAATCTTAGAAAACATTTATCTCAGAAAACATCACTCCCAGAAAACATTACTCCCAGAAGAAAATGTCACAGTGAGAGTGGGAACATTAATCTTAGAAAACATTTATCTCAGAAAACATTACTCCCAGAAAACATTACTCCCAGAAGAAAATTTCACAGTGAGAGTGGGAACATTAATCTTAGAAAACATTTATCTCAGAAAACATTACTCCCAGAAAACATTACTCCCAGAAGAAAATTTCACAGTGAGAGTGGGAACATTAATCTTAGAAAACATTTATCTCAGAAAACATTACTCCCAGAAAACATTACTCCCAGAAGAAAATTTCACAGTGAGAGTGGGAACATTAATCTTAGAAAACATTTATCTCAGAAAACATTACTCCCAGAAAACATTTCTCTTAGAAGAAAATTTCACAGTGAGAGTGGGAACATTAATCTTAGAAAACATTTATCTCAGAAAACATTACTCCCAGAAAACATTACTCTTAGAAGAAAATTTCACAGTGAGAGTGGGAACATTAATCTTAGAAAACATTTATCTCAGAAAACATTACTCCCAGAAAACATTACTCTTAGAAGAAAATTTCACAGTGAGAGTGGGAACATTAATCTTAGAAAACATTTATCTCAGAAAACATTACTCCCAGAAAACATTACTCTTAGAAGAAAATTTTACAGAGAGGGTAGGAGCATTACTCTCAGAAAAACACTACTCAAAGAAAACATTATTCCCAGAAAAAAACTACTCCTTGAAAACATTACTCTTTGAAAACACTACATTTTGACATTGGTAATTTCGTTTGTTCTCAAATTGATTGACCCTCAGCCACCACCTTCTAGTATCTATTTGGTGGTAAAATCAAAAGGAAAAATAAGGTTTTGATTTTTTGAAGAATCACATTGAATAATACGGTTGGGGATGAACTTATAGATACTAGGGCATGACGTGACCAACCGATTGATCGAATTGGGTCTCTTCGATCTCCCGTCTAGCTGAAATAAGGACCAAAGTGTAAGAATGGCTCATAAACATCCATTACTCTTAGAAGGAAATTTTACTGTTAGAAAACATTACTCTTCGGCAGTAATAATCTTTTTTGTTTCCAACACGATTGATCCTCAGCCACTGCCTTCTCGTATCTATTTGGGACGAATATAAAAAGGAGAAGTAAGGTTTTGATTTTTAGAAGAACCAGATTGAATAATACGGTTGGGGATGAACTTATAGATACGCGGGCATGACGTGACCAACCGATTGATCGGATCGGGCTTCTTCCGACCTCCCGTCTAGCCGAAGTAAGGGCTGAAGTGGAAGAATGGCTGTCACCAGGATCCCGTCCTAAGACATCACGGATCGCCACCCACGGCCTACAAGTGGCTCCGTTTTTACGGCGGGTTGGTGGGAGGGGGGAGGTACCCCTCTGCATCTGGTTGCAGTCAGCGAATTTGTGGCTCCGCACATTTTACGGAAAGTAATTGTGTGTCTTCAAAAGACTTTTATAAACGTTGGAACTCTCTTCTTCTTCTTTCGGATTCTTTTACCAGATTCTTTCTTACCAGAAGAATTTTGCTGATTCAGCCAACAGTTTTCTTTACACATTAAAACTAAAAAAAAAAAGAACTTTTTTTTTTACACACACAAAAAAGAAATATTAGCGAATATATTTCAGTGAAGAGAATAACCTCATCTTACAGATTGTATTTCTGAAGAAAGCTGCAGAATGGGATTTGCCGAATGTTATGATAACAAAAGTAAAGGCGCAACATCGATTTTTTGGCAAAAAAAAAAAAAATGGTCGTCTAGCACCGCTTTTAATTTGTACAAACTCACGAGACGGAAGTTAATAATCTTGCTGCGACCAAACTAGTTTACTGGGTGACAAACAGATTCCACTCTGTGTGTATAATGCCCCTATCAATTTGTTGGTTTACACTGCACCTGCTGGTGGTAGTCTCGCTTTATTTTAAGATTATATCTTATTTTGCTTAGATTTAACACAAGTTATGACTTCACAGGCAAATTCAAGTGGGAGCCGTGGTGTTAAACATAAACACCCGTCTATTTCTATCTTGTTTGTCCTCGTGCACAATGTATCCTCAAAACTAAATTTGTTGTTGTTTTCGACGACGACGACGACGACGACGACGACGACTATTGAATATGATTATATTTGCTATAATAAAGAAAAAAGAAAAGTTCCCGACCTGTCTCAGCTTTTTAAATAATAAAAAAAAAAGATTCATATTTTTTTAAAACTTATTTTTTTCTGTCTAAATGAGTAAATGCGAAATTTTTTTGTCCATTTATCCAAACTATATTTATATCAAAACACCAATTAATTGGGGATGGGTATAGTTAAAATAATGTCTTTACTCATAGACTTCCACAATTTTAATAACAAACTTTGACACCCTCAGCTAAGTTTAAACAATGTGATTCTACTTTTAGCGTCATTCTAACTTATTAGGCCAGTTAACTAATATATTTTAACAATAACCCTAAGTCCGACTGGCAAGATCGTAAAACCACATGTAATAGCCTAAAAGAGTAGACCTCTACGGCCTCGCACCGCCCCCCCACCCCCAAATAACGCACAGAATTTATCTCTAATAACAAAAAAAAAATGGTTAACTGTCATAAAACCCTAGAATGGCCCGGATATGGAGGATCATTTTATAAATTTATATGCGACACTGATGCCCAATTCAAAATTCTAAAATAATGTTTTTGTTTTTTCTGGGTATCCACACGTAATCGCCTAAAAAAGTAGAATCGTATGGGGGGGCGGGTAGCTGAGGGTGTTAATCGACAATAATGCCAAAACTTTTAATATTTTTTTTTATTTATGCATGAAAAATAAGCATTTCATTATTTAGATCATTTTAAAGAAGCTATTTATTTAATTTTCACGCAAAAAAATAACACAACTAAATTCAATTGGTTAAAATAAAAGATAAAAAAAAAAGACCGTACACTTAAAAAATATAGGATTTAAAAAATAAAATATGGGTAAATTTGCAGATTAACACATTCCGCTACCCCCCCCCCCTCAAAAAAAAAATATATATATTCTGCTTTTTTAGGCGATTACGTGTGAACACCGTGGAAAATGAAAAGAAAGAAAACATATTTTAGAATTTAGAGTGATGGATCAGGTTCATATATATATTTAACGTAAATTGTGCATTATTCTGTACATTATTTTTTTTGGGGGAGGGAAGGGGGGGAGGTCCACTCTTTTAGGCGATTACGTGCCAGTCGGACTTAGGGTTAGTGTTACAAATATATTAGTTAACTATAACCTCCCTCAATTAATTGCTGCCCGGACGCCGGGTAGGTTTTGCTAGTATATATATATATATATATATATGCTGGTATAAACAGATAAACATTGGTGTTATTTCAGAGTTTTCCTTCTCTGCACAAGCAAAAGTTGAGTGTCTCATCTACCCAACTATTTCTCTCATTGTTGGATGGAGAACAGTTGGATTCATGCCTTTCTCAAGGGGATTAGTGAAAGTGACGCAGTAGCCTTAAGAGAACTCGAACCCAGCATGCAGAGCCCTCAATCCGCCCCTGTAATCACTACACTATGCCACTTATATATATATATATATATATATATATATATATATATATATATGTATATATATATATATATATATATATATATATATATGTATATATATATATATATATATTCACTCAAAATTATTATTTTTTATGTCCCTATTTACTCCCCCCTCCCCCACAAGAGCAAAATTAGACACAAGGTTAGTTTTTAATGTGGGGAAAATCCATCTGCACAAAAAGGGACACTCTGGATTGGGACAAAGATTAAAATTGTCTCAGTTTAGGATTCCCCCTTCACTGACCAACGACAAAAAAGATACTACACTTTGAATTACTCTTTTGCAGAAAATATTTAAAATTTACATTTAAAACAAATTAGGCACAAGACCATGCGTGGGGAAATGGATGTCGTTGGTCGTCCTTGGTCCATAGTGATACCGATGTCTATCCTACTCTTAACTAGAATCATCTCAGTCACCACAATACCACATTTACACTAGGGGCCGTCTTACTTAAGATGTCCCCAAATTGATTTTAAATTTTATTGTTCATATATATATATATATATATATATATATATATATATATATATATATATATATATATATATATATATATATAAAGTGGTGTACTAAAAGCGAACTTTTAGGAAAAGTGAAACCTATTGTGAAGAGTATATAGCTCAATATCCAGGATAGAGCAGGTAGAATATATATATAAAGATTTCATTGGTATAAAACGGGGAGTGGGGAAAGAACAAAAACCAAAAATTGGTTAGTAAGACCCTCCTAACCCTTTACACTTTGATCCCAGCCAGCCCAAAGGCCGAGTATCATGCATAAATAAATGCTTTCTTTCATTCAAATAATTTCAGTATTTAAAAAAACACAATATAACATGGTTTATTTTTATTTATTTATATCTTTGCATTAAATAACTAAACCAAATAAATAGAAACAAAGAATTACTGAAATATTAAAAGACTTAGTAAGATTAATATTAACAAGCTAGTTTGGTGAACAAATTCTTAATCTAGTGAATTTGATCGCCACATCAAATATCTTAATGTATTGATTCTAGATACGACAGACGCGCAATGAAGTATCTATGTAAATATGTCAGTTACGACAGTTATCTCCCTTGTATCGCAAACTGTTACTATTTTAGCAATTTGAAAGATTTTATTTACAACTTTTAATTGTAAATCGTTTCCAGTTCTATGAATGTTTTATTTTTGGTCTTGTCAGTTTGACAGCATACTAACCCTCTTTAGGTTATTTAATGGCCAAATTAAATATCTATTAGAAACGGTTTATTGTAAATGATTTATTAAACCGAATCTACTGTTATCTATGGAGGCATGTTCATTGTTCATCTGTTTTCCATTTGCTTGGATGCTGTTCGAATTAATTAAAGATTTTGTATTCATTAAAAAATTTTTTTATTGTTTAATCATTTGATTTTATTTATTTACTTTTCAATCATTTGATCTTGAAATTCAATTTCACGTTCTTTTTGTAAATTTGATAAGTATCTGATGGAATTGTGTGGAGAGGTGGGCGATCCCAACAGCTCCGATTAGTAAAAGAAGATGATGTATTCATATTAGTCAGCAAGAGTATTGATTTAATCCTCTTCAGGAGTTAGGCACAAGGCCAGTTTTTATCTTACTCCCACAAGTAAGATGTGACCCAAGGTCGGGTCGGGAAAGTGGGGTTTAAAAATTGCCTGGGCAGCCCTGTCGGCATTCCCCGGTAGGGGCGCCTCAGGCAGTAAGCAATAAACTTACTCTTCCCCAAAGAGGGGAGGCGCAGCCTGGGAGGGTGGACCTCCTAGAACTGCACAGGACAGACCCATAGACCGGCGTAAATTAAGCCCCGAAGGCCAAGACAATACCAGTCTATGGGGTGCAGTATCCATCGGAACAGATACTACACTTTGATCTTAGCCAAATGCGTTACTATGCGAAAAAAACTCATTCGCAGAAATACCCTGGGGGAAGGGAAGTGAACAGTCCAAGGAATTTATAATACAATCCACAAACAATCCGGCCAAAGATTGTTAATGTGGAATTGAACAAAATTATAAATATTCTGTGCCATTTGTGCTTATCCATCCATCTCAAGTCAAACAGTAAAACGATTCAAGATGGCGGCGATTCAGACGCGGTCAGTTTGCAGCACATACTTTAAATGAAACAAGGTCATAACTGGGAGAGAATAAACTTTTTTTTGCTATCAAATTGAACTATAAAGTACATTTAGAAATTTTAGTAAAAAATCAACTATTTGATAAAAGAAAATAAATTTTATTATCTGTGCATGAGAGAGAATTATCCCCCCTACTATTAGTTGGTTCGAAATTAAGGGTCCAGTGTTTAGATTGAAATTTTATCAATGCCAGTGGAAATCATATTAGTCCCAATTTTTTTGCTATTGTTGTGCTGACCCCATTTACGACGCAGCACTCCTAGCAAATCCTTGAACACCTTAGCCCGTGTGACAGACACCAACACAATTTCTTTCTTTCTGTGCATATCGTCACTCGAGCCGACCAATCAGATCTCATCAAAGTGTCGTATCAGCAGTAGCTGGCAAAACAGTATAAAAATGGTGCATTTCTTCACTCTAGTCTCAAAACAGGGCTTGCTCTCGGGGTTGCCATCAGGCAATCCAGCAGCCTTTTCCCGTCAAATCCTTGCTGAATGAAACAGCATTTTCGCTACCACAACAACGACACTCAGCAGCAGCAGCTTTGCCGTCTCCCTTCCACAGCACATCAACAATGACTACCATCATCATCATCATCATCATCATCATCATCATCATCTGCAACTTGTTCTCCTGGCCAGCCAAAGTTCTACAGCAGCTATTTCAAAACCAACAGCTTTCAGTGAAAAGACTAAAGGCCACTTCTGCCAGGATAACGATCATCATTAACATCCAAGGGTAACGGTCCATCATTCTTTTCCTGTCGATTCACTGAACCAGGAACTCTTTTCCTAACTGTCACATATTTATATATTTATTTATATATGCCACTTTTATATTTTGCATGCACAAGTTTGTTTTTCCTTCTTTGCCGTATTTATGTCTGTTGCTCTTTTCTTAGTGTAAGACTGTTTAACAAGCGATTGCCTCTGAAACATTATAAACAATCTCTGGGGTCGATGATTTATAATTGATATGAGTTTTAGGTCGTCTGCATTGAATGGGAAAGTGTGATAAGTGAATTGATGGAAAGTTAGCATAATTTATAGATTTCTATAGACAAATAGAAGGAAAATACTATTCCAGTTCTATCAACTCTGTTCATTCGAATCAAGAACACAGAGAAAACAACTTCCCAAATTTATCATGTTTCAAAACATCTGCTAGTCACGATGATTCTGTCTTGACCAAAAAGAATATCTCCATCTTATATGGCTATATCGAAAATACTATGACAAACTCACGAAAATGCTATCTCAAACTTAAAATATTACAGACCAATGAAAATGCTATCTCAAACTTAAAATATTACAGACCAATGAAAATGCTATCTCAAACTTAAAATATTACAGACCAATGAAAATGCTATTTCAAACTTAAAATATTACAGACTAATGAAAATGCTATTTCAAACTTAAAATATTACAGACCAATGAAAATGCTATTTCAAACTTAAAATATTACAGACCAATGAAAATGCTATTTCAAACTTAAAATATTACAGACCAATGAAAATGCTATTTCAAACTTAAAATATTACAGACCAATGAAAATGCTATTTCAAACTTAAAATATTACAGACCAATGAAAATGCTATTTCAAACTTAAAATATTACAGACCAATGAAAATGCTATTTCAAACTTAAAATATTACAGACCAATGAAAATGCTATTTCAAACTTAAAATATTACAGACCAATGAAAATGCTATCTCAAACTTAAAATATTACAGACCAATGAAAATGCTAGTTCAAACTTAAAATATTACAGACCAATGAAAATGCTATTTCAAACTTAAAATATTACAGACCAATGAAAATGCTATTTCAAACTTAAAATATTACAGACCAATGAAAATGCTATCTCAAACTTAAAATATTACAGACCAATGAAAATGCTATTTCAAACTTAAAATATTACAGACCAATGAAAATGCTATTTCAAACTTAAAATATTACAGACCAATGAAAATGCTATCTCAAACTTAAAATATTACAGACCAATGAAAATGCTATCTCAAACTTAAAATATTACAGACCAATGAAAATGCTATTTCAAACTTAAGCATGACAGACCAAAGATAGATTAGATAACTTCAAAATTTTTCAATCAATATAACGTGGTTTATTTTTTTATATCTTTGCATTAAATAACTAAACCAAATAAATAGAAACAAAGAATTATTAAAATATTAAAAGACTTGGAAAGATTAATATTAACAAGCTAGCGTATTTTTTTACAATATTAAGATTGATTGAAAAAAGCTTAAGCTTGACCGACTGAATAACAGGAAAGGAAAGCCTTTTATAGAGATGCACTGACCCATCTAAAATGTAGTTGTAATTTAAACTTCATTTTAATTTTCTGTAAGTTTAGCAGTGAAAGTATTTACTTTGAATAACCAGAGTTAAATGAGAATTTAACCTTTTTATTTCTCTCCTAGATTGTCGTGCTTGATGGAAACGTAGTCTTACAAAACAAAAGATAAAAAAGGCATTCAAAGTCATGTTACAATCAAGTAGTATTAGTTGTAACACACCCACAAAATGATTAACCATCTCACTGCTAACAACACCCCTGAGCACCTTTTTAATCTCCATGTGCCTAACGCATGTGAAGGTGCGTACAAAGTCAGAAGAACAGCACAACTACCATGACTTTTAGAAACATTTTTTCATGCTCAGAATTGCGGAAGCATGGAAAGAATTGCCTGCATCAGTTGTTGGCTGCCGAGAAACTGCATCCTTTAAAACCATCATGATTCCTGAAATTCGGTAAAACTACTCCTGATGTTCTCCTCCATTTTTTTTTTACCAATGAGTCACCACTTATCAAGGCCAAAAGTCTCTCAAGGAAAAAGGTTAACGAGTTGAATGATGAAGAATATGAAATGAACAAAATTTGATTAATTATGAGGACGGTTTATGACACAGATTTGTTGAAATTGAATTTGAAGACGACTATGTAGTAGTCTGGAGAGAAGCAATTCTGTAGTAATGCATTTCGCAGATGGGAATACCTTGGAAAAAACTCTGGTGCTGCTTGTTTATCAACCAATTTTATTTATCTACCTCCCACAAGGTAAGATGTGACACAAGGTCGGGAAAGTGGGATTAGATAAGCCAGCGCTCTATCAACCAATGTCAGTTAAAAAATTATTTATTTAATCTAATATATAAAGTATGTCGACTTTTCTGAATTTCTTGGCCTTTTGGCTAAGATCAAAGTGTAGTATCTGTTCCGATGGATACTGCACGCCTGTCCTGTGCAGTTCTAGGAGGTCCACCCTCCCAGGCTTTGCCTCCCCTCTTTGGGGAGGAGTAAGTTTATTGCTTACTGTCTGAGGCGCCCCTACCGGGGAATGCCGACGGGGCTGCCCAGGCAATTTTTAAATGGCCAGAGTGCTCACCTCTCGAGCGCTGGCTTTTCAAACCCCACTTTCTCGACCCGATCTTGGGTCACATCTTACTTGTGGGAGTAAGATAAAACTGGCCTTGTGCCTAACTCCTGGGGAGGAGTAAATAAAACCTTGGAAAAAAACTCTGTTCATGAAAATTTCACCCAACACTAGGCACACGGAGGAAGAAAGGAAAGTTCTTTGCAGTTGTGGTAGAAAGACGTGTTCTTGCTGTGAATGTCTTACAAGGAGAAACCAGAGATTGTAGTTCAGTGGAGCACGTTCCATGGAAATAACGATAAAGTAGAGAAAGACGTCTCTTCTGTGAGAAAATGGCCGTAAAGAACAAAAGAGTTCAAGAGATCATCTGCCACTAGATTGCGAAGTCGATTTTATACTCTGTCAAGGCAAGAAAGAGTGCGGCTCTCAGTGGCACCTCCACTGATGTGGCAGCAGTACCCCATTGTTCATTTCCATGAGAATTCTACTTGATCCTATGGATTACTACACATGCACTTTTAATTAGTTGAAGTGCACCTGAGCATTGTACACAATGATTTCACTATTATTACTAATACCGTTATGGGTTATAGAAGAATAAATAATCCTTAAAATGGTAAATCCAAATATTCAGTCATAGTCTGCACATATAATAATAGTAATATATAGATTAATTTGTGTGTGTTTTGTTCATTCATCAGTTTGCAAGTTTCCATGGCAACAACAATGTACTGTAGCAGCTGGCAGGCAACATACATTCCAGAGAGAGAGAGAGAGAGAGAGAGAGAGAGAGAGAGAGAGAGAAAGTTGAGTTGAGTTGAGTCGAAACAGATGGGAGAGAGGAAAGGGAAAGTAATTCACTTGTGTTGATGTATGAGAGACGGTGAGAAAGAAAGTGTTAAATAAGTTGAGGGTGAAAGGGTGGGGGGTTAACAACAAATATTTGTTTGAAAAGTGTTTCCTTTATTTCCTGATTAAATCACATCATTTCGTCTTCATTGGCTTTTAAAATCTGTTTTCTTTAATTAACTGTGGAATTTCCCCAGGTCCTGCGAGTAATAATACATCCACAAAAAGGTGAAAAAAAAGAAATACGTTAACAAGAAAGAGTATTGTTAAATGCTCTTTTTTTTTCAGTAACAAACACTGAGGAATAAATCATTCAAAAATATTTTGGACACGCTACATATGTTTTCTTTACCTCTTCTTCAGGGGGTTAGACACAAGGTCAGGTAAAGTTTTGAAAAGTCAGCACACGAGTTGAAGTGCATTCTGGCCTACAAAACATGCATGGCATTCCCTGATAGGGACGCTTCAGGCGATTGGCAATAAACTAACCCATTCTCAAAGAGAAGTTAAGCCTAAGAGGGTGAACCTGCTCGGAATAAACAGAACCATACCTCATGTAAAAGTCACTAAAAAATTAAAAAATGTTAAAAAATCCCTGAAATGATCAAAAAGCCACCCCAAACGTCATAAAAAAAATCAAAAACTACAAAAAGAATTAAAGTCAAGAAGTGAAAAAAAATTAAAAATTCATTAAAAAAAATCGCAAAGGAAAAAAATCCTTTAAAATATTTTTCAAGCGATTTACCTTTCAACACAACCCAGCTTTATAAAAATAAAGATTTTTTCGCTGTAGCTATACTAATACAAAGTAAAGTTCTTTTTTTTTATACATTATCTATGACTTCATAATCAGATGTCTTCAAGTTAAGGCGGAGTCAAGGGAAGTTAATTTTTATCTGTCTTCTGGATTGCGTGACTTCATTTCTTATTGTTATGGATGAAATTCGTGAAATTATATCTTGAAAATCATCTGCTTCAAGTCACCAATGTCAAATTTCTGACTTCCTTTAAAACATTGGACATTCATACTCGCCTAGTGTGGCACAAGGTCATTTAATATGTTACATTAAATCCAAGGAATATCAATTTGGTAGCAATTGTTTGTGACTGCTTAGGTAGTAATTGGAGGAGTACAGAGTTCCTGGATTTCATGATGAAAGATTTTTTCTGATTTCCAAGTGACATGAATTTACCAACATTAAACTGATAAATATACATTAAAATGTTTAACAGAATCAACAACAAAAGATTTTGTTAAACATGATATTTATCGTTCTTATATTTTTTGTAAATATGTTCAGTTTGTTTGAACTTTTATGATTAAATTGTTAAAATCCAGCATATTTATGAAGAAATTGAATAAAAAATTAGAAAAAAAAGAAGTTTTTGAAAAACTTTTAAAAGACTTTAAATTTGTTGTTGTCGTCATTACCATTGGTTTAACTTGGTGTTGGACGGATTTTAGAAATTGACTTCCAAACTAACCTATTCTATCCAGCCAATAATACAATATAGTTAAGATTATAGAAAACTATAAAAAAAAAAATTGAAACGCAAAATTAAAAATAAATGATTAAACTTTATGTTCGGTTTATTTATTTATTGAATGTAATTGTAGCAGGTTTTATGTTGACAAACTATTTTCTTTAGCGCAAGCTTACACACTTCCACATGACGTGATTAATACATTATCCAATCAGAACACTTTGTCGGTACACTTTTTTTCTCTGCTTTTCACGAGTCGGCTGGTAAACGTTAAACTGCACGGACATGCAATGTTCTCTTCCCAGTCAAAAAAGACTTGTCATGCGCAGGACAGTTGGATGTAAGGCCCAACCTGAGCAGATATACGTGCGCCCACCTGTTTTTCTTAACTTGTTGCAAAAATCCGTTTATGGTCTTTTGCTGTTTGTTGGCGAAGCGATGTATGAATAAAACTGATTTAAAATGTGGATAAGTTTGTTTTTATAATCGAGCTGATGATGACCCCTTTTCTTCTTACTAAATGGGCATTTCTTTTTCTTACATAATGAATGTGAAGGCGAAGAATTCCGCAAATGAACACGGAGAAAAATAGGGGAAGAATTAGCTAGGTCGACATGGCCTGAGTCTGTGTCCAAAAGGAAAAATGATGCCCTAATTTATCAGTTACCATGAATCTCAGGGGAATGTGCACATTTCTGAACGAGATTTAAAGTGAGATTTATGCCTGCAAACAGGATAAATTGGACAATCTAGCGAGAGAGACCGATTTTTTGTGTCATGGTTATGAGATGTGTTTGCACTGCTGTTGTGCAAGCATTTTTTGCAATAGGCCAATAATTATTATTAGAATTAAATGGAAGTATTTACGAATTTGAACTTGCAATATATGAAAGAATACATTGTATAATGGAAAAAGTTATTTAAAAACCTATGGTAGCTAAAAAACATTCAAATTTTGTGTGCACTAATAAAAAGAAATACTGATTGTTTTGAATTATGACATAAACACTTATGTTTTTTATTAACAAGTTATAAAAACTTACGGTTAATTAATACTAAATTATAAAAATACTATGTAATAGTCACAGGAATTGGTGTTGTGACATAAAATAAACTTGGTAATAAGTAGTTAACTGATTAAAATTAACTTGAACCTGTTACTACAGACTAGCTGTCCAATTGTTGAAGATTCGCACGAAAAAGCACTCATGTTCAAGGGATGTAATTTGACCTATTTCAGCACACAATGCATACAACTTTCATTTTTGGACCTGCTATTGTCAAATTATAGTCATAAATATTTATCACACTACAAAAATTTCTTTGAATTTGAAATCACCTACATTTGTTTTATTAATTTAAGTATCATTTAACATAAAAATAATACCACTGAAGAGAGAGATCTGAGTGAAAAAACATTCTACCAAAGTAGTTACCTATGCTTCAAGGGTGGTAACTTCATATACCAGAACTTCCAAACGTAAAAATGTTTTGATAGCCAATTAAGATTGCAGAGGGAACGGCAATATCAAAAGAAAGAAGGACAAAGTTTGTCCACACAAAATAATAATTTTTTTTATTAACAACTTGTTAAGACAATGAAAGATAAAGAGTTGGTAGAATACAAAAATTCAAAGAGTCCAAGGAACATTTTGGTGAAAGAAGAGTTGTTTTGTCTATAAGGAGAAATTGAGTATACGTGTTCATTTTGGCTGTCGCCGTGTGCGGTTACATGTGTGTAAATGGGATAGAAATGAAGTTGTGTGTGTGTATATTAGCATGCCTGTTTTGCCAGTGAGAGAGTTTATGTATTAATTTGTGTATACGTGCGTTCGGTGAGCGTCATGTGTGTTCTACTTGCTGAGTATCTTTCAGGGCCCCAAAGGACCCAGCTAGATTGTGACGTACACATGTGTGTTGTCTGTGTACGAAAAAAACAGGAAATAGAGAAAGAGAAAGAAAGATGTGTTTTTATACTAGGAAGTGAATATCCTTGCTTCTTTGATTGGCTGAAAGAAACTGCTGTTTGGAGATTTTGTCCAATCAGAGAGGCTGCTTCTATCATGGTATTAAATATTCATAGCATACCAACCATTTCTCTGAATTTGAATTCAACTAAATTCTGTTATCGATTTATGCAAATTTAATTATAGATAATATAAAAAAAATACCACAAATTTAAACAATCTAGATTCGCCTGAGCAAGTTCACAGGATGTAACTTCATCTGCCAGAATTTTTCCAAAACCCAGGAATCTTTTATATTTACAACAATTATTATATAAGTATTGCATTAAACAAAAGTAACATTTGATTTGGATTCAAACTTAATGATGTTTATGAAATAATAAATTTTTCAGGTGAAATCAACTGCCGACGTTGAAAAATTACAATTTATGATATCAATTTAATAAAGTGAGTAGTAACTGTTATCTCGCCGGGAGTTTTCACACGAGTCATTACCAGTGATTGCTCACTGCCAATAACAAGTGGTGTTCCCTGGAGTCTGAGGGACAACAAGCCATCCCCAGATTTCAAATATTCACTACCTCTTTCAATAATCCCTGCAAATCATTTTGCATTATTGCAACAGCATTTACCATTAATTTATCGCTGGTAAAAACCGTTGGCCTTCTCTGGAATTGGTGTGACAATAGGTTTCCCCGAGGTTCCAGTATTGTCTTCACCTTTCTAATGGAGGAACAATTAAACCTGTAGTCAATTAGAGATCAAGTTGATACTGAAATGAAATATCAATTCAGGTTTTGTTTTAATCAATAATTCCATCTACCTAGTGGAGGGGCTCTTACCCGAAATATCGGCTATTTAAAGATGTATAAAAAATAAATACATGTGACAGGTAACATAATATCATACTTGCTATAACTTTGTATTATGATTTTTGTTTTTTAGTTTGTAAATATATATATATATATATACAGGGTGGGCCAAAATAAGGGTCCTATCTTTAAATTTGAATAACTTGAATTTGAATAACTTCCACAAAATAAAAGTTAAACTCACCAAACTTTATGTGTGTGTAGACTGACCCTTCCGAGATTTTTTGAAATAAACAAAACAAATTTTAGCCGAAAAACACTTCTTAAAACTTACAAAAACTAAAGTATTGTTTTTTACACTGTTTTGAGTTTTTTAAGCAAAAAATAATGTTTTCTAAATGAGGGTACGTTCCTTAGGGCTAATACGGCTCATGCTTGCTTCGGAAGGGGTCCTTTACTTATTCTAAATAAAAAAAAAAAAAATCAATAAATAAAAAAGTTATGAATTTTTAAAAATAGGACCCTTATTTTTGCCCACCCTGTATATATATATATATATATATACTAGCAAATATATGCGACCGGAGGGAGCATACTTTTGCTAGGCTGGGAGGATGAAATCATGATGAACGAACTACATACACTGAACCCCAAAGGAGGGGGTATTAACGAACATATACTACACTAATCCTCAAAGGAGGAGGTAATTTCTGGTAGGATGTTATCATGACAACAGTACAGGTACTACAATACCCCTTCCAAAACAGAGAAGGTAATACCTGGGAGGATCTCCCCATAAAAGCAGAAGGTAATGTTTGTGAATACAGTATCATAGCAACAGAAAATATACTGCATTACCCCCCCCCCCCAAAAAAAAAGATGATAGTCTCTGGGAAGATGGTCTCATGACAAAAGAATAGAAACTACATTAACCCTCCCTCACAGAAGGATGTAAGACACGGGAGGATTAAAAAAAGAAGGTGGTAATTCCTGGGAGGACGGTCCTATGACAACAGAACCGATACTACACTAACCTATCCCCATTAAAAGATAATACAATAATAGATTAAATCAATTTTTTTTTTGGGGGGGGGGGGGGTTATTCATTTATAAATGTCGTGTTATAAACACATTTTTTTTTTTTTTATAGTTTCTTGGTCCTTTCCCACTCCCCATTTTAATTCAATGAATTTCTGTAGATAAATGTATTTATGAAAAAAAAAAAGAAAGTCTTTTTAACAATTTGGAGATATTTTAAGTAGGATGCCCGCTAAGAGTAAATGTGGTATTGTGGTGACTGAGATGATTCTAATTAAGAGTAAGATAGGCATTTTTATAACTGTTGACCAAGGATGACCAACCAACCCCCTTTTTCCCCACACTGTTGATCGTCTTGTGCCTAATTTGTTTTAAATGTAAATTTTTATATTGTGTGTAAATAAATAATTCAAAGTGTAGTATCTGTTACTCATTTACTCTTTTACTATCGACGAAACTATTGCTTCAAACAATAATTCAAAAAAAGCAATAACAATAATACGGCGTCGTTAACAGGAGAGAGAGAGAGACAATGAGAGAGGGAGATAAAGAGAGCGCGCGCGCGAGAGAGAGAGAGAGAGAGAGAGAGAGAAATGAGATTCGTTTTGTTCGGATCGAGAGTCGTGTTCCCCCGATTATAAACGTGTTCAGTTGAATCAAACAATGTTGCATGCAAAGACAGAGTAATAATTAATAAACAAAATGAAGTAGTTCAAATAAGGTTTATTGAACGTGTGTGTACGTGGAATGATGAAGTGTGTGATGTATGCATGTGTGTCGATGGAAAAACAGTTCTTGAAAAGGTATAAGAAGAAATGAATCCGGCGTAGGAAAAGTCTTTGAAAGCCGTACATAAAGAAAATGAGTTGAGAAACTCTTACCGTTGTTTGCCCACGTGTTGACGGAAGGAACGTGTGTTGGTAGTTGTTTTGCCCAGACTAGTTGGAGAGAAAAGCGTGAGACGAAACGCTAGTGTATTAGCGTCGTTCTGCCGACCAGAGAAGAGTGAAACGGAACGCTAGTGTCAGCGTCTGCCTGCCGAGGCAGGTCGTGAGGAAGAGAGAGAATTTCCGTATTGCCCCGGCTTTTATAGTCCGAAGGGCAGATAACTCTGGTGTCGCTTTACAGCGCCACCTGTCGGTGAAAAAGCGACACCTACCGGCAAACCGGTGTAGTTACGTTTTGAAAGGAGGAGGTAACTGCTACAAGGACTCCCCCCCAGATTGAAAAATATTGAAAATATTATTCAATATGGACAGTTGTAGATGAGAAGCATTCTTTGTGGGTATGTCTGTTTTGCTGTTGAAGATTAGAAAAAAGTAGTGTGCACGCTACTTATTTCTGTTTCTGCATCTGTATTGAATGATTGATCGCAAGTGCGTCTGCGGAATTGAGTGTTGTAACGCATGTGGATCTGCGTGTTGTTTGGGTCTGCATCAAGTTTGAGCGCAAGTGAGTTTGCGGTCGAAAAATGTTGAGTGCAAGTGAATTTGC
This sequence comes from Sepiola atlantica, assembly GCA_963556195.1. Classification (NCBI taxonomy): domain Eukaryota; kingdom Metazoa; phylum Mollusca; class Cephalopoda; order Sepiida; family Sepiolidae; genus Sepiola; species Sepiola atlantica. Next base: position 5,283,995 of record OY744517.1, on the reverse strand, counting down.
ACTTGTTGGTGGCGTTGTTCATGTTGATTAGTCTGCGTGATGCGGAGCTGATGAACGAACGTTGAATTGTCAGTGTTGTTCAGGAATGTTTGGTGCTTGGGTCTGTGCGGTTGTTGATGAGCGAGCACAAGTGAATCTGTGCAGTATTGATGAGTGAGCACAAGTGAGTCTGTGCAGTTGTTGATGAATGAGCACAAGTGAATCTGTGCAGTTGTTGATGAATGAGCACAAGTGAATCTGTGCAGTTGTTGATGAATGAGCACAAGTGAGTCTGTGCGATGTTGATGAATGAGCACAAGTGAGTCTGTGCAGGTGTTGATGAATAAGCACAAGTGGGTCTGTGCAGTGTTGATGAGCGAGCACAAGTGAGTCTGTGCAGTTGTTGATGAGTGAGCACAAGTGAGTCTGTGCAATTGTTGATGAATGAGCACAAGTGAGTCTGTGCAGTTGTTGATGAATGAGCACAAGTGAGTCTGTGCAGTTGTTGATGAATGAGCACAAGTGAGTCTGTGCAGTTGTTGATGAATGAGCACAAGTGAGTCTGTGCAGTTGTTGATGAATGAGCACAAGTGAGTCTGTGCAGTTGTTTGATGAATGAGCACAAGTGAATCTGTGCAGTTGTTGATGAATGAGCACAAGTGAGTCTGCGCGGTTGTTGATGAGTGAGCACAAGTGAGTCTGTGCAGGTGTTGATGTTGTTCATGTTAATTAGTCCGTGTAGTGGAGCTGATGAACAAACATCTAGTTGTTGAGATTGGTGGTACACTATGGTCAAAATCAGATGCACAAATGTCTGCAAGTGAGTTAGCAGGTCCAGGTACAAGTGGGTCTGTACTGGTGTTGGTGCGCGTCGTTCGAGTTGATGTGTCCCCCAGTTGATCAACGAACGTCCAGTTGTTGAGTATTTAGTCGTGCTTGTGCAGTTGTACTCATTTTGAACTGGTGTGATTTCTTCCATAGTGTCGTCAGTGATGTCCGGAAATGTTTGGTGCTTGATGAATGTCCGGGAAAATGTGGTTGTTCATCTTGTTTTGAAGATTGTTGGTAGGCCTTGAAGGGTGATGTTGTTCGTGTTTGTCGTCGTGTGTTGGTCGTTTTGTAGTTTTCTTTTCCTTTATATATATATTTCCAACATGTGGGTAGAAAGGAAAAAGAAAAAAAAAAATGGAGTCGTAATTTTTTTCACACGAGGAATGATGTTTTTTGTTTTCGTTTTAGTTTGTTTGAATGTTAGTTTCCACGTAGAGAAAGAATGGTGGCTTCTCTTTCCTTTGTTGTTGAAAAGAAAGAAAAAAAAAATTCGTATTTTCTTTTTTTGTTTGAATTTTCATTGCCACGTGATTAAGGAAAAAGATGGCGGCTTCCTTTTTTTTTTTTTTTTGTTGAAATAGAAAGTAAATTCGTATTTTCTTTTTTTGTTTGAATTTTCATTTCCACGTGGTCCGAGAGATAAAAAATGTCGTTATTTTAAAAAAAATTTTATCAACACGTTGTCCGGAAAAAGATGGCGGCATTTTTGAATTTTTTTTTTTTTTTTTTTTTATCAACACGTGGTTCACGAAAAAGATGGGCAGCGTGAGCGTTTGTTTTCTTTTTATCTCCACGTGTTCAAAACAAAAGAAAATGGCGTCTTGTAAGGTCCTTTTGTTCGTCGAAAAAGAAAAAAAGGATTGGCAAAAGTTTGTCTTTTTCTTTGTATATAATTTTCCGACACGTGGGAAAGAAAGAGAAGAAAAAATGAAATTGTAATTTGTTTTATACTCGGAGAAAAGCCGAGGAATGTTTGTCTTTCTTTGTTTGGGTATTTCCGCGTGGCCAGGAAAAATGGAGACGGTGGCTTCTTTTTTTTTGTTTGTTTGTATATTTCTACCACGTGGGTAGAAAAAAAAGGAAAAAGATAGATGCGTAATTCGTTTCACCACGAAAGAAAAAACGAGAAATGATATATATATATATATATATATATATATTTTTTTTTTCTAGTACGAAATTAATTACTCCGTCAGATACAACAAAGCTTGCACGTCAGGTCACCAATTGTTCGGATCGAGAGTCGTGTTCCCCCGATTATAAACGTGTTCAGTTGAATCAAACAATGTTGCATGCAAAGACAGAGTAATAATTAATAAACAAAATGAAGTAGTTCAAATAAGGTTTATTGAACGTGTGTGTACGTGGAATGATGAAGTGTGTGATGTATGCATGTGTGTCGATGGAAAAACAGTTCTTGAAAAGGTATAAGAAGAAATGAATCCGGCGTAGGAAAAGTCTTTGAAAGCCGTACATAAAGAAAATGAGTTGAGAAACTCTTACCGTTGTTTGCCCACGTGTTGACGGAAGGAACGTGTGTTGGTAGTTGTTTTGCCCAGACTAGTTGGAGAGAAAAGCGTGAGACGAAACGCTAGTGTATTAGCGTCGTTCTGCCGACCAGAGAAGAGTGAAACGGAACGCTAGTGTCAGCGTCTGCCTGCCGAGGCAGGTCGTGAGGAAGAGAGAGAATTTCCGTATTGCCCCGGCTTTTATAGTCCGAAGGGCAGATAACTCTGGTGTCGCTTTACAGCGCCACCTGTCGGTGAAAAAGCGACACCTACCGGCAAACCGGTGTAGTTACGTTTTGAAAGGAGGAGGTAACTGCTACAGTTTATTTTCTTAAGTAAAACTTATTTCGCGTTTTTTTATTTATTTCGTTTTTTAGTCAGATGTAACCCGCGTATTTGTTTTTTTTTTGGGGGGGGGGCGGGGTAAGTTTCACTTCGATTAGTTATTTTCGGTTCGTACAGTAAGATTTACCTCGCGTGTGACAACAGCAGGAAATCAATTGTTATTCATACAAATAAATTACTATTCTCCCAGGCAATACCGGGTAGTCCTGCTAGTTTAAAATAATAAACTTTTCAAACACGTTCAATATCGAAACATTTAATTACCTTTTAAATGTAACCTAAAGAAAAGAAAGAGAGAAGAAACAAATTTGTCTTTTGACTGGCAATTTACAAAAATCGAGTCGGTCGCTTTTTCTTGAGAGCGAACGAACGACGTTAAAACGACGTTAAAAAAACGTTTCAACCCAAATGCTATTTGTCCAGAAAATAAAACAATATTGCAAAACAGAACATTTGTTATATTAAAATTTAAAAAATCATTGACTTAAAAAACAATACTAAATAATAGTTAATTAATAAGATTAACTTTTACAAGTTAACCCTGTGAATCTGATATCACATCTATATAAACGGTATATAAAAAAGATGGTGCGCATATTAAATAAGTTGAATTAATTGAAAATAGGCCGTTTTGACTTTATCGTTCGTGCCAGAAATATATATATATATATAAATGAATAAATGCGAAAGTGGGGCTCGTTTCTTGCATATATATATATATATATATATATATATATATATATATATATATATATATATATATATATTTCGCTATTTACATTTTAAAAGTTCCTCTATATTTACTAACTAATTGGCTATGGCCGATGGGTAAGATTTACTACGAATCAGTGGTGATTTGTGATCGGGGTTCGCGCCTACCGACCGTTGAGAATTAGTTCCTACACTGAAGATTGCGTTAGCATGAAACATCAATGTCTGTAGGTATTTAAATAATTAATATTTATTTATAAAAATATTATATATATATACTAGATTGAAAAATGCGGACGCATATGTATTACTATTCTTAAATATAAATCTGGAAAAGTACAGAACAAGTGGAATTAAATGTACACTTAACCAAGGTTGCTAAAATGACAGACATATCTAATGGTTTTTCTTAACTCTTTCTTGGATAGTGGTATTTTTATTAGCGCAAGAATGACATAAGACACCCAAATATTTTTTCTTTAATTATACAGTAGATTTCGTCTAAATAGTCACCTCAAGTGAACAGAAAAAGTGATGACTTAGGCAAATTAACAAGTAATGCTAGCTGATTTATGATTTGATTTAGTGACTCAAAGATTTAGTGAGTTAATCAGTAAAGTTTTATTACTTGATTACTTTTAAAACTAAATTTTAAAATTTTCTTTTTGAAATAAAGTTGGAAATTATTTTTGAAAATTTTGAAATTAAAAAAAAAATCTATTTGCTACTTAAAAGACATGCAAAAAATTGCTACTGCTACTGCTACTACTACTACTACTACTACTACTACTACTACTACTACTACTACTACTACATAATAATAATAATAATAATAATAATAATAATAATAATAATAATAATAATAATAATAATAATAATAATAGCATCAAATGAAACATTTACTTTTTCTGGACAGCCCTACTACATGATTTAGTACTGCCAATAAAGACAAAGCACACATGACTATACCCCAATCATAAAAAATTCATTTTTACAAATGAAGTTATTATAAATTTCTTAATGAAGCTTGCAATTAAAAATAAGTTCACTTTTTTAGTTTATGAAAAGTAAAAGTATATAATTAGAATATAGTCAACATTTTCCTTTCCTGTACAGCCTTACTACATGATTCAGTACTGCCCATAGCGACAAAACAACAATTGACTATACTTTAATAATAAATTTAGAGATTAAGTTTAAAAATGAAGTTATTTGGAAATGATAGATAGAAAAACAATAAAAATATATTTACCTATGTAATTTATTAAAAAAATATTTTTAGAAGATCAAAAAAGACATCAGTCTTTTCTGAACAACCCAACTACATGATTCAGTACTGCCCACAGAGACAAACTCACAAATGACAATATTCTATTAATTAATTTAGAGTTTTAAGTGAAGTTATTAAAAATAAGTTAACAAGCAAAATAAATAATGTGGTTGCTTAGAAGTTATACCCCCACTTTTAACCATCTAAAATCCCCTTAAATTTTCTTATTATTATTTAATTCTTCTTTTTGTAGTTCTTTTGTTCTTCTTTTAAATGAAATTTATTCTTTTTTTTTCAATTATCAGAGATTCAGTTATTAATAAGTTAATAATTATCAAAAATAATAATATTTCTTCTATTTAAACATAATATTTTTTCAATAATAAAATTCAATTTTATTTATTAGTTATATTTAATAATTTCAGTTTTTTTCTTTTTTAAAATACTAATTCCATATTCCAATTCAGATTTTTTTTAAATTTTCAAAATTTTCAGAATTTTAATTTTTAGATTAAAGTAAAATAAGATAAAAAATATGTTGAATATTTTAAATTTCAGAATAATAAGAATACATTTCAATTTCTGAGTTTCAAATAAGAATAAATTAAGATATCATAATTCAATTCATTTTAAACTCATTTTCATTATATCTATTTCATTGTTTAAGATAAAATTTGATTATGTTCGAAAGTTAATCTAAAATCTATTTCTATGTGTAAACACACTTCTAGAATGAAAAATATTCTCACTATGGCTAAAAAACACAGAAATTCAGTAAAATTTGAAATTTCAAGAAATCTTCTTTTGCTAATCTTTTGAAATATAAATATCACTTCTCTGGAACTATTTCAAAGATCTTAAGACACTGAATTTTTACTAAAAATTAAATAATTATCCAAAAAATGTCTGTGCAATCAGAATAGCAACAATTAGTTTGCCGACAGAAAACTATGTATGGAATATCATAATCGTTATAATATTTCATTTTATTAATTTCATCTAGTATTTTTAATTTTATATAGAAGGTATCGATTTGTAATAGAACATTATTAGAAAAACATCTGTTAGATGATTTTCAAATAATTTTCCCTAATTTATTTATAGTTTTATTAAAATAAATAAAAACAGTTAATCTATTTTTATTAAAAAGTTACTTTTACAGTTTTAATTGGTCTCAATAAAATTTTATTTCCCTATCTGATTTTAAAATGATATTAAAATTCTTTAAATATCGACGAATATGTTTTAGTTTTAACCTTTCTATTTTGTTTTAATTAAAAAAAATATAAACTTTAATTTTGAAAATCATATTTTTTTTTTCCAAAGTGAAACTGGAAACTGAATGATTGTCAGTAAGTAAAACTTCGATGACGTCGCATAGTGGATAGTGTGTGGCGGTGAACATCCCATGTGTTTTTTTAAATTTTTTTTATTATACTACCATACATTTGAAATTAATTGTTAGTAAAATTTAGACCACTTTTTAAAATAATTTTTTCGGAATGTTCCTGTTTTTCACTTTTTCCAATTTTGTTTTGTTTTCAAGATTTAAAAAAATGTATTTCTTACATTCATGTGTCAACAACAAGTAAATTATCAGTTTGAACTTATTAAAAAAAAATTTCAACTAAAATATTTAACGACATCGTGTAGCACGTGATGTCCCAAAATCAACAAAAACATTTTTGCGCGTGCTGCTCTAATATTAAGGAACCATAAATATGCTAAAATATTTATTTTTTAGATTTAGGGAGGGTACTCCCTTTATACAACTTTAACCCCCTTAAACATTTATTTCTAAATATTTTCTGGGGGGGGGGGGGTCTTTTAATACATGAAGATTTGCTAAGAATTTTAAAGCAATTTTAAAGGGCTTTCTATTCGACAGTTTAAATACTTCCAAATTCCTTTCAAATATCGAACGCGAAGTAATGGATTCATTATTTCGACTATTAACAAAATATTAAAATGGCTGTATTGTTTATGAAGAAACCGAAAAGCATTATGATGGATTTAATCTCGTAATAGGATTTTAATTTACTACTTTTTTTTATTAATATAATAATTGGAAAAGATTCTGTACTTTCACCTAACAATTTAATAAACAAAAGATATCGTAAAAATTTAATTTAAATTGAAAATCTTATCTAAAAAATAACTCTGTAAACTGCACAAGTACCAAAAAGATAATGCTTTTTTTTGGTTTGGTGGTGAGGGGGGGGGGGGCAGCCCCGTATTTACAACTATATCCCTGCAAGAATGGTCCTAAAATCTATTTTCAATCGATATTTATTTCATAATTACCGAATTTTCCTACTTTGACAAAATTGACGAATTTTCCTTTGTCAGATTTTCCTTAGCCGAATTTTCCGTTGCACCGAGGTAAACACACGTATGAAAAATCCAGATTTCTAAAAAGGGGAACTCTGAATTGTAACAAAAATGAAAATTGCGTTAGTCTAGAAGGATTTCTCCTTCACTGACCGAGGACAGAAAAGATGAAATGTAGTATCAAAACAGATAATATACTTTGCAATATTTATTTGCACAAAAAATCCAAAATTATACAAAAATTGATACTACATTTTGCTCCTAGCCAAAAGGCCAAGAAAGTATATAACCGTTCTGGTTAAATTTTTTGGATTGCCACCTGGACTTAAGGTTATTGATAGAGTTAAGTGATTGGGGAGGGGGCTGTTTCCAGATCGACTTAGAGTTAGTGGTAGGATTAATGGATGTTTTATTCCCCCCCCCCCCAAAAAAAAAACCCAATTTATATCCCTTTGCAAAATAAATATGGTTATATGCTCTTAAAACGCTATCCCGATAGCGATCGTCCAGAAATGGGTGATAATTTTACGTTAAATTTATATGCAAAACTCTAAATTCTGAAATAATTGTTTTTCTTTCCCAACACGAAATCGCCTAAAAAAAGGATAATCTCAATTTATCAATAATTATTTAAATATAACATGTTCAAATATTCTTTAAAGCTTTCCAGCACGATATAAAAATTAATATGTATACTGTAGAAAGTATTATTTATTTAACGCCGCAATAAAAGGAGAAGGAACAACAGAAAAAATACTATACTATGCTACCCCCCCCCCCCCGAAAAAAAGGAGAGGGTAGTACCTTGGAAGATAGTCTCATGACAACAGAACAGGTACTACATTACCGCCCCCCCTCCTTCAAAGGAGGATGCAATACCTAGAATGATTAACCCCCACCCTCTTTAAAAATGGAGGTGATCATTCCTGGGAGGACGGTCTCTTGACAATTATGGTTAACTAACAAACCAATTTCAGCCAGAGTTGGGACGATCCGTTCAATGCCGTGGAGCACCGAGTAGATCGAACCACCTAAAGTGGCGTCGTCCAGATACCAAATATTTATCGGTGACGAGGAAGATTGGACAATGTCGTCGACGGCCAGAGAAAAAAGGAGGGGGCCCATTGGGTCGCCTTGTTGTACACCTGAAGCAGACATGGTGGGGTTGTTTCCACACAATAGGAGACTGAGTTCAGCGTAAGCTGTGTGGGCAAGACGGAAGATGTTAGGGGCCCGACGGTGGCACACGTTAAGAAAATGATTTCTGCGCACCGTTTTGAATGCATTTGTGATGTTTAGCTTAACTAGTATAGCACCTTTCTTCCTGAAATTGGATGCTGCTCTGATGGCATGAGCCGCAACCTCGCAGCCCATTGGGACGCCGACGCCTAGTTGAATTGGTTGAAATTCGGACGATAGACGTTTTGACGCCTCAAAACAGACAACTTTAGTAGCAAGTCTGCAGAACGTGTATCCCGCCACATTTTTTTTACGGAGATAGGTTAAGTTAGCGGAGAAAAAAAGATCACGTGCAAACTTCGGAAGTTGGTCATTAATCATTGTGTCGCTGAGACGGGTTATAGCGGTGCAAAGACAAAGACCTGCTTCAGCTGTTAGGGGAGCTGTGAAAGACCGCCAAGTGCCCGGGCGAAAGACCGCCAATACCACCGCTGCTGCTTGGTCGAAATGACTTGAGCGCAGACATAACCTGTTCTACCGAAACGTCTTGTGTGTCACTTTCATTGAAACTAGGAGGGGTGTTCGTGTTCGTTGAGCCGACTAGTACTTCTTCCGATGGACAAACGACTGAGTCGTCGGAGGTTACGATTCTTACGGCGGCCGAGACATCGCCCTGTAGAAGTTTGGTGTTGATCGCTTGTTAAATATAGGTCACGGTCTGCTGACTCTCCAAATTTGCACTCATGAACCCCCAGCTCACTCCTATATCCTAACGGGCGCTCTTTTCTCTACTCGGGCGGCCATCATTTTGACGCATGCTAGGCAGAGCAAGCATGGAGGGGGGGGGGGGGTTAAGAAAGTCAACAAATCAACAGCTATGTTAAATGAGAGATAAATATATATATATTTCTATGAAGAAACGCTACGGAAGAGGAAAGACTAGTTCATATTTATAATTATACCATACACTTAATCTAAACATTTAAATAGAACAATGAATAATGTTTAAGGTCGTCATCAGATTATTTTAAAGCTGTCATCAGATAATTTTGATCATACGAATTATATATATATATATATATATATATATATATATATATATATATATAGTAGGATCAAAATAAACCAAAGTGAAAACTTTTAGTAGATGGAACCTATTGTGAAAAGGATTAGCTCAATATACGAGATAGAGCAATAGTAGAGATAGAAGAAAAAAGAGTGATAAATATGCGACGATTGTCCAAATTTATTTCAAATTTCAATTGTTCAATGCAAGGTGCATGATAAGATTTCGATCTTTGAAAAGCCTTGGCTTAAGGAAAGAATAATAAACACTAGTTTATTACTGAATGCACCTTGCATTGAACAATTGAAATTTGAAATAAATTTGGACAATCGTCGCATATTTATCACTCTTTTTTCTTCTCTCTCTCTCTCTCTCTCTCTCTCTCTATCTTTCTCTCTCTCTCTCTCTCTCTCTCTCTCTCTCTATATATATATATATATATATATATATATATATATATATATATATATATATATATAAAAGCTTTTAAATGCATTTTTAATTAAAGGTTTGAAAAAATATTAGCCACTTGTCTGTTAACAATACGTCTGTCAAAAAGTCTACTGCAGACCCATGTTCAGAAAATCCAAAGTCAAAAGTTTACAAGGCAAATCAGTAAAGAAAAAAAGGGGTAACAAAATTAAGTTTCTAATCGTAAAAAAAAAAAATTGACCCTTACTCCGAAACCAAAAATCACACTTCCAGTCGTTAAAAAAGCAACAGCTTTTATTATAAATTGACTGATGATACAACATTACCATAATTCGAGTTATACATATATTATAGTTATACATATACATATAGTATGTAGAATTTATTCTTTTTGCCTTTTCCCCTTCGGCAGATCTCACATAGAACAGAAACCCTTTTCGAAGTAGATGATTTTCTTTTCTTTCCCGACAAAGTTGAAATAGGATTATTAATTAAAAATAAAAGATACACAGAGAGGAATAAGAAGAAATACAATAGTACATTAATAGAAGTTTTTTTAATGGAAAGTAATAGTATAAGTTCGACCTCGGAGAAACAGATACCAAATCTCCATTAGTAATAGAAGTACAATAGTACAATAATAGAAGTAATAGTATAGTTTCGACCTCAGAGAAACAGATACCAAATCTCCATTAGTAATAGAAGTACAATAGTACAATAATAGAAGTAATAGTATAGTTTCGACTTCACAGAGAAAAATAATACATAAATATAATATCAAGTAGTTAAACAAATAAAAAATCCCAATTTTTGCCACTCAAATGGAATTAGTTTCAAATATGTCTTCTCATCTATATCCAGTTCGTCTTGTCTCTTTTCCCCCATGATTGAAATATTACAAATCATTGACATTCTTTGTTTGCATCTAAATATTTGTTCATTCAGTTGATTATTTAACCAAACGAGTGACCTCAATACTTTATAACAAAAATGTTTATAAAGACAGCCTTAAGAATGATAAAAATAAAAAAATGAATAATCTCTGATGAAGCATTTTTGTATGTTTTTTTTCTGTCCATCTGTTTGTCATAGACTCCTAAACTACTCGTACTTGATAGAATTGTATCAAATTTGGCATGAATCCCCTTTCAGAAACTGGGTGCGTTATATTACGTCAAAATGTTAAACTACTATTACTACTGCTAATAATATTATAGGCTTAAAAACTAGTGAGAAGAATTCCACCAAATTTGGCATTGCTATATAATTGGTTGCATGAAAGCTAGAATAGATATTACGTTGCCGATAGGATGGAAGAAAAAGAAACAAGATTTATTTCAAGAAAAACAACTGATATAACCTAATATTTATATTTACATAAAACAAAATGTCTCTTGTGGGCAGAAGACGACCTGCAAACAACAGAACTCGCTTTTCAGTTGCAGCAGCCGAGGTGCATTTCAGCGTCACTTGCTGCTAATGAGTGTCGTTTATGTCTGAGTGAAGAAAAAACTGAAAGACTGTTCTTAGTCAGCGAGCAGGTCCTTTTATTTTTCCACAGTCGATCATTACTCAACATTTCTTTTACATTCATGATTGGTTCATTGATCAATATTTTGGAGGGGTTTCATTTGTTATTTGTAAAGCAGACGGGATCCTCAGAGCCATGTGTAAAAAGTGTTTTTGTTTAATTTCTGATTTAGCTCATGCAGGTGTTTTGTGAATCAGAAAAAGATCTAATTATGATTAGAATATAAACGCTAGGTGTGTCATAGAAGATTAAAATGTTGTTACTACTACTACTACTACTACTACTACTACTACTACTACTACTACTGCGTGCGTCTTATTTGTTTGTTTGTTAGGTGAGTTGGACTTCTGCGTAGAGATCATGAAGATTGTGCCTCAGGATGAAGTTCTCTTCGTTGTTCGTCACAGCTATTCGTTAACCTACTTGGCCTTTTGGCTAAGATCAGAGTGTAGTATCTGTTCCAATGGATACTGCACCCCATAGACTGGTATTGTCTTGGCCTTCGGGGCTTGATTTACGCCGGTCTATGGGTCCGTCCTGTGCAGTTCTAGGAGGTCCACCCTCCCAGGCTTCGCCTCCCCTCTTTGAGGAGGAGTAAGTTTATTGCTTACTGCCTGAGCCGCCCCTACCGGGGAATGCCGACGGGGCTGCCCAGGCAATTTTTAAACCCCACTTTCCCGACCCGACCTTGGGTCACATCTTACTTGTGGGAGTAAGATAAAAACTGGCCTTGTGCCTAACTCCTGGAGAGGAGTAAATCAATATTCGTTAACCTACAGGATTGCAGGTTCGACCCTCCCCCAACACCTAGAACAGCAAGTTGCCTGCGAAGTCGGGGAAGGTTTGGCCCAGAACACACAAAGGAATGACACAGAAGCAACGTTGCCACTTTCACTCTATTCATTTGCAGTACTGTCCTGACACATCTTTGTGGTCACATGCAGAGGCAGAGATGACCAGAGGGCGACAGATCCTGATGTCGACTCCACCTGAATTTTCACCAGAGCCCCAGTAGCCGTGTAGCTCTGACATTACGACGTTGCTACCGCTCCTACCACGGTGAGGAAGGGTTGAACTTGGGGGGGGGAGGGTGGGGAGAGTGCTATAGCTAATATTAAAAACTAGTAACACTTATTTGCTCTCGAACTATTCAAACAAATTGCACTAAATTTGTCATAAAGCACCCTTGTGATGTAATAAAATCAAAAAAATACTAATTATGATGCATAAATAAAGCTTTAGACCCCCTATCCCACCCCCTATCCCACCCCCTATCCCACCCCCTATCCCACCCCCTATCCCACCCCCTATCTCACCCCCTATCCCACCCCCTATCCCACCCCCTATCCCACCCCCTATCCCACCCCCTATCTCACCCCCTATCCCACCCCCTATCCCACCCCCTATCTCACCCCCTATCCCACCCCCTATCCCACCTCCTATCCCACCCCCTATCCCACCCCCTATCTCACCCCCTATCCCACCCCCTATCTCACCCCCTATCCCACCCCCTATCCCACCCCCTATCCCACCTCCTCTTGCTAGAATAAAAGTTGTCCTTAGCCGGCTCTTTGGCTCGTCGATGATAAAATGAATATAAAAAAAGTTTAAAAAGTGTTCAAGTGATGTACTAAACAAAGCTAACAGTAGGCTTTCCATGTTTCTTCTTCTCTCTTATATAACCATCTCTTTTATCAGTAAAACTTAAAACTTTTATTATCTTAGAAGAAATGATTGCGCATAAATAGATTTGTTATCAGTTCACAATGTTTGATTGAAAAGAAAAGCTCATTTCTTTTTCAACTTTGTCACATAGATTGGATATTTTTTATTGCTTGTCCGTTTGTCACCATCACGTCTCACAAAACTCAACAAGCATTTATTTATTTCAGACTCTTTTAGTTACGCAAGGCCATAATAATCTTATGCATTTCTCCATTTAACTCAGTATAATAATACTAAACTGGCAGTGACAATGGGCGTATAGGCGTAGAATATAAAATATAGATTTAAATAAGTGATGTTTAGACATGTGTCTGCAGAGGATTAGGTATTATAAAAAAATTGAGAAAGTCGTTCCATACATAAATTGATTAATCTTATTTGCGACGTGTTAGAACAATCAAAAGTAAAGAGTTAATAAAAGTTCAAAGGGTCTACACAAAGAAAATGTAGTTTTGTCTGTATGTGTATGAACTTGTGTGTGAGTGAGTTCATGAGACTGTGTGTATAAACTGTCACTATGTTTAGTAGTTCATGACTGTGTCTTGTGTTGGGTGCCGAGAACCTATGGTCTAGCAACCAAGGCTATATTTAGTTTGCCCACAATAAGTCTGTGTCGTCTGTTGTGACTGACAAAGGCTCATGTGGCAAGTTGAGTTTCTCACTGCTGATTGTGTTTGGGTTGTCACTTAAATAGTCGATGCTAGCAGGTTCTCCGCTCCCAGTCTTTCTGATTGATTGAACTCTGGTTTCGGTAACCAATCAAGATTGAGTATTTTGATAGAATTGACCAATCAGTATTAAGTATTTGAACTAATAAAAGTATAATATTTTACAGAGATCGTTTTCATACTGCTGTTATTGTTGTTGCTACTGCTGCTGGAACAGGTTTCCACAAATGTGTGAGATAGAAAAAACAACAAAAAAAACTAAGTGACGATAAGAAGTCAGCCTTAGAAGAAGGAATGAAGACAAAAATAGTGCAAAAATGAACGAGTGAAAAAGCCTAAGATAGGATATTGAGCGTATATGTATATGTCATTGTTTAGACTTGGCTAGTGTCCAGCAGAACTGGTGAAACGTACAAGATTATAGGTCATTAGGCTCAACGGCATGGACATGTACTCTCTATCCTTGTCTTTTTCACTTGGTCAGTTTTACACTAGTCTTCTTCTGCTGCTTCTGAAACTCAATTTTTTTTCTTGCTTTTTAACACATTTTACATTCCACCCAAAATTGTCCTGTTTTATTATATCCTAGCTGGCTTTGCACAGTCGCTGTCACTTTGCAATTTAATTCCTATTCACTACTTGAAATCACTGAAACGAAACTAATCGATAAGAAAAAGAAGACAAAACTAATTGATAAACAGATAAAACTAATCGATAAAAAAAGAAGACAATTACTACTACTACTACTACTACTACTACTAAGGGAATATTTTTGTGTTTGTATTAAAAGTGAAAAAAATTCTTTCATTTCGTTTTTATTATTATCAGTTTAAGCCTCCCCTTCTTTTCTCATAAAATGAAATGTACATACGTGTTTATTCTTTCCTTTCTTTTTTATTATTGTCAGATATTATTAAGATTAAGTCTCCACTTCTTTGCTCATAAAAGTTAAATTTGCATACATGATTATTAAACGAGCAGGATGCACATACATTTACTCTTATTACATAGATTATACAGAGTTATTTTCTTAGTGTAACTTCTTTAAATATATATTTTATATTCTATTACTACAACCCCATTGTCACTGTTGGTTTTGTATTATTAGACTGGATTAGTGTTTAGGAGAGACGGAGGGCAAAATTCTAAATTATTTGGGCCATAAAAACTATAAAAGTCTGATTTTCTTAAATAAATGCTTGTCGAGATTCTTATTAGACTGGGCTTTTGTTAAGGAAACATGGAGAACAATTACAGGTTAAGTGAGTCATCTGTAACTATAAAAGTCTATTTTTCATTCATAAATAAATGCTTGCATGCAAAGTTTCATAACAATTTTATGAACTATTTATATTATACCAAAGATTTAGTCACTTTTCCCACCAAAGTTAAATAAGGTATTCGTCGATGTTGGTTGGTTTGTCTACAACAGGGATGTCAAATCTACCGGATTGAATTGAGATATAAACAAAATTTCATAATTAGATTAAAAAAATCGTATATAATATAATGTAATAACAACAAAACAATAAATAAACCTGGTGATACCAGATCAGGCTGCCCTGTGGCTCCCTGAGACGAAATTCACCTACATTGACGTTTTTTTTTTTTTTTTTTTTTTTTTTTGTAAAACTTAATTATGTTCTACAAAACCAAAACCAAAACCAAAAACAACAGCCCCTCTCCCTTTCTCCCTCCCCTTTTTTATTTTATTTTTAGAACTTGAAGCATAAATCTTTTACTATAATGACCAGATTCGGCATTAAATAACCCAAAAAGGGTTGATATGCCGTAAAACAAAACTACCAAACCAAAAACGATGATTAAACATTTGAAGATATAAAGAACTTGAAGCATAAAAACTTTTACTATAATGACCAGATTCGGCATTAAATAACCCAAAAAGGGTTGATATGCCGTAAAACAAAACTACCAAACCTACCAATAAATAAACTATCTGTAGTGTAGGCTAAAGTCAATAGAAAAAGATGTCAATATACATTATAATAATATATGTAAACACTACCATCTATATAATGAAAAAGGAATTCCAATTTATTTTATCGATTACATATTCTAACCTGCCCGATAATTCTTTCACTAGCAGAGATTCACCATTTATTTTGATTGAAAAAGCAACAGCCACGATTAACAAATGAGATCGCTCCATTTCTCATGAATATGTATATTTTGCAAATGGCTGCCACAATTCACATAAATTAATACTTCTTTCTACAGTTATAAGTCACTTTATTTCCATTATTTATTAAAAATAATATTTAATTTAACATCATACAATAAAGATAACAAAATGAGAACTTTTCCTACGACAATTCTGAAATTGCATGTGTATCCACAGAAGTGCACTCACAATATTTATTTGTAAAATAAAAGAATATTGTTTAAACATACGAATCCAGAAAGATACAAAAATAAAAAAAATTTCTAAGAACAATAAGAGTAAATTAATGTTTTTCTTTTCTTTTTTTATTTACCAATTTAAATAATATTTGTACAGTGCAATATATTATTCTTTTATGTGGAAGCTTAAAAATTCTCTTCCTTTTCCCCGTTTTTTTCTTCTGTATTCTACATAGTTTGCTGGGTTTAAGACGCCATGTCAACCTTAATAAAGCGTCACTTAAAATCCCATTTTTACGTGCTTACTAATTATAAAGTTAAGAGTTAAAAAAGATAAATTTCAAAGCTACTTATGCGATTTAACTTTCACCTATGGAATCGGCAGTGTCTATGGAATCGGCAGTGTCTATGGAATCGGCAGTGTCTATGGAATCGGCCAAGAGGTATTCGAAATTAATGTTGAGAACGCCAACAAATGAAACAGAGTCAAACGTTCAGAGATTACTAGAAATATGCGAATTCTACCGTTGTGGGAACACTATAGTCACCTTGCAGACAAATTTTCATTCAAAAGTAAAGAATGTTACAAATGCAAACGAATTTGACATACCTTTGAAAAGAGATGGAAGGAGAATGACAGTGAACAATGTATGCAGAATAAATAGAGATAAAAATGGGAAATTGGACCTACCTACTGTTGCTATTTTTCGGACACCACCTTTACTAGTAGGGATATTAATAAATACATTTTAAAAAGTACTCATGGAGGTATACGTCTCGTGCTCTTTACTAAATTGGCTAAATTCAAAGAGCTGGGCCATCTTCGAGATGTAAAAGACAGCCCGGTGAATTGGTGAAGCCTTATGGGACAAGCGAGGTTGAGGCATTACATGAGGGTGCAAAGAATCGTTTGCCATTATTAGTGATGAAAAGTGATGTGCCGGCACTGTTGGGGCAGAATTGTTTTAAAAAAACTGAAGCTAGATTGGAGAACTATGTTTCCTTTAAAGAGGGGGTAGCTTCTTTAAAATTGGAGGATCTACTCATGAAATTTGACTCATTGTTCGATGAGGAAATAGATTGCCTGAAAGACTTCAAGGTAGAAATACCGGTAAATTTATAGAAGTGCACCTTTCGTATTTCGACCCCTAAAAAAAAAAGTATCCTACTTTTTTGGGCAAATTACATGTAAACAGTCTCAACAAATATCCGCTAATAATAAAAATTATGACAATTTTTATTATTTTAGATTTTAGGAGGGGGGTCACTTTCCTATATAAGTTATACGTAAAGTGAGCACCCATTTCTTGGCCACCGAATCTCACCTCGTGTTTCGACCCCTAAAAAAAAAAAGTTTCTACTTTTTTTGGCAAATTACATGTAAACAGCAATCCATAACAAATATCCGCTATGAAAAAAAAAAAATGAAATTTTTTATTATTTTAGATGTTAGGAGGGGTGGGGGATCACTTTCCTATATAAGTTATACATAAAGTGAGTACGCATTTGTTGGCCATCGAATCTCACCACTCGTATTTCGACCCCTAAAAAAAAAAAAGTTTCTACTTTTTTGGACAAATTATATGTAAACAGCCTCAACAAATATCCGCGCAGTAGTCAAGAGCAACAACAAGACATTTGAATATGTGGTAATTACAAATAAACAATAAATGCCACTGCACCTTGTGGTAATTACCTGATACCATGAACGGAGGACCTATTTGCTATGCTAAGAGATGGTCAAACGTTCAGCAATTAGATTTGGATGAGGAAGCACAGGAATTGTTAACAGTGAACAGCCGTCATGGATTGTAGTAGATTCACTAGATTACAATATAGAGTGCATAATGCAACTGGAATTTTTCAACGAGAGATGATAAGAGCTTAAAGGACATTCCTTTCTGTAAGGTATGTGTGGAAGACATTTTGATTTCAGGTTATGATGATGCCAGTCATCTGCGATATCTTCATATATCTGTTTGCAGCAATGGATAAGGTGGGACTAAAATTGAAGAGGAGTAAATGCAAATTCCTTCCCTTGGCGGTAACATATCTGGGCTTCAAAATCAACAAGGAGGGCATAGCTCCTCTTCCAGAAAAAGTAGCTGCTATGACAGAGGCTCCCAGAAATGTTACTAAGTTGAAAACTTATATTACAGTCATTTGCAAAATTTATCAAGCAAACTGGAGCCACTTCATAGTTTAATGAGAAAGTGCATGGCTTGGAGATGGGGTGACAGTCAGAGAAAAAGCTTTTGAAGAAATGAAGAAAATACTATGTTCTGCACCACTCCTAACACATTTTGACCCATCAAAACACATCCTGGTACAAGTGGATGCTTCTCCATATGGACTGGGAGCTGTAATGGTCCATGCTATGGAAGATTGGAGTGAGAAGCCAAGATGCTACCTTTCACGAAAGCTTTCTGATGCCAAACAGAAGTATGCCCACATTGAAAACCGTCCTCGACCTCAGTCTGACAGTGGCTTTGTTGCTGTTGGACTGAGGTTCTGTTCAGTCTCAGGACGTCCACCCTCCCAGGCTTTACCTTCTCTTTGAGAAGGGATTAGTTGATTGCTAATCGCCCTTACCGGAGAATGCCGACGGAGCTGCTCAGGCACTTTTTGTAGGCCAGAACATGCTAATCGTGGTGTGCTGGCTTTTCAAAACCACACCCGAGGTGTCTAACCTCATGGAAAGGAGATAAATAAAATATTCACTGACCAGAAGCCGTTGTTGGGACTGTTTGCAGAATACAATCCGATTTCTCCCCTTGCAGCTGCCAGGATTCAACGCTGGGCCCTCATCATAGTAGCATACAACTATAAGTTAATGTATCGTGCCAGCTCCTTCAATAGAAGTTGTCGTCTGCTGAGTGTACAGGAACAAGAATTTTTTTCATCCACTATCCACCAATCGGATGCACATGATGAACCTTGTTGAGACTCCAGTGACGGTGGCAGTTGTGAAATCAGAATTTTGAGATCCCATTTAGAGCCGAATGATTATACAATGAATGGTTGGCACACTTACACTTTGATTAAAACATTGAAGCCCTATTTCAACAAACAAGAGGAATTAACATGTAAAGGTTGGGCAATACTATGGGGAAGCAGGGGCACCATACTTCCTAATTCAAAATCAAAAGTATTACAGAAGCTCCACCAGACCAGACACACATAGGGATTGTGCGCATGAAGGATCTAGCTCGAAGCTATGTGTGGTGGCCAAATTTAGACATGGACATTGAGAAGACCTGCAAGGAGTGTGGAACCTGCATGCTCGATGAAAGACACCCAAAAGGAGCCTCCATTCATTATTAGTAACATCCGAGTCAGCCTTGGGAGAGAATCCACATAGATTATGCTGGCCCATTTTTTGGACACATTTTCCTGACTGTGGGCGCACATACTTGAAATGGACAGAGGTATTAAAGTGTCGAAGAGTTTATTGGTAATATGCACTCATCATGGAATGAGTAGTCTAACTATCTATATCAATAAAACAAATGGTTTTTGATTTTTATTAACGAGGCACCACTTATAAGAACAAAAATTGCTCAAGAATAAGGGTTAATGAGATGGATAGATTGACAGTTGAATGATGAAAAATATTATGAGAGGATTGAAAATTTTCACATACAACTCACTCAAAACAACAAAAAACAGAAATTCTTTCCCCTTTGTGAGAAATATCATTCATGGAATGTGAGGACTAAGGCACAAAATAAGGAAAGAGGAAACAAAAGTTATGCGGCCGCCATAAGTAAACCGAATGTCTACTTTCTACTCTCCATTAGTATAGATGGCCTTTGGTTCCCATGCAGCTCATCTGCCCTTTGACAACTTTTGTTTTTAGTGTTACTGGGTATCCACACACCCATTGCATCGGACAAGCCAAGGCCTTCCTGATGAGGACGCTGACAGCCCGACCATATAACAGGTAGTACTAGGTTACATCGTACTAATAGCAGGTAAAAAAGCAGATAAAACCTAACTTCAAATATCTAGAATCAGTTATTTTTTCTTGGGTTCCATCATCAGGAATTGAACTCACACCTTTTCTGTGTGTTTTAAACAATGGTAAATATGACATTAGGTGATACAATAAATCCCGGGCCCAACTAATAAAACAACAACTTTTAGGCAAAATTCGACTTTATTCATCAGCATAGTCTTCTTCTAGGGTGATACACTGATTCCAACGTTTCTCTAACAATTCAATGCTTTTTTTGTTTAGAACAATTCGTCATTGGCCTCAAAATATACCTCAATTTCCGATATCACTTTTTTATTGGAGCCAAATCTCTTTCACTGGAGAATTCTTTTAAGGTCTGCAAACAACTAGTAGTTGCTGTGGCCAGATCTGGAGAATAGGGTGAGTGTGGAAGCAATTTGAATTGCAATTCATGTAGTTTTGCCATCGTCGCGATCGACTTGTGATATGGGGCATTATCTTTTTTCTTCTTCATTTGTGGCCGTTTTTTTTGTGATTTTTGGTGATTTTTGGTGATTTTTGGTGATTTTTGCATTTAAGCACCATAATGCTCTATATTATTCGCTATTGATGATTTTTTTCTTTTCTCAAGGTAATTAATGAACAAAATAGCTTGTGTATCCCAAAATACATAGGCCAAAACTTTGTCTGCTGATGTTTGCATTTTTGGTTGCATTGAACGGCTTTCATCTGCTGCTGTCCATTCAGCTGACTGCTTATTTGACTCCCGAGTGAAATGGTGAATCTATATTTCATCCATTGACATACAAACTCTTTTTTTGTAGTGTTGAAACAGTTGCAAACAACACTCTGAATTGTCAACGCGTTATTGTTTTTAATTGACTCTGAGCAAACGCTGCACCCACTTTGAACACAGTTTTCTCATTGAGAAATGTTCATGCAAAATACTGTATACACTGTGTTCTAATTTCTCTAACTCCTCTGGAGAACTGGGAGATGTTACTTTATCACATGGCCATACAAAATCATTTTTGGTGACATATCCAAAACTAGTATTGGCATGTTATGATGTGTCAATCTGGCAACCGGTACAGAGTTTGCCATAGCTATAACTGTTGTCCAGTAGTATCCTCTTAGCTGTTCATTTGATATGAAGGACAAAATATTATTTACTTTATTAAATCTAATTGAGAAAAATATCGAGTACCTTTAAATCTGTTGATAATATGTTTTTTCTTTATTTACAGATAAAAACTATCATAAGAAATTAGGACATATCTTCAATTCCACAAAGAATTATAAAGGGGTGATTTTTTCTTCAGTTGATAAAAGAAATAAGAGAATAACTGTAATTACTTGGTCTATATTTGCAGTGATTTTTTTTTAAATCACTGAAAATAAATAGGTGAGAATCACTACTTTTATAAATTTGTAAAACTTATTTAAAAATTACAGCTCTGATTTTAGAGTCTGAAGACAGCACTTTGATAAATTACAACATTATTAAGTGGTCCACTGCAGAGAAGTAACTTTTACGAGCAGCAAAAACGAGTTTGTGGAGTTTGTTAATGGTTTCTGGGACAACTGCTGAATTTGGGCATTTAACATTATTTGTGTCTCTACGACTTCATTTAAAGTCGACATATCATCCTTTAACTCTTGTTTCTTATGGAGTCCGAATAACACTTATAAAGCCATTGCTTTGCTTGAATAGTATTTTTCCCATCAGAAAGCAATGCTTTATCAACACACGAAATTCAGATTTTCCATTGTTTTAAAAAGTTGCAACAGTAGCTTCATTTAAATAACTGTAATTTGTAAACTAATAATCCGATTATACTAAAATTGTGACACATGGCATTTGAAGGTTAGTACTTTATAAAACTCATATGGATCTTTTATTAGTGGCGCCATCTATATATAAGACTCGGTACTTATTGAGTGATATGTTATGTTGGCAAAATCCATGGTAGCAGTATCATCACCTCAACAATGGTTGTCTAACATAACAAAGCTGACATCAATGACTCAAATACAAATGACGCCTATAAAAAGCTCTATCCTATGTCCTGATTGGATGACAGGCAATTAATTTCACATTCAATTTTGGGACACCATACTTATTTATTATTAGGTGGCAGTTCTATTTTATAGCTGTTATAAACACTCCAATAAATGTTTAGTCATGATTTAAAGTCCAAATAGAGTTCAACTTTTAAGCTTGTTAATAATAAAAGTTTATTTTCTGTTTAGTAAAGTTTTATAAAGAGACTAGAAGAATACCCGTCTCAGGGCGGGTAAAATGAATTCCCCAAACAGAACAGTTTGATACCATTTTTATGTCCCCTAATGAAGATTAAAATCTAGATATAATGATACTGAACCTTATGTTTAGAACCCTTATTCCAATTTTGATCAAGATCCATTACATGATTTTTATTCTAGGAGTCTTAAAATTTAAGGCTTAAGTTTAAGGAGGTCAAGAAGAAATTGAAATTTAAGAAATCTTGCTTAATTAGTGTCTGTTATAAATGTGATACTTTGACACCAATGTTACCAGAGACACATTACGAGACACATTAGAATCACAATTTATAAACAAAAAAATATCCCAAACTCTCCCTGATAGCAGTGTGGCGGTTCTGACAGAAAATATCCTAATGCTAATTTAAGGCTCTTTTGCACTAGAGTCCTATAAGAAACTAAAAGTCACGTGAGCCAAAATGCTGGCACGGGGGGGGGGTGCCGGGGAGTAAAAGTGCTGCCGATACTTGAGTATTTGAGGGCTGTTATAAATGTGATACTTTGACACCAATGTTACCAATGTGTAAATCAGCCACGAATGTTAATAATGTGTAAGGTTGGAAACACCCCCGCTCCTCTCACACCACGCGTCTCCTATCTTTTGTGTTTTAATCAGGGCCTGCGAATCACTTGTTAGACTCGCTGTTAGTGAAAATGACTTTTATTTATTTATTTCTTTTTTCATATTAAAACGATGAAAGGGAGACTAGCAAGTAATCATGGGAGAGAAAAAAAACGGAACACATTAGACTCACAATTTATAAACAAAAAAAATAAGACACTTAACAAAAAAATAAGACACTTAACAAAAAAATAAGACACTTAACGAAGGCGATATTATGCAAGCATAACAAGTGTTTATTAATTCAAAATAATCAACTAAAAGTCTTGCTCTGCTCTAAGTAAGTTTTTGATAGATGGGCTGGTTTTGTTAAGACCGAGAATGGTTGATCAGTCAGGAGTCAAAAAATTGGCAAATACGAATTAAAAATATGGAATTATTTTCATAAGGCACATACTTTTTATATTGTGTTTTTTTTTTGTGTGATAGTTGACATGCTGCGTGGAAGATATTATCACATAATTTTTTTAATTCTGATGTTCGTCTTTCTCTGATAGTTTTTAGTGTGCAGTTGTCGGCTACATGAAGGATATTATCACAGAATTTTAGATCCTGATGTCCGTCTTTCGTGGATAGTTTTTAGTGTGGCGAGCTATAGGTAATTTCGTATCCAACAAGGAAACTGTTGACTTCTGGTGTGGTCAACTTTGTCGGACTGTTTTTTTTTTCCTTGTGATGTCCGATAGGCAGCGGTAAGATCGTCTCTGTATTTTTCTCAGCCGATAAAGTTTGAATTCTACTTTTTTTTGTATGCAGGGATATATTTTTTCGATTTGAAGTGCTGTGTGAGCACCAAATCTAGACACGTCCTCACTCGTCCACTCCTGAAATCTGTCTCCTCGTGTTTCCACTTTCCGGGGATTTCCCGCTATTTTCTAGGGCCTTTCATTTGCCTAGCAACAGGCTTTTGTCCAATTTGATTGGTTGCCTTACTTTCTCCCTGTGTAGGCTGATCTCTCGGCTCTTGGCCTCTAGCTGTCTAGACTACATCCGGTAATGTGTGTTCGCTTCTTGGCGAATTGCACTATAGTTTTTTTGTTTTTTTTATTGTAGGGGGACATGTGCCAACAAGTCCCCATCTCTCTTTTTCATGCTTTATGGGGCAAAATATGTGGATATAACATGTCTAATGACTATGGATCAAATTCAATGCAAATCTGGTATATTTGAATTTTCAAATGGGAAGTTGTGCCCATATCATGCACCCTAAAAACCCTTTGAACAAAAAACTGAAATTTGGGAAACATTTATTAATTGATGTCTAATACCTATGGTTAAAATTTCACAAACATCGGACGTATCTGAATTTTTAGGAAGGGCTTCCATCCCCTTTTTACTCCCTTTATATAAAACTAAATATAGCCTACATTACCCACTCTTATGACTAGCAACTGTATTCCAAAATTCATAATGATCGGTTTAGGAGTGAATCTTGTAATGCATATATATAAACATATACACATACCTAACTTTATATCGATTGAGCAAGATGTAAGTATGTAATTTCAGATTATTACTATCATTTACAACCAAATTTACCCAGCATTTCCTGGGTATAACGTATTACTATGTTCAGCATATCAGAATATAACTAATAATAATTGGCAAAAGTAAAAGATTTGTTCAGAAAAAAATGCTACCCAGCATTAAATATCCCTAAAGGTTGATATGCCGTAAAACGAAATGACATAACCTTTTATGCTTCAGAATTTTTTAGATGAGGATTAATAATTTGTATTATTTGAATTATTAGGACTACTGTTCTCATCTTGGATGTTATTTTCACAACATTTCGTCGGATCTAACTGACCTTCTTTAAGTGCATCTTTTTGAACTCAGGAATCTATATGTAATTTCAAATATGGAGGAAAACCAGAAACCAAAAATCAAAAACCAGAAATCAAAAACCAGAAACCAAAAACCAAAAACCAGAAACCAGAAACCAGAAACCAAAAACCAGAAACCAAAAACCAGAAATCAAAAACCAGAAACCAAAAACCAAAAACCAGAAACCAGAAACCAGAAACCAGAAATCAAAAACCAGAAACCAAAAACCAAAAACGAGAAACCAGAAACCAGAAACCAGAAACCAAAAACCAGAAACCAAAAACCAGAAATCAAAAACCAGAAACCAAAAACCAAAAACCAGAAACCAGAAACCAGAAACCAAAAACCAGAAACCAAAAACCAGAAATCAAAAACCAGAAACCAAAAACCAAAAACCAGAAACCAGAAACCAGAAACCAGAAATCAAAAACCAGAAACCAAAAACCAAAAACGAGAAACCAGAAACCAGAAACCAGAAACCAAAAACCAGAAACCAAAAACCAGAAATCAAAAACCAGAAACCAAAAACCAAAAACCAGAAACCAGAAACCAGAAACCAGAAACCAGAAACCAAAAAATAGAAATCAAAAACCAGAAACCAGAAACCAAAAAATAGAAATCAAAAACCAGAAACCAGAAACCAAAAACCAGAAACCAAAAACCAGAAACCAGAAACCAGAAACCAGAAACCAGAAACCAAAAACCAGAAACCAAAAACCAGAAACCAGAAACCAAAAACCAGAAACCAAAAACCAGAAATCAAAAACCAGAAACCAAAAACCAAAAACCAGAAACCAGAAACCAGAAACCAAAAACCAGAAACCAAAAACCAGAAATCAAAAACCAGAAACCAAAAACCAAAAACCAGAAACCAGAAACCAGAAACCAGAAACCAAAAACCAGAAACCAAAAACCAGAAATCAAAAACCAGAAACCAAAAACCAAAAACCAAAAACCAGAAACCAGAAACCAGAAACCAGAAACCAGAAACCAGAAATCAAAAACCAGAAACCAAAAACCAAAAACCAGAAACCAGAAACCAGAAACCAAAAACCAGAAACCAAAAACCAGAAATCAAAAACCAGAAACCAAAAACCAAAAACCAGAAACCAGAAACCAGAAACCAAAAACCAGAAACCAAAAACCAGAAATCAAAAACCAGAAACCAAAAACCAAAAACCAGAAACCAGAAACCAGAAACCAGAAATCAAAAACCAGAAACCAAAAACCAAAAACGAGAAACCAGAAACCAGAAACCAGAAACCAAAAACCAGAAACCAAAAACCAGAAATCAAAAACCAGAAACCAAAAACCAAAAACCAGAAACCAGAAACCAGAAACCAGAAACCAGAAACCAAAAAATAGAAATCAAAAACCAGAAACCAGAAACCAAAAAATAGAAATCAAAAACCAGAAATCAAAAACCAGAAACCAAAAACCAAAAACCAGAAACCAGAAACCAGAAACCAGAAACCAAAAACCAGAAACCAAAAACCAGAAATCAAAAACCAGAAACCAAAAACCAAAAACCAGAAACCAGAAACCAGAAACCAGAAACCAAAAACCAGAAACCAAAAACCAGAAATCAAAAACCAGAAACCAAAAACCAAAAACCAAAAACCAGAAACCAGAAACCAGAAACCAGAAACCAGAAACCAGAAATCAAAAACCAGAAACCAAAAACCAAAAACCAGAAACCAGAAACCAGAAACCAAAAACCAGAAACCAAAAACCAGAAATCAAAAACCAGAAACCAAAAACCAAAAACCAGAAACCAGAAACCAGAAACCAAAAACCAGAAACCAAAAACCAAAAACCAAAAACCAGAAATAAAAAACCAGAAACCAAAAACCAAAAACCAGAAACCAGAAACCAGAAACCAAAAACCAAAAACCAGAAACCAGAAACCAGAAACCAAAAACCAGAAACCAGAAACCAGAAACCCTTGTGGGACAAAGTAACGTTGAAGAGTAAGATGTCTCAAAGAAGCAGCATATATGTTGGGCGACAATGCCATCCTAAGTAGACCTAGTATAGAAATAAATATAACATGGGAACCAAAAATTATAAAATTATAAATAGTAGATTAGAACACTATTAAAATGAACAAGTCTCCGATAACATTGCGGAGAAAAACTATCATCACAGAATACTAAAATATTGCCATTAAATCTATTTGGACCTTCTTTCTTTGAAAGAGAATGTTTCATCATTCGAAATTAATAAGAAAAGAATTGAAAAAAACAACATTTAAATGATTTTTAATAAAATATTGCATCTGAAAACGTGGTCTCAAAAGTCATTTGTTTGTCTATTTTCATTAATATATATATATATATATAAAGTGGTGTACTAAAAGCGAACTTTTAGGAAAAGTGAAACCTATTGTGAAGAGTATATAGCTCAATATCCAGGATAGAGCAGGTAGAATGAAGAAGAATGGAAAGGAATTAGAGAAGCAAAAGTCAAATCATAATTCAATTCAATTGCTCAGAGCAAGGTATATTCCGCAAAAAAGGCAATTTATTCAAGTTAAATTTGAAGTTTAACTTGAATAAATTGCCTTTTTTGCGGAATATACCTTGCTCTGAGCAATTGAATTGAATTATGATTTGACTTTTGCTTCTCTAATTCCTTTCCATTCTTCTTCATTATATATATATATATATATATATATATATATATATATATATATATATATATATATATATATATATATATATTAATTAATTAATTCAGTTCAAATATTAAAAAAATGAACAAAACCAATATTTTTCAAAAGTGCTCAATATATATTAGAGCTATTTATATTAAAATAAACATAGTTTGAGCGCTTGACAATTGTTTCAAAGCCCTGCCGGCTTCTTATCAAGGGCAATACTGAATTGTCTCGCCAGTTGAAAAAGCTAAGAACTTTGAAATTAAAAAGGGAAAAAAATTGATTTTAAGGTTTTTCGCTTTTTACACTGGCGAGATAATTCAGTATTGCCCTTGATAAGAAGCCGGCAGTGCTTTGAAACAATTGTCTTGACGAGCCCTCAAACTATGTTTATTTTAATATATATATATATATAGCACTCTCATAAACCCGGTTTCAACTTCCTTCGGATTCATACCCCCTGGATATTTGTAACAAGTTAATTATATATATATATATATATATATATATATATATATATATATATATATATATATATATATATTAACAAGAAAAGAATTTTTTAAATAGCAACATTTAAATGATTTTTAATAAAATATTGCATCTGAAAACGTGGTCTCAAAAGGCATTTGTTTGTCTATTTTCATTAATATATATATATATATATATATATATATATATATATATATATATATATATATATATATATATATATATATATATATATATATATATGCCTTCATAAGAAACCATGTGTTTAGATGCAGATATTTTTTATTAAAATCAAGTAGTTATAATTTGGGAAAGTTCATTTTTTTAAGCATCTTTCCCAAATTATAACTACCAGCGACCATGCGCGATTTAAGTTCAGTTTAAAACAGAAATTTGCACCGTTAGTCCATAACATCGGACACCACTTCTACAAGACCAGGCAGGATTATTACGAAAAAAAGGTTAATAACTTTTATTTGTCTAAAGCTCTGTCGAGGCTTGTTATATCAAGCGAAATATTAGATAAAAAAAAAGTCAAGATGAAGAAGAAAAAAAATGTTTTGATTTTTATTTTGATTTTAATAAAAAAATATCTGCATCTAACACATTGTTTCTTATGAAGGCATTTTGCCTCTATCTTTATATTAAAATTCAAAAGATGCTTAAAAAAATGAACTTCCCCAAATTATAACTGCCAGCGACCATGCGCGATTTAAGTTTCCTTTTAAGATTCCTTTTATATGTACGGAAAAATTAATTAATAAACATATTCATTAATTAATTTTTACGTACATATAAAAGGAATCCATGTGAAATAAAAAATAATTACACGTCCTATAACAAGGGTGACTTAATGCAATGTTCTTTGCCGCTTAGGAAGTGTAAAAATACTAAGTAAAAAGCTATGCTTCTATCGCCAGTAAAAAACAATGATAAAAACTATATATATATATATATATTTTAATATTTTTGTTTATACAAAAATATCAAAAGCCACACATCCATGGAAATATCAAAAGCCACGCATCCATGGAAATATCAAAAGCCACACATCCATGGAAATATCAAAAGCCACACATCCATGGAAATATCAAAAGCCACACATCCATGAAAATATCAAAAGCCACACATCCATGGAAATATCAAAAGCCACACATCCATGGAAATATCAAAAGCCACGCATCCATGGAAATATCAAAAGCCACACATCCATGGAAATATCAAAAGCCACACATCCATGGAAATATCAAAAGCCACACATCCATGGAAATATCAAAAGCCACACATCCATGGAAATATCAAAAGACACACATCCATGGAAATATCAAAAGCCACACATCCATGGAAATATCAAAAGCCACACATCCATGGAAATATCAAAAGCCACACATCCATGGAAATATCAAAAGCCACACATCCATGGAAATATCAAAAGCCACACATCCATGGAAATATCAAAAGCCACACATCCATGGAAATATCAAAAGCCACACATCCATGGAAATATCAAAAGCCACACATCCATGGAAATATCAAAAGCCACACATCCATGAAAATATCAAAAGCCACACATCCATGGAAATATCAAAAGCCAAACATCCATGGAAATATCAAAAGCCACACATCCATGGAAATATCAAAAGCCACACATCCATGGAAATATCAAAAGCCACACATCCATGGAAATATCAAAAGCCACACATCCATGGAAATATCAAAAGCCACACATCCATGGAAATATCAAAAGCCACACATCCATGGAAATATCAAAAGCCACACATCCATGGAAATATCAAAAGCCACACATCCATGGAAATATCAAAAGCCACACATCCATGGAAATATCAAAAGCCACACATCCATGGAAATATCAAAAGCCACACATCCATGGAAATATCAAAAGCCACACATCCATGGAAATATCAAAAGCCACACATCCATGGAAATATCAAAAGCCACACATCCATGGAAATATCAAAAGCCACACATCCATGGAAATATCAAAAGCCACACATCCATGGAAATATCAAAAGCCACACATCCATGGAAATATCAAAAGCCACACATCCATGGAAATATCAAAAGCCACACATCCATGGAAATATCAAAAGCCACACATCCATGGAAATATCAAAAGCCACACATCCATGGAAATATCAAAAGCCACACATCCATGGAAATATCAAAAGCCACGCATCCATGGAAATATCAAAAGCCACACATCCATGGAAATATCAAAAGCCACACATCCATGGAAATATCAAAAGCCACACATCCATGGAAATATCAAAAGCCACACATCCATGAAAATATCAAAAGCCACACATCCATGGAAATATCAAAAGCCACACATCCATGGAAATATCAAAAGCCACACATCCATGGAAATATCAAAAGCCACACATCCATGAAAATATCAAAAGCCACACATCCATGGAAATAGCAAAAGCCACACATCCATGAAAATATCAAAAGCCACACATCCATGGAAATAGCAAAAGCCACACATCCATGGAAATATCAAAAGCCACACATCCATGAAAATATCAAAAGCCACACATCCATGAAAATATCAAAAGCCACACATCCATGGAAATATCAAAAGCCACACATCCATGGAAATATCAAAAGCCACACATCCATGGAAATATCAAAAGCCACACATCCATGGAAATATCAAAAGCCACACATCCATGGAAATATCAAAAGCCACACATCCATGGAAATATCAAAAGCCACACATCCATGGAAATATCAAAAGCCACACATCCATGGAAATATCAAAAGCCACACATCCATGGAAATAGCAAAAGCCACACATCCATGGAAATATCAAAAGCCACACATCCATGGAAATATCAAAAGCCACACATCCATGAAAATATCAAAAGCCACACATCCATGGAAATAGCAAAAGCCACACATCCATGGAAATATCAAAAGCCACACATCCATGGAAATATCAAAAGCCACACATCCATGAAAATATCAAAAGCCACACATCCATGGAAATAGCAAAAGCCACACATCCATGGAAATATCAAAAGCCACACATCCATGGAAATATCAAAAGCCACACATCCATGGAAATATCAAAAGCCACACATCCATGGAAATATCAAAAGCCACACATCCATGGAAATATCAAAAGCCACACATCCATGAAAATATCAAAAGCCACACATCCATGGAAATAGCAAAAGCCACACATCCATGAAAATATCAAAAGCCACACATCCATGGAAATAGCAAAAGCCACACATCCATGGAAATATCAAAAGCCACACATCCATGAAAATATCAAAAGCCACACATCCATGAAAATATCAAAAGCCACACATCCATGGAAATATCAAAAGCCACACATCCATGGAAATATCAAAAGCCACACATCCATGGAAATATCAAAAGCCACACATCCATGGAAATATCAAAAGCCACACATCCATGGAAATATCAAAAGCCACACATCCATGGAAATATCAAAAGCCACACATCCATGGAAATATCAAAAGCCACACATCCATGGAAATATCAAAAGCCACACATCCATGGAAATATCAAAAGCCACACATCCATGGAAATATCAAAAGCCACACATCCATGGAAATATCAAAAGCCACACATCCATGGAAATATCAAAAGCCACACATCCATGGAAATATCAAAAGCCACACATCCATGGAAATATCAAAAGCCACACATCCATGGAAATATCAAAAGCCACACATCCATGAAAATATCAAAAGCCACACATCCATGAAAATATCAAAAGCCACACATCCATGGAAATATCAAAAGCCACACATCCATGGAAATATCAAAAGCCACACATCCATGGAAATATCAAAAGCCACACATCCATGGAAATATCAAAAGCCACACATCCATGGAAATATCAAAAGCCACACATCCATGGAAATATCAAAAGCCACACATCCATGGAAATATCAAAAGCCACACATCCATGGAAATATCAAAAGCCACACATCCATGGAAATATCAAAAGCCACACATCCATGGAAATATCAAAAGCCACACATCCATGGAAATATCAAAAGCCACACATCCATGGAAATATCAAAAGCCACACATCCATGAAAATATCAAAAGCCACACATCCATGGAAATATCAAAAGCCACACATCCATGGAAATATCAAAAGCCACACATCCATGGAAATATCAAAAGCCACACATCCATGGAAATATCAAAAGCCACACATCCATGGAAATATCAAAAGCCACACATCCATGGAAATATCAAAAGCCACACATCCATGGAAATATCAAAAGCCACACATCCATGGAAATATCAAAAGCCACACATCCATGGAAATATCAAAAGCCACACATCCATGGAAATATCAAAAGCCACACATCCATGGAAATATCAAAAGCCACACATCCATGAAAATATCAAAAGCCACACATCCATGAAAATATCAAAAGCCACACATCCATGGAAATATCAAAAGCCACACATCCATGGAAATATCAAAAGCCACACATCCATGAAAATATCAAAAGCCACACATCCATGGAAATATCAAAAGCCACACATCCATGGAAATATCAAAAGCCACACATCCATGGAAATATCAAAAGCCACACATCCATGGAAATATCAAAAGCCACACATCCATGGAAATATCAAAAGCCACACATCCATGGAAATATCAAAAGCCACACATCCATGGAAATATCAAAAGCCACACATCCATGGAAATATCAAAAGCCACACATCCATGGAAATATCAAAAGCCACACATCCATGGAAATATCAAAAGCCACACATCCATGAAAATATCAAAAGCCACACATCCATG
Source organism: Sepiola atlantica (assembly GCA_963556195.1). Taxonomy (NCBI): domain Eukaryota; kingdom Metazoa; phylum Mollusca; class Cephalopoda; order Sepiida; family Sepiolidae; genus Sepiola; species Sepiola atlantica. Next base: position 5,251,368 of record OY744517.1, on the reverse strand, counting down.
AAAATATCAAAAGCCACACATCCATGGAAATATCAAAAGCCACACATCCATGGAAATATCAAAAGCCACACATCCATGAAAATATCAAAAGCCACACATCCATGGAAATATCAAAAGCCACACATCCATGGAAATATCAAAAGCCACACATCCATGGAAATATCAAAAGCCACACATCCATGGAAATATCAAAAGCCACACATCCATGGAAATATCAAAAGCCACACATCCATGGAAATATCAAAAGCCACACATCCATGGAAATATCAAAAGCCACACATCCATGGAAATATCAAAAGCCACACATCCATGGAAATATCAAAAGCCACACATCCATGGAAATATCAAAAGCCACACATCCATGGAAATATCAAAAGCCACACATCCATGGAAATATCAAAAGCCACACATCCATGGAAATATCAAAAGCCACACATCCATGGAAATATCAAAAGCCACACATCCATGAAAATATCAAAAGCCACACATCCATGAAAATATCAAAAGCCACACATCCATGGAAATATCAAAAGCCACACATCCATGGAAATATCAAAAGCCACACATCCATGAAAATATCAAAAGCCACACATCCATGGAAATATCAAAAGCCACACATCCATGGAAATATCAAAAGCCACACATCCATGGAAATATCAAAAGCCACACATCCATGGAAATATCAAAAGCCACACATCCATGAAAATATCAAAAGCCACACATCCATGAAAATATCAAAAGCCACACATCCATGGAAATATCAAAAGCCACACATCCATGGAAATATCAAAAGCCACACATCCATGGAAATATCAAAAGCCACACATCCATGGAAATATCAAAAGCCACACATCCATGGAAATATCAAAAGCCACACATCCATGGAAATATCAAAAGCCACACATCCATGGAAATATCAAAAGCCACACATCCATGAAAATATCAAAAGCCACACATCCATGAAAATATCAAAAGCCACACATCCATGGAAATATCAAAAGCCACACATCCATGGAAATATCAAAAGCCACACATCCATGAAAATATCAAAAGCCACACATCCATGGAAATATCAAAAGCCACACATCCATGGAAATATCAAAAGCCACACATCCATGGAAATATCAAAAGCCACACATCCATGGAAATATCAAAAGCCACACATCCATGAAAATATCAAAAGCCACACATCCATGAAAATATCAAAAGCCACACATCCATGGAAATATCAAAAGCCACACATCCATGGAAATATCAAAAGCCACACATCCATGGAAATATCAAAAGCCACACATCCATGGAAATATCAAAAGCCACACATCCATGGAAATATCAAAAGCTACACATCCATGGAAATATCAAAAGCCACACATCCATGGAAATATCAAAAGCCACACATCCATGGAAATATCAAAAGCTACACATCCATGGAAATATCAAAAGCCACACATCCATGGAAATATCAAAAGCCACACATCCATGGAAATATCAAAAGCCACACATCCATGGAAATATCAAAAGCCACACATCCATGAAAATATCAAAAGCCACACATCCATGAAAATATCAAAAGCCACACATCCATGGAAATATCAAAAGCCACACATCCATGGAAATATCAAAAGCCACACATCCATGGAAATATCAAAAGCCACACATCCATGGAAATATCAAAAGCCACACATCCATGGAAATATCAAAAGCTACACATCCATGGAAATATCAAAAGCCACACATCCATGGAAATATCAAAAGCCACACATCCATGGAAATATCAAAAGCTACACATCCATGGAAATATCAAAAGCCATACATCCATGGAAATATCAAAAGCCACACATCCATGGAAATATCAAAAGCCACACATCCATGAAAATATCAAAAGCCACACATCCATGAAAATATCAAAAGCCACACATCCATGGAAATATCAAAAGCCACACATCCATGGAAATATCAAAAGCCACACATCCATGGAAATATCAAAAGCCACACATCCATGGAAATATCAAAAGCCACACATCCATGGAAATATCAAAAGCTACACATCCATGGAAATATCAAAAGCCACACATCCATGGAAATATCAAAAGCCACACATCCATGGAAATATCAAAAGCCACACATCCATGGAAATATCAAAAGCTACACATCCATGGAAATATCAAAAGCCACACATCCATGGAAATATCAAAAGCCACACATCCATGGAAATATCAAAAGCCACACATCCATGGAAATATCAAAAGCCACACATCCATGGAAATATCAAAAGCCACACATCCATGGAAATATCAAAAGCCACACATCCATGAAAATATCAAAAGCCACACATCCATGAAAATATCAAAAGCCACACATCCATGGAAATATCAAAAGCCACACATCCATGGAAATATCAAAAGCCACACATCCATGGAAATATCAAAAGCCACACATCCATGGAAATATCAAAAGCCACACATCCATGGAAATATCAAAAGCTACACATCCATGGAAATATCAAAAGCCACACATCCATGGAAATATCAAAAGCCACACATCCATGGAAATATCAAAAGCTACACATCCATGGAAATATCAAAAGCCACACATCCATGGAAATATCAAAAGCCACACATCCATGGAAATATCAAAAGCCACACATCCATGAAAATATCAAAAGCCACACATCCATGAAAATATCAAAAGCCACACATCCATGGAAATATCAAAAGCCACACATCCATGGAAATATCAAAAGCCACACATCCATGGAAATATCAAAAGCCACACATCCATGGAAATATCAAAAGCCACACATCCATGGAAATATCAAAAGCTACACATCCATGGAAATATCAAAAGCCACACATCCATGGAAATATCAAAAGCCACACATCCATGAAAATATCAAAAGCCACACATCCATGGAAATATCAAAAGCCACACATCCATGGAAATATCAAAAGCCACACATCCATGGAAATATCAAAAGCCACACATCCATGGAAATATCAAAAGCCACACATCCATGGAAATATCAAAAGCCACACATCCATGGAAATATCAAAAGCCACACATCCATGGAAATATCAAAAGCCACACATCCATGGAAATATCAAAAGCTACACATCCATGGAAATATCAAAAGCCACACATCCATGGAAATATCAAAAGCCACACATCCATGAAAATATCAAAAGCCACACATCCATGGAAATATCAAAAGCCACACATCCATGGAAATATCAAAAGCCACACATCCATGGAAATATCAAAAGCCACACATCCATGGAAATATCAAAAGCCACACATCCATGGAAATATCAAAAGCCACACATCCATGGAAATATCAAAAGCCACACATCCATGGAAATATCAAAAGCCACACATCCATGGAAATATCAAAAGCCACACATCCATGGAAATATCAAAAGCCACACATCCATGGAAATATCAAAAGCTACACATCCATGGAAATATCAAAAGCCACACATCCATGGAAATATCAAAAGCCACACATCCATGAAAATATCAAAAGCCACACATCCATGGAAATATCAAAAGCCACACATCCATGGAAATATCAAAAGCCACACATCCATGGAAATATCAAAAGCCACACATCCATGGAAATATCAAAAGCCACACATCCATGGAAATATCAAAAGCCACACATCCATGGAAATATCAAAAGCCACACATCCATGGAAATATCAAAAGCCACACATCCATGGAAATGTTTCTATCGTTCACTTTTATGAGCTACTATTTCATCGGGTTTATAAAACATGTCTGTTATTTATTGTTTATATTTTTAATTGTTCAAATAAAAAAAGTTTTTTTTTAATATGAACAATACAAAAAACAGACATGTTTTATTAACCCGATGGGATCACAGCTTATTAAAGCTAATGATGCAAACATTTCCATGGATGTATAGCCTTTGATATGTTTGTATAAATAAAAATATTAATATGAATAAATAGCTCTATTTATTATTATTGAGCACTATTATATAGACAGAGTGAAGGTTCTCCGGATTTTTACCCTGAGGATACAAACTTAACATGGATATATATATATATATATATATATATATATATATATATATATATATATATATATATATATATATATATACATGGACGGCGGCATCAGGCGGCAGGGGGGAGGGGGCGAGCTCAATCCCCCCACCCCCACACACACTTTTTGACTTTGGCCCACCCACTTTAGGGTCATCAATAATTAAGTTGATTTGCATGTGTTTAACCGGGCCCCTAAATTTTCAGGAGAACCGCACACTTTTATAACTGTCCCGCCGGCCCTGATATATATATATATATATATATATATATATATATATATATATATATATATATACTTCATCGTTGCATCAAGAGAAAATTCTGGCATTACTAAGCAGCAGAGTGTTACCACTGTTGACTAAGGTAAGAGTTTTCAAAATGTTTAATGATCTATGGTGTCTTACAAAATGTTTAATGATCTATGGTGTCTTACAAACTGTTAAATGATCATGGTGTCTTACAAAATGTTTAATGATCTATGGTGTCTTACAAAATGTTTAATGATCTATGGTGTCTTACAAACTGTTAAATGATCATGGTGTCTTACACAATGTTTAATGATCTATGGTGTCTTACAAAATGTTTAATGATCTATGGTGTCTTACAAACTGTTAAATGATCCATGGTGTCTTACAAAATGTTTAATGATCTATGGTGTCTTACAAAATGTTAAATGATCCATGGTGTCTTACAAAATTTTGAATGATCTATGGTGTCTTACAAAATGTTTAATGATCTATGGTGTCTTACAAAATGTTTAATGATCTATGGTGTCTTACAAAATGTTTAATGATCTATGGTGTCTTACAAAATGTTAAATGATCCATGGTGTCTTACAAAATTTTGAATGATCTATGGTGTCTTGCAAAATGGTAGATGATCTATGTTGTCTTACATAATGTTTAATGATCTATGGTGTCTTACAAAATGTTTAATGATCCATGGTGTCTTACAAAATGTTTAATGATCTATGGTGTCTTACATAATGTTAAATGATCTATGGTGTCTTACAAAATGTTTAATGGTCTATGGTGTCTTACAAAATGTTTAATGATCTATGGTGTCTTACAAAATGTTTAATGATCCATGGTGTCTTACAAAATGTTTAATGATCCATGGTGTCTTACAAAATGTTTAATGATCTATGGTGTCTTACAAAATGTTTAATGATCTATGGTGGTTTACATAATGTTTGTTGTGAAGTTGTTCAACAGTAAATAATAAATAAAGGAAGTCAAGTCGAGGGTTGGTTATACAAGTGTATTAACAAAGTAAAAATATGACTAGCTCTTGGCTAGACAGTTACAAGAATGTGCTTTGACTTCAGTGTCTCTGGTGACTCGCACTATTTATAGTGACAACCGGTGTAGTTTCTCCTGTGTAAGAACGGCCGGTGTAACAATGTTTAATGATCTATGATGTCTTACATAATGTTAAATGATCTATGGTGTCTTAAAAAATGTTTACTGACTGATGGTGTCTTACAAAATGGTGAATGATCTATGGTGTCTTACATAATGTTTAATGATCTATGGTGTCTTACAAAATGTTTAATGATCTATGGTGTCTTACAAAATGTTGAATGATCTATGGTGTCTTACAAAATGTTAAATGATCTATGGTGTCTTACAAAATGTTGAATGATCTATGGTGTCTTACAAAATGTTTAATGATCTATGGTGTCTTACAAAATGTTGAATGATCTATGGTGTCTTACAAAATGTTAAATGATCTATGGTGTCTTACAAAATGTTTAATGATCTATGGTGTCTTACAAAATGTTGAATGATCTATGGTGTCTTACAAAATGTTTAATGATCTATGGTGTCTTACATAATGTTTAATGATCTATGGTGTCTTACATAATGTTTAATGATCTATGGTGTCTTATATAATGTTTAATGATCCATGGTATCTTACAAAATGTTTAATGATCTATGGTGTCTTACAAAATGTTTAATGATCTATTGTGTCTTACAAAATGTTGAATGATCCATGGTGTCTTACATAATGTTAAATGATCTATGGTGTCTTACAAAATGTTAAATGATCTATGGTGTCTTACAAAATGTTAAATGATCTATGGTGTCTTACAAAATGTTTAATGATCTATGGTGTCTTACAAAATGTTGAATGATCTATGGTGTCTTACAAAATGTTTAATGATCTATGGTGTCTTACAAAATGTTTAATGATCTATGGTGTCTTACAAAATGTTTAATTATCTATGGTGTCTTACATAATGTTTAATGATCTATGGTGTCTTACATAATGTTTAATGATCTATGGTGTCTTATATAATGTTAAATGATCTATGGTGTCTTACAAAATGTTTAATGATCTATGGTGTCTTACAAAATGTTTAATGATCTATGGTGTCTTACATAATGTTTAATGATCTATGGTGTCTTACATAATGTTTAATGATCTATTGTGTCTTACAAAATGTTTAATGCTCCATGGTGTCTTACATAATGTTAAATGATCTATGGTGTCTTACAAAATGTTTAATGATCTATGGTGTCTTACATAATGTTTAATGATTTATGGTGTCTTACAAAATGTTTAATGATCTATGGGGTATTACAAAATGTTGAATGATCTGTGTTGTTTTACAAAATGGTGAATCATCAATGGTTTCTTACATTATGTTAAATTATCTATGGTGTCTTACAAAATGTTTAATGAATATTAATGGACATTTATAGAAGGAAAGGACTAAAATTTAACATAATTCCATGTCTACTAAAATTCCTTTGTTTTTAGTAACATTTAATACTCCATCTGATGGCATATCCTTTTCCTAGGTAAGATAGTACTACTTTCATTATCACAAATGATAAGTGCAAATCCTTAAGACTGAGTATCAAAAATAGACTAAGATTTCGGCTCGAAGCCATAGATTATATTTTACACATGTACTAAATTCGCTTTGAAACAAGCTGTGCATCACAGCACGAAACTATGTCTGTAACTTGATTCGAAAGACATTTTACGCAATACTTGCATGCCACTCATTTAGTTTCATAACACACAAAAAATAAAACTTTTTGGATTTATTTTTTAGCTTTTGGAAGTCATTGATAAAAAGCTTTTTATATATATATATATCAACGCATAACAGCTACCATCTATATCCTTATACTTGCCTATCTTCCATCTTCATATGTACTTAAAAATAATTGTCGCATTTGGCGTCCAGAAGCTGCTGTCTGCTCAGCTATATTAATATGCATAACCGCTATCATCTATATATTGATACTTACCTACCTTCAGTTTTCGTGCATAATTAAATTGAAATTGCCACACTTGGCATCCAGCAGAAACAGCCATCTGCTCATCCGTTGACACGTGGACACCTACATACATTCAGACAGAGATAAGAAGGGGGGGAGGAGATGAAACAAGCTGCAAGAACGATGCATACAAACCGAGGAGAGAAGAAAGAGTAATTCTCACGTGTTGATATATATTATTATTTTCTTATGCATTTCAGTAAAAACAATAAGAATATTTATAAAAAGTCGACAAAATCATAAAAATAAAACCTATTTTCGTTTATTAACTGTGGAATTTCCACGGGCCATGCTAGTCTTTTTAAAATAAGAATGTTATAAATATTATTGAATAATAATAGCTGTTGTAGACCCGTGCTAGGGGTCACAAAGATAACAACCACAAATTGTGACAGGTTAAAATATACAATGTATTTATTCATAGCAATACAGTAACGCCACTAAATGTGGTAGGAGATGACCGGATTCCTACCATGCGGTAAAACATGAATAGGAATGTCCCCTGTTTGAGTCTTTGCAACCATGGTATTTATTATAGATGGTTGCTTCCATTAGTTCTTCAATAGGGGTGATTTGTACCCCACAACAATAGCCAACATAAACAGTTTGATCTTCCAAAGAATTATCGATTTTGCTAGAACTTCAAGATCTGTGTCTGCGTTCTCCATGAATATTTCTATATTTATCAACTACTCAATTGGTTTGAAACTCATTTCTATTAAATCAAAAATGATAAAAACAAGAGTTTTGCTAATTTTAATTTCTTTAAATATATTTTATTGATTCTCTTGAAATGATGCTGGATTCAAATGCATTTTCTATAAAAAGCTGGCAGATCAAAATCAACATCTACTCTCGTGTATTCCATTATATTTTCATGCCATTCGCCAGAAATTGGATTCAACTGTTTAGAGCGGATTCTCATGAAACAGATTGCTAAAATTATACAACACATTCTCTCATGAACTTGTAGATTGTTCCATCGATCTAAAATAAAAGTCATCAATCTTAGATGAAATTGATTTTAAAATTATTTTTTAAATACATGTTTGAATGTATTTCCGCTATTTTCACCACATCTAAATGTGAAGCATAGGGTTGGGTGTTATTCTATCCTCATTGCGTTGTGGACAGAAAACATCTGTTCGTCTCGTTGAAGGATTTGGTGATGTCTAGTGATAAAAATGGTCAAAGTGGTGACATAGCAGCTGAGGTTTCTGTCTTCCTCTCTCTTTCCTCGTTTAGTTGCAATAATGTTACAAAATAAAAGAAACACCCAAACGACATCTTTGCTCAATGGCGGCGTCATGCTTTTTGATGTTTTATTTTATTCTGTTACACGTTACGCGAGCTTCCTCCCACTCGCTCCTCAGAGGGGCGAATGAAGACAGAGCCCGGAAAAACAGCGTCCAAACGCAGTCAGCTCACATGCCAAAAGATGCCGATGTTTCTGTCTTCTTCAGCATGTTTCATGTCAGACTTCCTGTCCGTGACGTCATATCCTGATATATATATACTCCTAACCTCTATCTTGACTTCTAAGAGAATTTTCCATTCTCTTATTAATTTTAATTTTAAATAATTTAATAACTAAAACTTTAAAAATTTTAAATAATTTAATAATCAAAACTTTTAAAATTTGAAATAATTTAATAATTAAAACTTTTAAAATTTTAAATAATTTAATAACTAAAACTTTTAAAATTTTAAATAATTTAATAATTAAAACTTTTAAAATTTTAAATAATTTAATAACTAAAACTTTTAAAATTTTAAATAATTTAATAACTAAAACTTTTAAAATTTTAAATAATTTAATAATTAAAACTTTTAAAATTTTAAATAATTTAATAACTAAAACTTTTAAAATTTTAAATAATTTAATAATTAAAACTTTTAAAATTTTAAATAATTTAATAACTAAAACTTTTAAAATTTTAAATAATTTAATAACTAAAACTTTTAAAATTTTAAATAATTTAATAATTAAACCTTTTAAAATTTTAAATAATTTAATAACTAAAACTTTTAAAATTTTAAATACTTTAATAACTAAAACTTTTAAAATTTTAAATAATTTAATAATCAAAACTTTTAAAATTTTAAATAATTTAATAACTAAAACTTTTAAAATTTTAAATAATTTAATAATTAAACCTTTTAAAATTTTAAATAATTTAATAACTAAAACTTTTAAAATTTTAAATAATTTAATAACTAAAACTTTAAAAATTTTAAATAATTTAATAATTAAACCTTTTAAAATTTTAAATAATTTAATAATTAAAACTTTTAAAATTTTAAATAATTTAATAACTAAAACTTTAAAAATTTTAAATAATTTAATAATCAAAACTTTTAAAATTTTAAATAATTTAATAACTAAAACTTTACGTGGAAAATTTCCGATTTTAACTTTACTTTTACACCATATTTGTAGTTTGATCTTCATTGGGCTCTACACTCACCGACTTTAACCCTCCATATTTTTATTTGTGGGATTATCTCGAAGATAATATCTATTAAAACAATTCCCAGACTATTCGTGAAATAAAGAAGCCTAGAAACTCAGGGAAATGGCAAGTGAGGAGTGTGTCAGAATGATTAACAATTTTGCACATCATATCTAGGTGTGTTTATCATTGAACAGCGATAAACAAAGATTGTTGGACATTAATGACTGAAACTTGGTGGACAAGTCAGGCATAGGTTGAATTTTATTTGTGCCAAATATGGTTGGATTGCAGAAAAGATTGTGAATTTTTTTAACGATTCCATGGTTGGCATTTTTCGGGGGTCATCTCATACCTTGATTCGGATTTCATGAAACGACATATAAAATTAAAGTTAAGTTAATTGTCGCACGACGGTTTTGTTTTGGTGAAAACTTTCTTTTGGACTTCTATTTCTTCTTCTGTTTGGTGCACATAGTTTTTGTCATCAGGTTGAGAATGATGGAGCTTCTTCTTCATGGGGAAGATCTTCTGTCCGTGGCTCAGTCATTGTTCATTATTGATTACAACACAGGAAGACATATGTATAGAAATATATAACTTTAATTATATTTTATACATTGTTCCCACTTTGTCGGGCAGAGAGAGAGAGAGAGAGAGAGAGAGAGAGGGGGAGAAAGAGAGAGAGAAAGAGAGAGAGAGAAAGAGAGAAAGAGAGAGAGAGAAAGAGAGAAAGAGAGAGAGAGAAAGAGAGAGAGAGATAGATAGAAAGAGAGATAGAGAGAGAGAGAGATAGAAAGAGAGATAGATAGAGAGAGATAGAGAGAGAGAGAGAGATAGAAAGAGAGATAGAGAGAGAGAGATAGAAAGAGAGATAGAGAGAGAGAGAGAGAGAGATAGAAAGAGAGAGAGAGAGAGATAGAAAGAGAGAGAGAGATAGAAAGAGAGATAGAGAGAGAGAGAGATAGAGAGATAGAAAGAGAGATAGAGAGAGAGAGAGAGATAGAAAGAGAGATAGAGAGAGATAGAGAGATAGAGAGAGAGAGAGAGAGAGATAGAAAGAGAGAGAGAGAGAGATAGAGAGAGAGAGAGAGAGAGAGAGAGAGAGAGATAGAAAGAGAGAGAGATAGAAAGAGAGAGAGAGAGAGAGAGAGAGAGATAGAGAGATAGAGAGAGAGAGATGTCCTGAACTGCTAGACGGACTCATCCTTCTTGTCAGCCCTACATTTTTAGTTGTTCATCTCCTGGCTTTTTCTCTGACTGATTGTGTTCCATGAAAACTAACTCCTAATGTCTCACCCTTGATCTTTGACCTAGATTATCTAGTTACCAAATTAAGTCTCAAGTCTGGCATAAGATGTATCTATAACGTAACACAGTTCTTTGCCTTCCATAGGGAAAATAATATAAGGCGAAAAAATAAACACTTCCAGTTTCATAAGTCAAAATCAGTCACGTAAAAAGTTTTAAAAATATACGTGTGGCAGAGTTTTCTGTCTTTACATGTATATAACACGGTTAACATATTGTTATTTCTCATTTCTTACTTGTCATCATCATCATCATCATCATCATCATCATCATCATCATCATCATTTTATTCTCGTACCATCATATTCTCTTGCTTTCTATAAGTAAGTAATACGTTCAAATCCTTCTCCAATTTTGTTTGTTGTTTTATAAAAAAAAAACATTTTGAAAATCTATTTTTGTTATAGGTGAAAGAATCAGTGAAACTGAGTATTACAAAAATGAACTGATGTTTTGTCTTCGGCACAGCCTGAGTAGGTATTGTTCATACAAGCAAGTCAAAATACGTTCTCGGCAATCAATCCGGCAGAATTTGGGTCATTTTTTGAGTAGATGATGACCTTGCTGCTGTCGGGCTGAGGTATGGTTCTGTGGGGTTTTAATAGGTCCACCCTCCCAGGTTTTACCTTCTCAAATGGAGAAGGTGTTAGTTTATTGCAAATCGCATGAGGCGCTCCTACCGGGGAAATGCTGTTGAGGCATTTTTCGTGAACCAGAGTGCATCTCCTCTTGTGCGCTGGCTTTTTAATCCTCACCTTCCGACCTTATGTCACATCTTCTCGCGATCGGAGGAAGGTAAATATCTACGTCTATCTCCGGTTAATGCAGAATCATTAGAAGAGATGTTTTTCATTTTCAATCATGTCGAAGAGAAAAAAAAGCTGATTCAACTTTTCTTCTCTTCTTCTTTCTTTTCATGCATTCGCCTGTATGCAATCACTTGGACTTTTAAATCCGTTCGCTACTCTGCAGCATATGTTCCATATCCTGTTTTGAGGGTTAAACTTTTGTTCGTGTGCACGAGTCTGGCACAAGGCTTCTGGCTCTAAGTGCTCTCTTTGGGTCATGCATTACATAAAAAAAGACCAGATGTTCTTTTAACAACAGAGTGTTTAGAGCTTTTCGGCCTCTACATAAGCCACACTAATTCGACTTGACAGAACACACATCCGATCTGACAGACTCTATCAGCAGGCAATTCAACTGAGTATAATCGTCACTGCGACTGTTTGAACACTAGCCTCACCAAGATGTTTCTCCAATCAGCAGCTAGTGAAAAGATACTTTTAAACCGAATGCCATCAGTAATAGAGACGAAATAACGATATAAAACAACTAACAAAATTCTTAACAATTATATAACTGTTCTTTTACAAACTGCTAAATAACTTCTACATATTACTTATAACTAATGCAATTGCACACGATATATGTTGCTATCTATCAATTTCTTTGGGGTAAATAAAATTGCCACTTGAACAATTACCAAGTATTTGTTTTTTGTTGTGTGTTTCCTGTCACTTATTCTGTTGGAAAACTACTTTTTCTTTAGACTATTGTCTTGAACAACTTTGATATTTATAGTTAGACTACGTTTCAGCCGATGTGTTCTCCCACCTTCTTCATGTGTATAGTCCATTTATGTGGTGTTCTTCCCATGTTTCTATGTGATAAATGTTGATTTTAAATATGGCGAAGATAATGTTGTGATCGAGAGGGTGATGTTCCCGGACTATAAACGTGCAAAGTTGAATCAAGCAATGTTGCATGCAAAGACAGAGTAATAATTAACAAACAAAATGAAGTAGTTCAAATAAGGTTTATTGAACGTGTGTGTACGTGGAATGATGAAGTGTGTGATGTATGCATGTGTGTCGATGGAAAAACAGTTCTTGAAAAGGTATAAGAAGAAATGAATCCGGCGTAGGAAAAGTCTTTGAAAGCCGTACACAAAGAAAATGAGTTGAGAACTCTTACCGTTGTTTGACCACGTGTGTTGGTAGTTGTTATGCTGAGACTAGTTGAAGAGAAAAGCGTGAGACGAAACGCTAGTGTATTAGCATCGTTCTGCCGAGGCCAATCGACCAGAAGAGAAAAGTGAAATGGAACGCTAGTGTCAGCGTCGTTCTGTCAAGGCTGGTCGGTGAAAAAGAGAGATAGATTTTCCGTTTGCAACGGTTTTTATAGTCAGAAGGGCAGATAACTCTGGTGTCGCTTTACAGTGCCACCTGTCGGTGAAAAAGCGACACCTACCGGCAAACCGGTGTAGTTATGTTTTGAAAGGAGGAGGTAACTGCTACAATAATAATAAATGTGAGAGTTTGTATCATTTTGATTTTGCACACTCCTATTCTCATTTATGTTGTTATTTTCACAACGTTTCGGCTGATGTAACCTCCAACATTCTTAAGGTGGGTCTTTTTGAACTTGGGAATCTTTATGTTGAAGTCAAGAATCTATACTGAATTTTGAATTGAATCCTTTATTTAATCCACGGGGTAGATTGTTCTCATTCGGTCAGCCATGACCAGTTAGAAGTGTTATTCTTCGTTATTATCGCCCGTAGTAAGGATTGAACCATCAACATTCAGAAGACCGTCACTTAGAACTGGTCGTTAATCATTGACTTTATCTGATGATGAGAATAGTAGTCCAATAATCCAAATTATCAATCCTCATCTCAAAAATTCCGAAACATAAATGAGAATAGTAGTCCAATAATCCAAATTATCAATCCTCATCTCAAAAATTTCGAAACATAAATGAGAATAGTAGTCCAATAATCCAAATTATCAATCCTCATCTCAAAAATTTCGAAACATAAATGAGAATAGTAGTCCAATAATCCAAATTATCAATCCTCATCTCAAAAATTCTGTAACAAACTATTAAAGTTGTTGATTATTTTTGTCTGCTGATGTTTCTCACGTGTTTAGCACGTGAGAAACATAAGCTGGCAGAATCATATATGGGGAAGAACACCACAGTACATAAATGAACCCTACACATGAAAAAGGCAGGAGAGCACATCGGCTGAAATGTAGTATAAATATAAATATCAATAATAATCCTCAAAAATGGATGTGAATAATGAAAACTCATCCCAAAAATAGAGGCAAAAATGTTATTTCCTGTTTCAGTCTGAAGTATTTCTGTTTAGATTTTATTTTGTGTGTTGTGTCAGATGACATATCCGATTCACAGTAGGTCATTATCAAGATGAAATTCAACAGGCGGATTAAGCCGCGTGGATACTGAGCAAAATAAATCGTGGTGGGATGGTAAGTCTGTCGTCAGACATATTTGTTATAGAAATGGGAAATTGCTTCAATGTTTATCCTGCATTTCAGGACCCTTGATTGTTTCCTTCTGGAACTTTCTATATCGAACGTATTTGATTAAAACAAATGACGGCTTTGTTTGATTTTAAACTAGCTGTCCCTGCACGGCGTTGCACGAATATCTTTACCAAATTATTATTTTTTTTTTTTAATATATCGGACATATTTTTCCATCAATTGAACATATTTTTCAATCGATCAGACATATTATGAAAATAAATCTTAATCGTATAAATACTTTAGATTTTTGTTGTTTATGTAATAATTTTTTAGATAAATAAGACGCTATGAGTCATGTTCTGTTAATTAAATTTTGAAATAAATTATTATTATTTTCTCGCTTGATTGTTCATTGGTAATAACAAGTAATGTTCCTGGAGTCCGAGTGACAACAAGTCTCCTCAGATTTCCATCATTCTCCATATCTTTTGATAACCATTGCAAAGCAATTTGCATTATCTCAACAGCCGTTACTATTGATTTCTTGCTAGCAACGATCCTTGATCTTTTCTGGAATTTGAGTGGCAATAACTCTCTCCAATGTTCCAGTACTCTCCACACCTCCTCGGTCTTTTCATCCTTTTTGACTTTTCACAACAGTTTTTGTGTGGTGCCAGCCGAGGCTGCTATCACTACATGCATGTATGTCTGAATATGCGTGTGTTTGGGAGGAGTAGTTTATTGGATTCCTAGCAGGTTGCATTTCCCTTGGGCTCGTGTGATGTTCTTTCTATATATTTTGTTCTTTAACTATTTAAAATTATCTGTGACAGGTTAGCGTCCGTTGGTTATGTTGGCTGGTTTCTGCATTCAACTATTTTTATTAAGATTTCGACTATTTTCATCATTGCTGTTCGTTGTATGGTCTCAATTATTGATTTATTACATTAAATGGTCTCAATTATTGATTTATCACATTAAATGGTCTCAATTATTGATTTATCACATTAAATGGTCTCAATTATTGATTTATTACATTAAATGGTCTCAATTATTGATTTATCACATTAAATGGTCTCAATTATTGATTTATTACATTAAATGGTTTCAATTATTGATTTATTACATTAAATGGTCTCAATTATTGATTTATCACATTAAATGGTCTCAATTATTGATTTATTACATTAAATGGTTTCAATTATTGATTTATCACATTAAATGGTTTCAATTATTGATTTATCACATTAAATGGTCTCAATTATTGATTTATCACATTAAATGGTCTCAATTATTGATTTATCACATTAAATGGTCTCAATTATTGATTTATTACATTAAATGGTCTCAATTATTGATTTATCACATTAAATGGTCTCAATTATTGATTTATTACATTAAATGGTCTCAATTATTGATTTATTACATTAAATGGTTTCAATTATTGATTTATTACATTAAATGGTCTCAATTATTGATTTATCACATTAAATGGTCTCAATTATTGATTTATTACATTAAATGGTTTCAATTATTGATTTATCACATTAAATGGTCTCAATTATTGATTTATCACATTAAATGGTCTCAATTATTGATTTATTACATTAAATGGTTTCAATTATTGATTTATTACATTAAATGGTCTCAATTATTGATTTATCACATTAAATGGTCTCAATTATTGATTTATTACATTAAATGGTTTCAATTATTGATTTATTACATTAAATGGTCTCAATTATTGATTTATCACATTAAATGGTCTCAATTATTGATTTATCACATTAAATGGTCTCAATTATTGATTTATTACATTAAATGGTCTCAATTATTGATTTATCACATTAAATGGTCTCAATTATTGATTTATTACATTAAATGGTTTCAATTATTGATTTATCACATTAAATGGTCTCAATTATTGATTTATCACATTAAATGGTCTCAATTATTGATTTATCACATTAAATGGTCTCAATTATTGATTTATTACATTAAATGGTTTCAATTATTGATTTATTACATTAAATGGTTTCAATTATTGATTTATCACATTAAATGGTTTCAATTATTGATTTATCACATTAAATGGTCTCAATTATTGATTTATCACATTAAATGGTCTCAATTATTGATTTATCACATTAAATGGTCTCAATTATTGATTTATTACATTAAATGGTCTCAATTATTGATTTATCACATTAAATGGTCTCAATTATTGATTTATTACATTAAATGGTCTCAATTATTGATTTATTACATTAAATGGTTTCAATTATTGATTTATTACATTAAATGGTTTCAATTATTGATTTATCACATTAAATGGTTTCAATTATTGATTTATTACATTAAATGGTTTCAATTATTGATTTATTACATTAAATGGTCTCAATTATTGATTTATCACATTAAATGGTTTCAATTATTGATTTATCACATTAAATGGTCTCAATTATTGATTTATCACATTAAATGGTCTCAATTATTGATTTATTACATTAAATGGTCTCAATTATTGATTTATTACATTAAATGGTTTCAATTATTGATTTATTACATTAAATGGTCTCAATTATTGATTTATCACATTAAATGGTTTCAATTATTGATTTATTACATTAAATGGTCTCAATTATTGATTTATTACATTAAATGGTCTCAATTATTGATTTATTACATTAAATGGTTTCAATTATTGATTTATTACATTAAATGGTCTCAATTATTGATTTATTACATTAAATGGTCTCAATTATTGATTTATTACATTAAATGGTTTCAATTATTGATTTATTACATTAAATGGTCTCAATTATTGATTTATTACATTAAATGGTCTCAATTATTGATTTATTACATTAAATGGTTTCAATTATTGATTTATTACATTAAATGGTCTCAATTATTGATTTATTACATTAAATGGTCTCAATTATTGATTTATTACATTAAATGGTTTCAATTATTGATTTATTACATTAAATGGTCTCAATTATTGATTTATCACATTAAATGGTTTCAATTATTGATTTATTACATTAAATGGTCTCAATTATTGATTTATTACATTAAATGGTTTCAATTATTGATTTATTACATTAAATGGTCTCAATTATTGATTTATTACATTAAATGGTCTCAATTATTGATTTATTACATTAAATGGTTTCAATTATTGATTTATTACATTAAATGGTCTCAATTATTGATTTATTACATTAAATGGTCTCAATTATTGATTTATTACATTAAATGGTCTCAATTATTGATTTATCACATTAAATGGTCTCAATTATTGATTTATTACATTAAATGGTCTCAATTATTGATTTATTACATTAAATGGTTTCAATTATTGATTTATTACATTAAATGGTCTCAATTATTGATTTATTACATTAAATGGTCTCAATTATTGATTTATTACATTAAATGGTCTCAATTATTGATTTATTACATTAAATGGTCTCAATTATTGATTTATTACATTAAATGGTTTCAATTATTGATTTATTACATTAAATGGTCTCAATTATTGATTTATTACATTAAATGGTCTCAATTATTGATTTATTACATTAAATGGTTTCAATTATTGATTTATTACATTAAATGGTCTCAATTATTGATTTATTACATTAAATGGTCTCAATTATTGATTTATTACATTAAATGGTTTCAATTATTGATTTATTACATTAAATGGTCTCAATTATTGATTTATTACATTAAATGGTCTCAATTATTGATTTATTACATTAAATGGTTTCAATTATTGATTTATTACATTAAATGGTCTCAATTATTGATTTATCACATTAAATGGTTTCAATTATTGATTTATTACATTAAATGGTCTCAATTATTGATTTATTACATTAAATGGTTTCAATTATTGATTTATTACATTAAATGGTCTCAATTATTGATTTATTACATTAAATGGTTTCAATTATTGATTTATTACATTAAATGGTCTCAATTATTGATTTATTACATTAAATGGTCTCAATTATTGATTTATTACATTAAATGGTCTCAATTATTGATTTATTACATTAAATGGTTTCAATTATTGATTTATTACATTAAATGGTCTCAATTATTGATTTATCACATTAAATGGTTTCAATTATTGATTTATCACATTAAATGGTCTCAATTATTGATTTATTACATTAAATGGTCTCAATTATTGATTTATTACATTAAATGGTTTCAATTATTGATTTATTACATTAAATGGTCTCAATTATTGATTTATTACATTAAATGGTCTCAATTATTGATTTATTACATTAAATGGTTTCAATTATTGATTTATTACATTAAATGGTCTCAATTATTGATTTATCACATTAAATGGTTTCAATTATTGATTTATTACATTAAATGGTCTCAATTATTGATTTATTACATTAAATGGTCTCAATTATTGATTTATTACATTAAATGGTCTCAATTATTGATTTATTACATTAAATGGTCTCAATTATTGATTTATTACATTAAATGGTTTCAATTATTGATTTATTACATTAAATGGTCTCAATTATTGATTTATCACATTAAATGGTTTCAATTATTGATTTATTACATTAAATGGTCTCAATTATTGATTTATTACATTAAATGGTTTCAATTATTGATTTATTACATTAAATGGTCTCAATTATTGATTTATTACATTAAATGGTTTCAATTATTGATTTATTACATTAAATGGTTTCAATTATTGATTTATTACATTAAATGGTCTCAATTATTGATTTATTACATTAAATGGTTTCAATTATTGATTTATTACATTAAATGGTTTCAATTATTGATTTATTACATTAAATGGTCTCAATTATTGATTTATTACATTAAATGGTTTCAATTATTGATTTATTACATTAAATGGTCTCAATTATTGATTTATTACATTAAATGGTTTCAATTATTGATTTATTACATTAAATGGTCTCAATTATTGATTTATTACATTAAATGGTCTCAATTATTGATTTATTACATTAAATGGTCTCAATTATTGATTTATTACATTAAATGGTTTCAATTATTGATTTATTACATTAAATGGTCTCAATTATTGATTTATCACATTAAATGGTTTCAATTATTGATTTATCACATTAAATGGTCTCAATTATTGATTTATTACATTAAATGGTCTCAATTATTGATTTATTACATTAAATGGTTTCAATTATTGATTTATTACATTAAATGGTCTCAATTATTGATTTATTACATTAAATGGTCTCAATTATTGATTTATTACATTAAATGGTTTCAATTATTGATTTATTACATTAAATGGTCTCAATTATTGATTTATCACATTAAATGGTTTCAATTATTGATTTATTACATTAAATGGTCTCAATTATTGATTTATTACATTAAATGGTCTCAATTATTGATTTATTACATTAAATGGTTTCAATTATTGATTTATTACATTAAATGGTCTCAATTATTGATTTATTACATTAAATGGTCTCAATTATTGATTTATTACATTAAATGGTTTCAATTATTGATTTATTACATTAAATGGTCTCAATTATTGATTTATTACATTAAATGGTCTCAATTATTGATTTATTACATTAAATGGTTTCAATTATTGATTTATTACATTAAATGGTCTCAATTATTGATTTATTACATTAAATGGTCTCAATTATTGATTTATTACATTAAATGGTTTCAATTATTGATTTATTACATTAAATGGTCTCAATTATTGATTTATCACATTAAATGGTTTCAATTATTGATTTATTACATTAAATGGTCTCAATTATTGATTTATTACATTAAATGGTTTCAATTATTGATTTATTACATTAAATGGTCTCAATTATTGATTTATTACATTAAATGGTTTCAATTATTGATTTATTACATTAAATGGTTTCAATTATTGATTTATTACATTAAATGGTCTCAATTATTGATTTATTACATTAAATGGTTTCAATTATTGATTTATTACATTAAATGGTCTCAATTATTGATTTATCACATTAAATGGTTTCAATTATTGATTTATTACATTAAATGGTCTCAATTATTGATTTATTACATTAAATGGTCTCAATTATTGATTTATTACATTAAATGGTCTCAATTATTGATTTATTACATTAAATGGTCTCAATTATTGATTTATTACATTAAATGGTCTCAATTATTGATTTATTACATTAAATGGTCTCAATTATTGATTTATCACATTAAATGGTTTCAATTATTGATTTATTACATTAAATGGTCTCAATTATTGATTTATTACATTAAATGGTCTCAATTATTGATTTATTACATTAAATGGTTTCAATTATTGATTTATTACATTAAATGGTCTCAATTATTGATTTATTACATTAAATGGTCTCAATTATTGATTTATTACATTAAATGGTCTCAATTATTGATTTATTACATTAAATGGTCTCAATTATTGATTTATCACATTAAATGGTCTCAATTATTGATTTATTACATTAAATGGTCTCAATTATTGATTTATTACATTAAATGGTTTCAATTATTGATTTATTACATTAAATGGTCTCAATTATTGATTTATTACATTAAATGGTCTCAATTATTGATTTATCACATTAAATGGTTTCAATTATTGATTTATCACATTAAATGGTCTCAATTATTGATTTATCACATTAAATGGTCTCAATTATTGATTTATCACATCAAATGGTCTCAATTATTGATTTATTACATTAAATGGTCTCAATTATTGATTTATCACATTAAATGGTCTCAATTATTGATTTATTACATTAAATGGTTTCAATTATTGATTTATTACATTAAATGGTCTCAATTATTGATTTATCACATTAAATGGTCTCAATTATTGATTTATTACATTAAATGGTCTCAATTATTGATTTATTACATTAAATGGTTTCAATTATTGATTTATTACATTAAATGGTCTCAATTATTGATTTATTACATTAAATGGTCTCAATTATTGATTTATTACATTAAATGGTCTCAATTATTGATTTATTACATTAAATGGTCTCAATTATTGATTTATTACATTAAATGGTTTCAATTATTGATTTATTACATTAAATGGTCTCAATTATTGATTTATTACATTAAATGGTCTCAATTATTGATTTATTACATTAAATGGTTTCAATTATTGATTTATTACATTAAATGGTCTCAATTATTGATTTATTACATTAAATGGTCTCAATTATTGATTTATTACATTAAATGGTTTCAATTATTGATTTATTACATTAAATGGTCTCAATTATTGATTTATTACATTAAATGGTCTCAATTATTGATTTATTACATTAAATGGTTTCAATTATTGATTTATTACATTAAATGGTCTCAATTATTGATTTATCACATTAAATGGTTTCAATTATTGATTTATTACATTAAATGGTCTCAATTATTGATTTATTACATTAAATGGTTTCAATTATTGATTTATTACATTAAATGGTCTCAATTATTGATTTATTACATTAAATGGTTTCAATTATTGATTTATTACATTAAATGGTCTCAATTATTGATTTATTACATTAAATGGTCTCAATTATTGATTTATTACATTAAATGGTCTCAATTATTGATTTATTACATTAAATGGTTTCAATTATTGATTTATTACATTAAATGGTCTCAATTATTGATTTATCACATTAAATGGTTTCAATTATTGATTTATCACATTAAATGGTCTCAATTATTGATTTATTACATTAAATGGTCTCAATTATTGATTTATTACATTAAATGGTTTCAATTATTGATTTATTACATTAAATGGTCTCAATTATTGATTTATTACATTAAATGGTCTCAATTATTGATTTATTACATTAAATGGTTTCAATTATTGATTTATTACATTAAATGGTCTCAATTATTGATTTATCACATTAAATGGTTTCAATTATTGATTTATTACATTAAATGGTCTCAATTATTGATTTATTACATTAAATGGTCTCAATTATTGATTTATTACATTAAATGGTCTCAATTATTGATTTATTACATTAAATGGTCTCAATTATTGATTTATTACATTAAATGGTTTCAATTATTGATTTATTACATTAAATGGTCTCAATTATTGATTTATCACATTAAATGGTTTCAATTATTGATTTATTACATTAAATGGTCTCAATTATTGATTTATTACATTAAATGGTTTCAATTATTGATTTATTACATTAAATGGTCTCAATTATTGATTTATTACATTAAATGGTTTCAATTATTGATTTATTACATTAAATGGTTTCAATTATTGATTTATTACATTAAATGGTCTCAATTATTGATTTATTACATTAAATGGTTTCAATTATTGATTTATTACATTAAATGGTTTCAATTATTGATTTATTACATTAAATGGTCTCAATTATTGATTTATTACATTAAATGGTTTCAATTATTGATTTATTACATTAAATGGTCTCAATTATTGATTTATTACATTAAATGGTTTCAATTATTGATTTATTACATTAAATGGTCTCAATTATTGATTTATTACATTAAATGGTCTCAATTATTGATTTATTACATTAAATGGTCTCAATTATTGATTTATTACATTAAATGGTTTCAATTATTGATTTATTACATTAAATGGTCTCAATTATTGATTTATCACATTAAATGGTTTCAATTATTGATTTATCACATTAAATGGTCTCAATTATTGATTTATTACATTAAATGGTCTCAATTATTGATTTATTACATTAAATGGTTTCAATTATTGATTTATTACATTAAATGGTCTCAATTATTGATTTATTACATTAAATGGTCTCAATTATTGATTTATTACATTAAATGGTTTCAATTATTGATTTATTACATTAAATGGTCTCAATTATTGATTTATCACATTAAATGGTTTCAATTATTGATTTATTACATTAAATGGTCTCAATTATTGATTTATTACATTAAATGGTCTCAATTATTGATTTATTACATTAAATGGTTTCAATTATTGATTTATTACATTAAATGGTCTCAATTATTGATTTATTACATTAAATGGTCTCAATTATTGATTTATTACATTAAATGGTTTCAATTATTGATTTATTACATTAAATGGTCTCAATTATTGATTTATTACATTAAATGGTCTCAATTATTGATTTATTACATTAAATGGTTTCAATTATTGATTTATTACATTAAATGGTCTCAATTATTGATTTATTACATTAAATGGTCTCAATTATTGATTTATTACAT
The DNA here is from genome assembly GCA_963556195.1 of Sepiola atlantica. Taxonomy (NCBI): domain Eukaryota; kingdom Metazoa; phylum Mollusca; class Cephalopoda; order Sepiida; family Sepiolidae; genus Sepiola; species Sepiola atlantica. The sequence goes on along the minus strand of OY744517.1, from coordinate 5,227,639 downwards.
TAAATGGTTTCAATTATTGATTTATTACATTAAATGGTCTCAATTATTGATTTATCACATTAAATGGTTTCAATTATTGATTTATTACATTAAATGGTCTCAATTATTGATTTATTACATTAAATGGTTTCAATTATTGATTTATTACATTAAATGGTCTCAATTATTGATTTATTACATTAAATGGTTTCAATTATTGATTTATTACATTAAATGGTTTCAATTATTGATTTATTACATTAAATGGTCTCAATTATTGATTTATTACATTAAATGGTTTCAATTATTGATTTATTACATTAAATGGTCTCAATTATTGATTTATCACATTAAATGGTTTCAATTATTGATTTATTACATTAAATGGTCTCAATTATTGATTTATTACATTAAATGGTCTCAATTATTGATTTATTACATTAAATGGTCTCAATTATTGATTTATTACATTAAATGGTCTCAATTATTGATTTATTACATTAAATGGTCTCAATTATTGATTTATTACATTAAATGGTCTCAATTATTGATTTATCACATTAAATGGTTTCAATTATTGATTTATTACATTAAATGGTCTCAATTATTGATTTATTACATTAAATGGTCTCAATTATTGATTTATTACATTAAATGGTTTCAATTATTGATTTATTACATTAAATGGTCTCAATTATTGATTTATTACATTAAATGGTCTCAATTATTGATTTATTACATTAAATGGTCTCAATTATTGATTTATTACATTAAATGGTCTCAATTATTGATTTATCACATTAAATGGTCTCAATTATTGATTTATTACATTAAATGGTCTCAATTATTGATTTATTACATTAAATGGTTTCAATTATTGATTTATTACATTAAATGGTCTCAATTATTGATTTATTACATTAAATGGTCTCAATTATTGATTTATCACATTAAATGGTTTCAATTATTGATTTATCACATTAAATGGTCTCAATTATTGATTTATCACATTAAATGGTCTCAATTATTGATTTATCACATCAAATGGTCTCAATTATTGATTTATTACATTAAATGGTCTCAATTATTGATTTATCACATTAAATGGTCTCAATTATTGATTTATCAAAATTAAAGATCGAAGTTTTCAATGAAAATACCTTTTATTGGTTTGTGCTGAAAAAAGAAGTCTGTTGTCCGTCACGAGTAAGTCGTTTGAATCTGTGATAAATCAGGAAGTTCTCAGCCACCTCAGTAAAAAAAACAATTTACTCAGTGACAAGCAATATGGATTTCGTCCTTCAAGATCAACAGTTGATGTGCTGACTGTAATATCACACAGGATCAGCGAATCTATTGATAGAGGCTTGACTTCTAGAACAGTAGCTCTATATATCAACAAATGCCTTTGATAGGGTTTGGTACAAAGGTTTGCTTTACAAACTTGCTAGTTATGGAATATCTGAAAATGTCTTCTCAACCATCAAATCCTTCTTCTCTGATAGTTTTATAAAAGTAGTCGTTGGTGGGAAGAAGCACATAGTATCAACGCTGGTATGCCTCAAGGATTCATTCTGGGTCGAACCCTTTTCCTGATCTTCATCAATGATATCCCAAATCACATTTTAAGATCATTCGTTGACATCTATGCAGATGGCACAACCATCTACAGCAAAAGTTCAAAGAGCATTAATGATCAAGATCTTTCTGATTCTATTTCTTTCGACCTGAAGCACGTTGTGCAATGGGGAAAAAAGTGGCTGTTTACTTTTGATACATCTAAAACCAAGATTCTCCCCTTTCACCATTAACGGATCCTCACTTTTCCCCAGTTGAAATGACTAGACAATTACTGGTTACAGTAAACGAATCATAATGTAGTCAAGTGAAATACATTTTATTTTATTTCCATGAAGATATCAACCAGAAGAAACAAGGAAGATGGATCCATACTTAAATAAATAAAATATAGAATAACATTGAATTGTTGTTGTATCCACTCAAGGGTTGCTGCGAGTGATCCAAGACTACATTGTCAGACCCCAAACATGAGGAAGCCAGAGGACTGACAAAAGAATATAAATCCATTATGTTGCATACAGACATTTTTTCTTCTGATACATATTTATAATAGATAAGATAAAAATTGCCATTGCATTCTAGTCAATATTTTGTGGATGAATAAATCTCAAGTCAAATGTCATTTGCAACATAAAGTTCATGACAGTTTTAATGCCATTGTTGTTGTTGTTGTTGTTATGATTTGTGGAAGAATAATACTTGCTTGAATGCACACGAATCTTGAAGGCATCCATTTTAATTTTAGATTAATAGATTTCAAAAGAATTATTCATATTTTCGAATTATTTTTTGTCTATAGAAAGTGAAATCATTTTCTGAAGTCATCAAGGCAGGTATTTTAGTTCTGGTAAACCTGACATAGTATATGCTACTCTCCGTTGTGAAGCGTTTCCACTTTCAGTAAAGCTTCAACAGTAGTGAATCATATTTATTTACTCCTCTGCAGGAGTTAGGCACAAGGCCAGTTTTATCTTACTCCTGCAAGTAAGATGTGACCACAGCTTGGGTCGAGTAAGTGGGGTTTGAAAAGCCAGCGCCCGAGAAAGTGAGCACTCTGGCCATTTAAAAATTGCCTGGGCAGCCCCGTCGGCATTCCCCGGTAGGGGCGCCTCAGGCAGTAAGCAATAAACTTACTCCTCCCCAAAGAGGGGAGGCGAAGCCTGGGAGGGTGGACCTCCTAGAACTGCACAGGAAAAACCCACAGACAGGTGGAATCAAGCCCCGAAGGACAAGACGACACCCGTCTATAGGGTGCAGTATCCATCGGAACAGATACTACACTTACTTCCTAGCGTGCCAGGTAAGTATATTTATTTACTCCTCGCGGAGTTAGGCACAAGGCCAGTTTTATCTTACTCCCACAAGTAAGATGTGACCCAAGATCGGGTCGAGCAAGTGGGGTTAAAAGCCAGCGCTCGAGAGGTGAGCACTCTGGCCATTTAAAAATTGCCTGGGCAGCCCCGTCGGCATTCCCCGGTAGGGGCGCCTCAGACAGTAAGCAATAAACTTACTCCTCCCCAAAGAGGAGAGGCGAAGCCTGGGAGGGTGCACCTCCTAGAACTGCACAGGACCAGACAACCCCCAATAGACCAGCGTAAATCCAGACCCAAAGGCCAGGACAATACCAGATCATTAGGTGGGCTAAAAAGCCCTAAGTATATTCCGTGTCATCAAAATCCCTTGTTAAATTACATTTATTGCATTGGAATGTTGTTAGATAGTTATTAATTTATGGGGTGAGTTTGAGTTTACAATTGGTCACATTTGTGATTGCATGAACACAGCAAGTTCTGCATATAAGCGTGATAAGGCACTGGGAAAACCATACTAAAAAGATTGTGTGTTACATTTAACTGTTTTTCTTTCTTTTTCTTTGAGAGGAAGAGACATGTGAACAAGTACATTTATATGAATGCCGCAACTTCACAGATAAATAATTTGAAACACATGGAAGAACAAATATATCCCATTCAAAAATAAAAGAGAAAGAAAAAGAATTATAAAGAATTAAAAATAAAAGCATCAAATGAAGGAGAAATATAAAAACATGTCTACCAAATAAATTGCATTATTTATTGACTGTCCGAATCATCAGTCAGTCATGTTGCCATACCCCCCCCCCCTCGCCTTAAATGAAATACAAACATTGATGTGATTAAATAATTCATTTTCGCTAATGAAGAAGACAACAGAATATTTGAATGCAGGTTTGCATGAAAACTGAAGACGATGACGACCGACGACTTATTTCAGTTCTCAACAACAACCCCCCACGTACCTCCGCCCCATTCTCATTTTTTTTGCCATGCTTCTATTCACTTCTGAAAGGATTTTTCTGGGATGTCCCTCAGCTTGATGACTTCTTTATGCTCCCCTTGAGCTTGTGCAAAAGAATAGGTCACACAAAGCAAAATCAGACGAATATGGAGGTTGTTCCAGTACAGCAGCTCCTTTGTTTCTTTTTAATCATTGCTAGGTGTTAATCATTCATACTTCAGTGTTCATGGCTGAACGACCTGAAAAAGAGGAGGTGTAAACAAATGTGGCAGAAAATGCAATGCTTACAGTTATATACTCGAAATCTACTATCCCTCTTTCTCTTATAGCTCACACAGCACATACAGTTCATTTACTTTCCAGACCAACCTGACAACTCTAATTCCAACGCTTTTGTTGTATATATCACTTTAATGAGAAGAGGTATAGATATTGTTTGCTTCATCCTTTGAAAATTGTAACTGAAACGTATTCATACTGGACAAATGAGACAAAAACAATTAATTATTAACTTAAAACATCTATTTTATTAACATATATGGATCGATTTCCTTATCTCTGAGTTGCTTTTGGTAAGATCATCTCAACAGCAGGTATGAGCCCCTTTATGTAGCAATAGTTTACATTAGTTTTCTCATTAAAATATCCTCAGTAACTGTCATATCTTTAAACCCTTCTATATTTAGTTTGTTTGTTTTTACGACATATCAACTCTTTTTGAGTTATTTAATGACGAATCCAGGGAGAATGCAGCAGTTAGTGTTTCTTCTTCATACAAGACGGACACCAAATGCCCGAAACATAAATTCTATATTTTTATTAAAAAATGGTTGTTTGCTTCTTCATACAAGACAGACACCAAATTCCCGAAAAAATAAATTCTATATTTTTATTAAAAAATGGTTGTTTGCTTCTTCATACAAGACGGACACCAACTGCCCGAAAAAATAAATTCTATATTTTTATTAAAAAATGGTTGTTTGCTTCTTCATACAAGACGGACACCAAATGCCCGAAAAAATAAATTCCATATTTTTATTAAAAAATGGTTGTTTGCTTCTTCATACAAGACGGACACCAAATGCCCGAAAAAATAAATTCCATATTTTTATTAAAAAATGGTTGTTTGCTTCTTCATACAAGACGGACACCAAATGCCCGAAAAAATAAGTTCTATATTTTTATTAAAAAATGGTTGTTTGCTTCTTCATACAAGACGGACACCAAATGCCCGAAAACATAAATTCTATATTTTTATTAAAAAATGGTTGTTTGCATCTTCATACAAGACGGACACCAAATACCCGAAAACATAAATTCTATATTTTTATTAAAAAATGGTTGTTTGCTTCTTCATACAAGACGGACACCAAATGCCCGAAAAAATAAATTCTATATTTTTATTAAAAAATGGTTGTTTGCTTCTTCATACAAGACGGACACCAAATGCCCGAAAAAATAAATTCTATATTTTTATTAAAAAATGGTTGTTTGCTTCTTCATACAAGACGGACACCAAATGCCCGAAAAAATAAATTCTATATTTTTATTAAAAAATGGTTGTTTGCTTCTTCATACAAGACGGACACCAAATGCCCGAAAACATAAATTCTATATTTTTATTAAAAATGGTTGTTTGCTTCTTCATACAAGACGGACACCAAATGCCCGAAAAAATAAATTCTATATTTTTATTAAAAAATGGTTGTTTGCTTCTTCATACAAGACGGACACCAAATGCCCGAAAAATAAATTCTATATTTTTATTAAAAAATGGTTGTTTGCTTCTTCATACAAGACGGACGCCAAATGCCCGAAAACATAAATTCTATATTTTTATTAAAAAATGGTTGTTTGCTTCTTCATACAAGACGGACACCAAATGCCCGAAAACATAAATTCTATATTTTTATTAAAAAATGGTTGTTTGCTTCTTCATACAAGACGGACACCAAATGCCCGAAAAAATAAATTCTATATTTTTATTAAAAAATGGTTGTTTGCTTCTTCATACAAGACGGACACCAAATGCCCGAAAAAATAAATTCTATATTTTTATTAAAAAATGGTTGTTTGCTTCTTCATACAAGACGGACACCAAATGCCCGAAAAAATAAATTCTATATTTTTATTAAAAAATGGTTGTTTGCTTCTTCATACAAGACGGACACCAAATGCCCGAAAACATAAATTCTATATTTTTATTAAAAAATGGTTGTTTGCTTCTTCGTACAAGACGGACACCAAATGCCCGAAAAAATAAATTCTATATTTTTATTAAAAAATGGTTGTTTGCTTTTTCATACAAGAAGGCCACCAAATGCCCGAAAAAATAAATTCTATATTTTTATAAAAAAAATGGTTGTTTGCTTCTTTATTACAAGGCGTTCAATTTTCATCCAATGGTGCCTCAGTCCAGCTAATTAATTCTTTGGAGAGAATTAATACCGTCCCAAAACCCATCAAACCAACCGACGGTATTAACCCCTTTAAGGAGAATGTGACTATCGTGTACCCGGGAGCTGGTGGTGGATTGCCAGGACGATAAGAGCCCTTCCAGAGACATCCCCACAGTGCAGATACACCAAGTTACACTCCCATAGCTAACAATAGTACCTAATTTCTACCCAAGGACAACACGGCCACAATTATTCCACAAACTAGAAATCGTCCACCCAGGGAAGACTTTCACAACACGGCCACAGCAGAAACAACCCGGGAAATAATCCACAGAAGAAAAACACAGTCAACGAAAGGACAGTCACATCGACCCAAAACGATCCCAACAAGCATCTACAGAAGAAAAAAAGACCACAGTAAATCCAAGAAACTAAGGTAGGTGACAATTTCCTGTGCTCTTTATTTACTCTACTAAAATTTGTTGGCTAAAATAATTTCTGTAAAAATTATTGGTAGAGCTTTTTGTAAAACCGTCGCTACTGAAAAAAATATCTAGAAAATGGCTAACACTGTAATGGAACGGATAGTTTGTCTCTTCCTTACATTTATCGCACGAAATGAATTGAATCAACAACTGAGTAACAGGCAACAAAAAAGAGGGGTTTTATTGACTCAAGGATACCTATACCGTTTGGTATAGGTAGAAGAGAGAGTTGGATTCCGGTTGAGGAAGAGGAAAAATGTAATGGTTCTCCGGGCTGCCCGTGGGTTTTCTTCAAGTGAAGATGGTAGTAGTCTTCGAGTGAGGCGAAAGTAGCAGAAGAAAGAGATTTTCCAGGTTTCTCGTCGGTGTTCTCGGCGATGCGTCCCAGCTGGTGCCAAGGGGACGTCTCTGCGAGGCTGTTGAATGAAAAAGAGGGTGATTTTTGTGTTTACACCGGCTTTTATACCAAGAAGGGCAGATAACTCTGGTGTCGCTTTTCAGCGCCACCTGTTGGTGAATAAGCGACATCTAACGGCCAGCCGGTGCAGTTATGAGTGGAAGGAGGAGGTAACTGCTACAACACCGACCCAACCCAATTAAACAGAGTACTACCAGAGGTTTTCCGTAACTCCAGTAGAAACGTCATGTGAGTTGTTGTACAGCAAAGGAATTATTCAGCAATTCAGAGACCCTATCTCGATTCTCTATCTCATTCCAACCAGTGTGAATTCCCCGGAAAATCGGAAGGTGGCCACAAAAAAATATTGCGGTCCGAATCCAGCAAGGCAACTCAGGACTGCCTGGCATATCCAACTCATTCTTCCCCTATTTATCACTCTTCCCACTTCTCCTAGGGGGTGACGCTGTGCAACCCCTCCCACTCACTCCTATATCTACCATTACTAATTAGTTATTATGGTAGTATGTCTTCATTTACACAAGTAATATATGTTTGAGATGTTCACAAAACTTTCCGATAATCAAAGATAGTTTGCCTCAGAATGTTAATGTATTTTACAAAGGAAAAAATATGTATATAATTTGGTGTTAGCTTGCCAACATATTCTTGCAAACATGCCTTATACATGTGGACACTGTGAACGAAAAGAATTTTATTTATTTACCAAAAAAAGAAAAACGAAGAATAGAAAAACTCTGTTCAGGATTTTTTTTTTAATTTTCGCTTGATATAAAAAAAAAATTGATTTGAATGACAGCAACGTTTTTAAAAACAATAATCGCTACTTCATTCATACGTAAAAAAGGCCATATAATAACACAAAGAAAATGATAATTTGTTTTTATTTATATCTGAAGAAGAAGACGGCACCTGTTACCAAACAAACAATCGATATCTTAGCGTGGTCGACACGAGTAAAAAATTACTACAAAGAAAATTAAAAAACAAACACGTTGTCTTCATAAACAACAAAATGAAAGCTCTTTCTATTTACCCCCACCTCAGCAACTCCGGATAGCCCTTCTAGTTTAAAAAAGTGGTTGGAATTTAAATCTAGCCAGAACTGATATCTACAATAATTAATAATGGAATCAATTTTACTTATGTAGCGAATAGATATGGATCGCCATTTGCATTTTCCTTATTTGTAACAACACAGCCATGTGATTTGCTAATCAACATAGATGATTTTCCAATAAAAAAATCGTTGTGTATATTGAGAAGTGTGTTATTAAAGAAAATATCTGGCCGGATATAGTATGTAATTGATGAAATAAATTGGAATTTCAAGTTTACTACTTAAAGAGCAGAGACCGATAATTGAAGCAAATATGATGTTGTAGCATGAAATCTATCTATGACAAACTTAGAGATATATACCAGCTTCAACTTATTATATAGAAAGAAGAGGAAGAAAATTCTGTGAGATTGTAGGTAAAAGAAAGCATAATAAATAAATAAATCATACCTAATAACTCGATCCAAACGCATATGAACATACATGAGTACGTTCACTACACTGGCCGTGATCGTTCCACTCGTTGTGCTGGTCTAAAGTTGGTGTTCGATTCGGTCAGTGCTGCAACAAAGAGTTCTCATTCTAAGCAAAACCAAAAGTCTAGTTTATAAACAATCAACAGATGTTTATTGTTTTTGGAGATTACAAATGGTACTCGTTTTCTTAGGTTGAATAGTAGACTTGCAAAATGAGATCTTTTATCCCGGCCAAATAAAAACATAAGTCCAATCAACACAATCCTTTAGCTAAGAGCCCCAAGAGAGACACACCGGCCCAACTGACTGCCAGCCCTCAGAAAAAACAAACTCGAACTGTCTCCTGCTCAGAAGGCTGGTTCTAACTTCTCCCCTTCACTTCTCCTACAATATTTTCACTTCTGACGGCAAATCTTAGATTCTGGTCTTTTCACAATTCGACCACCTAAGGACTGGCTATTTGAGATATCCACTAGAGATAATATCCAGCCAGTGTCCACTCAAAGGGGTTTATCTAGAGATAATCTCCGAACACACAAACATCTACCGTCCAGGGAGTTCTATGTTTGGACAGCCATAACCACAACGGGGAAACCTCAAACATTATTCTCTCAAGTGGACAAGTGGAATGGCGTGTGGCCCAAAATACAAAATCAAAGATATTTTCAAGTTCCTTTGTGCATCCCCCCCCCCCGGTTTCCTTTGGCCGATCACCTATCACCTGCAACGTCTGCCATTCGCATGCACCACTAAAACATGCAGCCAAGTGCATGTTTACATTCAACTCAAAACTCATATTACCCTGATTAAGCAGCAAATGTTTGTCATGGAATCTGAATGATTATTCTGGATATAAAAGAAGTACAAAGAAAGTTCCAAGCTTTATTGATAGCATGGGAAATTTGAGTTATAATAAAGAAACACTTCTTGAACGCAGAATGTGGAGTGATCTAATCTAATCCTTTATAACAACAATTTTTTATTTTCATATTTCACAATAGATAATAGCTGAATTAAATCTAAAGAATGGTTGAAAGAAAAACTAACGAATGAAAAAAATAGACAGAAGACAAAGAGAACGAGAGAGGATAAATACCTTTTTGGTAATGTTTTCAATAATACGGTGTAATTGACATGAGTTCAGTTTGTCGTTATTAAAATCATTTAATTTCCATGAAAATTAGACAAAAAAAGTGGAATTTGTTGGTTACAATTGACTATTGTTATAAAAATCTGTTGGTCACACAGGCAAAGATTTCATTTTAGCTGGCAACGTTCCAATGCACTTAAGAAATGTTGAAATCTGTGGAAATGAATGGTTCAAATCGTTTTGTTTTCAAAACGTAGCACTGAATTCTAAGAATATGATTAAGAAAACATTTTTGTGAACAAAATCTTCATAAGCAAGGCTCAGTTTGGGAGCATTTGGGGTAACTTGTTAATGTCACATGATCAGCCACACCCCAATTAGCTTTACATTTTATTTGAAAACAATTTTCTAAGTATTCAAGCCATATTCATTTGAAATTAGTTTTATTTTCTTCTTTAATTACTAAATACATTACGAACAAGATGGCATTTGGGCATTTTAAGAATAAAGACATTAGTTTATATATAGAACATTTTTTTAAAAAACTTTGTTCACCCCAAACAAGGCAAGTTTCTACTGTAGACGTAAGAGGCTACTGAGAATTAGAGTGAAAGTTTAGGGGCTAATCCTAAATTGGGAGCTGTGCAGCGAGATGGTTGTTCACATTAGTTTTAAATTTCTGCATGTCGGTACAGTTGGGGAAACAAGGAGCAGGGAGGAAGTTCCAAAGGCCGGTAGCACGAGGAAAGAAGCTATTGGAGTAGGAGAATCTCTGGCATCTAGGGACCTCCACAGTGAATGGATGGGATTTAACTGATTGTCAGGTTGGTCGAGTGCATTTATGTCGAGGGGGCACTAGTACTTGAAGTACTTGTAAAACGAACACAAGGATGTAACATTGCAGGGATGGAACAGGGGCTGGACCTTGGTGGATAGTGAGGGACCTATTAGATTAGACACTCTTTTTAGGACCTTGTCTAAAAGGGAGACTAGTGGGTGGTGCACCAGCCCAGATGTGACAACAATACTCCATGCATGGGTGGATGATGACTTTATAGAAATATAGGATATTGTCATGTGTGAGAAGTTTTCTAGCACGGTAGATGGAGCCACTTTCTTTAAAGCAGCTTTGGCAATGTCTTTTATATATTTGTTCCAATTCATGTTACCTATGAATGTTAGGCTGAGGAGTTTGAATGTTGGACTCTCAAGTAGGGTGTTATTTGCCATGACAATCGGTGGTTGGAGAGGTTTCGTGTAGTTATTGAAAGAAAGGAGCTTTATCTTAGCAGCATTAAATGTTACCATCCATTTATGACCCCATTCCACTACAGACTGGAGGTCATTTTCTAAGGATTCAGCCATTGCCTCAGATATGTGCGCGTCAGTTTTACCCACATGATGAGAGTAGAGCGTGGTGTCGTAAACAAATATACCCATCTCAGACACAATGTCATCAGGGAGGTCGTTTATGAAAATCAGGATCAATAAAGGTTCAAGGATCGATCCCTGGGGTACACCTGCATTTATGTCATGTTGTTTGGATGAACAGCCACTGAGAACAACCTGGTTCTTTCTTTTGGATAGGAAGGATCTAATTATATTAAATATTCGTCTAGTAATACCATATGAATGAATTTTTATGAAAAGACCTTTATGCCAGACCTTGTCAAAGGCTTTGGATATATCAAGCCCTACTGCCCTAGCTTCACCTGCCTTGTCCAGTGTATGATATATGCGTTCAGAGATGCTCAGTAGGATATCCGCAGTAGACCGTGCTTGCTTAAATCCATACTGATAGTCAGAAAGAAGCTTAGCATTAATGAGGTGATGGAATATCACTTGATTGATTAAGGATTCAAATATTTTAGCGAAGAGTGGGAGTAGACTGATGGGGCGATAATTCTGAGGGTCAGTTCTATCTCCAGAATTCGTGAAGACTGGTACCACAGAGGCAATTTCCCAGCTATCAGGGAAGATAGATTCAGCAAGGCCTTTGTTGTAAAGTTTGAAGAGGACAAGGGTCAGTTAAGCAGAGCATTTCTTTATTACTATTACTGGTATAAGATCAGGCCCACATGCTTTGAAGGTGTCAAGATTTTTTTATGATGTCCTGGACATGACATGGGGTGATGGTCAGGTCATCAAGTGTGGCTTCAGTCGGCAATGGGAAATTTGGGAGACAGTGGTTTGCGGAGTCCAAAGTGGAGTTTAGGACGACACGCTGGGCAAGTATTTCAGCCTTATCAGTTGCCGTGCAAACGACATCATTTTGGTTGGATAGCGGGGGAATTGTTTATTTCCCATTATTCACAACACTATTGAAGATTTTCCAGAAATCACGAGTACCTAGTTTCTGTGACTCAATGCGTTTCCTGGTCATCTCTGCATACCTTCTTTTTGCTTCATCTATTACAGTCTTACAATCATTTCTTGACGCTATAAGTTTCTGTCTATTTGTAGTTGACTTATGGCGGTTGAATTGATGGAATGCTTGCTGCTTCTGAGCAATAGTAGCTGCACAGTTCGAGGTGAACAATTGTGGAGTGGGGCTTGCTGTAGAATTTTTGCGTGGAGACATGTGCTTCAATGCCTGCTTTGACCTATTCGGTTACTTCATTTGCGCACTGATCAACAGGGGGAGAAAAAATTACACTCGATGGTGCATCTTTTATGTGATCTCTGATGGATTCCCAATCAGCCCGCTTGTAGTATCTCGTCGTTTTGGGCCGAAATTTTTGGGTGATATCAATCATTACCACAAGGTGATCAGCATTCCCTAGCGGGCTATGGACATTCGTCGCACAAGCCTCGGACAGTGAGGTTAAGAACAGGTCGAGAAGTGAGGCTTCCTGGTCCACACGATTAAGGAGGCAGGTCGGGAAAGTGAGAGTCTGTGAGAAGGAATGCACTATGGAAAACTATGTGAAGTTATCAGCTGCGTCTGTATAGCTGGAGAATCCAAGCCAGACACGGTGATGTACATTAAAATCCCCAAATACTCGAGCACTCGAGTCACGTGAGACTGCTGTATCTATGCTTACAGAGACAAAATTAAGCAGGGTACAGTCCTGGATCGAAGGAGAACGGTATATGAAATATAAGTAACTAACGCTGTGCTGTAAGGTTAACCTAAAGCACATGTAGGCTTGATCATGGCAGGTACAGTTACCCACAATATTATACAACTGTTCTTCGCGCTACCTAAGAGTTTGGACTCCTGCACTACCAGTCGGATATTTGTGAATTCGAGCCTCAAGCAAAGATGTTTTTTGGTGGGTGTCTGGTTTAGATTTGTTTCTTTTTCTTTGTACTGTCATTTTGGTTTTAGATAGAGTGGGGAGGACAAACCATTAGTCGAGACTTAATCCATGGGATTGTGGCCTCAAGAAAGGCCACCGGGGATAACTGTAGGGTCCCTTTTCTATGCGCGACATGGCACGTACAGTTATCCACGATATTATACAACTGTTGATAGAGCAGCCGCTCTTAGTGCTACCTAAGAGTTAGGGCTCCTGTACTACCAGTTGGAAACAGCAGCCAGACAAGCTGTCTGACCTGTATCCTCAGCCTGTCGGAATAAGAGCGAACCAGACTAGTCATGTGAGACTTAGTGACAAAAGACTTACCCCGAGTTGTCCAGATAGAGAGAAAGAGAGATGGCGTTCATTGTCCTAGTCAGGAAACAGGGCCAAGCACTGGATGTCTTTGAGGTGTCCCTGCACTAGTACCTCTGCGCCTGGCTAATAGACTAATATTTCATAATATGCAAGCAAAATACAAAACCAAACAAACAAAATATGTATTATTTTTTTAATAACTTAGCTATGTTTCCATATGGGAGCATGCCCTTATCTATGACATTTTCAGAATTTCCATTTTAGCAGACAAAACCTAACATTTTAAGATATATAAACTTCTCAAATGTTAACAAATAATCGATTTATTATAGTTATAAGCTAGAGCAATATACTCTGGAAGAATTACTTTCTACAAATAAGCAGATAACACCATAAGAGAGCTATTTGTGGCAATGTCTGTATGCTTCCAAGCTATTTGTGGCAATGTCTGTATGCCTCCAAACTATTTGTGGCAATGTCTGTATGCCTCCAAGCTATTTGTGGCAATGTCTGTATGCCTCCAAGCTATTTGTGGCAATGTCTGTATGCCTCCAAGCTATTTGTGGCAATGTCTGTATGCCTCCAAGCTATTTGTGGCAATGTCTGTATGCCTCCAAACTATTTGTGGCAATGTCTGTATGCCTCCAAGCTATTTGTGGCAATGTCTGTATGCCTCCAAGCTATTTGTGGCAATGTCTGTATGCCTCCAAACTATTTGTGGCAATGTCTGTATGCCTCCAAGCTATTTGTGGCAATGTCTGTATGCCTCCAAGCTATTTGTGGCAATGTCTGTATGCCTCCAAGCTATTTGTGGCAATGTCTGTATGCCTCCAAGCTATTTGTGGCAATGTCTGTATGCCTCCAAGCTATTTGTGGCAATGTCTGTATGCCTCCAAACTATTTGTGGCAATGTCTGTATGCCTCCAAGCTATTTGTGGCAATGTCTGTATGCCTCCAAGCTATTTGTGGCAATGTCTGTATGCCTCCAAACAATTTGTGGCAATGTCTGTATGTCTCCAAGCTATTTGTGGCAATGTCTGTATGCCTCCAAACTATTTGTGGCAATGTCTGTATGCCTCCAAACTATTTGTGGCAATGTCTGTATGCCTCCAAACTATTTGTGGCAATGTCTGTATGTCTCCAAGCTATTTGTGGCAATGTCTGTATGCCTCCAAACTATTTGTGGCAATGTCTGTATGCCTCCAAGCTATTTGTGGCAATGTCTGTATGCCTCCAAGCTATTTGTGGCAATGTCTGTATGCCTCCAAGCTATTTGTGGCAATGTCTGTATGCCTCCAAACTATTTGTGGCAATGTCTGTATGCCTCCAAGCTATTTGTGGCAATGTCTGTATGCCTCCAAGCTATTTGTGGCAATGTCTGTATGCCTCCAAACAATTTGTGGCAATGTCGATATGTCTCCAAGCTATTTGTGGCAATGTCTGTATGCCTCCAAACTATTTGTGGCAATGTCTGTATGCCTCCAAGCTATTTGTGGCAATGTCTGTATGCCTCCAAGCTATTTGTGGCAATGTCTGTATGCCTCCAAGCTATTTGTGGCAATGTCTGTATGCCTCCAAGCTATTTGTGGCAATGTCTGTATGCCTCCAAGCTATTTGTGGCAATGTCTGTATGCCTCCAAACTATTTGTGGCAATGTCTGTATGCCTCCAAGCTATTTGTGGCAATGTCTGTATGCCTCCAAGCTATTTGTGGCAATGTCTGTATGCCTCCAAACAATTTGTGGCAATGTCTGTATGTCTCCAAGCTATTTGTGGCAATGTCTGTATGCCTCCAAACTATTTGTGGCAATGTTAGTATGCCTCCAAACTATTTGTGGCAATGTCTGTATGCCTCCAAACTATTTGTGGCAATGTCTGTATGTCTCCAAGCTATTTGTGGCAATGTCTGTATGCCTCCAAACTATTTGTGGCAATGTCTGTATGCCTCCAAGCTATTTGTGGCAATGTCTGTATGCCTCCAAGCTATTTGTGGCAATGTCTGTATGCCTCCAAGCTATTTGTGGCAATGTCTGTATGCCTCCAAGCTATTTTTACAACAGTCACCGTATTGTAGGGGCACAATACTCTTCTCACGGGTCAAAATGTGATAACGTGGCATTTCAATTCTCCCTTAATATAAACACAAAAACTTGTGGTCATCATGGTAAACCGTTCTGGTGGTTATGTATTCTGGTGGTTATGCATTCCATAAAATTCAGAGGATGTATAATCCATATGAAATCGGGACAGTATTCAGAAGTGACTCAAATCTTTGAAACATCTTGTCTTAGTCAAGCCTCTTCGAGAAAAGACCATGACCAAGAACTGTATATATACCATTCCATGTAAATGTAAAAAAATATACAATGGTGAGACATGCCGCCCACTAAAAGTAAGGCTAAATGAACATCGGGAAGCCATGATATGTGGAGGTATTAAAAAGTCGGATATGCCTGACTACATGAGGATGGAAAAGGAAAACTATCTGTTCTTCTGGAAAGAAGTAAAAATTATAGACAGAGAAGAACAGTGAAGAGTAAAACGTCCAAAGAAGCAGCACATATGTTGGGCGACAATGGCCTCTTAAGTAGGTAGTATAGGTAGCATAGAATTAAAGACAATATGGGAACCAAGAATTATAAATAGTAGATTAGAACAACAGTATATATATATATATATATATATATATACAGGGTGGGCAAAAATAAGGGTCCTATTTTTAAAAATTCATAACTTTTTTATTTATTGATTTTTTTTAATTTTTTTTTAGAATAAGTAAAGGACCCCTTCCGAAGCAAGCATGAGCCGTATTAGCCCTAAGGAACGTACCCTCATTTAGAAAACATTATTTTTGCTTAAAAAACTCAAAACAGTGTAAAAAACAATACTTTAGTTTTTGTAAGTTTTAAGAAGTGTTTTTCGGCTAAAATTTGTTTTGTTTATTTCAAAAAATCTCGGAAGGGTCAGTCTACACACACATAAAGTTTGGTGAGTTTAACTTTTATTTTGTGGAAGTTATTCAAATTCAAGTTATTCAAATTTAAAGATAGGACCCTTATTTTGGCCCACCCACATATATATATATATATATATATAGTAATAAGTAGCAATACTACACATCTAGACAAAATAAGGTTTACGCCCTAACTCAAATTCATATTATAATTATTCTCATGGACATATGGCATAACAGGTAAGTGTGTTGGTTCACAATCAGTTCTAAGTGACAGTCTTACTATATATATATATATATATATATATATATATATATAGTAATAAGTAGCAATACTACACATCTAGACAAAATAAGGTTTAAGCCCTAACTCAAATTCATATTATAATTATTCTCATGGACATATGGCATAACAGGTAAATGTGTTGGTTCACAATCAGTTCTAAGTGACAATCTTCTGGAGGTTGAAAGTTAAATCTTCACTTCAGGTGATAATAACTAAGAATAAAATAACAATTAATGAATATTTCTAACCGACTGACAGAACGAGAACAATCTACCTCCATGGATTAAAAAAAAAGGGTTCAATTCGAAATTCCATATAGGTTCCTGAGTTCGACATAACGACTTCCAAGTTCGAAAAGATGCATATGGAGAAGGTCGAAGATTACATCACCCGAAAGGTTGTGAAAATAACAACAATCAAGATGAGAATAGTAGTCCAAATAATCCAAATCATCAATCCTCATCTAAAAAAATTCTAAAACATAAAAAGGTTTTGTCTGTTTCATGGCATATCAACCTTTTTTTTGCCAAAACAAAATCCGTGACTGACTGTAAATCAATTTGCTATTTTAGCCATGGAGGGCAATTGTGGGTTCATGCTTTTCAAACCAGAATTAGTGCAGAATAAGTAAATGCAATTAATCCAAAGAGATTTGAATTTCAAAGTCTGAAGTGATACCCATTAGACCACTCACACACCCTTTATCCAAACTTTGCTTATGACAACAAATTGTGTTAAAGAATGCAAACTTTCATGTGTTTTAACTTTATGTTATCAACCTTTCATTATTATCAGAAAGTGATAGCCTTAAAACAATTATCATAAATATTTTCCACTGTATAGTGTTTGCTTCAGAATAATTACCTATGTGTGCGCGTATGTGCGCGTGTATGTGTGTGCAACAAGATACATTAGACATGTTTCCTTACACTGGATATAACTAGAGTCAATAAATATCGTATTATTTACCTCAAATCTGACATCAATAAATTAGACTCAAGTACAAAAGAAAACAACCCATAATTGTTTTACAGGAGTGGAATTGTCAGATTACAAGGCAAATATTATTGCTGGTCAATGAGAAGGTCAAATGAGTCAAATACAAAGGCTTAAAAGGCAAGTAAAAGGCCTGGCAGGCGGGCAAATAGACTCACTGACTGGAAGTACATATGAAATGGCCTAATTTTCCATCAGCCAACAGTTATTTCAAGCAGTTTTAGTGAGTCCCTTGTTATTAATAGGCCAATTTTTAACTATTACTAGGAATTATTTAGATAGCGTATTGATCAGAAAGCAAAGAAAATATACTGCTAAAAATCAATCAGAAAATCCTATTTTCCAAAGTGCAACAATATTGGATAGAATTCAGTGAAGAAGATAACAAAAACAGATATTCTTAAGATGGATTCATTCAATGCACACGTTTAATGGCGAAAATGCTATTTCAAATTTAAACATAACAGACCAATGTAAATGCTATTTCAAACTTAAACATGGCAGACTAACAAACGGATCATGTTTGAAATAAGATATGTCCATTCAATCTGAAGCGTGAAAGACCGATCAGATGGGCAAAGTCCCTCACAGAGATTCAATGGCATCTAAAAAAGTCTAAATACTCTTATAAGCTTGAATCAATTTATACTATATTTGGTTGGGCATTAGGGTAGGTTGATTTGACACTTTCTTTTTCAAATCAACTTGAGACGAGTCAAGAAAATTGGGGCTGAATGAGATCAAAAGAAAAACTGACACTGACACCAAATCTAGATTCTGAGATTTTACTATCATTTGAGAAATGTAATAAAAAATCAACATTTTTTTTCCAATATTTTGTTATTTTTATTATGTTATGAAGACCGATTCTGGTGTGTTTGAAATAATATTGGTCCGAAACTCAAAAAACCCAGGACTTTTTCTTTGAGGGTCTACCTCATATTTGGAAACTTTTAAATTGGAGGTGGCACCGATTTATCGAGATTTAAATACAATAATCTTCCTAGGACATTCCCAGATTCTAAGACTGATCAACCCCAACATGGTCTATGTTTTGAATGGATAATTTTTGACAGTTTATTAATCTACGATAAGTGCATCTCGTTTCATATTCTTCTGCGTAGTCATTTGCTGTGGACTTCATATTATTTCTCAATGGTTTTGCGTTTATGTGTTTTTAATGTTTTTTTATGTTTTTGTTTTTATATTTTGTATGTGCAAATATATTGTTTTTTTTTACATGTATAGATAAGGAGAAAATTGACTGTCTCCACAATCAAGACATTTTGTTTTTTCTATTACATATATGTTGTCTAAGTGTCTGTATATATCTGTAGCTATATATATGCATCTATGTATGTGTATGTATGTATGTATGTATGTATGTATGTATGTATGTATGTATTTAACTGTCCGCATGTATCTAAATACGATCATTCTTCTTACTAATTATTTTTATTATTTTTATTATTGATGTTAATGTTAAATTTTATCCTTTCACTAATAACTATTATTCTTATTACTATTGTTCTTTGCCAATGTTTTCCCAATTACTATTATGTAATTTTTCTAATCATTATTTCTTAAAATAATTTAAAAACATATTTTTTAATTCCTTTTTAATAAGTTTTTTACAATAATTTTTTTATAGAAATGGTTTTTACTATTTTAATGGATTTACTCTCTATATATTATTTATTGTTATTTATATTTTTATACCTACATTTTAATATATCTCCTATAACTTTAATTATATAATTCTCTGCTACTTTATATCTTTATCAACGATGTCTGCTAATATATCCTAAATTTTCCTTTGAAGTTAAAATTTATAGAATTCCTTGTTCTCCTCCGCTATTTTATATGGGTGAATCCAGCCACCTATCAAAATTATTTATAGTTTTTATATACCTAATTATTAATCTAAAATAATACTCTCCACCTTTTATATAAAAAAATCTGGCTTTTTATTTATTTATTTTTCCTTTTCCTCTTTCTCTTTTATCAATTTTTTCCTCTTTATCAATTTTTTAACTGTTGTATTTAATTGTTCCCATCTATTTGTACAGGGTGGGCCAAAATAAGGGTCCGATCTTTAAATTTGAATAACTTGAATTTGAATAACTTCTACAAAATAAAAGTTAAACTCACCAAACTTTATGTGTGTGTAGACTGACCCTTCCGAGATTTTTTGAAATAAACAAAACAAATTTTAGCCGAAAAACACTTCTTAAAACTTACAAAAACTAAAGTATTGTTTTTTACACTGTTTTGAGTTTTTTAAGCAAAAATAATGTTTTCTAAATGAGGGTACGTTCCTTAGGGCTAATACGGCTCATGCTTGCTTCGGAAGGGGTCCTTTACTTATTCTAAAAAAAAAAAAAAAAAATCAATAAATAAAAAAGTTATGAATTTTTAAAAATAGGACCCTTATTTTTGCCCACCCTGTATTATTTCAAACTATTATTATTAATTTTCATCTACCAGTAATAATAATTATTTTACTACTCTATTTCCCAATTTTCCCATCTCATAAACCAAATCTAACTTCACTTCATTTTATTTTATCTCATTTTATAGTATCCTAACATTATTTATCATTGTAAAAAAATCTCTTATCGCTCCTAATTGTGTTCAATGCTACCATTGTTTACATTTCTATCTTATTTCTCATTGAAGAATTTTCACTTATGTATTTTACTCCTATGTTTTTTTATGGAAATCGCTCCAGACAAGGCATGAAGCCCCTTGATGTAAGGAGCTAACAAGAACAAAATATGATTATCGCAAAGACAGGAGATGCCTATTGGCATTAGTCTTGAAAAGACCAAGGTTATAGGTAGGAGGAAAACAGTCAGCAGGAAGAGAGTTCCACAAGTCTGCGGTTCTTGGAAAGAAGTTACTGGAATAGGAAGTTGTATTACAATGAGGTATCAAAACAGCGAATTGTTAGAGACTACTAGAGCTGGAACAAAAGAAGCGGGGAATAGATCACATAATTCTGAAGAACACATGTCATGATAGTATTTATAGAAAAGACTGAGACTAGCAACATCACGTCTGTGAGAGAGAAGTCGCAGGGAAGTAGAAAGGGTGTGGCCAATCAAATTACAGACACGTTTCTGCATCCTCTCAAGAACCCTCAAATGGAACAGAGATTCACCAGCCCAAACATGACAACAGTACTCCATACATGTAGTTTCTCTTCCTCGATTCAACCTGTATGATGAATGCTCTGAATGTTTTGAATGTTTTATTAACTAATCCATTCGCTGTCCTACTTCTGCTTCGAAAGTCCTGTCGTACTGAATTTGGGTACTGTAATCTGATGCTTCTTTTGATGAAACTTCTATACATGATGTTATAAGGCGCTAACGAAGGGACGTTTTGGTATCATAAAAAAATAACAACAAATAATGAACAATAACATCTTTCCAAAAAGTATTGCAAAAGATTAATGTTATGGCCCTGTTTAGGGGCCGAAATGACACGGGGTTTAGGTACAACAAAGATATTGGAGAAAAGTATATACCACAGAGGAACAAGAGAAGTGGACCGTCTGTCCTGACTGCCAGCGTAGACTGGGGTTGGATCAACAAGTTAGAAGCATAAAGCTTCCACTATTTATTGAGAATGGAAGAGTCCAAATGTTCGTCATAGGTACAACACTATAACACCCCTCTCCCAAGCCTGACCTCCTCAGGAGTCTAGTATTGTTTCCTTTTTGGATTGATGCTTTTCTGAGGTTGCTTGAGATAGTTGTATGTTGAAAGTGTTGTTTTTGGTAACCATAATCTCCTCCTGGGTAGTGTTGTCGGTTTCTTCCGATAGTCGTTCCCTAATTTGGTGTATGTCTCTCTTATGAGAGAACTGATGGTCTTTATCAAATTCATATTTGATATCCTCCAGCTTTTTAATTGCAGATGTCTTATTTTTTAGCACATCTTTAAATTTTGAAAAATTTTAGCTTTTTCTTCTACATTCAACTTCAAGACAAGTCAACTTATCTTTTATAGTTTTTAGTTCTTCTGAAAACTCTTTGAGTTATAACTTTAGTAATTGTAGTTCTTTTATTATGAATCCACTCTCATTAACCTTCCACTTGTTATTCAAATAATTTGGCTTAATTTCCTTCAGTTTGGTGTTCGCTTTTTTTTAGCATGCATTTTGTTTCCTTATGTGATTTAATTTCAGTCATTTCTGCTGGCAATTTATTTTGAGTCCATTTCATACGTTTAATGGTTGAAACAAAATCTTTTTTTCCTTTTTCTGATCTGGTCGTCGAATTTATTTTTCTTCTGGCAAGAATTCTTGGTTGATAATTCCCATAATTTGAATAGTTGAATAAGGTCTATGCCAAATAAATTACATGTATTTTACTTTTTTCGTCGTTCTGTTAAAAGTCATGTCGGTAATTATTTCACCCTCGAAACTTATTTTTTCACCAGTTACTGTTCTGGCAATTTCATTGGTTCTTAACATGGTCGGTTTTCCCAACAGTTTACATGTCTGCATGTTAATAATTGACACGTCTGAACCCAAATCCAATTGTAGTTTTATTTTTTATTTAAAATTTTAACCTGAACATATCGCATTATAATATCGTCGCCATTTTTGTATTTACCCGCGTTTTATTTCCTTTCATCGTACTAAAATGCGAACTTTTGTGTCCGATATTTTTACAAATCAGGCAGGTTTTTAATCGAAATGGGCATTCTGTTACCCAATGCAGGCTTCCGCACCGATAACAAAGGCTCGGCGGTAATTTATTTTTATAAGGCTGGCTTGTTTTTGAGGCGTAAAAATCCCGTTTTTTGCTTTGAATAGTTTTTGGATGAGATGAATTTTGATTTTTGACACTCTTTTCGTATGTGTACAATGCCCGACTTTTCGATGCCTTTCGAATCCTACTTAACACTAATAAATTGTTGGCAGTGCTCAGCTAATTTCTGCAGTGTTAAGTTCGGTTTATTTTCTAATTTATTTAGAACTCTACGCCTTATTTCAGCGTCTTTTCCTGATACCAATCCTTGAACAAAGATTAAACATTTAAAATTATCAGCAATAAGTTCGGATAATTTAAAGTCGTCGCAGTGCTTATTTACTACTGATTCGAACGTTGAATAATCTTCGTCGTCTTTTTTTACCAGGTTAAACACTTCCAGTGTTTGTGAAATAACGAAGTCTTTGGGTTAAAAAGCTCCATTAAAAGTTTGATGGTTTACGCAAAAGTCAAATCGCTAGTCTTTTGAGGCAAAATGAAATCCACAGGCTTAGTATGTTTGGTGGTGCCTAATTTCCTAAGTAACAGGCGAACCTTTTTTAGAGTCTGCCCAATATCTGCAATCAATTTTATATAAGTCTTCATATCTTCTAAAATATGAAGCAAAAGTATTCTCCTCATCAGAGGAATACGTGAAGTTATCGATCGCACTCCACACGACGTTCTGCGAAAAAGCATTATCGTTTCTGTTACTTTGGCCTCTAAGCGATATTGTTGACATTAATATGTCAATATTTTCGTCAGCTTCTTTCCTGTGTTCGAAAATAATTTTGTCAGTTCTCTCTTTTGCTCTATAAGTCTGTCGTCGGCTATTTTCTTTTGCTCTATAAGCTTTTCATTTTGTTCTAGAAGAAGCGTTTGAAATCTTTCTTCGGTTTCACGTTGCTGTCTTTCTATAGCCTTTTGTTGTCTTTCGTCTGCCTCTGTTTATGTTCGAGTTGTTGCATTTGACATTGTACTAATTCTGCAATCGTTTACTTAAATTCTTCCATATATGGGTGTCCTTTTTTGTTAGAAAGTAAATGTTTCTTTTCGAGTACGGCTTGTTAAAAAAATATATTTTCTTAAGATTATGCTTGCTAGACGTAATCTCTGTTGTATAAGAGTATAAAACCTTTTTTTTTCTTGATGAAAAAAAATCGCCTTTTTAAAAAATAAACTTTTACGCATAGTGCGTAGCCGTAGAATTTGCGGGCGGCACTTTAGACAGAGAAAAAATTAAAATACGGCTTCAATTGTTTTTTCTTTCGGCAGAAGTAATTTTCTCTCTTTTGGAGAGAGAAAAAAATCATGTATCCACTTATTGTTAAATATTACAACAGTGTCGGAATAGCAATCAAAACAAAAATCACTGACCTTTCTTCACTTAAGAGAATAATAAGTTGGTCTTACGTGTTTTTTCTTCTTTTTTACACCGGTAAGCCAGTTTTTTGAATTAGGACGTTGTCTGCTGAATTTGTAGTCGATTTCTCCAAGTTTTTTTTTTCTTTTTAAGGTTTTCCTTAATCAATTTTGTCGCCCGCTGTGGCCTCCATTTTAAAAAGTTCTCCCAAATCGCTGCCAGTCTATTTTTGTAAGTTTTAAATTTGAAATCTCACGTTGTCGGTCGTTGTGGGGTCCTTTTTTGAAAAATCCTTAATGTTTTTGTTTCCCGTATAAATTCGAATACTTCGTAGACAGTTTTTGTGAGGTCCTTTTTAAGTGTTTTTTGCGAATTGTTATAGGGTCCCGTGTAGATTCGAATATCTTATTCGAATCTACACGGGACCCTAAAACTCACAGTTGTTGTTGGGTCCCATGTAAGTTCGAATACTTTGTTGTTAATTGTTGTGGTGGGGTCCAGTGTAAGCTCGAATATTTGGTCGCTAATTGTTATGGTGTCGGGGTCCCGCGTAAGTTCAGATATATCGTCGCCAATTGTTATGGCCCTGTTTAGGGGCCATAATGAGAACACGGACACAGAGTTTAGGTAAAACAAATATATTGGAGATAAGTATATGCAACAGAAGAACAAGAGAAGTGGACCTGACTGCCAGTGTAGACTGGGGTTAGGGTTAGGGTTAGGGTTAGGGTTAGGGTTAGGGTTGGATCAACGGTATTTAATTGCTTCCCACAGCAAGAAAATGTGACACAAGGTCGGGAAGGTGGGGGAATAGCAAGCCAGCGCCCCTAAAGAAGGAGCACTCTGGCCTAGCAAAAATAGCCTGGGCAGCCCCGTCGGCATTCCCGGTCAGGGCGCTCCAGGCAGTAAGCAATGAACTTACTCCTTCCCAAAGAGGAGAGGCAAGGCTTGGGAGGGTGCACCTCCTAGGACTACCCAGGACAATATACCTCAGCCCGACAGATAAAAGGCCACCAAAATGGCGCAGTTCCTGTAGAACTGATTGTTGAGAACGAATCCTTGACTGGTATTACCCCATCCCAGAGTCCTCAATCAACCGAAGTTAATGAAAGACTTAACGGGCTGGGGTTGAATCAACAGTATTTAATTACTTGCCACTGCAGCAATATGTGACACAAGGTCGGGAAGGTGGGGGAAGAATCAAGCCAGTGCTCTTAAAGAAGGAGTACTCTGGCCTAGCAAAAATAGCCTGGGCAACCCCGTCAGCATTCCTTGGTCAAGGCGCCTCAGGCAGTAAGCAATAAACTTACTCCTTCCCAAAAAGGGGAGGCAAGGTCTTGGAGGGTGCACCTCCTAGGACAACCCAGGACCGAATAGCTCATCCCGACAGATAAAAGGCCAACGAAATGGCCCAGTTCCTGCCGGACTGATTGTCGAGAACGAATCCTTGACTGGTATTATCCTACCCCGAAGTCCTCAATAAACCCAAGTTAATGAGAGACCGGGTTAATGGGGTTGAATCAACAAGTTAGATATGTAAAGCTTCCAGTATGTATAGTGAATGGAAGAGTCCAAATGTTCGTCATAGGTACGGCACCATAACAATTAATAAATGAGAAAGGTTTTTTAAAATTTATCACTCCTATATTACCATAATATATATATATATATATATATATATATATATATATATATATATATATATATATATATATATATATGAAAAAATTGTTAAAAATAACAGAATTCGTCTGTTTAATTATACTTTTTTAATTTTTTATATTGAAATCAAAAAAATTAATAAATGTCTTATAGGTGTCACGAACGTTTTCAATCATTTATCAAATTATCCTCAGGTGTGAAAAGCAGAGCACTGTTTGAAATTAAAAAGATTGTTGTCATTTCTGCGATAAACAAGTTCCGCTCGAGCGTTGAACACTGTAGACGGCAAGACGCTTACCCCACTTCTTGGGTAAGTGTATCTTAATTTCAATTACTGTCTGTGTCGATGTCTCACGGCCGTGTGGTCCTGAGCGTTTGTTTTGTGATTCTAGGCTGAATCTACGAACTGCGTTTAAGCCCATGCGACCGCCTGCAACCGCCACTCCTACACTGATGAGGATAAGAGAGCCTGAAACGACGTCCTCTGTAGGTGAAAAACACTTTAATATTTAAAATATATTTATAGTATATACACTCCTGATCAAAAATTTAAGATCACTTGAAAATCTTTTAAAAGAAACGTTTTTTTAAGGATAGATTTTAAACTCCTTGTTGTAGACCCGTGCTAGGGGTCACAAAGATAACAACCACAAATTGTGACAGGTTAAAATATACAATGTATTTATTCATAGCAATACAGTAACGCCACTAAATGTGGTAGGAGATCACCGGATTCCTACCATGCGGTAAAACATGAATAGGAATGTCCTCTGTTGAGTCTTTGCAACCATGGTATTTATTATAGATGGTTGCTTCCATTAGTTCTTCAATAGGGGTGATTTGTACCCCACAACACTCCTCCTACTTAAGGTTACCAATACTACAGTCTAAAAGGTTATGGAAACAAAAAGCAAAATTCCAAACATTTTATTCAGAAATTTACATTTTTATGAAATGAGTCATTTTACACTTGATCAAAATTAATAAACCAGAGACAAAAATCCTACAAAATTGTACGAAAAGTGTGTGGGGACAACAGGATAATGCTACAATCCACGCTGCATGACGGACCTTGACCTTTCTACAGGAAAATGGTGTCCATCACTTGGGACATACTGCATGCTCACTGGACTTGAACCCAATTGAAAATGTGTGGGATGGATGACAAATGATGTTTATCGAAATGGCAAACAATATTCAACAAAAAATGAACTTTGTGAAGCCAACTTAAGAAGCTGGAGCAACATCCCCCAAACCTTAATGGAAACGCTTATTTCTAGCACCCCCCCCCCCAATTTTTGAAGTCATCAAAACCAATGGAGGTAGAACTAATTATTAAATTTGGTTGTTGAATGTTTTCATACACTTTTCGTACAATTTCACACATCAGAAGCGAAATTTTGATGCAAGTCTTTACCTGATCTGCCGATTAGGAGGACTTGTAGCAGCTTACATAAATAAACTATTTTCTGTCGATCTACTGGAGTTGTGATTCGGCTTGGCGAATCATTGTAATCATTGCTCCTTCACCAAGTGCGCGTCTGCATGTAACGATATTCACGCGCGATCACTAAAGACAGATCACCTGATCAGCAGAACACTTCAGTTCGTGACTCTTTTCCAAACAGACAAGATGTGATCCTGCGTTCTCTGATGGCAGAGAATGTACGAACTCCAGGAAATTATTATTTCGCCTTGTCAACACATACTTAACCCAATGTAGTAACTTTTGTTTTGTTCCCGTGTTTCTCCTACATAAAAATACTACCTGTCTAAGTACTGTGTTTTTCAATTGTATTACGCCTTAACCCTAACCCTAACCCTAACCCCTAACGCCTTAAAGAAAAGTTACACAAACTAATGCACATATCCTTGTTCCTTTGTTCCTTTCTTTATCTCATCTAAAAATTATTATTTGTTTGAAAGTTCTGTGACATTTAATGGATAACCATTAAACATTTTTTTATATCAACTTTTTAATTCTAGTGAGTGAATAGATATTTTAATAACAAAGGAAATTATTTGAAAACTCTCATGACACGGATACACAACATTCCAACGCTAACAAAATATTTTTTGTTATATTTTCAAAATTTAATAAATTCAAAACCTTTGTTTAAGAATGGATTAATTTATGAAATTTGTTCTTTTGTTTTGGAAATGACGGACTCTTCTATTACTGCTTCATAAATTAGTTTTCTATTTCTGATAAAAGTTACTGAATTGTGTGCGCCTGCATTACATAAGAACAACAGATAGAGAAAATAACTTTTTGTTATAAAACTCTTTAAAGTGGAAATTCAAATTTATACTAAGTTTTTTATATTTTGAAAATTTAATGAACCTAAACTTTTATTGTTAAATAGTGGCCACAAAAATAGTAAATTTAATTGCGCATTTTGTTCTGTTTCACCCTTTTGATGCTAGAGGTGGAAATACGGTTAAACTGACCTAGGATTGTTCATTCAATAGGAGGTGTAGGACGAAGTTAATTTGTGTATCATCTGATTTAGTTGTTCTTCATTTTATGAGTGTCTTTGTCAAAAAGGCAGATTTTGTCAAAAATATGCCACTGTGTAAATAAATTAATCTCGAATAAGATTAATAATAAATTTATTTATTGAATCTCTGTCTGTTTTTATGAAATTTTAACCATAAATAACAGACATAAAACTAAATCTATTTTAAAACAATTGGGCAAATTTTAATGATAAATGACACCCTAAGTGAAATTAACTTTATGAAAATAAAGTTTTTCTAACTTCAATTGTGTCAAATTTATTACCATACTCTTACTGTCGATATTCACTTATTTTCTAAATGATATAAATAGTTGAGTTCTTCTCACCTAGAGGATGAAAAGTCAAATGAAGTACACATGCACGACTTAACCACCTACGCACAGATTGACCCACCAAATCCATGCACATCAAGAAATGGTCGAATCTAGAACCTTCTACAAAGTTCTCTATAAAAGCCCCAAAGCTACAACACTATTGACTGGCATTTTCGCGCCAACAAAAACACCTAACTCATAACCAACCTTTTCTTTCATCCACAAAAGTATGTACTGCAAACTACGAAAGCAGCCAGTTTCGTTCACTCTTTTTAATAATAAAAACAGCAATGACAATACTATGGCAATACTTCAATGTGCTAGGCAAAACCCAATCATCACTATCGCCAACAACTACAATAAATTACCAGCAGCCCCATGAACAGAACTGCTATGTTCATATAACTTTTATTCTCGTACGTGTAGTATTTTTTAGCTCCTTACATCAAGTGGCTTCATACCTTGTCTGGAGTGATTTCTATTAAAAAATAAAAAAAATAAAAATAAAAGTTGCCTTTAAAATATATAATCTCCTTCAGAATTTTCACAAAAGAAATGTTGAAATAATTCCCCTCCGATCAAACTCCTTATAAATAAATTCAGCAGTTGAGAAAGTCAGTCGTGCAAAAATCTTGTCTGCATAAACACACACAACCAGTTGCTATGGCAATCAACCCTGACTTGTTGAACTGCCACTCACTTGCACAACAGCTAACTGTTAAACAGAGTGAGAGAAACACATATTAACAATTGCACACACACAATGTAATCTACTGCTGATTCAATGATTCTCTTTCATTTATCTGACTACGACACACTTTTTCATTTTCTCTCCAGCATTAAACTTTTGGGATCATTTGTAAATAAAACTTGTATATATTTTGTATGGATTGATTTTGTCATCTATTTGCTTACATGTGCATTCCTTTACAGTATCAAGATCGCATAAAGATTGCTAAGGCACTTCTTATATTACTTTTTTGAATTTCATCTTTATCTCATGTGAAAAATACTCATTAATTTCAATTTTTCACAAAAACTTCTACCAAGTTGGATAATATTTTACTTAACTGCCTTTGGAATGATTCCCCTTTAATTTCACTATTGTTGTAAATATGTAGTTACGCGCCAGCCTGCAAACGCATTTCTCAACACTTTCTTTCTCAGAAATAAATATTGTTTGTTACGTTAACTGATGATCATTGTTTCTTTTCTTTATGTTTGTCACCTCTTAAACCATTTTTATAGGGATTGCGACAATATCAGTATGCTTTTTATTGTCTTGAAGTATTTCGAGGCTCGGTCTATTGTTCTTGTTAGAGTCTCATTATTATTTCAGCTTGTAATAAGTAACATGAATTGGGCTAAAAATGAATATTTTTAAAAACTTTTATCTGCTTATCACGTTTAAAAAGAAAGAAAAGAAAGTAAGAAAGTCATAAAACGTCTACAAAACAATCCTTTTTGTGTGCCTTATCAGTCATTTCTCCACTACTCATCAGTTCTTCATCGAACACATATCAAATGCCCCACTTTTAAGCAATAAAGTCAAACATCATTTAAATAACAACAGACTGAATAAATTTAAAAGTATTCATTTCAGTTTAAATGGTCAGTGTTTACTTTGTACTAATGCCCTTGGGAAAGGTACAATGCACAAACTCTAACGTCTTGACTTAAAACATAGATAGCAAAGAACAAAAACTTGGTCAGTTCATAGATTAGTACCATACTATGTGTTTACTTGTAGTACCATCACGATGGGTATATATATTCCCCTCTTTATTCCAATTCATCTCGTGACTTACTCTTTATAGTTCTTTACGGCACTTCTGTAGTATATATGAAGCAGCAGATTTTCTGTCCTTCTACTGAAAATAAAGGGAGGTAATTCAACCGGAAGTGATTTTTTTTACAACATAAAAAAAACATGCTAGACTGGTTTGTTTTTGGGTAACAATTAACAATTTCTTTTTTTTATTATATGAAGTAAAAAAATTTTTAATAAAAAACCCTAACCCTAAACCCTAACCCTAACATTAAGAAATCAGGCGGTGTGCCTGTAAAAAAATCTATTGTTTTTTGCGGCTGGTTCATTAAATTACCAATGTATCGAAGATTAATCTCATTTAACTCCATTTTCTAAATACTAAATTCAACTTCCGGTGAATTCTGAATGAATGGTACTTGGAGAAAAAAAAAACGGAACTCTTCAATTTCGATTTCTTAATCGGCAGCGGCTTCATATATACTACAGAAGTGCCTTCTTTACAACTAAGACGAAAAAGACATGGTATTATAGATGGTATTAAAATAACTCATATTCAATAAATAGTAAGAATTAGTATTAGGAGAGTAGAAAATGGACTTTGGGTTTACTTTCGGCAGTCTCGTAACTCTTGCTTCCCTTATTTTGTCTTTTAGTCCTCATATTTCATGAGTGATGTTTCTGACAAAGGAGGAAGATTTGCTGTTTTCTGGGTCAGAATCTATCCATATAACACATCGTTGGTTAGTTTTTTTACCTTGAAGTAGTATTTTTTAGCTCGTTACATCAAGTGGCTTCATACCTTGTCTGGAGTGATTTCTATTAAAAAATTAAAAAATAAAAATAAAAGTTGCCTTGTAAATATATAATCTCCTTCAGAATTTTCACAAAAGAAATGTTGAAATAATTCCCCTCCGATCAAACTCCTTATAAATAATTTCAGCAGTTGAGAAAGTCAGTCGTGCAAAAATCTTGTCTGCATAAACACACACAACCAGTTGCTATGGCAATCAACCCTGACTTGTTGAACTGCCACTCACTTGCACAACAGCTAACTGTTAAACAGAGTGAGAGAAACACATATTAACAATTGCACACACACAATGTAATCTACTGCTGCTTCAATAATTCTCTTTCATTTATCTGACTACGACACACTTTTTCATTTTCTCTCCAGCATTAAACTTTTGGGATCATTTGTAAATAAAACTTGTATATATTTTGTATGGATTGATTTTCTCATCTATTTGCTTACATGTGCATTCCTTTACAGTATCAAGATCGCATAAAGATTGCTTAAGACACTTCTTATATTACTTTTTTGAATTTCATCTTTATTTCATGTGAAAAATACTCACATCATCAAAGACTTTATCACATGATGGGGTAACATAGTGCTGGCCTTGCGAGAAAGAAAAAATTGAAGGAAAGGAAACTTGGATCAAAAGTAACATGAACACGTTATTACAGGCATGCTGTTAAAAATTTGCCCCGAGAAAGAAGAACGTGCATATATTAGAGGGGTGGGATTGTGTTTGCCGTACTCATCATGACCACCACCTCGGCTCAAGCGTCTTTTGACCTTAAGCTAAGAAGTAGCTAGAAACATATTTAAATATTAATTGTTTTCAGCCATTCTGTTGTCTCAAACTACTGATGTGCAATATAATTAGGGTTATGACCTGTTGTACTTGATCGGCACAAGAATGGATATATTAGAGGGGTGGGATTGTGTTTGCCGTACTCATCATGACCACCACCTCGGCTCAAGCGTCTTTTGACCGTAAGCTAAGAAGTAGCTAGAAACATATTTAAATATTAATTGTTTTCAGCCATTCTGTTGTCTCAAACTACTGATGTGCAATATAATTAGGGTTATGACCTGTTGTACTTGATCGGCACAAGAATGGATATATTAGAGGGGTGGGATTGTGTTTGCCGTACTCATCATGACCACCACCTCGGCTCAAGCGTCTTTTGACCGTAAGCTAAGAAGTAGCTAGAAACATATTTAAATATTAATTGTTTTCAGCCATTCTGTTGTCTCAAATTACTGATGTGCAATATAATTAGTGTTATGACCTGTTGTACTTGATCGGCACAAGAATGGATATATTAGAGGGGTGGGATTGTGTTTGCCGTACTCATCATGACCACCACCTCGGCTCAAGCGTCTTTTGACCGTAAGCTAAGAAGTAGCTAGAAACATATTTAAATATTAATTGTTTTCAGCCATTCTGTTGTCTCAAATTACTGATGTGCAATATAATTAGGGTTATGACCTGTTGTACTTGATCGGCACAAGAATGGATATATTAGAGGGGTGGGATTGTGTTTGCCGTACTCATCATGACCACCACCTCGGCTCAAGCGTCTTTTGACCTTAAGCTAAGAAGTAGCTAGAAACATATTTAAATATTAATTGTTTTCAGCCATTCTGTTGTCTCAAATTACTGATGTGCAATATAATTAGTGTTATGACCTGTTGTACTTGATCGGCACAAGAATGGAGGCAGAATAATACATTGATTAAGATGAGTGTGTATGTGTGTGAGAAAGGAGGTGTCACATTCATTCCCCCCCCCCCTCCGTCATCCGTCATCAACGCAACTATTAATTGTTTTTGTCAATTCTGTTAATGAGAATGAACCATTTACAACGTGAATAAGAATGACATTTTTGGATGAATTTCAGCATTTATTTTGTTATCCTTAAATGTACCCAGCATGCTTCTTGCTTTGAATGAAAACACAAAGTTAAAGCTGCATATGTCATGGTGCTGTGGGAAATAGTGTCCCTATTTTCCTAATAGCCATGTTTCTTTTTGTGTTTTAAGGAATTCGGTAAACCACTAGAAATAAGAAACAAGAAACCAATGGAATTATTTTAATAAAAAGATAAATGCAAAAAGAAAAGAAAATTCTTTATTCTCTTTTTTAATTATTTGAAAGATAATGATAAAAAAGGCGGCATGTTTAGTGAGTTGCATAGTTGCAATGCATGCGAATAACAGGCTTGCTGTGTGAGAAGTATTTAACTTGGAGAAGAAGGGCCACCCAAGAAATGAGCAATACATCTGGCTTGGAGTTTGACCACCCAGAATATGATTTTTCCACTTGGAAAAGTTATTGCCTAACTAAATGGAGGTTCATGCTGAGAGATGAGTACCTGAAAAAGTAATGTCCATTCAGGTGGAAAGATATGTTTGTCTTGATCCGCAGGCCTGTTGCTCAGTAGAAGAAAATGAGTACCATTGTAATGTCTTAAAATAAAATATTGTTACTTGTTTTAAACTGGAGCTGTAATTTTGTTTGTAAAAGACCATATGATTGACACTGCGACTGGTGTTGGAATCGAGCCCCGACCTCAGATGAAGACAACAAGTGGATAATCACGTCCTGTGCAGGGAATGCACACAAACGCACGTTCACATAAACAGTTGGGTAGGTATATGCAAAGAAAGTGTGGACTGTCTCACAACAGATATAATAATTAAAAAGTACTTTTAGTTATGTTGGGATTCTTTTTTATCGCAAAAATCAATCCCACAAGGCAATTTGGCACATGTGCGCACATTAACAAAAATCCAACCAGAAGTTTGCAGTCATTTATATAATTTAGAAAATTTGACAAGATGAATCACTTTGACATGGACAGATATAGCGAGAGTGATTGGCGGACCCTTTCTCTCAGTTATGTATTTATAGTCATTCTCTTTTGTAATTGATTATGATATCATGCGGTAAAAGTTTTTCTGGCTATCTCTTCACATGTCTAGTCCAAGGTCGTGTAAAATGAGCGCTTCTGTATTCCTTGTGCCTCAGCAGTACCTGTTTGGTGGCGATCATCAACATCATCATCTACTCCAGTGGAAAAAATCCTAAAACGTATTCATTGTTCTCACATAAAAACACTATTTTTTTTTATTGTACACGCGTGTTGTCTCTGTTTTGTTGTTGTCACGTTTCATTGCACCAATCTTTCCTACTTATTTCTTGTTAGCGACAGTCATGGTACATTGGGCGACTGGCTATCGTAATCTGTGCCACTGTTCCTGCTACAGAAAATAAAAGTTCTAAAAAGAAACAAGCAACGGTCTACGAATCAACAGGCTAACACCGACCCATTCCACTCCCCTTTATATCGCAGTGTGTCTGGTTTTTAAAACCAACTTTTTGTTGAAATTCCTAAAGGCAAAAATTGTGCTCGTTTGTCCATGTACGTTGTTTACTTCAAATGTTATATAAGTCTTTGTATTTATCGGGTGTCAGGTCCAATTTCATAGTTGGTGTAATCTAGGGTGAAACATTCTATGTGTCACTTCTCAAAAGCTCGAAATTGGCATTTTAAATCTTTTAATTATAAACTGTATAAAAATGACAAACAAAAAACAATGCTCTATACCAGAATATATTTTCTGGAATAAAAAGGTTATTTCTTAATGTTTCATGAAAATGTACTTTAATTACAAGGTAATTTCAATAATTGTTTACTTCATTAAACTGCATCATTTAAATCGGGATCTCAAACACATGGCCCATGGGCCACATATGGCCCACAAACTGTCTTTCTATAGGGTGGGCCAAAATAAGTGTCCTATCTTTAAATTTGAATAACTTGAATTTGAATAACTTCCACAAAATAAAAGTTAAACTCACCAAACTTTATGTGTGTGTAGACTGACCCTTCCGAGATTTTTTGAAATAAACAAAACAAATTTTAGCCGAAAAACACTTCTTAAAACTTACAAAAACTAAAGTATTGTTTTTTACACTGTTTTGAGTTTTTTAAGCAAAAATAATGTTTTCTAAATGAGGGTACGTTCCTTAGGGCTAATACGGCTCATGTTTGCTTCGGAAGGGGTCCTTTACTTATTCTAAAAAAAAAATTTTAAAAAAAATCAATAAATAAAAAAGTTATGAATTTTTAAAAATAGGACCCTTATTTTTGCCCACCCTATACATACCATGAAAAACTCTTTTTATAACGAATATGTTCGTCAGATTTTAATAACCCTTATACTTCCATACTCTTGTATTAACAAAATAGAACTTGTCCTTGACCAACGGCCAATCAGTATTAAAGGTCACCAGAAACTGTGCTAGTTTCTCACCAGAGAAGGGAACAACATTTTACCTCCCCAGCACCATGAAAATCCCTATACCTATGAATTTGATGCAAACTAGTACGTTTGATAGAGTAGAGAATATCTCTCTCTATATATAACGTTAGGTATGTGTATATATTTCTATATTTATATGTACAGGATAATCTCCTAAACAAATGAACGAATCATTATGAATTTTAGAATATATATTCAAGGCAACACGGTGACTAAATTTGGCACATTATGTTTTTTGTAAACTTTAACATTTTGGGAGTGCATGTATATAAAGTTATATATATATATATATATATATATATATATATACAGGGTGGGCCAAAATAAGGGTCCTATCTTTAAATTTGAATAACTTGAATTTGAATAACTTCCACAAAATAAAAGTTAAACTCACCAAACTTTATGTGTGTGTAGACTGACCCTTCCGAGATTTTTTGAAATAAACAAAACAAATTTTAGCCGAAAAACACTTCTTAAAACTTACAAAAACTAAAGTATTGTTTTTTACACTGTTTTGAGATTTTTAAGCAAAAATAATGTTTTCTAAATGAGGGTACGTTCCTTAGGGCTAATACGGCTCATGCTTGCTTCGGAAGGGGTCCTTTACTTATTCTAAAAAAAAAATTTAAAAAAAAATCAATAAATAAAAAAGTTATGAATTTTTAAAAATAGGACCCTTATTTTTGCCCACCCTGTATATATATATATATATTTTTTTTTTTTAAATTCCCGAAACAGTTTTTCATGGTAAACAACTGATGATCCCTTAAAATAGTGTTAGAAATAAACTAATATAATAACTGTAAAAAATAAATTGACTTACATGAGTGATTTTCCACTGGAAGACTTGGGACTATAATTTTTTTTTTTTTTTTTTTTTTTTAATATAGTTTTAATGGTTGAGAAACTTCCGAGACTATATATATATATATATATATATATATATATATATATATATATATATATATATATATATATATATATATATATATATAAATATATATATATATATATATATATAAACTAAAGAAGCTTTGATTCATTTTAAACAAAGAAAGAAAAATGCAATTTAAATTCCCAGGGATACTAACTAAATCCAACATATCGTAGACTTAGCACACGCATAATCCAACTTACCGCTGGAAAATTTAGTAATACAAAAGGGGATTCAAATATATAACAGGGAAACATAAACAGGGGATCCTAACTAAAATTGTGAAATAGGAAACGGGGATAATCAGCTGTTTACTATATAATTGTTTTAGAGATTTAAAAACAGAAATGCTATAAAATTCATGGCTCTCCAGTGGTACTGATCAAATTACCACTTCCCCAATAACCAAATGTAGAAACAATTCAGTTATTATTTCGCTAATAAATATATGTGTAAAAAAATAAATAAATAAAAAATAATAATAATAATAAAACATTACCCATAAGACTATAATGTGATATTGAAATTTGCATATCAAATAATAATACTAATAACAATAACAATAACAATAATAATAATAATAATCATGATAATAATAATGCTAATACTATTAAAACACTACACTTAAGAACCTTTCTGTGATATGGTAGTTAGCATATGAAATCATGTAGGAATAAAAGATGCATTAAAAAAAAGGCTTAAGTACCTTTGGTACCAGATAGGCAAATAGATAAGAAGAACGGAAACCTAACCATATAGATTTAACTACCCAATATATAGTATAAAGAAGCTTAGATTCATTTTAAACAAAGAAAGAAAATGCAGTTTAAATTCTCAGGGATACTAACTAAATCCAACATATCGCAGTTATATATATATATATATATATGGTTTTTTCGAAAGCCAATTTATCCATCTGTATTTCTCCTCTGATGATAAGATTTCGATCTTTGAAAAGCCTTGGCTTAAGGAAAGAATAATAAACACTAGTTTATTACTGAATACACCTTGCATTGAACAATTGAAATTTGAAATAAATTTGGACAATCGTCGCATATTTATCACTCTTTTTTCTTCTATCTCTCTCTCTCTCTCTCTCTCTCTCTCTCTCTCTCTCTCTCTATATATATATATATATATATATATATATAGTATATATATATATATATATATATATATATATATATATATATATATATATATATATAGTAAGTTGAGATAGACAAAATTAAAACATTGTTTATATCAGTTCTGATAATTTCAGCACAACGATTATATATATATATATATATATATATATATATATATATATATATATATATATATATATATATGTAAATCTGTTGGTCTACTTAAAAAGCATCGACAAATGAAAATTATGAAATCAGATTGAAAACCAGATACGCGATGCGAGATTTTTTCAATAAATGAAACATTTATTATGTTTTTAATTTAAATCATATATTTCGACATAAACATGTCATCTTCAGTGTGTACAGCCATTTTTTTTCTTCTTTTCTTCTTTTTTTTTTCATTGTCGAGATGTCCCGATCAGCGAGGCTTCCCGATCAGCGAAGCCAATGAGAAATCATGATCTCTCCTGATGGCAATGGAGTGTGTATTTGTAAGTCCGACTGTTGTAGCTTCACGCTGACACATGGAAGTTTAATAAATCTGTTGTACATATTTTCTTTTCTTTTCTTTTCAGTTAACTGCACGTGCCA
Source organism: Sepiola atlantica (assembly GCA_963556195.1). Classification (NCBI taxonomy): domain Eukaryota; kingdom Metazoa; phylum Mollusca; class Cephalopoda; order Sepiida; family Sepiolidae; genus Sepiola; species Sepiola atlantica. The sequence continues at coordinate 5,189,849 of OY744517.1, read as the reverse complement.
GCATTAAGCTACACAGTCGGACTTACAAATACTCACTCCATTGCCATCGGGAGATATCGTGATTTTTCGTTAGCCTCACGATCAGGAGATCTTGATAATGAAGAAAAAAAGAAAAGAAAATATCTGACATGTTTATGTCGAAATATATGATTTAAATAAAAAAAATAATAAATATTTCATTTTTTAAAAATAATCTCCCATTGCGTATCTGGTTTTCAATCTCTTTTCATAATTTTCACTTGTTTCTTTTTAAGTAGCCCAACGGATTTATTAAACTACCACGTGACAGCGTGAAGCTACAAAAGTCGGACTTACAAATACTCACTCCATGGAGAGAAAAAAAAATCATGTATTCCCTTCTTGTTAAAAATTAACACAGTGTCGGAATAATAAAAACATCACTCACCTTTCTTCTTTGAGAGAAAATAAGTTGATCTTTTAGATGTTCTTTTTTTTTTGTCCGTCAGTAAAGTCAGTTTTTGATTTGTACTGCTCCGATCAAATCATTGGAACCCTACATTTTGAACAGTATGATATCTACACATAGTGAGTTTACTGAACTTTTTATTTGATTTGGTTTATTTATCGTTGTAATAATTAACATAAACATTGGATGCATTTTTCACTGCATCGATTGCGGACGCATCTCACGACTGAATAACTTTTTTAATTTTTTCAATTTTTTCAATTTTTCATTTTTGGACTGTCACTCATTACCTGGATCAATCTTCAGTCAACCTCCTGGATATCTTTCCTCAATATGTTTTAAATTATATGACTTGGATGGATTGTATAGATTTAACAAAAAGGTATATTTTTGGGTTGATATATTTGATGTTATATACTTTTATGTATTTTTGTATATATTTTTATATATTTTCAAAGTGTAATTTTATTACATGCAGTAATGTCACTGTGGTAATGGTCCTCTGAGGAGAAGAATTATCTTTGAAAACTCATGAGTTAAGGACGTTAAGATACTTTGCTTGAACTTTGAATTCTAATAAAATTTGATTGGCACCTTATTTTATTATTTCATTTTATATTATGATATATATATATATATATATATATATATATATATATATATATATATATATATATATATATATTGTTACAAGTAAAGAGTAGATGAATTGAAATTATCAGAAAAATAAAATGTATTTCATAAATATTAAATTAAAGCAAGCCAAATCTATCTTATCCTGTGTTATTTCTATTTTCCCTTTGAACCCAAACAAGTCATACGGGATGCCATGTTATATCCTGTTAGACTGACACCGTCTAACCAACCCTTATCCTTGCACTCAAGAGAAGCGAATCTTGTGTCGTATTAGCGACACCCTATCCCCTCCCCGTCCTGAACCTAACCAAGAGGAAGTCAGATAATACATCCGGTCGACTGTCATCTCTTAAAACATTTACGAACGCCGTGACCTCATATCAAAGGACAAAGTATCGTTGCCTTTTAACTCTTATTTCTGGTTAGTGACGCCCTCTCTCTGATCCTAAACCCTTAGCCGAAGGGAAGTCAAACGTTGGCCAAACATTTTGTGCCATCTCTTATCATTCACGAATGCCTTGACCTCAAATCAGTGCAAAGTATCGTCGCCTGGTAATTCAAAGAAACCTTCAACACACCCACCTCCCCGCCTACAGAGAATAGATATAAAAAGGGAGTTGGCGAATCGACCAGTTATTTCCTGTCAGTCAAAGAGCGAGCTGTCGCCGTCGAGGAACCAGTCACCACCAGCATATGCGCTGTGAGCTATGAAAAAGAAGAAAAAGACAAAGAAGAAGAAGAAAAGAACGAAGTAGAGAAAGAATCTGACTCCACAAATGAGCTGATTGCTCCGAGATTTTTTTGTATGCCGAAAGTTAATTAAACGAAAACGAAGGTTTTTCGATATTACATCACCCAACCTGCCATTGATTGTAAATATATCACACTACCACCAAGATAACGAATACATATCCTATGTAAAGATTGCATAGTGCCTATTTGAGAATTCCATGATTACACCCGTATATATATGATTCATGAACACTTACATCTTGATATCTGCTGATGACTTTTCCATTTAAAGATCAGTGTGGATCTTGGATGAGTGTGACCTGTGACATTCTTGGATAATTGAACTTTTAAACTCCCGTGGGGAGTCTTGTAACAATCTTCCATATTCCCTGAGTGAGTAATCCTTTTTCTTCCGTGATTTGTTTGGGACACTATTTTTGTTCATAGATTTTGCTCGCCAACATTAAACATTATTCCTTTCCCCTAAAATATTACTTTGTTTTTCTTGTGGTTTGTTCTATATATTTTTATCCCTCCACTTACTATTCTATAAATAAATATTGTTTGAATCTTAACTTGGTGTTTGAGTCGTCTTTTAACTGCTCGTTATTCTTCTTTATTTTCTATGTGATGTCTTGAACTGGAAAATACCCTTCCTACTTTATTCTGTTGATAATATTGGGTTCTAGAGACCTACAAGCCACTTCCGGACACTTTTATCTTGTTTTTTATATTCATCACTGCTGTGGTCCCGACAAAGGCTGTGT